>CM063177.1:135472726-136184226 GCA_031835075.1 Saguinus oedipus | reverse complement strand
GAGAGGTGCAGGGTTTTAGCTGTTTTTAATCTGCCTCGTTACTCTCTTATAGGTTACTTCTGAGTCCTGGGCCCCTCCTGCGGTGCCGCCCGCCACGCTGCATCGTGTTCTGCTTATTCCCAGGCCTCCTCCCTACAGTCTCTCTGTGCTCCCTGGAGGCAAAGACTGTGTCTTGTTGGTCTCTGTGTTCTCAGAGGCTGGCTGATTGCAGGAGGCTTCAGAAAGACCTGTGGACCTCCAAGCCTTACAGCTCAACTTTGTCAATTTTATTCGTATTCCATGGCAAACAAAATGTACGTTTGCTAGTTTTTATTAAAAGAATCTCCATTCTCTTTTGGCTGGGAGTCCCTCTCTTGAGCTCTCCCATCCTATCATTTTTGTGATTTTCTCTTTCCCATCTCTGGAGACACACACCCCATCCTCCACTCCCCTCCCAGCTGCAGGCAGGTCTGGCTGGAGACGATCCTTGGTGGGCTCTGTTGCCTGCAACCTGCCCACCTGCCCTTCGGAAGCCTAGGCTCACTCTGTGACTCAGGGGGGCTGTTTATTCATTGGCTCTGATGATAAAGCTGCGTGTGCAGCAAGTTCCCGGGAGCTGATGGACGGGCAGTGGCCCAAGAAATGTGTCTCAGCTCGTTCCTTCTCCTCTTAACCTCTTTCTCGGGGATTCCTAGTTTCTCCCCTAAGACTGTCTTTTTTTTCTCCTGATTTGGCTTGAAGATTTTCTTTCCAACTCATGTTTGCCAATTTAATTCCACCATTTCAGCTTCTAATTGGGGTGGAGGGTGAACTGGTTTCTTGTGCTCAAAGTTGGAAATGGGATCTGCAAGCTGGGGTCCCTCGATCTCTGTTAATCACAGCCAGCTCTTACAGCTCATCTGGGCATCATTAACGTCAGCCAGAATGTTTGCATTTAGTTAGGTGGGACCCTTGCAGGGGCCTGGAAAAACAGAAAGGGTAAAATGCAATTCTTTATCTACCAAGAGATCAATATGTAAGGAGAGGGTTAGAGAGAAGAGGGTACAATCAACCTGACTCGGGATGATCGTACAGTGACACAAAAGCTTCCAGGACTCTCCAGGGGCATCCTCAGGCAGATCGAAGACCCACAGACAAGCAAGTGGGAGGCAAGCATAATGCAAAGCCCTACAGGTGTGCATGTCCAAGTGAACTTGACGCAAAGTCTCACAGGTGTGCACATTCAGGTAAGCATGATGCAAAGGTCTGCAGGTGTGCACATCCAGATGTGCTTGGTGCAAAGACCTGCGAGTGTACACATCTAGGGGTGTGTGTTGGGAGTATCAGGAGCCAGGCCTGGATGGGCAGGTGGGGATGAGGTGACCCAAGTGTCCTTCTAACAGAAAGCAAAGCCTGCTCTGCACATGATGTAGGGTGGGGGTTAAATAGAGCTAAGGCAGAATGCAGGTTGAGGTGATCCTCGGTGGGTGTGAAGAAGGAGGCAGAGGATGGTCATGAGGCAAGGTAAGTAAGGTGTGATGAGTGGGAGAAGAAGGTGGATTCCAGAGATGGGTCTGGCTAGAACCAGCAGGACTCAGGGACCGAATCTGTGTAGGAGATGAAGCCATGTACGAGGCAGTGGTGTCCCTGAGGCCAAAAATGGAGGCCTTGGGTTGGAGCCTGGGATACAAGTCCTAGTCATGTGTGTTTATTATAAAGTGTAACTCAGCGGCTTGTGTCCAGGATGGAGTCAGCGCCCAGACTGGCGCCCAGACGGCCCCCCACCTGGCCCCCACCCCTGCCGTAAACAACTGGAAGCCTGATCAGAAGCCAGGAACCAGCAGTTTTCAGACACAAAGCAGTCAGCACAGGTCTGTGATTCTAGAGAGAAGAAACGAACCAGGCTGGGACACTGGGCAGTCAGCAGGGGTCATTTGGTTTGGGTGGGGCCTTGCAGGCCCTGGGGAGCTGAGAGCTGCACAAACCCAGAGCTCTCTCAGGGCTGGGGGCAGTCACCCTCAGAGCAGCAGGCGGAGATCAGGTCACACATGGAGCCGGCTCAGGACCCCTGAACATGAGGCCCATGTCTGTGGAGCAGCGTCCCTCCTGCCTATCTCCAAGGACAGTCCGGGGCTGGGAGGCCAGTGGAGATGGTCCCACTTGCACTGCTGTCACACTGGGTAGCGTCCTCAGGTCACCCACGTGGACACTCATCACTGGAGGACAAATGAGTGCAGAGGAGGTTGGGTCCCCCTGGGTGTCCAGTTCCAAGTTGTTTCTGGGGAAACAGATTTTCTTTGAAGGGGAAAAGCGGACTTTTTTTTCCTTCCTTTAATAGCGCAACCTCTTTTCCTTCTTATAAGCATAGAGGACTTACCACCTCCCTGAAGTCATTCTACAGTGTAAGGTGTGTATGGCTGTGTTCATGGGTTTCATCCTGTTTGTCCCTGTAATCGTAATTATGATAATACTGGCGTAAGGCCCCTGGTGCCACAACCTTACGCCTGCTTCTATTTCCCTGCTCACACACCTCAGCCACACCTGCCTCTCCTCGTCATCCCCTAAAACACACCATGACATGCTCCCTGCTGCCTGGGGCCTCATGCCTCCTACTCCCAGTGCCTGGAAAACACAGATATTCTGATAATTTTCTCTCCATCTCCTTCTCATCTTTAAATCATTTTACATTGAGCATGTCAGTGGCATTAGGCACATTCACAATGTTGTGCAACCATCACACTTGTCTAGCTCCAAAACATTCCATCACTCATCAGTAAAATCCACAGCTGTTATGCAGCCTCTCCAACCTTCCATCCCCAGCCCAGCATCCACCAACTGCATTCCCTCTGGATGGATGTGCCTACTCTGTACATTTCCTACACATAGAGTCATGGGATACAGGAACCTTCTTACCTGGTTTCTCTGACTCAGTGGGAGATTTTCCAGGTTCCTCCACGTTGTAGCCTGGGCCAGTGCCTCGTTGTTTCTCATGGTGCCTCCCTTATGAAGCCAGCAGCCCCCTCCAGAAACTCTGGCCCTCTCTACTCTCCCTTTCTCGCTTTATTTTTCTCTCTGATGCTATCTGCTAATCTAACTATTTCACTACCTGCTTCTGAATCATTATCAGCTAATCTAATGATTTCATTTATTTATCACAGTTAATGTTGGCTTTACCACTAGAATGCAAGCTTCACAGGAGCAAGAAACTTTGCTTGTTTAATTCCACGACTGTAGCCTCAGTGTCTCAGAAAATGCTTGGTGCTCAGTGGGCACTCAATCAGTATTTGTTGAATGAATGAATGATCAAAATATATTACTGGACCTTGCTAAGCCCCTGGACTGATGTTACCCTTGTAGCTGAGGAACCCTGGGATGCTAAGGTCACACAGGTAGTAGGAGGTAGACACAGATATGAACCCAGGCAGAAATGCTCTGAATACTTCTCTTGTCAGTATGATGTTGCTGTGCCTCACTGTGCACTTGCATGTTCCTCTCTGTGCATATCCAGGTGAGCATGATGCAAATGTACACAGGTGTGCACATCCAGGTGAGTATGACACAAAGGCACACAGGTGTGCATGTCCAGATGAGCATGATGCAAAGGCACACAGGTGTGCACATCCAGGTAGGCATGATGCAAAGGCACACAGGAGTGCACATCCAGGTGCGTATGATGCAAATGTACACAGGTGTGCACATCCAGGTGAGTATGATGCAAAGGCACACATGTGTGCATATCCAGGTGTGTATGATGCAAAGGCACACAGGTGTGCACATCCAGGTGCATATGATGCAAAGGCACATAGGTGTGCACATCCAGGTGAGTATAATGCAAAGGCACACAGGTGTGAATGTCCAGATGAGCATGATGCAAAGGCACACAGGTGTGCACATCCAGGTATGACGCAAAGGCACACAGGTGTGCATGTCCAGATGAGCATGATGCAAAGGCACACAGGTGTGCACATCCAGGTGAGCATGATGCAAATGTACACAGGTGTGCATGTCCAGATGAGCATGATGCAAAGACACACAGGTGTGCACATTCAGGTGCATATGATGCAAAGGCACACAGGTGTGCACATCCAGGTAAGCATGATGTAAAGGCACACAGGTGTGCAAATCCAGGTGAGCATGATGCAAATATACACAGGTGTGCACATTCAGGTGCATATGATGCAAAGGCACACAGGTGTGCACATCCAGGTAAGCATGATGTAAAGGCACACAGGTGTGCAAATCAAGGTGAGCATGATGCAAATATACACAGGTGTGCACATCCAGGTGTGCATGATGCAAAGGCACACAGGTGTGCACATCCATGTAAGCATGATGCAAATGTACACAGGTGTGCACATCCAGGTGAGCATGATGCAAAGGCACACAGGTGTGCATGTTCAGGTGAGTGTGATGGGAGCACCAGGAGTGGGCTTGACAGACAGGTGGGAATGAGGTGACCTGAATGTCTTCCTAATGGAAAACAAACCCTACTCCATGGATGGCATGACATGGAATGGGGGCTACACAGAGCTGTGGCAGGATGCATGATGAGGTTGCAGCACAAATATGGATTGAGTGCTCCCGTGTGTGTGTGTGTGTGTGTGTGTGTGTGTGTGTGTGTGTGTGTGTAGGTTTGCATGAGTTCTAAGCCTGTTTCTCCTCTTGAAGCTCTGTTCTGCCCATAAAAACCTCTCACTTCTTTGAAATCCTTCAGCTCTAATACTGGCCAGGTACGGTGGCCTCCGCTTCTGTGCTGTCTTGAAGCGGTATTCATTGCCCATGCAGGTACCAAGCTGGCTCAGCTGGACGGTTAGTTCCCTGGTGTAAGGCAGTGAGCCTTTTATGCTGTCTTTTCTGCCCCAGAGGTATATGGGGATTGCTAGGAGATCACCCATGCTTTCAGATTGATTTTTGTGGATTTCACTTCCTCTTCTTCTTCTGGAAGTAGGACCTGGAGAACACCACAAAACTCACTTATGCAATTGTTAGAAAGCTAAGAGAGTTTACAAAAGCCACCACAGTGGAACATGAAGCCTCATCTTTCCTAGAGCTGGCAGTCTTTGTTCTTTGTTTTCTTTTCATACTGTGATCACACCTGTGAGCACAGATGAGGGGTTTTGTGGATGGGCAAATGCCCACCTCCTTCCTGAACAAGTCCCTCCTGTGACTGGCTGGATCCAGGGAGCCCTCCTCAGGCTCTGTGTCATTGCTACTTTCCACATGGCTGTGTCTATGTGGTCTCAACACAAGGAGAGCAGCTGGGAAGTCCGCCTCACCTTCAGATGGAGAAACCCTCTCCTTCACATGGGAAACCACCAGGATGTCAATGCCCAAGTCACTTTGGTGCCCTGGGAGTGTGCACTGCAGCTGCTCAGTTACCCTGTCTGCTTGCCTGAGGTCTTGCTAACCAGGGCACATTTTTCTAAAGCTACTGAAAACAAATTTTATTATTATTAAGCCGAATACATCATCTCTCCTGCAGTTCAATGCATTTCATCCTTGAACAGCACTGCTTAGCCATTTGAGCATCTGTGGCCATCCTGTTCTTAGCCCACAGCACAGAGTCAAAGGAGGAAAGAAAACCGAGCCAATTCCAGCCACCAGGATCAGCATCAGCAGTGCGTGTCATCGGTTTGAAGGGAAACCACTTCTTTCGAGGACCAGCTACAGGCTGGTCACTCTCAAGGCACTGACCAGGAAGGAGCTGGAAATTTACTCTCACCAAATCTAGTCTTAGCCATTTTCTGTATTTTTTAATTCTTTCTTTTCTAAAGATCCTTCAACATAAAAGTTTTTTTGTCTCCTGAAGGTTTTGTAAGGCTTTTAGAAATTCTGCTTCTTTCTTTAATTCTGTCTTCATAAAATGAATTTGTTCACACATCCTATAATTTTCATTAATTAAAACAAAAAAAGAGAGAAAAGAGAGAAAAGATAGAAGAGGTAAGGGTCATTGCCCCTGCAGAATAATCTGAGTTATAAGACGGTTTATTGCAAAGAGCTTTCTGATGCATTTGAATAATAAAGATTTTGAGGAAGGTGACCTCAGTGAGAAATAATATCAAAGATAGACTGGAATACTCCGCAAAGAAGGCTCTGGCAATACCCAGGAGAGCCAGAGCTGGGAGGCTTGAGGACTGTCTTTAATCGGGGCTGTGAGTCCTCCCTGAATTCAGGGAGATGCATTTGGAGCCAGCGAGTCTGATGGGAATAGGAGCTCCTCTCAGTCAGGGTCAGACCCACACAAGCTCACTCTGGCCAGGCTGATCACAGGTAATGAGACTAGAGGGCTGGTGCCAGCCTGGGACGTCCACACCCATCTATCTAACCGGGAGATGCCCTCAGCTTCCACTGATGGTTGCTGCAGAAGGATGTGGGGCCAGGATCACACCATCTTCTGTTGACTGTTTCAAGAGAAATCAGACTTCCGGGTTTGAGGTAGAATCTCCCGATTTTTAAATGTTGACACTTTAGAAACACTGATGCAGGGCAACAGAAAGCACATCTTCATTCCAGTTTGCAAACTTCATCCTAGAACTGCTTGTAAGCAGCCCTCTTCCATCATCGGCCAAAGGTACTTTTGACTCTGTTGTTTTCTTCTCTCATGAACCTCAAATCTCATCTCAGTCCTTATGTCCAGGGCATTTCCTCCTGGCGCTGCCAGGCCCACCTCGCCTTCTTCCTTTGCATCCCACAGCTGTCCTCACCTTGAGTCAGGAAAGCTGCTCCCTGCCTTGGTCCTCGACCTCTCTGTGCTGTTCTTCTTGCCCATCATATGTCTTGCTCTTCTGTCTGCTGATACAAATCCCACCCACCCTTCAACTCCAGCCCAGTTCCAGCCTCTTCTGAAAAGTCCTCTTCCATTCAATTCTAAAGTCATTTTGCCTTTATTATGTGCACAAGGTGGCTTGATTGAAAATACACTGGTCTCATATGCCCTTCACTGGTGTTTTACTGTGTACTTTTGTTTAGGAAACAGAAACCCATTTCAAAGAAATTAATCTATAAATAAAAAACACTCACAAAACAAATTCAAGGGTACATCTAACCTCAGGCATAGCTGGATCTAGGTGCTATAATAATCTCATTGGGAATCTGCTTATCTGTCTTTGAGTTTTGTGTTAGCTTCATTAGTTTCCATGGGGGTAGCAAGATGACTGTCAGCACCTCTAGGCTTTTGTCTTATTCATCCTGCAATCACCAAAGAAAAGGAAACTTCTCTTTCCCAATGAGTTCAGGAAAGCCTCAGCTTAAATCTCATTGGCCCAGGCTTGGTCATGTGCCCATCCCTGAACCAATCACTAGGACCAGTAGAACGGAATATGTTGATTGGCCTGGCTGGCTCACATGACAACCCCTAGAATTGCAGATCAGGTCAGCTCCATCTGAACCACAGGGACGAAAGTGTAAGGTGAATAAGTTCCCAATGCAAAAGTTGACATGCTGCTATAAGAAGAAAGGAAAAATAATGCTAAATTGGCAAAAACGAACCTAAATTTAAAAATTCTACCCTTTAGATTTTCTAATCCCTTAAGTTTTATTTAGACTATTTATATGAAGTTGTGTGTGTGTTTGTGTGTACGTATGTGTTATGTGCATGTATGTCTACATTTCCTTAAGTATTCTTTATAAGGTCCTGTGCTGGGTTGTGGGCACTGTGGTAAAAAAGGCAGGTGCAGTTCTCATCCTCCTCATGGACATATTTGGCGTTGGAACTATAAAGAAAGGGTTACCTAGATAATTAATTATACCTTTCAGAGGTGTTTTGAAGGAAAATACAGGAAATTTTAAAAGCACTAAACAGGGATATAGGATGGTGAATAGGAGGCTAAAGATGGCTTTTTGGAAGAGGTTTTGTGAGGATATCTGAATAAGAAGTAGCCATCACACAAGAGAAGAGTGGATGAGGTGGGTAGTCGAACAGTCTTTATATGTGACCCCTAAACTCTGAGTGGATGTTGGCATGTCTACCTGTGTGATAGAGATTTATCAATACTTTTCTACAGAAATACCTAAGAATGGTAATCACCAGTGCTATTTGGTGTCTTCTCCTTGGAATTAAACTTGTTTGATCCACTGCTCATACACTTCCATCGATTTACTTCTATTAGTGTGGTCAGATTACCATAGCAAAATACCACAGACTGGGTGGCCTAAATAACAGGAATTTCTTTTTCACAGTGCTAGAGACTGGGAAGTCCAAGATCAAGATGCTGTCAAGATGGGTTTTATTCTAAAGCCTCTTTTCTTGGCTTTAGGTGGTCACCATCTTACTGTGTTCACACTTGGCCTTTCCTTGGTGCAGGCTCAGACAGAGAGGACTCTGATGTCTCTTTGTCTTCATATAAGAGCATCGGTCTCTTTGGATTAGCACCACATCCTTATCACCTCATTGCGTCTTTATAACCTCCTCACAGACCTTTTCTCCAAATAGTGTCACATTGGCATTGAAGGCTTCAAAATAAACGTTGATGGAGGGAGGACGGAAGTATGCAGTCCATAGCAGTGTTACACAATCATGTTGGTTTGTTTCTGTTCCCAGTTGAGTTATGCACAAAACCTCATGCCCAAGACCCAAGGGTCCATGCTAATGAGTTGAATAGCTAAGTTTAGGGATGGAGGTTGGGACCCAAAAACCTAGAAAGCTAGCTGGTCCTCAGGCTTGTTGAAACTTCCAATTGCCTTAAAGGTTACAGGGTAAGAATTTATCTTCCAAATATTAAGTACACTAAAAAGCAATTGAACTACTTCTGAGCTAAATGAAGCTTCTACTTGATACTTCTAATCCTCTCCTTTTTATTAGTGGTTTTTATTAGTGGCAGGATATTTTAAACATGCAATATTTGTAGTCCTCCATTAGCCGACCATCCCTTGAGACTGGGTAGGAATTCATATGGTGGTCTGAATTGCTACATCCTTTTACTGCCTCAGTTGAAATGGATGGCAGTAGGGGTGTGCTCACAGTATGATGTGCATTTCTTCTCCCTAAGCATGCCATTCATTGTTTATAGATTTCCCCCTCTTTGTGCTGATAACTTCTTACATTTTTCATTTATAAAATCAGTTTTATTTCTGTTATATATTTTCTATTTAGGATTGTGATTGTCTGGACTGACTGTCTTTGGGACTCCATGACTGCACATTTGGAGAGAGATTAATAGAAGGAATATGCAGTGACTCATCACAGAGTCCTTGGGATCTCAGCAATCTCTGGTTTGACAGGAAGCTCTGGAGTCATGACCTGCCTCAAGCTTCTTGTTGCTGGGAGGAATAGAATTACACAGATGGTTAGTGAAAGGCAATGTATTCCTTTTATCCTTGTTCTAGGAAAGGCTCTGTTAATATCCAACCATTTAAAAGGTTGCCCCAAAGCTAATGGTAAATAATATTAACCTGATAGCAACTAAAATCCTTCTCAGCCAGGGGTCACATCTCCTTGGAGCAGGACATCACCTAGCCTTGGGCTGCTGTGAGACGAGAGATGATTGAACTCTGTGGGCTTTTCTCTGACTCGCTCCAGAACGCCAAATGTCTGCTTGGAACAGGCCACCTCCCTCTTGAGCTTTTGGATTGGGAGATGGGCAGGAAGTAGCCAGGCTCTCTCTGGGTGTGCCCATAACTGGTTTAAATGTTTCATGGGTTGAAACTGCTCTAGATCCTTTCTGATGCAGACTGTGGCTTGTCACTGCCCCAAGGGAAGTCTATGCTTTTTAGCAAAGGTCCTTCCATGGGCATGTGGGATCCTTAGGGTCAGGCGGTGTTGCCCTGGTATACACACATCTACTGCAGGGCCTGGCCCTGAGCAGGTGCTCAGTGACTGTTGAAGTGGTGACTTTCTGGTTTTCATGATTCAGTACAACCTCAGCATACATCTGCACCGCATGTGTGGCCTGGGGTGCACCAGGCAGCTTTGCACTTTGCACAGGTGTTGCACTGTAATTGCTTTTATTTACTCAGTTGCCCTGAGCATGAGTTTTGGAGTTGATTTCCAGACAAGACTGAGAGAATATTAACCCAATTCCCAAATTAATAATCAGCCTTAATAATTAATTAAGCCAGAGAAGCTCTGGCTTAATTATAGTGATTTTGTTACGGAAAAGAGTGCTGATATTTCTATAATGCAGTATCTCATTTATGGAAACTTGATATTGTTTACTGACAATCCTAGGTAGGGCCCTTTGGTGTGAAATTATTTTCTAATTTACTAATGTCATTGGCAAAAAAAAAAAAAAAAAGATTCTTTTTTTTTTTTTTTAGACAGGGTTTTACTCTTTTGTCCAGCTAGAGTGCAGTGGTGCAGTTATGGCTTACCACAGCCTCAACCTCCCAGGCTCAGATAATCCTCCTACCTCAGCCTCCCAAGTAGCTGGGACCACAGGCACACACTATCATACCTGTCTAGATTTTGTATTTTTTTGTAGAGATGAAGTTTCACCATGTTGCCCAGGCTGGAAGCACTCCTCTGGACATCACATATTTGTGCCATATATATATATATATATATGCCAAATATATACATATACATATATACGTGTATATATATATACACACACACACATATATACGTGTATATATATATATATACATATATACGTATATATATACATATTTATATATACATATATATGTATACATATACATATTTGTCATATATATATACACACACACACACACACACATATATGCCAACATGTGAATGCGTTTCAAAACTTGGCTGTGAGAAACATATTATCTTTGCCACCCTGTGTGTCTCCAAATCATCCAGGTTGGGTTAAACCCAGCATCAAGAACCCCAAGTGTTCGGAGTCTCTCCCACTGGAGAGACCAAACTCAGGGTTTAGCTCAGAGGCTAAACACACCAGCAGCCAGTGTTCGAGTCCCAGCTCTGAAACTAGGTAGCCAAGTGGCCTTGGACAAATTATTTGACATTTCCAGACCTTGGCATAATAATCTGTAAAACAAGTGGGTTCCTTTTTTTATTCCAAATATTACTTGAGTGCCTCCTGTTTGCTAGGGACTGTTGAAGCTAATAGGAATACAGTAAGAAACAGAATTGGACACAATTCCTAATCAGCGGGAGTTCCTATTCTAGTAGAGAAGGCAGACAGTAGGCACACACGTGAAAGAAATAAGGTAATTTAACTGAGTGAAATGTTAGAATGCAAATAAGAACACAATTGAGACAGTTGGTGTGGCCTGTGCATGGTGCCTCTGCCCAAGGGAGAGGCATCAGGGAAAGTCTCTCTGAGGGTGGTACATTTGGGTGGAAACGAAATGAAAAGAAACAGTGAGATCCACAAGCTTTGGAGGATCCACAAGCTTTGCAGGCGGGCGAAGAGCAAATACCCAGCTATCCAGGCGGGCACTAACTCTAGTGACATTAGCAGGTGGGCTTTCACTAGGGTCCTCACACAGCTACTCCATGGCTTCTTGTACCACACCACTTACTGCAAATGGAACTTCTCCAAGCCTCTCTTTCCTCCAGCACCAATCTTAATAACCAACAACAGTACTATGTGTTATCAATAACAGGCCTATTAACTCTCCTGCATTTTTTTTTCTACTAGTTTCCAATTAAAAGCTCCACCTGCTATTCACTTAAAGTGTTGGGAAGAAAATTAAAATTGATGAGAGCAGATATGAGTGAGTACGTATGAGTGTGTATGTGTGGTTATGTGTGAGTTGGTGTGAGTTTTTAGGGGAGTGTGAGCAGGTTTATAGAGGTAAAGAGAACTAGAATATGACTCTGGAAAGTGTGTGGCATCGCCAACATACGAGACCTGTTTGTCTTAAAAAAAATATTTCAGCAACAAGGAGCAGGTAGAGAAAGCATGGGTGCAAAATAAGCTGTGATGCCTGCTTGATTGTAGTGTATGATTGTATTGTATGATATTATTAGTATCTTATTCTATTAATGTATTAGAGTGTTAGTATATTATTGTTTTGTGCATTGGTTATAAGTAAAGATTGTGTGGTATTAAAAGGTTAGGGATTAAATCTTGTCCCTGTCATTTGCTGGCAGCGTGATCTTAGGTGAGTTGAAATAGTTTCACCAAGAAACGTATTTTTCCATTGTAATTACTACAAAGTGATTAGTCTTATGTCACTCTCCTTCTGAATTCATAATTTCTAGCCTGAAGGAATATGAGCTATATGCACCTTTCAATATGCACTGAAAATTTGACATCAGAGGCATGAATGGCTGTGGAAATTACTCCTGAAATCCCATAGGAGTATTATTTTTACTTTGAATAATAATGCCATTGAAATGTGAAATTTTCAGTGTTGCAAAAGCCCCTTTAATTGTTCTTTTTTCTGTGTCAGACCAGTGGTACACTTAGGTTGGTGCATGGAATTATTTTGTCTCATATGATTTGATAGTTTCATTAATTATAAGATTATTTGTTGTTTTGCTTGTTTCTTGATTGGCTTTAAAGAGATGTCATTCTCCCAGCAGAAGTTATGAGGATTTTCGAGGGAAAGGAACGCAAATGATCTGAGGACCCTCAAGAATTAAAGCAATCCTGAGTAGCCTTGTTTTCTCTCCCTTTGGCCTGGCTGCAAATAGGTTTTTAATTCAGTTTAAATTTGTATTTGGTGTTGAAACCTCAGGAAGCCTAAATTCCATTACCTAATGATGATGAGGAAACCATGTTTTCGTCTTCTTGGGACTAGAAAGCCTTAGTCTATTTGTTAGAGGAGGTAACTAGTCAGACATGGGCAGGGATCGGGGGCGCTGTCTCCCCCAGGAATGTCAGGAGACCATCAGGCGATGCCCAGGCAGTTGTTACACCTGTCTCTCCAAAATAATAATTGGTCACAGCTGGCTCCAGGGAAAGGCAATCTTCAAATAGATGGAAAAACACGGAACTATGATCAGCAGCTTCCCAGTGAGATCTGAGGAGTTGGATGAGTGCGCTTGAGCATGCGCACGAGGAGGCAAAATGGTGACATTTAACCGGTCTATGACCTTCGCCTAGGGACACCGGTAAGGGAAAAGCGCCTAAAGTGAGCAGGTGCACAACTTCGGAGAAGACACTGCGCAGGCGGCCCCTCTCAAGCACTAGCAAGCCTCCGTGCATGGGATGGCGCTTAGAGGGACGGTGTAACCGCCCAACCATCATCCGGGGGGCGCCTGACATTCCTGTGGGTGGCGGTCCCTCCTTTCCCCCGCTTATGTCTCACTAGCTTCCTGCTGTAACCAACAGTATCAGAGGCCTGTTAACTCTCCTGCAACAGACTAAAGCATTCTAGTCCCAAGGGAAGAATCAGGGGAAAGAGACAGACCCCAGAAGCATGCCAACGCAAAAAGCCCCAAGCCAAAGGTCAAATGGTGCACTGGATTTTGCAAGTCGCCCACTTGACCCTCTTCCAAGTGTGCTTTACTTATTTTCATCCCGGCTCTAAAGCTTTTTAACAAACTTCCGCTCCTGCTCTAAAGCTTGCCTCTGTCTCTCACTCTGTCTTATGCCCCTCGGACAGATTCTTTCTTTATTCTGCAAGAATTGAGGTTGCTGCGGAGCGGTTTGGACCGGCGGCTGCTAACACTCTGGTGCGGCGAAACTCAGCTATGTTCCCTAGAGCTAACATGTTCTCCACCTTTTACTTTTAAAAACTCTTTTAGCATATGTTTTATGATCCTGTTACTCAATAATCTTGATGGATTGCAGGTTTCTTTCTTTCTTTCTTTTTTTTTTTTTTTGAGACGGAGTTTCGCTCTTGTTACCCAGGCTGGAGTGCAATGGTGCAATCTCGGCTCACCGCAACCTCCGCCTCCTGGGTTCAGGCAATTCTCCTGCCTCAGCCTCCTGAGTAGCTGGGATTACAGGCACGCACCACCATGCCCAGCTAATTTTTTGTATCTTTAGTAGAGACGGGGTTTCACCATGTTGACCAGGATGATCTCGATCTCTTGACCTCGTGATCCACCCGCCTCGGCCTCCCAAAGTGTTGGGATTACAGGCCTGAGCCACTGCGCCCGGCCTGGATTGCAGGTTTCTTACAACAGGTACATCACCCTTCACAGAAAATGAAAAAGATTCAAAAATGAATGCTGTCTTTGATCATGGAGAGGAGAGAAGTAGGATTCTAGGCCACTGGGCAAAGCACAGAATGGCTGGTCACAAAGGAATTCACAGGGATATTTAAACCACTGGGTTCTCATTAGCCCAGGTCATTAACGGGAGACAGTGTTGTAATTCTCAAATCCGAGGCATTATACAGAATCTAATGAGACATGGATGGATTTCCCAGGGCAGCTTCCTCCAAAGTATGACTCAAGGGACTGAGCCCTTCTGTCTGAGGCTGTAACATCCAGAATCTATGCTTACCAGCATGCCATCTTGAAGGTGTAACAAAAAGGCTGGAAGATTTCACAGATTTTTTTCAAGCCTGGAAGTAGCTTATATTAACTAGTCAGTAGACAGACTCACGGCTTCAATGTAGCTTCAAAGAGTTCTAGGGAAAATGGTCTTCCTATGGCCCAGGAAGAATAACGTACAGTATTGTCTTGGCATGCTTGCCAACAACTGTTGCCATTTTTGTCTGAGGTTTTGATTTTGTTCTTACTGCATTCTCATTAAGTGCTTCTTTTCTGTCTCCCAATATTTTTTTTTAAACCAAACTCAAGCTTTTCTCTGCATATCCATTGAGCTTGAGTTCATGACTTTAATGTGCCTCATTTGATCTGGTGTCCTCCTGTATTATGTTTGAACCATTTTTTATAACTTTTTTTTTCTTCCATTGTTAACTCCTTAACATGCTCCCAAAGTGGTTTGCTTGGAGTTTTTCATTTGTCCGCAAGTGACTGATCAGTGCTTAAAGAGTAAGGACAGTCTCTATTTAAGCTTCTAACTTATGAAAAATAAAAAAACTACTCATTACATAGGAATAAAAGGAAGCTTTATTAATTTGGGGCAATATCTACTAGAAACATAATATGATCACCATACCTAATAAAAAATCAAAGTTAGAAGCAAGACAAGAGAATCCATTCATATCTCTACTCTGCCATTTCACTGAATAGTCAAAGAAATAATACATGGAAATGAACTGAGTTTTATGATCTGTGTATCATTTGCTTTTACTCCCTAACCAACCACCCCAAACATAGAGGCCTAGAGGAAAAAATGTCTATTTGACATGTAATGTGTGGCTGTGTAATTTTGGCTGGACTCAGTTGGACTTTCCCTTTGCTGGACACAGCTGCACTTACCCATGCCACAGCCAGGCCCACTGCTTGACAGTTGATTGATTTTTCTTTTAAGCTATTAAGTTTTTGGATGGTGAGTAAGGAACAAAACCTAGCTAATAGAGATTCCAGGAAAAAAGAGTAAGTGGGCATTATTTGCAGATGGTATTCTAGTCTACCATAAAAATCTCATGTTAGGATCAGGCAGAACTGCAGAAATGCAGCTGTATCACACTCAAGAAAGGATTTTTATTTATGCCCATCAGTAAATGTATGTCACTTGGTGCTTAGAGCCTTTTTCTCTTACCATAATCTGAGATAACCAAGTGATAGAATCAGGAAAGTGAGAGATAGTTAAATCTTCACAAAACCTGAGAATTCATATAGTTGGCACCCTGGCTAAGAAAGGTTAAGTGACTAAGCGAAAATAACAGAGATAATAAATAGCAAACGTATATGTTATTGCTATAAATAGTGTACTGCAGTGTCAGAAACTGAGCTCAACGCTTCTGATATACCATGTGCAGTATTTCCTGAGTTGTTTCCATTCAAAGGCAGAGGGAGCACTCAAAACATTCTTAGAAGGAGGAGCACTGATGGGTGTAGTAAGTCAATTCTGGCACCTTCTTATGGGAGAACCCACCAATACATCTTCATGCTCTTTCAGTAATTAGTTATGCTAAATGTTGTGTGCAACTCAGAAAGTCTTTAAAACAGCACTGATGGTGTATTCTGTTGTGATTTGTAGGACACTCTTCAAGACATAAGATCATATTTAAAAAATAATCAGTATGTGCTAAAGAAAGCGACTATTCACATGCAAAAGAATATGATTGAACTGCTCCCCCACACCAAATACAATAATTAACTCAAAACTCATCAGCAAATATAAATAAATATAAGAGCTGAAGTTGTATAACTCTTAGAAGAAAATACGGAGGTAAATATTTATGAATTAGATTTAGAAATGAATTCTTGGATATGACACCAAAAACACAAGCAATAAAAGGAAATTAGATGTTAGATTTTACCAAATTTTTAAACTTTTCTGCATCAATGTACATTCTCAAAAAATTGAAAAGGCAACCTACAGAATAGAAGAAAATATTTTCAAATCACACATTGGATAAGGGTTCATAATCCATAATATATAAAGGACTCTAGCAATTCAGCAACAACAACAAAAGACAAACAATCCAATTTCAAAAAAATGTGTAAAGGACTTGAACTGACATTAGTCCAAAGACACACAGGTGGCCAAGAAGCTCATGGAAAAGATATTTACAATCATTAGTCAGTAGGAAAATGCAAATCAAAACCACAATGAGATACCACTTTACACCCACCACAATGGTTATAATAAAAAATAAGGAAAATAATTAGAGGATGTGAAAAAATTATATTCTTTATATATAGCAAATGGGACTGTAAAAATTCAGGCAATGTGGAAATCAGTTTGATAGTTTCCTGAAAATTTAAACATAAAATTATTGTATGACCCACAACTCCAGTTCTAGAAATCTATGCAAAATAATTAAAAACAAGTTCAGAACCAAACATCCATGCATAAATAGTCACAGCAGTACTATTTGTAATAGCTACTATGGACACAACCTGAATGCATATCAACTACTGAATGGAAAAATGCAATATGGTATATCATGCAATGTAACCCTATTTAACTACAAAAAGAAATGAATACTGTACATGCAACAATGTGGTTCAACCTTGGAAATGCTATGCTATGTAAAAGAGGACACAGAAGGTCACATATTTTATGACTGATTTTATTTCTATGAAATATCCAGAATAGGTAAATCCATAGAGACGGTGAACTGATTGGTGGCAGCTCCAAGAAGGGGGATATGGGGAGTTATCACTAGTGGGCATGAAGTTTTCTTCTGGGGGTGATGAAAATGTTTTGAAACTAGATAAAGGTGAGTTGTAAAACAATCACAATGAACTAAATGCCACCAGAAAGTTAATATTATGTATGTGCTTTCCACCTTAATTTTTTTAAAAAGAAAGAAAGCATAGATGAAAAATCTCCATAAACCTGGATTAGGTAATTATTTATTAGCTATGATAACAAACACTCAAACAACAAAACAAAAGACTAAATAAACTGGATATCATCAAATTAAAAATTCTATGCTCAAAAAAGACATCATCAAAACTGAAAAAAGATCAGGTGGGATTTGTCTTCGTGTGCCTGCCATATTTCATTTAGTATAATGACCTCTAGGTTGGTCAATCTTGTTAAAAATATAATTTCCTTTAAAAAATACTAAATCATATTTCATTGTGTAAATACCACACTGTCTTTGTCCATTCATTCACTGATGCATACTTAGGCACTTGGGTTGATTCCAAATCTCACTAATATGTGGAATCTAAAAAGTCAAAGCCCTAGGAGTTTCGAGTAGCATGCTGGTCACGAGGGGCTGGGATGAGGAGTTGGGAAGTTGTTGGTCAAAGGGTAAAAAAATTCAGCTAAACAGGAGTGGTATGTTCAAGAGATCTATTGTACAACATGGTGACTACAGTTAATAAGGATGTATTAGTGAATATCGCTAAAAGAGTAGATTTTGCCCTTGCTGTCTCTGCAGTCTGGAACATTGATTCTTGTCCTCTTTTGATGTTACTTTCCCAGAGACATTTTCTTTCATTAGTCAAATTATCGCTCTCACCATCACTTTACCTCATTTTACCTTCATCTCTGCAATACCTCCGCAGCAGTCACCACAGGCTAATCTACTCTGTGATGGCAAATGCCCCATGGATTTAAAGAACAGAGATTTTTCTCTTGCTATGGGTCTGCTGAGGCCAGTGGAAAGGCTCTCTCCATTGTGGTAGCTCAGACGGCTGAAAGAGCAGGGTTAACCCCTTCATGAACCCGGCTGGAAGGGGCAGAGAGAGGCTTGAGAAGTTTTGTGCTGGCAATAAAATGCTCTTGCCTGGAAGGGAGACACAAAACTCTGGCTCATAATGTATTGGTCAGAACTCATCATTTGCCTTCACCCCAACCACTCGAGGGCCAAGAGTTCAATCTTATCCTTTGGGAAGTTGGACAACCCAAAATTTAGGAGAACGAATGGTTATGACATCCACTGTTTAATAACAGCCTCATTTATTTTTTGTGTGCCATCTCCTCTCACTAGAAAATAAGCTCCCGGAGAGGAGGAAGCATCTAATTTGCTTATCACTGTCTCTGCGCTGCTGAGACCAGAGCTTGTCACACAGTAACTGCAAGGAAACTATGTATTGAGCATTTTAATGAATGAGTTATATCCAAACATGGAACGCCAGTGAAGAGTGTACATTTACAATATTTTGAAGAATTTGAAACTGTAGATTACTGTGTTTCTAGTTTTCCCTTATATCTTCACTGATGCATTAAACCGCATTTTATGCAGATTCCTAACTTTGAATGCTCTGTTTCTCTCAGGAGTTCATACTTTTTTTTTTCCAGAGGAAAAACCTTTTAATGATTATTATAGAATAATAATTATAATATATAATTATAATTTGCAACTCTTCCACTTAGATTTGGTCAATGGTGGCTTTCCCTTTGTGATGGCATCTTCATCAGAAGAAATCAATGTATCCTAATGGAAGTTGTTAGACAAAGTTCCTTTGGAGCAAGTCTCCTTTTTTTTTTTTAATTTTTAATTTTTATTGCATTATAGGTTTTGGGGTACATGTGCAGAACGTGCAAGACAGTTGCATAGGTACACATATGGCAGTGTGCCTTGCTGCCTTCCTCCCCTTTACCCACACTTGGCATTCATCCCCTGGCTATCCCTCCCCAGCCCCCCCCCGCTGTCCCTCCCCCATTCCCCCCAATAGACCCCAGTGTATAGTAGACCGCCTCTCTGTGTCCATGTGTTCTCATCTTTCTCACCCACCTATGAGTGAGTATATGCGGTATTTCTTTTTCTGTTCTTGTGTGAGTTTGCTGAGAATGATGTTCTCCAGATTCATCCATGTCCTTACAAAGGACACAAACTCATCATTTTTGATTGCTGCATAATATTCCATGGTGTATATGTGCCACATTATCCCAGTCCAGTCTATCATCGTTGGGCATTTGGGTTGGTTCCAGGTCTTTGCTATTGTAAACAGTGCTGCAATGAACATTCGTGTGCATGTGTCCTTATAGTAGAATGATATATAGTCCTTTGGATATATACGCAGTAATGGGATTGCTGGGTCAAATGGAATTTCTATTTCTAGGTCCTTGAGGAATCGCCACACTGTCTTCCACAATGGTTGAACTAATTTACACTCCCACCAAGAGTGTAAGAGTGTTCCTCTTTCTCCACATCCTCTCCAGCATCTGCTGTCTCCAGATTTTTTAATGATCGCCATTCTAATTGGCGTGAGATGGTATCTCAATGTGGTTTTGATTTGCATCTCTCTAATGACCAGTGATGATGAGCATTTTTTCATATGTTTGTTGGCCTCATGTATATCTTCTTTTGTAAAGTGTCTGTTCATATCCTTTGCCCATTTTTGAATGGGCTTGTTTGTTTTTTTTTCCTGTAAATCTGTTTGAGTTCTTTGTAAATTCTGGATATCAGCCCTTTGTCAGATGTGTAAACTGCAAAGATTTTTTCCCATTCTGATGGTTGCTGATTCACTCTAGTGACAGTTTCTTTTGCCGTGCAGAAGCTGTGGAGTTTGATTAGGTCCCATTTGTCTATTTTGGCTTTTGTTGCCAATGCTTTTGGTGTTTTATTCATGAAGTCCTTGCCTACTCCTATGTCCTGAATGGTTTTGCCTAGATTTTCTTCTAGGGTATTTATGGTGTCAGGTCTTACATTTAAGTCTTTAATCCATCTGGAGTTAATTTTAGTGTAAGGTGTCAGGAAGGGGTCCAGTTTCTGCTTTCTGCACATGGCTAGCCAGTTTTCCCAACACCATTTATTAAATAGGGAATCCTTTCCCCATTGCTTGTTTTTGTCTGGTTTATCAAAGATAATATGGTTGTAGATATGTTGTGTTGCCTCCAATGCTTCTGTTCTGTTCCATTGGTCTATATCTCTGTTTTGGTACCAGTACCATGCTGTTTTGATTACTGTAGCCTTGTAGTATAGTTTGAAGTCTGGTAGTGTGATGCCTCCCGCTGTGTTCTTTTTGCTTAGAATTGACTTGGCTATGCGGGCTCTTTTTTGGTTCCATATGAAATTCATGGTGGTTTTTTCCAGTTCTGTGAAGAAATTCAATGGTAGTTTGATGGGGATAGCATTGATTGTGTAAATTACTTTGGGCAGTATAGCCATTTTCACGATATTGATTCTTCCTAACCACGAACATGGAATGTTTCTCCATCTGTTTGTGTCCTCTCTTATTTCGTTGAGCAGTGGTTTGTAGTTTTCCTTAAAGAGGTCCCTTACATTCCTAGTGAGTTGTATTCCTAGGTATTTTATTTTCTTTGTAGCAATTGTGAATGGCAGTTCGTTCTTGATTTGGTTCTCTTTAAGTCTGTTATTGGTGTATAGGAATGCTTGTGATTTTTGCACATTGATTTTATATCCTGAGACTTTGCTGAAGTTGCTTATCAGTTTCAGGAGCTTTTGGGCTGAGGTGATGGGGTCTTCTAGGTATACTATCATGTCGTCTGCAAATAGAGACAATTTGGCTTCCACCTTTCCTGTTTGAATACCCTTTATTTCTTTTTCTTGCCTGATTGCTCTGGCTAGAACTTCCAGTACTATGTTGAATAGGAGTGATGAGAGAGGGCATCCTTGTCTAGTGCCCGATTTCAAAGGGAATGCTTCCAGTTTTTGCCCATTAAGTATGATATTGGCTGTTGGTTTGTCATAAATAGCTTTTATTACTTTGAGATATGTTCCATCAATACCAAGTTTATTGAGGGTTTTTAGCATAAAGGGCTGTTGAATTTTGTCAAATGCCTTCTCTGCATCAATTGAGATAATCATGTGGTTTTTGTTTTTGCTTCTGTTTATGTGGTGAATTACATTTATAGACTTGTGTATGTTGAACCAGCCTTGCATCCCCGGGATGAATCCTACTTGATCATGATGGATAAGTTTTTTAATGTGCTGTTGCAATCGGTTTGCCAGTATTTTATTGAAGATTTTTGCATCTATGTTCATCATGGATATTGGCCTGAAGTTTTCTTTTCTTGTTGAGTCTCTGCCAGGTTTTGGTATCAGGATGATGTTGGTCTCATAAAATGATTTGGGAAGGGTTCCCTCTTTTTGGATTCTTTGGAATAGTTTCAGAAGGAATGGTTCCAGATCCTCTTTGTGTGTCTGGTAGAATTCAGCTGTGAACCCATCTGGACCTGGGCTTTTTTTTGTGTGGTAGGCTCTTAATTGCTGTCTCAACTTCAGACCTTGTTATTGGTCTAATCATAGTTTTGGCTTCTTCCTGGTTTAGGCTTGGGAGGACACAGGCGTCCAGGAATTTATCCATTTCTTCCTGATTTACGAGTTTATGTGCATAGAGTTGTTTGTAGTATTCTCTGATGATGGTTTGAATTTCTGTGGAATCTGTGGTGATTTCCCCATTATTGTTCTTTATTGCATCTATTTGGTTGTTCTCTCTTTTCTTTTTTATCAGTCTGGCTAGTGGTCTGTCTATTTTGTTGATCTTTTCGAAAAACCAGCTCTTGAATTTATTGATTTTTTGAAGGGTTTTTCTTGTCTCTATCTCCTTCAGTTCTGCTCTGATCTTAGTTATTTCTTGTCTTCGGCTAGGTTTTGAGCTTTTTTGATCTTGCTCCTCTAGCTCTTTCAATTTTGATGATAGGGTGTCAATTTTGGATCTCTCCACTCTTCTCATGTGGGCACTTATTGCTATATATTTTCCTGTACAGACTGCTTTAAATGTGTCCCAGATATTCTGATACGTTGTGTCTTCATTTTCATTGGTTCAAAGAACTTCTTTATTTCTGCCTTCATTTCATTGTTTATCCAATCAACATTCAAGAGCCAGTTGTTCAGTTTCCATGAAGCTGTGCGGTTCTGAGTTATTTTCTGAATTCTGAGTTCTAACTTGATTGCACTATGGTCTGAGAGACTGTTTGTTATGATTTCCGTTGTTTTGCATTTGCTGAGGAGTGCTTTACTTCCAATTATGTGGTCAATTTTGAAGTAGGTGTGATGTGGTGCTGAGAAGAATGTATATTCTGTGGATTTGGGGTGGAGAGTTCTGTAAATGTCTATCAGGTTTGCTTGTTCCAGGTCTGAGTTCAAGTCCTGGATATCCTTGTTAATTTTCTGTCTGGTTGATCTGTCTGCTATTGACAGTGGAGTGTTAAAGTCTCCCACTATTATTGTGTGGGAGTCTAAGTCTCTTTGTAAGTCATTAAGAACTTGTCTTATATATCTGGGTGCTCCTACATTGGGTCCATATATATTTAGAATCGTTAGCTCTTCTTGTTGTATCGATGCTCTTACCATTATGTAATGACCTTCTTTGTCCCTTTTGATCTTTGTTGCTTTAAAGTCTATTTTATCAGAGACGAGAATTGCAACTCCTGCTTTTTTTTTGCTCTCCATTTGCTTGGTAAATCTTTTTCCATCCTTTTATTTTGAGCCTTTGTGTATCTTTGCGTGTGAGGTGGGTTTCCTGGATACAGCACACCGATGGGTTTTGGTTTTTTATCCAAGTTGCCAGTCTGTGTCTTTTGATTGGTGCATTTAGCCCATTTACATTTAGGGTTAATATTGTTATGTGTGAATTTGATACTGCCATTTTGATGCTAGCTGGCTGTTTTGCCCGTTGGTTCATGTACATTCTTCATTTTGTTGATGGTCTTTAGCATTTGGTATGCTTTTAGGATGGCTGGTACTGGTTGTTTCTTTCTATGTGTAGTGCCTCTTTCAGTAGCTCTTGTAAAGCAGGCCTAGTGGTGACAAAATCTCTGAGTACTTGCTTGTTCATGAAGGATTTTATTTTTCCTTCACTTATGAAGCTCAGTTTGGCTGGATATGAAATTCTGGGTTGAAAGTTCTTTTCTTTAAGGATGTTGAATATTGGCCCCCATTCTCTTCTGGCTTGTAGAGTCTCTGCCGAGAGATCTGCTGTGAGTCTGATGGGCTTCCCTTTGTGGGTGACCCGACCTTTCTCTCTGGCTGCCCTTAGCATTTTCTCCTTCATTTCAACCCTGGTGAATCTGACTATTATGTGCCTTGGGGTTGCTCTTCTTGTGGAGTATCTTTGTGGTGTTCTCTGTATTTCCTGGAGTTGAGTATTGACCTGTCTTGCTAGGTTGGGGAAATTTTCCTGGATAATATCCTGAAGAGTGTTTTCCAGCTTAGATTCATTCTCTTCATCACATTCCGGTACACCTATCAAACGTAGGTTGGGTCTCTTCACATAGTCCCACATTTCTTGGAGATTTTGTTCATTCCTTTTTGTGCTTTTTTCTTTAATCTTGGTTTCACATTTTATTTCATTGAGTTGATCTTCAATTTCTGATATTCTTTCTTCTGCTTGGTCAATTCGGCTGTTGAAACTTGTGCATGCTTCACGAAGTTCTCGTGTTGTGTTTTTCAGCTTCTTCAATTCATTCATATTCCTCTCTAAGTTGTCCATTCTTGTTATCAATTCCTCGAATTTTTTTTTCAAATCTTTTTTCAAGGTTCTTAGTTTCTTTGCACTGATTTAGAACATGTTCTTTTAGCTCAATGAAGTTTCTCATTATCCACTTTCTGAAGTCTGATTCCATCATTTCGTCACACTCATTCTCCGTCCAGCTTTGTTCCCTTGCTGGTGAGGAGTTTGGGTCCTTTGTAGGAGGTGAGGTGTTTTGGTTTTGGGTGTTTTCCTCCTTTTTGCACTGGTTTCTTCCCATCTTTATGGATTTATCCACCTGTCGTCTTAGTAGTTGCTGATTTTTCAATTGGATTTCTGTGTTGATGCTGAGATTGTTGATGATGAAGTATTTCTGTTACTTAGTTTTTCTTCTAACAGTCTAGCCCCTCTGCTGTATGACTGCTGAGGTCCACTCCAGGCCCTCTTTGTCTGGAGTATACCTGTAGCAGCTGTGGAACAGTGAGGGATGATACCAGTTTCTTCTTCTGCTGTTTTTGTTCCAGAATGATGCCTGCCAAATGTCAGTCTGATTAGTCCTTTTTTGGGGTGACTCTTTGGATATACAGGGGTCAGGGAGCTGCTTAAGGAGATGGTTGTGCTTTATAGTAGCTCCAGTGCTGAGCTGTGAGCTCCGTTGTTCATTCAGGGTTGTTGGGAGGTTGTTTATGTCTGCTGCAATAGAACTCATAAAACACCACCCTTTTATTTCCCCCCCTTATATGCACTGTTTCAGGGAGTTGGGGCTTTCTTTATGAGTATCTGTTGCACTGTCCTGCCCCACTAGGTGGCAGTCTATTCACTATTTGCCTGCCGGGGCTCTGACCTGCTAGCGCGGGTCCACCCTGTTGCTGCTGGGCTCCCTTCTGCTGTGGAGAGCTCCCCTCTCCTGGGAGTCTCTCTGTTATGGCAGGTTGCCTTGGCAACGGCAGGCTGCTTCAGCCCTGGGTGGTACTTCAATAGGGGCGGATTGTGTCAGCAATGGCGGACACCCCTCCCTCACCGGGCTGCACTGTCCTAGATGTCGGCAGCAAAACTCTCAGCCCCAAGCATCTCCAGTCACTGCCCTGCTTGTCCCTGTGAGGGTGGGACCCGCCGAGCCCGATCACCCAGCTCCCTGCCTCAGAGTCTGTCCTCTCTCTCTCTCCCTCTCCGCGAGCTGAAAGGTCGACTCTCTCACTGGCGCCCCAGTAGCCTGCCGATAGGGCACTGGGATCCGTGCAATCTCCCGTGCCACTGCCCACTACCCCGGTTCAGATCACGCTTCCCAGGAAACTCCCAGGAAACTCCTGGTCTGGCTCACTGTCCAAGTCCCGTTCAATCAGATGGATGCGCCAATCTGCCCTTCAAACTCAGATTGCCGGTTTAACAGGGCACCCAGACCAGTGAGTTCCGTGCTGGGTCCCGCTGCAGCCGGCTGAAGCGGCTGCGCGAACCGGCTGCATTAGCCGGCTTTACTTTACTAGCGTCCTGTGGGACTTTCAACACTCTGTGGGCTAAAAAGTTCCATCCAAGAATGCGGCTATGACTCACCCTCTGCGCCCTCACTGAGAGCTGCAATCCTGAGTCGCTTCTATGACGCCATCTTCTAAACTCCTCAGGAGTTCATACTTATCGACCACAAGTTTCAGAAAACCCGGACTTCACACTCCCAGCATCTCTCATCAGGATGAGTAAGTCGACCTGGATCAAAGAGAAGCAACACATTATCACCTTAGGGCTAAACAGAGTTTTCAAAGGAACTGGTTGTGTGGACCCTGATCTTGCAGGTTCAGAGCTGAAGTCACAATCTCCAGCCTTTGTTTGGACACTGAAAGCCCCACCAGGCTATGCTTTGTTCCCAGCGTGGTTCTGAGTCTCCTCAGTGGCCATGGGGTGGGGAGGATGACAATGTCAAAGGTCAGTCTCTCAGAGTGTCCACTGTATTGCCCCAGAGCCCTTCATTGGTGCATGCTGGGGGGAACCAAGCTGGCTTCGATTTCACCTTTCCTTCTATCCTTATAGGTCAATTAGTAGATTTTATCCTCCACGGGACTGGCCTGGTGCTTACTGCATCCAGATGTCATCTTTACTCAGACTTCATTTTCATTTCCTCAGATCACTCACGATTTCATTTCTTAGACTGAGGTTTCCCAGTTCAGTTGAAGTGACCAGAGCCTTGGGCAAATTCGTAGGTCCTAGCACCTGAACTCCACATAAATCTGTCTTCCCTTTCCTGGAACCCAGAGAAATAGCCACTCCAGTAATGCACATCACACTCATTTCCTACACTGAGCCATCTGATTTTTGTATTCTCCCATTGGACTTAATGCATGTTTTGCAATAAAAAACATATATTTTAGAAAAATACGATTTTTCACTTTTTCATACACAAATCTGGCTCATACTTGCTCAGTGAGACAAAATAAGTTCATAATCAACAGACTATAGATAAGAGCACGTTTCTGTGAAAAGATCTTCGGAAGTGCTTGAGTGGATATAATTAACAAAGAAGTTAGAGAAGTCACAGGTACTCAATCCTTTGAACTGTGGTTGACTTAAGACTTAGTTACTTTACAGTAATTGGCCTATAAGAAAGCTTGTGAGGCTGTTGTAATTAATACAATGGGCCAAGTAGGGGATGCAATGAAATCATAGAGTTTTAATTTATTTGACTCAGATAAATGCATGTAGCCTGGAGGAGAGCTTTTCACTTGGGCATATTTATACACCTTGGGATTTCAGGTATCTATGCATTTTTTTTTTGTCTATTGAATTTCTACCCACTTGAGAAGTATTGAACAAACACAAGATAAATTGACAGTTATGAAAATGCCGTAACTGTCAATGTTATGTTTATCACATAAACATCTGATTTTTAACTGAAATGTCATTTAGCATATCAATGTGCTTTTGGGCTTCTCTTAACGGTTCTACTAAATATGAGGATTTATGAGAATGAAGGTCCTGTTTGGGCTCATCTTAACATGTCTCAGAGTACTTTCACATTTTAGGTGTTCAAAGAAAGTGGATTTAACTGTTTTTTTCCTATGGATAATTTGCGAGTTTTTTTTTTTTTTTTTTTCTTAGCTGATGTTTTCTTTCTAACTCTGCTAACCTTGCTTTTATTGTTTTCTTTGCTTTCGTGGTGTTAAAAATAGTTATGTGTGGCATTGTGTTTTGTTTTATGGTCCCATGATCATTAGCGATGACTGACTGAAAGGCAGGTGCCTTTGCTGGAGACAACAAACAGTTATGGCCATTTTGAATCTTCTTGAAAAAGTTGTTTTCATCCTCCTTAGGTATCACGGAGTCCATAATAACAGCAGCTGCCTTCAACACTCTGGTGAGGCTGCTTCTGCTAAAGGCTGAGTGAATCTTTTCAGATTAATGCTGCCAAATAGAAACTGCATATAAAACAGCAGTCACTGACTGAAGGCAGTGGGGTGTGCACAAAAGACTGAAATCAGCACTTGGAAGTACAAAGAGATTTGAATAAACAACACAAAACCTTGAAAAAAGTAAATCTTGTAGAATTATACAAAGTGGTTTCAAAGCTTACAATAAAATGAAAGTAATCAAAATAGTGTGGTTTTGGCATAAGCATACACAAATAGAGCCAGGCACAGTGGCTCATGTCTGTAATCCCAGCACTTTGGGAGGCCAAAGTGGACAGATCTCCTGAGATGAGGGTTTGAGACCAGCTTGGCAAACATGGTGAAACCCAGTCTCTACTAAAAATACAAAAATCAGCCAGGTGTGGTGGTTCACGCCTGTAATCCCAGCTACTCAGGAGGCCGAGGGAGGAGAATTGCTTGAACCTGGAAGGTGGAGGTTGCAGTGAGCCAAGATTGTGCCACTGCACTCCAGCCTGGGCAACACAGCAAGACTCTGTCACAGGAAAAACAACAACAACAACAAAAAGGATATACAAATAGATCAATGGAACAGAATTAAGAGTCTAGAAATACATACACATATATATTATATGTGTATGTACATGTATATATATATACACACATATATATGATCAACTGATTTTTCAAAGTTGTGACAAGCTAAAGAGGAAGAAAAGATTCCTGCAAAGTCTAGATCTGATAAAAGATATATATGCAAAGTATATAGTCCAATGGTAGGAAGTACTTATAATTCAATGATAAGGAAATAACCAATTTTAAAAGTGATAAAAATATTAGAACAGATACTATAGCAAATAAAATACACACATAATTCATAAGCCCATGAAAGGATGGTCAATATAATTGGTCAGTAGAGAAATGAATTAAAACCACAATGAGAGGTCAGGCGCGATGGCTCATGCCTGTAATCCCAGCACTCGGGGAGGCCGAGGCAGGTGGATCACGGGGTCAGGCATTTGAGACCAGCCAAGGCAACATAGTGAAGCCACATCACTACTAAAAATGTGAAAAATTAGCCAGGCATAGTGACAGGCGCCTGTAATCCCAGCTACGCAGGATGTTGAGGCAGGAGAATCACTTGAACCCAGGAGGCGAAGGTTGCAGTGAGCCGAGGTTTCACCATTGCTCTCCAGCCTGAGTCATGGTGCAAGATTCTGTCTCAAAAACTAAAGAAAACAAAACAAAAATTCACAATGAGATACTGCTTCATGTCCATCAGGTGGTTAAAATTAATAAGACTGACAATTCCACATGCTATGCAGGATTTGGGAGCAATGAGTTCCTTATATGTTGCTTATGAATGCAAAATTGTTGAAAAGCACTTTAAAAACATTTGGGCAGTTTCTTACACAGTTGAACATGCCCTTCCAACAGGACCCAAACATTTTATTAATGGCTGGTAAAGCAAACTAAATACGGCCTGAGGAAGACTCCATACTTGTGTATTTGAGTCCTTGTGGATGAACTGCAGCCTAACTTTATAGGTAGACAAGATTGAATTAACTTAGCAGTATGAGCCTGTAACAATTGTTGAGTCTTGGCCAATCCCAGCAGCCACACTTCAACCAGTTATACACTGATAAGTGTTCATACTGTGTTCAAATAAGACAAACGCCAAGCTGTAACCAATCCAGCTGTTTTCGTACCTCACTTCCAATTTCTGTACATTGCTTTACCTTTTTCCTTTTTTTGTCTATAATGTTGTTCTGACCATGAGGCACCCCTGGAATCTCTCCAAATCTGCTGTGATTCTGGGGCTGCCTGATTTCTGAATTGTTCTTTGCTCAATTAAACATGTTTAAATTTAATTCGGCTCAACTTTTCCTTTTAACATAGATGTTAACTAAAAACATATGCTAACACTACGTTCACACAAAGACTTGAACATAAATGTTATCGCAGCCTTATTCACTATAGCCCCGAAATGTAAAAAACCCAAATGTCTATGAACTGAAAGGTAGATAAACAGATTGTGATTTATCCACACAGTGGAATACCAGTGAACACTAAAAAGGAATATATAATAGATGAAATAGATTCGTGATTGAATCTCAAAAGAGTTATGCTAATTGAAAATGCCAAACTGATGAATACACACTTTATGATCTCATTTCTGTACAATTCTTGAAATGGCAAAACTATGAGAGAAAGCATATTAGTGACTGTGAGGGTTGGGAGGGATGGAGAGGAAATTGAATACGATGGAGCCTAGGAGAACGTTTTGGAGTAATGGGAAAATTCTGTATCTTGATAATGATGGCTGTTACATGACTGTATGTATTTGTTAACCCTCAATGGAATGTGTAGGTAAAATTGGTGAATTTCATTGTACATGGACTTAAGCTCATGTGGCTGATTAAAAACAGTAAATTTCAGTGTGACTAAAATAATTAACTTTGCACAGAATAAGTGTTACATTCAGTCACTCTTCGCACAGACTCTGGAAACAAACACATAGTGAATCGTGGTGCTCTCCTTGGCAGCTGTGTGACCCTCTTCTGCCAGAGCCTCCTTGTACTTTAGTCAGGAATGCTCTTCACCACTGACCTTCTAGGCTTGTGAGGAATTGCACTTGCTGGCCCTGGGGTCAGATGGAAGCATGGGGCTGGTTACCACATAATTTCCAGGCCAATCATTCCATTGTCATGGGAGAAAACAACCAAAGTTCTCATGCCACAAAGATCACATGTCCCACATGCAAAACTGGGTCCATAAGGTGCACCATTTGTGTAAGGACAGGCAAAACCTCACACTTGTTGATGTTTGTAGAAGCGTCAAATGAGTAACTCTGAGGCTAATAAGAAAACTGATAACATCTTTGGCTGAGGATTGGAGAGGCATTAATGGAAGAATCAGTTTTCAGTTATCCTTTATGATTTTTAATTTTGAATCATGGGAATAGATTATTTATTCAAAAAATTGACAATGCATTATACAAATCAAAATATACATTTTCCAGCATCACACTCAGGCAAGCATGCAAACGCATGGATGTTTGCCTCCCCAAATCTTTACCCAGAGTCCATCAAAGAGTAAACAAGATCCAACACCCCTTCCACTGTGCATGTCACCAGCAAACACTGCATTATTTTTTAAATCATCCAAACTAAGATTTTTTTCTAGTTTATGGAGATTGAAATACAAATGAATTCATTAAGTCATTTTGCATTTTATCAAGGATCATACTAAGAAACAAAAAGAGGGATAACTCCTAAAAGATGCATTTAGGAAGTTAGTTTAGGACACAGAGAGGCGGTCTACTATACACTGGGGACTGTTGGGGGAAATGGGGGAGGGACAGCGGGGGGGCTGGGGGGGATAGCCTGGGGATGAATACCAAGTGTGGGTGAGGGGGAGGAAGGCAGCAAAACACACTGCCATGTGTGTACCTATGCAACTATCTTGCACGTTCTGCACATGTACCCCAAAACCTATAATGCAATAAAAATTTAAAAAAAAAAAAAAAAAAAAAAAAGATGCTTTTGGAACCATCGTTTCCTGGAAGGGCTCAGGATATTGGCAGAAAGAAACAGGCAAATAAAAAAATAATTACAACAATTGTCTTAGCTGTTCCCAGGCTTGTCAAGATGCCGCTGATAAAAACCAGCTAAGCTGGAAATGTGAATTGTTAACGTGAGAAATAGTTGTGGCTTTGACAGCTGCGAAAGTGGAGGTGCCCAGGGTATTTGCTCATTGCTAAGATTTATTGTTTCCAATTCTGGGAAAGTGTTGGCTGAGCAAAATAAGGCCATTCATACCAGTCTGCAAAGTAGATTTTATTTTAAAAATAATAAAATGAGAAGAAAAAGGAAGATAAGGAGAAGATAAGATTATCTCCTGTGATTTGGAAGTGGGGTAATGAGTTAGCTTACTTGTTAGAAATGGATTAAAGAGTCAGATAGGACATTTCTTAGAGTGTTTATACAGCAAAAATGTATTTAATATTAAAATAACAACAGCAGAATCACCCAAGTCGGAGATTTGGCTGCAAGGTTTCAATGAAAAAAACAGGTCAGTTTGTAGAAAAGTTAGAAAATAACAAATGTACAAATGCCTTATGTACCCAACCCTCAGCTTTGTCAGTTCTTAATATTTTGATGTTTCCTTTGATATTAAGAAAATGTGACCGGGCATGGTGGCTCAAGCCTGTAATCCCAGCACTTTGGGAGGCCAAGGCGGGTGAATCATGAGGTCACAATATCGAGACTATCCTGGTCAACATGGTGAAACCCAGTCTCTACTAAAAATACAAAAAGTTAGCTGGGCATGGTGGCGTGTGCCTGTAATCCCAGCTACTCGGGAGGCTGAGGCAGGAGAATTGTCTGAACCCAGGAGGTGGAGGTTGTGGTGAGCCGAGATCGCGCCATTGCACTTCAGCCTGGGTAACAAGAGAGAAACTCCATCTCAAAAAAAAAAAAAAGAAAAAAAAAGAAAATGTTACAGATAAAATTGGAAGTCTTACATGTTCCTTCTTGATTTTATTCTTTGTATCCATTTCCCAAGATTGATGATGGATTTTAAGTGTCAACTAGATGAGGCTGACAAATTCCTAGGCAGCTGGTGAAACATTACTTCTGGGTCTACCAGTGAGTGTTTTCTTAAGTGATTAGCACTTTGATTGATTGATTGATTGAGTAAAGAAGATCCACTCTCACCAACGAGGGCCACAGTCGATCTTCCAGCTTTTTGAACATAGGTGATACTGTTGTAACTGTTGATGTAATTTCCCTTGATGATCCATACTATATGTGGACTTCATTGTTTCCATCCACTAATTTTTCTGTTCATTCATGGTAACCATCTTCTCCTTCTTTGATTCATGGAAATCTTTGGTTGGATGTCAGATGTGGGAGTCACCCCTGCGAGAGGCTAACAACTTGGCCTCTGCCATTAGGTGAGCTTGACTCCTTACACTTTTTCCCTGGCTGGAGGCTGTCAAGCTATGAGTGAGAGGAAATTAAGAAGAGAAGGAAAAAGGAAATTGAGAATGATTAAGCAGGACTCTATCCTCAGCCTTCTTGGCCAATGAGATAATGGCCAGGTGATGCTGAAGTGAGTTAATTGGGTATTGTGTTCCCCTTTCTGGTTCCTCATCTAAGACTTTGTTTACCAGGCATTGTTTCAGCCTAGCCACCTCCCCTGCAGTCCTTGTCTCTCGCAGATGCACGGTTTACTGCTGAGCTTGGGACTTCTAGTTAATTAAAGATTGTTATCCAAGTTACTGATTGTTCTGACAATATCGATAATCAGCATCACCTGTTTCCCCCTTAATCCTTTACATTAATATTTGTTCCCTTTGACGGTTCCTTAGAATCATCCCCCAGGGAATTTTCTGTTCCTTTTATTGTTTGAGTAATGATCTGCATTGAGGTAATGATGTTAAAGAAAAAAGTATATAAGGAAACCTATTGCACAAATAAAATTGCTGTATGGGCATAGCTCATTCAGTCCTCCAGACTCCTCTTTCTGTCTCCTTTCTTTTCTGCGCATGCCCTCTTCCAGGTTCCAGACCCCCTTGCTGGACGAGATTCCCGGGCTCACGTTCAGTTCACAACAGTCAGGTACTGTGGATTTTATTCCATCAAATGCTGATGATTTTGTATTCTAATAAATATTTTGAACTTTGTTCCTGGATGCATTTTGTTACTTAAAAATTTATCATTTTTTACTCTTTCTTTGCAGATTTCTCAAGTGGGACAAGTACTGTGTTTAATCAAGGGTTCCATTTTCCCCAATACTGAGACTACAGTCTTTTCAACATTCCAGAAGACTGTGGCAGAAACATGCTAGGATGGCCAGGAATGAAGCATACCTTTGTATAAACCTCTCTCCTCCAGTGTGGGCAGATCTGTGTGTGATTTGTTCTATCTGATACAACATGGCAAAAGCAACAAGTAGTCACTCTTACAACTGCATTATGTTGTATAGCAAAGGTAAAGAATTTATCAGTTGTCATTAAAACATCTTATCAGTTGGCCTTAAATTAAACAAAAGGGAGATTATGCAGGTTGATCCTAACCCTTTAAGCAGTGGTCTTGAGGTTGAAGACTCTATAGCAGCAGAATTATTTTCTCTCTGTTTCTGTCTTTGAAGATGCAAGCTGCTACTCATCCTGTAGCCTCGAGGCAATGAATCCTGACAACAGGAGAGAGCTTGGAGGGAGATTCTTTCTTGTTTGAGCTCTGAAATGGAACACAGTGCTGCCAGCACTTTGATCTCAGCCTTCGGAGACCCTGAACAGAAGGTTACCCCTCCACAAGTTCTATGAGATAGTAACTGTGGATTGTTTGAACAAACGATGTTTCTGGTAACTTGATACACACCAATTAAAAACTAGTGCTGTGAGATCTTCCTGTCTGATGAATTTTTTCTAGTTCATGGAGATTTAAATAGAAATTAATTCATTAAATCATTTTGCATTTTACCAAGGATAATACTAAGAAGAAACAAGAAGAGGGACAATTTTCTAAAAGTTGCATTTAGAAAGTTGTAGATGCTTTCAGAACCATCATTTCCTGGCAGGGCTTGGGATGTTCAGCAGAAAGAAACAGGCAAAGAACAAACTAGTTACGACAACAGTTGTCGTATCTGTCCCCTGGGGTTCTCTATAATCGTTCAGGTGGTTCTTTCTCTGTCATAGGCTAGTTTCTTCATTCATATACCCACTGGTACTCTCAAATCCACAAGAGGGTTCCACTGCGGTTTTCCAGAACTCTCTCCCAGGGCAGTCGTCTCTTATTTAGTGCTCTGTTCTTTGATCAGCTCACCAGCGTCCTCCCTGTACCTTCATCTCTGTCTCATCAACCCAGCACCTGCTGGGCACAGTCTGGTTTCCCTTTTCCTAAGTCGTAGGCTGGAAACTCCCTCAAAGGGGGATACCAGGGCAACTATACATCTCAGCTCATTAGTTTTCTATCTCTCAAGCAAGAAAAGGATCACTTTCCTTCATTGTCTGATGTCCAATTTCTTGAAATGATTGTTTTATATATCGTTTCTGGTTTTCTAAAAAATTTGTTTTAGGTGGGAAGGGATATCTGATCCCTATCATTCCACCTTGGTTCAAAACGGATCAGAATTTTATGTTATAATGTCATGTTAAACATAAGCAAAACCAAAGATTAGTGGGTGAGATTCATGGTTTTTCTTTTCTGTCAAATGTGTTTTTTTTTATTCAGCTGACAAGCACTTTTCTACAGCTTCACTTGTGGAACATTATATGGCAAAAACAGGATTTTTTTCTCTAGACTTTTTTTTCACCTTATTAAAAATGAAATCGGTCCTAAAATATAGAAATAAATAAATTTAAATTCATGAAAAATTGTAGATTATCAAAAAGTCACTAAAACACCATATTTGGTTATATAAAAGTCCCTTTTGCTGTAAAAGGAACATGGAAACTTGTTGGTGTTGATGGTGTGGTTTCTTCCTGTCAACCAGACTGATGTGGGTGGGGAAGCAGAAGGGCAGGGAGTGGGTTGTCTTTTTATTTTAAACCTGCTTTCCCTACTAAATACTCTTGTCATGAAGAGAATCCACCTAGCTCAAGGAGACAGTGAAGATGAGGAAAGAAAAGCATGAAATGGCCCCTTTGATCATGCCCTATCCCCAGCCCCCTTTAGCCCCCACTTCTTCAAACTGAGGCTAGGACCCCCACCCTGGCAGTTTTCCCTGGTATAAGATGTGTTAGATTAATTTCATTGTTGGATGTGAGGTGGACGGGGGAGTGAAATCAGGTCCATTGAAGGGATCCATGAGCGGGATTATGCCCCGCTTCTCTCTGGGACACCAGAGTTGGTGGGGACTCAGGGAGTGGGAAGGAGGATAAACAGGGTGATGAGGGGACCCCACGCAGTGGGGGTGTGGCAGCTGCCTGTCCTGCAAGTCCTGTTCCCAAAGCTCATCCCTAGCCCAGCCTCCCCCGGGAGCCTTCCCTGGCCTGCCCACCAACACAGCTCTGTCTCCTCCACTCACCTGCAGCTCAGGGGCTCTGCTGCACTCAGCACCGGCTCCTATGAGACCTGCTCAGACTGTGTTTAACACTCATTCATTCATTCAACAGATGTTTAATGAGCACCTCTTACGTCCCAGGCAGACTTCTAAGTTCTGGATACCTCAGTGAGCAAAACAGGCAAAAATTCCTGCCTTCAAGGCATTTCATTCTAGTAGAGGAATGGAGACCTTACACATAACCATTCGAAGTTGATACGTTAGAAGTTAAACGATACAGAAAGAAATAGGGTGAAGCACGCAGGGAATTAGAATCGCAGAGCTAGAGAGCACACAGTAAAACTGGATGGTCAGTGTCACCGGGACGTGACCTTTGAAAAGCTGTCTCCTTCTCACTTTCTATTTGCTTTTTGTATTCACGCCAGTGAGTTGGAATAATTACTACACTGTCAGCACTACTTTTTTTTTTTTTTTGTATTAAGTTAGATTTATTCATTTGATCAGTAAACGCTGAGGATATGACTGGCTTCCACTCATCCTTCAGGTCTCAGCTCAAATATCACCTCCTTATAAACACATTCCCTGAACCCTCTCTCATTCTCTCCTATTGTAGTTTATATCCTGTTAGTGCAAAAGTTATTGAAGTTCTTGCTATTACAAATAACTACAAAAACACAATTACTTTTACACCAACCTAATATTCTTTCATATTTTAATTTATATTATTTATAGTATATCTTTCTTTTTAAACTCAAATTTAATGGTCATATTATTATTTTTATTGATATTATTTTAAATTGACAAATCATTGTACACATTTATGGGATACAATGTGATATTTTGATGTATGTATAAATGTGAAATCATTAAATCAAGCTAATTAATACATTCATCAACTCATTTACTCTTTTTTGTGCTAAGACATTTCACATTCATTCTTATTTTGAATTATACATTATTATTGCCTGTGGAATCTAAGAAAGTCAAAATCATAGAGGCAGAGAGTAAACGATGGCTATCAAATTTAAATTTTTATTTAACCTTTGAGGCTTTGTACTTTGAGGTAATTTCAGTTCACAGGCGGTTATAAGAAATAACACAGAGAGATGCTGTGCAAAGTTCACCCAGTTTCCCTAAGTGGTCTCATCCTGCATGACTACGTACAGCATTTCAGCTAGGGCATTGAAATGGACAGAATCTATAGACTTTATTCAGAACTCGCCACTTTTACCTGCATGTGTGCATAGGAATTCTTCCATGCAATTTATTCTGTGCAGTTGTACACACGTGCTGATTCACGTCATCACCCTCACACTCAGGATTCAGAACATTTTCTTTCTCTCCTTTTATAGCCACAAGCACTCCTCTCCTTCCCGCTTCCTCCCTAACCCCTGACAAGCCCTAATTTGTTCTTCTTCCTTATATTATTTTTAGATTGTTACATAAAGTAATACATTAATATGTGTCATTGTAAGAATGTTATATAAAAAGACAGATAGTATGAAAGCTTTTGAGATGGTCTTTTTCCCCCCATTTATTGTGATTCCCTTGAGGTCATCCAGGATGGTACATGCATCAATAGTGTGTTTTTTTCCTTTCTTAGCTTCCCTGGTGCAGATTGTTTAAACATTTAACAGCTAAAGAACACTGGTTTTGTTTCTAGTCTGAGACTATTACAAATAAGACTACTCTAAACTGCAATAACTTTTGCACTAACAGAGTATGAACTGCAATAGGAGAGAATGAGAGGGGGTTCAGGGAATGTGTTTATGAGGAGGTGATATTTGAGCTGAGACCTGAAAGATGAGTGAAAGCCAGTCATATCTTCACTGTTTACTGATCAAATGAGTAAATCTAACTTAAGAAAAAAAAAGTAGTGCTGGCAGTGTAGTAATTATCCCAACTCACTGACATGAATACAAAGAGAGAATAGAAAGTGAAAAGGAGACAGCTTTTCAAAGTTCACGTCCCGGTGACACTCTGACCAGCCAATTTTACTCTGTGCTCTACAGCTCTGCAAGTCTAATTCCCTGCCTGCTTCACCCTATTTCTTTCTGTATCGTTCACCTACAAGTCTATAGGAGATCTACTCTCTTTGCATTCTTCCCAGCATTTGGTATTATTACTATTATGACTTATTTTTTAGAAACAGTCTCACTCTGTCGCCCCGACTACAGTGCAGTGGCACAATCATTACTCACTACGGCCTTGAAATTCTGGGCTCCAGTGAGCCTCCCACATCAGCTCCACCAAGTAGCTGGAACTATGGGCATGTGCTGCCACACACAGCTGATTGTGTGTGTGTGTGGGGTGTGTGTGTGTGTGTGTGTGTGTGTGTGTGTAGATAGGGTCTTGCTTCGCTGTCCAGGCTGATCTCAAACACCTGGGCTCAAGTGATGCTCTTGCCTCAGCCTCCCAAAGTGTTGGCATTATAGGTGTGAGCCATTACAACTGGTATTTTGTTACTTTTTAACTTTAAGCTTTCTGATAAGTGTCTGGTGGTACCTCATTGTGGTTTTAATTTTCTGCTTAACTCTCTAAAAAATTAAACTGCTCTGTTTGACTTTTATTATAGCAGTTATGGTTTACTTGGCATGATTTTTTTTATTAATGCCTATTAAAGGCAAGGGAGACTTGTTTGTTTTGTTTGCCTTTGAATTACCATTTTCTGGCATTTAGTAGGTACTCAACAAATAAATAGTAGTCTCTCGATAAATATGCCACTTATTGTGCTAGCTCCTGGGGGTCTAAGGTGTTAATAACAGGCTCTGGCCTTTAAAATGCTTACTATGTTTTTCAGAGTTTCTTAGCCATGGCATTACCCACATTTTGGGCCAGAACATTGTGGGTGTTGGGGCGATGGCTGTGCTGCGTTATGGGATGTTGGCCAGCACCTCTGGCCTCTACGATAGCAGAAGCACCACCCAGTTTCTGACAATCAAATTTGTCTCCAATCATTGGCCAATGCTCCCTGAGGGTTTACGTTTTCCCAGTTGGGAACTAATGTTTTATTAGGAGAGACAGATATGTTTTCTATGAAGCCAAGTGTATATAAATATACTTACCAGCTAGGCATGAGGGTATGGCTCAAGACTCAATCAGCTAGTCATTTCTTGTCTCCCAGGATGCAAATTACATCCCCAGAATGTTAGAGGGTATCCTATCAGACCTTTGAGTGTACTCGATGAATTAAGCACTGATTAGAGGATTCTTACAATTTGCTGGGCACCATGCCAGCCACTACAGATGGTGCAGGGAGCAATATACACATAACCTAGTCCTCTAGGAGTCATTGTCTGCAGGGGGGAGTCAGAGATTGATCAAGTTATCTTAAAAGTGATGCTCATTTGGTAAGTGAAGTCAAGGGTGCTTTGGGTCTACTTACTGAAGAGGTGGACTGCACTGACCTGGGAGCTGTTATTAAGAAAGATGAAGACTACATTATGTGTAGAGGAGATGAGATAATGGCCTAAATCAGAGGGCTTTACAGATATTAGCATCACAAGATTCAGTTTAAGATTGTTCTGCCTGTGGTTTTTATATCGTATTCCACAGTACCATATGATGCATAAAAATACACTTTGGGAGGCTGAGGCATGTGGATCTCCTAAGGTCAGGAGTTCGAGACCAGCTTAGCCAACATGGTGAAATTCCATCTCTGCTAAAAACACAAAAATTAGTAGCCGGGCCTGGTGGCATGAACCTGTAGTCCCAGGTACTGGGAGGCTGAGGCAGGAGAATCACTTGAACCTGGGAGATGGAGGTTGCAATGAGCTGAGATAGCACAACTGCAGTCCAGCCTGGCAACAGAGCAAGACTCTGTCTCAAAAAAAAAAAAAAAAAGAATGAAAGGAAAAGAAAGAAAATGCACTGGGGAATGCAATTGGAATAAAGAAAGTGCCAAGAAGGCATAGCCATAAGTCTCCTTCCCCAAGATTCAGTAGAACAGCCGTGCTTTGATCTTTTTTACCGTGGAGTAGCATTTGGGTGAGGTGGGTGCATCCTGTTTTCTAATGTTGGCTCATAGGGTACAAACACCTTAGAAGCAAAATGATCCATTAAAACCTACGCAGGAAGACACTATGCAGAAGACAGATACATTTGTCAGTCCAAGTCAGCCTCAGTGGGTCCCAGACAGCCAGCTGTTCCTCAGGGTTGAGCACAGTTCTTGGGTAGGGTACCCGGTGGAGCAGGATTAGGCCTGGACACTGTATTGCCTACACAATAGACATCTTTGATAGGCTGGAAAATAGCCTAGAAACACACTCAGTGTAGAAAGAAGCTCCCATCATAAGAAGCACCTGGATGCTGAGTCTGAGTGGGGAAATGGCAGGTCCTCACCCCCCAACCCAGGCTCACCGCAGGACACTTTCATGTTGAAGTAGATTGAGCCTGCTTTCCCCAGATGTTCTCATAATGTATACTCCCTCTTTCCTCCTCTTCCTCTCCCTTAACATTGTATGCTGTACGTGTTTTGGGGGAAGGGGAGAAGAAGGTTGGTGTGTTCATATAAGTGAAAAATACAAGGGCTATTCTTAATATTTTAATACACAGGACACCTCTAATTATTATAAACTGCAGGCTATTGCACTGACAAAGAAGTCACTGAACAGTCACAACAAAAAGCCATCCAGCACAGGATTGTGAATGACCCCTGTTTCCATCACATGAATTGAGCTTGACCCAGATCTAAGAAAGGTGATGACAGGGCAACTGATCCACAGTCTCCCTAAGGCCCGAGTCACACAAGCCAGCTCGCTTCTTCTCTGCCAATGTGCCTGCCTGGACCAAACTGGGCTGAGAGATGTTCTATTCACAAGCAAGCACTTTAGAAACTCAGTGCCCAGGGTTTTTACTGGGGGCCAGCCACATAGGTGTCCCCTGCCTAGCAGATTCCAAAATTTCAGCCTCCTAGATGGAAAACAAGCATTCAGCATGAGCCATATTGTTTGCCAAAGAGTTTAGGTATAGAGACCCCCTCTCATCAGTTAGGGAATGGTGGGAGCCCTCCTACCAAAATCTGAGTTCCTGGACACCAGCCAAGCATCAGCCTTGCCAGCAGCCTTTCTAACGAAGGCATCCTTAAGCCTCCTGCCATTAAGAGGCAGGATAAACAGGTGACTATGTGGGGAAATTCCTATGAAAGGAGGAGACTGTTGGTCTGAGTGTAAAGGGTGGAAAATGGGGAGATTAAAGTCCATAAGTGAGTGTCCTTTTATGCACGCATGGGAAACAGGGCTTATGGGAAGAAAGTCCTTTTGGAAGAAGCCTGTGTGCTCTAGATCAAGGGAGAAATAGCCAAGTAATGTGGCCACTTCACACCTGACCCCTTCTGTTACACACTCACACACACAATCACATACACACACTCACATCTGAGCTTCTGCACTCCAGGAAAAATGCCTAATGCATATCTCATGGCTGAAGCTCTGATTGAAGTTCCTTAAAGGCAGTTGTAATTATTAAATTGAGAGAATTATGAAGCACTTTTCTAAACTGGAAAGGCTTATCAAGAATAGATCGTGAAATTAATAGATATGAACAAACTTCCATAGAAATGGACTTATTAGCAAGTATGTCTACTGCCCAAACATACAAGAATTCTTTCCTCTGGGTTGAGAGAAATGACTCAAAAGAATAAGACTTTACATAGAAGTGATTCTTCTTTATTTTTACTGCTGAACTTGGGCAGGTTTCTGCAGCAGGCGTAGCTCACAGGCTGGGAAGTCAGAGAGGAGCAGGACCTGCCCACAGTCAGAGGGGCTGATCTTCTCATGCAGACCCTACCTCCTTTGTCCAAAGACTGGCCATTCCTCTTTCTTTACCCCAGGATCAGAGTGTGAATTTAGCAGGATGAAATGGCTGGTGACAGATGGCGTTAACTCCATTTCTATTCTCACTGGATCTCCTCTTTCCTGGCATTAGCTTCTCTGAGGTCTATGGGATGCTGAGGACCTGGCAGAAGCAGCTCCTTAGTTCTGGTTACAAAGCACAGTGCAGCCCAATGAGAAACTGAAAATTCAGCCTGACTGGACCAAGCATCCCTTGTAAAAAAGTAACTTAACAGATAGATTCATGGAGAATTCCTGTGACTTGGGAAGAGGATTTAGCCTGGAATGTCGTGGATGGGAAATGGTGGTGTGGAGGAGGTTTAACTGAAAACTGGGCACCTAAGTTTCCAGATTCATGCTTCTCTTCAGCAGTGTCACAATCACCACTCCCTCATCATTCAAAACTCAGCTCTTAATTTGTGTGTGTGTGTGTATGTGTGTGTGTATGTGTGTGTGTATGTGTGTGTGTATGTGTGTGTGTGTATGTGTGTGTGTATGTGTGTGTATGTGTGTGTGTATGTGTGTGTATGTGTGTGTATATGTGTGTGTGTATTTGTGTGTGTATGTGTGCATGTGTGTGTGTATGTGTGTGTGTATGTGTGTGTCCCATGTGTGTGTGTATGTGTGTGTGTGTATGTGTGTGTGTGTGTGTGTGTTTTCACTAAAGATACCCAAGTAAATAGGAGTCCTCTGGTGGGGAAGACAGTCCCATGTGTACTTACTTTCAGTCCTCTCATGAGTTCAGAAACCTTTATTCAATGCTAAATTTCTTCCCCAGGCAAAATAACTTGTACCAATTGATATTTGAGGAATCATAGCCCCTATGTACCCACACTTAGCTTAGGCTCAGATGGGACCATTTGCCTATGTCATTTGAATAAATTCACATTTCAATTTAAATAGTCACTTCTAGTGGATGGCTGCAATATTAGAGCAGCATTTGGAACTTTCTACAACCTTAGCTAAGTGGGAAAAAGTTGGATATGACCAATCCTATGTGAAGATTAATATAGTTCATTTGGGGTTAGAATTTGATATTAGACAGGTCAGTGAAATTTGACTTTGTCAAAGCTATTGCTGTATTCCAATGTTCCTCTGGTACCTCTTGGCATTTGCAAGGAAGCAGATAATTTTTGTTTCTAATTGTGGTTTCTTCACCCACCTTCTTACAGGAAGTCCCAGTGCAGAGGAGCTGTCCATGGTAGGAGATTTCGTTAGACAAGCAGCAGGCAGCAGGTTCTTTTACAAAACTCTTTCCTCACACGTTGTAAGTTGGGGACCCAGAATGTAGACCTTTCCTGGGCCCCAGAGGCAGGAAAGAGACTTCTCAGCCCACTTAGGTCCAGGCAGGCTCATTGGCGGAGAAGGAGCAGCTGGAGTGTGTGGCTCTGGCCTGGGTGGAGCTTATGGATCAGCTGCCCTGCCATCACCTTCCTTGGATCTAGGTGAAGCTGGATTCACAGGGATGGAAACAGGTTAACAAATCTGGGGTAATTCACAATCCTGTGCTGCATGGCTTTCTGTTTTAACTCTGTTCAGTGACTTCCCTGTCGATGCGATAGCCTGCAATTTACAAGCCCATGTCAATGACAAGGGGCTTGTCATTGACATAAAAATACTGCACATAGAAATACTGAAAATCACACTTGTCTTTTTCAGTTATAAAGGACTCACCAACTTCTTAGCCCCCCACCTCCAAACACACATATGATGTGGCCAGTACATGAATTAAGGCAGGTGGGATTTCCTTAAATTACTTCAAATCCCATTTGCTAGAATGAGAAATCCAGCATCGTATCTTCTTATGTTGCTCATAGTTTATGTAGCAAACCATGTAGTGTGTGAAGGTCTTTCTCACTCTCAGTCTCCTGATGCTTCCACACATCTATAATGTCTCCACTATTATCTGCAAATTCTAAAGCCTGGAGAGTTTTAACCACTGGTCCACAGACCCAAGCTAAGTAGAAGCAGGAACAGCCAGGGTTCAGGGTGTGCTTTGTGATTGGAGGAGCAATGGAACTACATCAAATGATCTGGGGCCTTTCCTGAGTGCGGAGCTTGGACTGTGGCATGCCCTTGCCTGGGCTGGGGAGGGGAGAGCTGTGCATGGCGTCTGAGGTGAAATGCTGGCCAAGCTACTCATCCAGTGAAGGGCAGCCTGTTTCCTGCAACATGGAGCCCTGGAGATGTATCGTCAGCCCATTCTGAGCTGTGGGCTGCTGATAGGCAGCCGTAAATTAGGCTCTGCAAACACTGCCATGTGACTTATTGAACTTGGCAGACATTCTTTTGGTTGACAGAAAAGAATGTGGCAATTTATTACATTCCTGACATTCTGCTGAGTCTCAGACTTTAAATGGAACCTTAATATGTTTGTTTTCCAGAACAAATGGCTCCTTCTGTTAAATCTTGCAACAGACATGGCCTTACCAGGGCCTAGCAAATTACCTGGCTGGGAGAACCCAGATTGAGGACTCCATGAGTGAATTGGTCATCTCTGAGGTCTTCATTGGCCAGGCAGCCTTTGTGGGCATCAGCCCTCTAGCCATGGTAAGAAATTGGGCTTCAGAAAAAGTGTCACAAAGGAGTCTTTTTTGCATGTGCTTAATATTCAGAGAAACATTAAGCAGTTTTACAACCTGCTGTTTTCCAAGCACCAGATATATTTGTTTAAACAAAGAAAATATAGTTAAATTAATTTAATTTACCTGTTTTCCATAATGGCTCCTTGGAAACTATTTAGGGTCTACTCTGTAATCCTTTTTCATTTGTGGATATTGCAGAACTGTTTCCTGAGAAGCCCTTATTCTTTATTTCCTCAGCCTGCATGCATATCAGGGCAAGTGCTGCACCGAGTGAAGATGGTTTTGTTGAAATGCATTGGGGTTACACAGTGGGGACAGCAGCTCTGTGTGCCAAGTAACCAGCCCCTTTTCAATTGGTTTTGCCCAGGGAGTCACCAGGTACCTTGTGGATTAGAAAATTCTAAAATGCAGATGGACTGAAAGAGCCTTGCTGGGAACTAACAGCCTTAAGCTGGGTAGAGCACTGGAGTCCACCAAACTGCCTGTGTTTCTGTTTTACTAGCCTGGAGGTGACTGGACTTCATTTTCGATCTTAGCTGAGGCTTTATGCATGACCAGGTTGGGGACCAAATCTGAGAACAGGGTCAGGGACAAGGTTCTAGAACCTAAGAAGGGCAGGGCTCTTTGGGCTGTGGAGGAGGGACCATAGAGTTAGTAAATCCATGGGAGAGCTTACAGAGCTATGAAATCCTGGAGGCATCCTGGAGACGCATCTATGCAGCCCACATGGGAAGGGACTCCAGCTGCAGCTAGTGTGAGTTTTGGTAGAACACCTTGTGGCCTTCCAGGAACACAGGAGGGTGGAGGGCTTAGGAAGAGCCGCTGTGATGCCAGGTGAGATGGCTCATGCCTGAGCACTTTGGGTGGCCAAGGCAGGAGGTTCACTTGAACCCAGAAGTTTCAAACCAGCTTGGGCAACAAGGCAAAACCCCATCTCTAAAAAATACAAAAATTAGCCGGGCATGGTGGCATGTGCCTGTAGTCCCAGCTACCCTGGAGGCTGAGGTGGGAGGATCACCTGAGCCCAGAAGGTTGAGGCTGCAGTGAGCTGTGATGGCACCAATGCATTCCAGTCAGGATGACAGTGAGACCCTGACTCAAAATAAATAAACAAATAAATAAATAGCCACTCTGAGACCATCTCCCCCTTACCTCCCTGTATTTCCTGAGAGGCTGCCATGAGGGACTTTCTCATCACATTCCAGGTTCTGATGAGGTATGAGTTGTCTGTCAGGCCTCCCTAGGAGCCACAGAATAGAAACTTTCTTAGCTGCAATTGAGGGTTGGCTTTTCAGCAGCAGCATATCCCATGGCTTGCAATGCAGTCACCATACTTTCTGTGTTCAGCCTTGTCCTTTCTTCTGTGGGACGAGGGCCATTGAGAGCTGGCACCTGTGAGTACTCTTCCCTCCGCTGCCCATGGCCATTGAGAGCTGGCACCTGTGAGTACTCTTCCCTCCACTGCCCATGGCCATTGAGAGCTGGTACCTGTGAGTACTCTTCCTTCCGCTGCCCATGGCCATTGAGGGCTGGTACCTGTGAGTACTCTTCCCTCCACTGCCCATGGCCATTGAGGACTGGTACCTGTGAGTACTCTTCCCTCCACTGCCCATGGCCATTGAGGGCTGGTACCTGTGAGTACTCTTCCCTCCACTGCCCATGGCCATTGAAAGCTGGTACCTGTGAGTACTCTTCCCTCCACTGCCCATGGCCATTGAGGGCTGGTACCTGTGAGTACTCTTCCCTCCACTGCCCATGGCCATTGAGGACTGGTACCTGTGAGTACTCTTCCCTCCACTGCCCATGGCCATTGAGGGCTGGTACCTGTGAGTACTCTTCCCTCCGCTGCCCATGGCCATTGAGGGCTGGTACCTGTGAGTATTCTTCCCTCCACTGCCCATGGCCATTGAAAGCTGGTACCTGTGGGTACTCTTCCCTCCACTGCCCATGGCCATTGAGGGCTGGTACCTGTGAGTACTCTTCCCTCCACTGCCCATGGCCATTGAGGGCTGGTACCTGTGAGTACTCTTCCCTCCACTGCCCATGGCCATTGAGGACTGGTACCTGTGAGTACTCTTCCCTCCACTGCCCATGGCCATTGAGGGCTGGTACCTGTGAGTACTCTTCCCTCCGCTGCCCATGGCCATTGAGGGCTGGTACCTGTGAGTATTCTTCCCTCCACTGCCCATGGCCATTGAAAGCTGGTACCTGTGGGTACTCTTCCCTCCACTGCCCATGGCCATTGAGGGCTGGTACCTGTGAGTACTCTTCCCTCCACTGCACATGGACGTTGAGCACTGGTACCTGTGAGTACTCTTCCCTCCGCTGCCCATGTAAGTAGAAACTGAGTCTCAGAGCAGTTCACCGTATCTCTACGGGCTGAGTCAGACGTTTGCCTCCGCCTTAGCTTTGGCCTTGCCTTGCCTTGTGTGTGCCTGGCAGTGTCATGTATATAATTCTGTTTGTCAGACCCAGGAGAGATTTGAATGTATTCTGCACTGGCTTGACTTCCCTTTCTGGGATAAAGTGCCGGGGTATGACAGCAATCTGTCGAGTTTTCATCACCTGTCGCTCAGTTTGGTTGCTGGAATCAACATCTCTGCAAATGAAAACCCTTTGTCCAGCAGTAGATTCTGCACCCACGGTTCTTTGTACTCTGCTCTTCTTGTCATAAACACACTTTCCCTACAGCTCCCCGTGTCTGCCTCTTCCTCTTCACTCAGAGTTCAACTCAACTGTCAGAGGAATCTAAATAGGTCCCCTGGACCCCTTTGTGCCAATGGCTGTCTGTCCATCCCATTACCTTGTTCTTTGTTCTTCATAGGCGTATCTTCATATGAAATTTAGGGTTAATCATCAATATTCCTCACCAGAAGGGGAAATCAATGAGCCTGAAGTCTCAGTCAGTTTTGTCCACATCTATGCTTCCAGCACCTGGGAAAATGCCCATCTCAGTTAATAGTTGTTGAATAAATGAGTCAAATGCTTAATTCAAGCTACCAGGATCATTGAGTTCTGGGTTAAAACTGATGCAGGTTGTCCCAGTCAGCACTGATTAGCATTCTTATTTGAGAGCGGCCACAGCTTGGCAGAAAGGGGCCCTATTAAAGGGGGGAGATTTATTTATTTATTTATTTATTTATTTATTTATTTATTATGTTCAGAGATGGGCTCTTGCCACGTTGCCCAGGCTGAACTCAAACTCCTAGGCTCCAGTGACCCTCCCTCTTTAGCCTCCCAAGGAGCTGGAACTGCAAGCACATGCCGCCATATCTGGCAAAGGGTGGAGACACATTTAAATGTAAAACTGTAGAACTTCTAGATTGGTGGTTGAGAATAAGAAAATATATTTGGGAGCTATGCTAGGTGAAGAGTTCATAGACATGACACCAAAAGTGTGATCCTTAAAATAAATACTTTACACAAATGGTAAATTGTACTTCATCAAAATTTAAAACTTTTCCTCAAGGATCACCTTTGTTTAGAGAATAAGAAAAATAATCAATGAGCGTAAAGATTTGTAAACCAAATGTATGATTAATGCTTTGCCCTAGGCTATATAAAGATCTAGGAAAAACTCAACAGGAGAAACAATGACGATAAAAACAATGCAAGTAGGGGAGGTGTGATGGTTCGTGTCTCTAATCCCAGCACTTTGAAAGGCAGATGCAGGATCCAGGCAGGCATTTGAGACCAGCTCAGACAACATGGTGAAACCCTGTCTCTATAAATATACAAATCAAAGTATCAGATGACTGTGGTGGCTACTTGAGAGGCTGAGGCTGGAGGATTGCTTCAGCCTAGGAGGTAGAGGCTGCAGTGAGCACAGATTACATCACGGCACTCCAGCCTGGGTGACAGAGTGAGACCTGTCTCACCCACTCACACAAATACAATTTAAAAATGGGAGGGAGGCATAGATATTTCACCAGGGAAGAGATATGAATAACGAGCACATGAAAAAAATGTTCAAATCATTAGCCATTAGGGAAATGCAAATTAAACCATAGTGAAGTACTAGGCATCAGAATGGGTCTCATAAAAAGATAGTGACACCAGCAAGTGCTGGTGAGGATGCTTCTGTATTGCTGGAATGAATAGAATATTAATAGCTACTTGAGAAAACAGTTTGAAAGTTTCTTATAAAATTAAAAGTTTATTTACCAAATAGACCAGCCATCATCACATTATTTGGCATTTGTCCCAGAGAAATGAAAACTTAATGTTCACACAAAATCCTGAATGCACATTTTATAACACCTTCACTTATATTGGCAAAATACTGTAACAATCCAAATGCCCTTCAGTGAGCTAATGGTTGGACGTACACTATAAAAAGGAATACTATTTGGCAATGAAAAAGAAGACAAGATACAGAGAACTACCTGGATGGACTAGGAAGACATTATGCTGCTTAGCAAAAACTACCAATCCAAACAGATTACATATTGTAAAATTCCATTTATGGAACATTCTGGAAATGACAAAACAACGAAGATGGAGAACAGAGTAGTTGCTGCCAAGACCAATGGGCAGAAGGTTGGTGGGTGTGAATATGAAGAGAGACCACAAAATAGATCTCTTGCAATGATGGAAGAGTCCTGTATCTAATTTTGCTCTTTGCTACACAGATCTGTTTGAATGTGTTTAAATTGTAAATAGAACCGTACACATTCAAGTGAATGCAGTTGAAAAGTTTGGAAAATGTTGAAAATTTTTGAAAAAATCTCCATGTCAATAGTCTGGTTTTGGTGATGTACAATAGCTCTGTAAGACATCACCACCGGTTGAAGCCTACACAAGATTCTTTCCACTACTTTTGCAACTCCTGTGAGTCTATAATTATTGAAAAACAAAATGTTTTCAAGTAAAAAATAAAATGTCTCAAGGAGCTACATGACTCTAATATCAGTAGACAGGATTCTTCCAGGAAGGCTACCTTTCAGTGGTTTATGAGATTTGGAGACAGTCAAAAGGTCTAAGTAAAAAGTAAATAAATTCCACTTTTCCAGATTCAATGTGTAAGTGAGATCATGTGGTCTTTTTGTCTGTCTGTGTCTGTCTGATTTTACTTAGCATCATATCCTCTAGGTTCATCCAAGTAGACACAAATCACAGGACTTAAGAATTGCTAAAAGAATGATTTTAAATGTTCTCACTACAAAAATAATAAGTATAAGAGGTGATGACTATGTTAATTAGTTTGATATAATCATCAATCTATGCATATACCAAAACATCATATTTAACTCCATAAATATATACAGTTATTATCAATTAAAAATTTAAAAATGGTCTACTATACACTGGGGACTGTTGGGGGAAATGGGGGAGGGACAGTGGGGGGGACTGGGGGGGATAGCCTGGGGATGAATGCCAAGTGTGGGTGAAGGGGAGGAAGGCAGCAAAACACACTGCCATGTGTGTACCTATGCAACTATCTTGCACGTTCTGCACATGTACCCCAAAACCTATAATGCAATAAAAATTTAAAAAAAAAAAATTAAAAATGAACAAAAAAGACCCCCCCCCAAAAGAGAGACAGAGAGAGAGAGAGAGAGAGAGAGAGAGAGAGAGAGAGAGAGACTACCAACACTGGTGTCACATTTTTCAGTAGCTCCAATCACATGCTGTCATTCCTGAGACAATTTTACAGTAAATCAAGAGATTCATCATGACACACATGCTGCCACCACACCCTCAAACTTGCCAGGTTCCAGCAATGACTATTTAAAGCCAAGCACAAATCAGTGCTTTGGCAGAAAAATTCCCTGAGTAAATATCAGCTCCTGTCAGAGAAATGCAGCAGGTGTAACACGAACAAAATTGACCTCCCCTGGGAAGAAAGAAAGCCAGAAACCATTGCAGGAGAAGAAATCACAAGTAGGTGCTGGTCAAGAGCAGAGGACAGCCTGTGGGTGGTGGCAGCATAGCTTGCTGTGATTTGCAGTCACATCGTCTTTAATCAACACACTTCTGTTAGGCATACAGGCTGCTGGATCCTTGACTAGATTCCTTCCACTCCTCATGAGGAAACCCCTCCTATCTCAGCATCTTTATTTCTTTTACTGCCTGTCCTAAGCCAGCTGGTGCAAACGCTCTTCAAATAACCAGCAATAACTGTCTTTTTGGGGTGATATTTAAGGGCATGCACTTTGTAAATGTCACTGTATGCAGTTACAGCAGGGTGGATGGCTGCTTTTCTAGGGGACCCAATGTAATTCAGCCACTCACAGGTAACACACATGAGCACCAGTGAGCATTCGCAGGGAACCGAATACCAAACCGTTCCCACAACAGGGATCAGATGCTACACCATTTCCTAATGCACATTAAAAATACAGAAGCAGCCTGGGAGTGGTGACTCTGGCCTGTAATCCAAGCACTTTGAGAGGCTAAGGTGAGTGGATCACCTGAGGTCAGGGGTTTGAGACCAGCCTGGTGAACATGGCAAAACCTCATCTCTACAAAAATATTAAAATTTGCCGGGCATGGTGGTGTGCCTGTAATCCCAGCTACTCGGGTTGCTGAGGTGGGAGGATCACTTGAACTGGGGAGGTGGAGGTTCAAGTGACTATTGACACTTGATCACCTGTAATGGCTGAGATGGTGCTATTGCAATTCTGCCTGGATGACAGAACCAGTCTCCATCTCAAAAATATTTTTAATTAAAATATTTTTAATAATAATATATTAAATATATTTAAATAAAAATATTTCAATTAAAATATATATTTAATAAAAATATATATATGCCCAAAAGGATTGATCCCAGAATGCAGGTTGACATCAGCTAAGTAGAAAAGAAAAAGGGGAAAAGCCTCTTAAGATATTACTTTCAGTTGACCTGCAACTACTTGGGAAAACCTTTGCTGATGTATAATTTCTGAAGGTAAAAGGGAAAAATAGACCCAACTAAAGGAATTCAGGAAAGAAACGGGGGTGGTTGTCCGCCAGAGTAACAAAGTGGTGGAATTCCGCGTGCTTCAATGGCTGGGATGTGACATGACAAATGTTTAAAGCCTCCGTCGATAGCATTAATATTTGTGACCTATCTCACAGAAAAACAGCGGTCGCGCTGCGCATCCATCAGCGACTCCCGCCCTGGAATTGTTCTGCTTTCTGGGGTGGGAAGCACTGAATCACAAAATTGAGAACAATATGTGAGGGATTTTATGTTGCCGTTTTACTCCTCCTTCAAAGTGGTAAAATAATCACGGTTCTCTATTCCGAGGCAGTAACTTTCTTTAAAAAGTCACCTTTACTGTTGACAGGTGAGCTAGATTACTGCATCACAGCGCGGAATTATAAACAAGCGCTTGTTTATGAGCAGGGACTGAGCTCCAGGTGCTCCCGGATTGCACCGCAGTCTCCTTTCATTCTGAGATTCTGCTAAGAAATGCCAAACCCGAGCCCTTGCCCACGAGGTATTTCTCTCCTTCTGTATCGTTCAATAAAGGAACGATCTCTTCTCCACAGCAGGAGCCATGTGGAAATGTTCGTGGTGAAGTGAGGTTAAGACCCCTTGGTTTAGATCCTGGTTCACACGTTACTTAAGTCTTATGATCTCAGACCTGATCCTGGGCTTTCTGGAGACTTGGCCTTTTTTTTCTGCAGAGTGTGTAATAGAATTCCCAGAACAGCCTCATTGGGTTACTTTGAGGGTTAAGTGAGGAAATGATATAGGTACAGTAGGATGCAAAGCATGTTATAAATGACAGCAATTCTTGTAAAATTAGGATTTCAGTGTGCTTTAAAAGGAGAGGCTCAAGTGCAGTGAAGTTGAAGTGATTTAGTTACAAGGGTGGCATGGACACTGACCGTGGGAAGACTCACGGCTGTCACAGCCTCTCCCCTGATTCCCACCCCTTATCCCAGGGGACTCCAGCTGCACATCAACCCGCCTGAGAGAAACAGCGAGAGCATTTCCTAAACACTCTTTTTCATTGCATGGCTGATTGCAGAGCCCAGCTCGACTTTGACAAGTAGAGATGGAGGTTGTTGTTGTTGTTTTTTTTTTTGAGACAGAGTCTTATTGTGTTGCCAGGCGCCAGGCTGGAGTGCAGTGATGCGATCTCGGCTCACTGCAAATTCCACCTCCAGGTTCAAGCAATTCTCCTGCCTCAGCCTCTCCAGTAGCTGGGACTGCTGGCGCGCGCCACCACGCCCAGTTAATTATTTTTGTATTTTTAGTAGAGATGGGGTTTCACCATGTTGGCCACGATGGTCTCGATCTCTTGACCTCGTTATCCGCCCGCCTCGGCCTCCCAAAGTGCTGGGTGAGCCACCGCGCCCGGCCGAGATGGAGTTTTTGATTGGCATCAGCTTCTCCGGGGAAGGGCCTCGAGGGCGACGCTGCCGGCGCGCCCGCTAGATGGCGCCGAAGACCGGGTTGTGGCCGCGCCGGCTGCGCGCCCTCCCCTCCCCCCGGAGGCTTCCGGAGCACCTGGCAGTCCTTTCCCGATGAACTCGCTTTCCAGGGATCCCCGGTTCCCCCTGACTGTGAGCAAAGGAAGGGTCCCTCCTGCAGCCAGAGCCAGCGCTCAGCGCAGCCCCTGACCCCTGGCACCTGACAACCGCTTCAGCCAAAATTAAGAGGCTTTATTATTTTTATTAAAATGATGCATGCTCATTATAAAATTATTAAACGTAGGAAGAAAAAAAATTCTAAGCCCAGCGCCCTCCAATATGACCATTAGACGGATGGATAAGTAGATGATGCATGGACAGGACAACAGTGAAATCCTACTCTCTAAGTTGTACTCTATTTGTGAAAGTGTTCGTTTGTATTTATGATTATTAAAAGACCTTAAAGAATCTAAGTAGAGTTGATGTGTTTTATTATAAATACAGTATTCCATTGATATGGTGTGTGTGTGTGTGTGTGTGTGTGTGTGTGTGTGTGTGTGTGTGTGTGTGATCACATTTTCTTTACCACTAATCCATCCACGGGCACATCAGTCATTACCATTTCTTGTGAATAATTCTGCAACGAACATGTGAGTACTGAGATCTCTTCGAGGTCATGATTTTATTTCCTTTGGATATATAACTAGAAGTGGGAATGGTAGATCATATGGTAGTTCTATTTTTAATTTTTAGAGGAATATTCATACTGCTTCCCATAATGGCTGTATCAACTTACATTATTCAGCCTTGAAAAAGAAAGAAATCTGCTATTTGAGAGACAATATAGATGAACCTGGAGGACATTATAGTAAGTGAAATAAGCCAAACAAAGAGAGACAAATACTGCACAATATCACCTCTATGTGAAATCTAAAAAGTCAAACTCATAGAAACAGTGGAAGAATGGTTACCAGGGGTGGGAGGATGGGGAAAAGGGGAGTTCGTGGCCAAAGGGTGCAGACTTGCAGTGACAAAATAAATAAGTTCCGAAGACCTGATGAACAACATGATGCCTGTGTTTAACAACACGTTATTTATTTGAAATTTACTAAGAGAGTAGAGCTTAAGTATTCCCACCACACGAAAAAGGAAAGTAACTATTAATATATGAGATGATGGATATGTCAATGAGCTTGTCTTAATCATTTCACAATGTAAATGTTTATCAAAACATCACATTGTACACTTTGAATATACACAACTTTTATATGTGAATTATACCTCAATAATGTTGAGAAAATTTAAAAAGCCCACAAAAATATTAACTGACAATAACACATTTTTAATTCCTCCCCCACTCCCAGACAAAGTCTTGCTCTGCTGCTTAGACTGGAGTGCAATGATGAGATCTCCGCTCACTGCAACCTCTGCCTCCTGAGTTCAAGCGATTCTCCTGCCTCAGCATCCCGAACAGCTGGGATTATAGGCATGCAATACCATGCCCAGATAATTTTTTTTGGATTTTTAGTAGAGATGGGGTTTCACCATATTGGCCAGGCTGATCTTGAACTCCTGACCTTGTGATCCACTCACCTTGGCCCCCAAAGTGCTGGTATTACAGGCATGAGCCACCACACTAACCATTAATTTTTAAAATACCCGGGTAATAGTGAGAAAGAAAAGCTTCAAAGAAAAATAGATGTGGAGCAGTTAAATTATTGTTATGATCACAGTGGCTGCTAGCACTGCTGTGACTACTAACATCTCCACCACCGTAACCTCCCACTTCCGTGCCTTTCATGATACAAATTTAGCCCATAGGATTGACTTCCTGTTTTGAAAGTGGAAGAAATGGCACTCTGAGACTTTTCCTCTTAGATATTCATTAGTTTTTTCGTTTTTCTTTGTGGCCAAGTTTGTAACATTGGTAACCTCTTAAAGGTCCTAATTCTTACCTTCTGTTATTGTTTCTCTGCTGAGGATCTATGCTAGGCTTATCTTTCTTGCTCCATTGGTCACTAACAAGCCATCTGATTCTTTCTATCCTCAGAGATGATTGGCATCTTTTATCTGCTGATAGCCCTATTTGGTTGTGAGATCACAACTTTTTGCTCATCTATTCTCATTTCAATGTGATCTAGAGGACAGAAGAGATTAATCCAGTGATTAGTCCACAGTATTCCTCACGTTTTTTTTAAACTGTGAAATGCTTTTGAGATTGAAGGTGTTGTTTGCCAGTCATTCCTAACAAACACCTTGACCAAGAGCCTACATGCTGGCACCAGGCTGAAAGCTGGCATTGGATGAAGGAGGCCCAGTTCACGGCATCAGGGATGTCAGCTAGGTTTTCTGCCAAGGAACAGAGTTTTTTTTTTTTTTTTTCTTTCATGAAGGAGCTAGAATTCTAATCCATGATTAAATACAAAGCTTAAACACCATGATTAAATACCGGGCATAAACTCTGAGATCCTGGGGTGGAGTAATCGTGCCATTTTGCATTTAGACTGTTGGAAAGCTGATGGATTCTTTCCTGAGACAGACAAGAAGCAAGAGCATTTAGAAAAGACCGAGAGAAGGGTCACTGTGGACCTTGGGTGAGATGTTGCCCATTTTCCCCAGAACCACCTTCAGCTCTGGAAAACGTCCTCTTTGGCAGGTGATGGTTCTAAGGTCACACTCTCTGCAGGGAAGGAGAGCTTCAGTTGTGTCAAGTACTTTATGGAGAAGAGTCCAGTCCTCTTTTAAACCATGTTTTTATACTAAATGTGGCTTTGAAGGTGACACTAAAAACAGATGCCACTTGGTGAACACCTCCTGGGCACCAGGCAGGAGATAGGCTGTGCAGTGGATGTCCACTAATCTCGAATGCATTTGATTTTCTATTCATATTTTTGAAAACACCTTATTATCATAATATACACACCATAAAATTCACCTCTCTACATGGTACAATTAAATTATTTTTAGTAAGGGTACAGGGTTGTACAACCATCATCACCACCCAATTCTAGAGAATTTCCATCATCCCCAGAAGATCATGGGTGCCTGTTTGTTGCCTTGCTTATTTTGCCCCAGGTAACCATGAATCCAGTTTCCATCTCTACAGACTTGTCTTTTCTTGGATTTTTATATAAATGGAATTTTGCAGTATGTGGTAGTTTGTGTCTAGTTTCTTTCTCCTAATATAATATTTTTGATGTTCATCCATGTTGTAGCATGCATAAGAGCTTTATGCAGTTTCTTGCTGTATAGTAAGCTAATGTGTGTAAATATCATATATGTTTATCAACTCATCAGTAAATGGCGTTTTGTTTTTCCTACTGTGTGGCTCTTCTAATTAATACTTCTATAAATACTAGTGTAGAAGAATTTGAGTTGACATTTTTCATTTTCTCTTGGATAGACAACTAAATATAGAATTTTTTCGTGAGACTAAATCGTGTCTAAATTTGTACCTATTTATTTTTACCTTTTTATTTTGAAATAATTTGGACTGTATTTTAGTTATAAAATTGGGGTAGAGGGGTCCCATGTATCCTTAAACCGGTTTATCCCAATGATAAGATCTTGTATAACCACAGCACAATTTTTAAGATCAGAAAATTGATATTGATACATTATAAACTTTTTATAATGTCATGATTTTTTCTTTTTTTAATTGCATTTTAGGTTTTGGGGTACATGTGCAGAACGTGCAAGATAGTTGCATAGGTACACACATGGTAATGTGTTTTGCTGCCTTCCTCCCCTTCACCCACATTTGGCATTTCTCCCCAGGCTATCCCTCCCCAGCTCCCCCACGCTGTCCCTCCCCTATTCCCCCCAATAGACCCCAGTGTGTAGTACTCCCTTCCCTGTGTCCATGTGTTCTCATGAATTTTTCAATGCACTGTGTTGTGGGTTTTTTTGTTTGTGAATTTGTTTTATCATGAATTTTTCAAGGCACTGTTTTGTGGGTTTCGTTTGGTTCGGTGTAAATTTCTATGATTTTTTTTCCTTCATGCATACAGTTATATAACCATCACAACAATCTGATATAGAAAAAGGGTACAGCTATTTATTGCCATCCCTTCACATAACCCTAATGCCTGACAACCCCTCATCAGTCCTTGACATTATGATTTGTCATTTTGAGGATGTTCTAACAGCGAAGTAATATAGTAAGTGTATTTTTAATCTTTCTCCATTCAACATAATGGTCTCTGAGGTCTATCCAAATTATTGTGTTTATCAATACTATTCCATTTACAGATGTCACACAATTCATCATTTGTCCACTGAAGGGCATTTTATTTTTATTTTTATTTATTTTTTTTCCTGGTAACAGCATAGCAACTACAAAGTCTTTCAAGCAGACACAACTTTAGATGCATGATTAAAAAAAAGAAAAATAGTGAAATTTTAGCAGAATAAATCAGAGAAAGAATAAAATAATTTGAGTTGAGAGAACAACGGGGTCTTGATAACAGAGGAACTGGATGTCCATGATCAAAATTTGGATATTATTTTGATTTCAATGGAAAGGCACTGGGGTGTCTAAGCAGAGGAGTAGTATTACCTGATTTACACAAAAAGATCACTACGGAAGATTAGTCTACAGGGAAGCAAGAATGGAAGCAGGAAGGCCACTTAGCCAGGTAGCTCCTAAGATATGCCAATTATAAATGGTGGAGGCAGTCTAAAGCAGTAGTGGTGAAAATGGCAGAAACTGCTGTTTATCTTACACAGATATGTCCTATTATGGCTTCTGTCCCCCAAAAATCTGTGACATTTTAATTCTTAACAATTAAAATAAAGGGCATTTGAATCGTTTAAGGTTTTTAGTTCTGCAATTAAAGTTGCTATGAACAATTGCGTACACAATTCTGTGGACATATCTTTTTGGTTTATATGGGCTAAATTAATAGGGGTACACACACTGGGCCACGTGACGGCTTTAACTGTATGAGAAAGTGTCAGATGTTTTGCAGGCCAGTTGTACCATTTTGCATGTACCCCAGCAACACCTGAGAGATTCAATTGCTTCATATCACCACCAGCACTGGACAATGTGCACCATGCAATTCTAATAGGTACATACGGGTATATCACTGTGGTTTTAACTTGCATTTTCCTACTAGCTAATGATGTTGAACATTTTTTCATTTGCTTTTTTGCTATGTGAATGTACTCTTTGGTGAAATGTTCAAGTCTTTGGCCCACGTTTTAATCAGGCTGTTAGATTGCTTATTACTGAGTTTTGTGAGTTGTTTATGTATTTTAAACGTGAAAGCCTTAGTTGGATATGCAATTTACAAATATGTTATTTCAGTCTATAGCTTGTATTTTCATTTTCTTTATGGTTTCTTTTGCAGAGCGAAAGGTTTTAGTTTTCACAAAGTCTAATTTACTGAATTTTTCTTTTATGGGTTATGTATTTGGTGTTTTGCCAAAGAAATAAAACTTTTTATTGTAACCCCAGGCCACAATAAATTTTCTCTTAAAAGCTTTATAGTTCTTCATATTATTCCTAGATATATGATTCCTTTTGAATTAAGTTGTTTATTGAGGTTTTTATTTTATTCTCTTTATATGTTTTTGCATGTGGATATCTGTTCAACCCTATTTGTTGAAAAGACTATCTTTTCTCCATTGAATTGCTTTTGCATCTATGGAAAGAATTAGTTTGCCATAGTTATGTGATTTCTGGGGTCCCTATTCTGCTCCATTGACCTATGTGTTTGCCCCTCTGCCAATCATAATGTCTTAACTATTATTCTCATCTGGGGTAATTTTGCCACACAGGCAACCATTTAGCTCCATCTGTAGACACTTTTAATTGTCAGGATTTGGTAGTGGGTATTGCTACTGACATCTAGTCGGTAAAAGTCTGTGATGCCGCTAAAAATTCAATGTTGTACAGAGAGTCCTGCACAATCGCTGGAGTTATCCGATTCCACAGTGTCTAAGTTGGAAAATCCTCTGTAGCTGTATACAAAGTTTTAACATCAGACAACATAGTTTTTCTAACTTTACTTTTACAAATTGTTTTCACTATTATATTTCCACAGTCTGTCTTTATACACTTTCATATAAGTTCCTATGTCTATAAAAAATTTCTGCTAAGATTTGGAAAGGAATAGCATTAATCTTGCTGATAAATTTGGGGAGAATTTTCATTTTCTGATGTTGATTAAAGTTAATGAATGCAGTATACTCTGTTCTGTCTTATCAGCGTTTTGTAGTTTTTGGCACACAGACAATGTCTGTGCTTTGTTAGATTTATATATAAGTATTTCATTTTAGTTACTCCTCTAAATGGTATGTTTTTAAATTCAGTTTCCAATTCCTCATTCAGGTAGAAATACGCTGATTTTGCACATTGTCCTTGTATTCTGCAACTTCCACAACAAATTCCTCTTACGTTTCCAGCAGTGTTTATATAGATTGCATGAAATCTCCTATGAAGATACTTTTATTATTTGTAAACAGAAGCATTTCCTTTCTTCCTTTCCAATCTGTGGGTCTGTTTACTTATTTTTCTTGTCTTATTGCACTGGCTGGGACTTTAGTCACTATTCAGTTGAATAGTAGTGGTAAGAGCAAACAAACTTATCCTTTTCTTTTTGTTTCAAAGGGAAAACATTCATTCTGTATGTTGTCAACTATTAGGATTTTTAGATGCTTTTTTAAATTGGGGTAAAGGATTGCATTCTATTCCTAGTTTGCCTCAAACTTTTTTCATTAGTGGTTGTTTAATTTTATCAAATGCCTTTTCTGCATCAATGAATGGGATTTTGTGTGTGTGTCTCTGTGTGTGTGTGTGTTCTTCACACTGTTAATGTGATAGCTCACTTAATTGTTTTGTATTTCTGGAATTAACTCTTATTTAAATAGGCATCTTGTTCTTGACTTTGGCTCTGAGAAAGGATATCATAACTGGGACAGAGGAAGGGAGGGGAGGGAGAGGGAGTGAGAAAAGGGAGAGGAAAGGGAGGGAGAGGGAGAGAGAAAGTGAGGTAAACAGGGAGGGGAAGATGGGAGATAGTCTGATTGATTGATGCCATTCCTGGCTGTTTCCATGTGGCAAAAGCAGAGGGGATCAGAGGTGCAAGGTCAGTCAGCTTCTTCCTGAATGGGAACATCAGGTCCTGTTCTTGTCTTGGCCATTCTGAGCAGAGAGGTCTAGGAGGTGACACATCAGAGACCACAGATGGCAAAGCTCCTCTAAAGCACAGGTTAGGAGCACTGGGTCCTAGAGCCAGGCCAACCTGGCTTCAACTTTCTGCTCTGCCACTAATTGTCTGTGGGACCTGGGACAAGTCCCTGGATGTCCCTGAGCTTCAGTGTCTCCACCCGCAACACAGGCGTGGCAGCACTTCCCAGAGGCCACTTGACTCCAGAGTCCACACACTCGTCCACCACCCGAAGGTCTGCAGATCTCCACACTGTGCCCACTCCCAGCCAAGTCTGCTTCCCACACGTGCACACTTTGCTCCTGTTGATGTCAGCATTACCATCTCCATCTCAAGTCTCAATCAGCTGGGCTTCTGAAAGGTCAGAAGGCTCCGCATAGCTTTGGGGGAGAATAAGCTGAAGGCAGCCATTCTCTCACCCTGAGGCAGAGGGAAAGGAGTAGGTACAAGGACATGTAGGAGAATTTATCTTAAACAGACTTGTTTACTTATGTCGTTCAGAAACCAACCTTTGATCATCTGCACAGGTGACTGCTTCCTGAAACGGGGGGACAAGCACGTTAATTGCATGCAGATTGTGTTGGCTCCAGGCTTTCGGCTCCAGATCCAGCTGTTTTGGGCTGCTCTCTTCTTTGGCCGCTAGTGCCCAGCAGCCCCCTAGCTGCTCTTACACTACATACCTGTGTCTGAATTCTCCTTTCATCCATTGCTCCGCCAGGGTCTGCGGGATGGACCCGGCACTGAAAGCCCACATCTGATTTTGATGGAAACACTGCTCATCATCTAATTAAGGTTAACCTCCAAGGGAACCTGAGGCATAAGGTGACCTTTCCCAGGTCCTTTATCCTGCTCTTACTCTGGTTCGGAGAATTTGATTTTTGTACCCAGCCAGGCAGTGCCTAAACAGACCTTAAAATCCACATCTTCTAAGTCCCAGTTCTTTCCTCTGGAATGTTTGGCAGTCAGTGTTGAGGATTATGGCACTGTTACTGATTTCAGCAATACTGCTGTTGGCTGTCACATCTCAGATGAGACACATAGACCTTCCTCAGCATCACACCAGCAAGCTCATCTCAAGTGATCAGCTGTTAGATAGTCACTTGGCCAGGGGCCATTTGTGTTTTCACCAGAAATTCATTCTTGTTCCATTATCAGTTGACTGAACTTTCTGCTCCCAGTCTGTGGACTGAATACTTAGTGATTCTGATGTGAGCTGTAGTTCAAAGGGCATCTTTGTAACTCTAAGAATAAGCCTCTCACTCAGTGAAATTCCTGTTAATTAACACTGCCTGTGGTATTCGTTTCTGGGAAACTGATTGGTAAAGGGTTTACTAAGCTTTTGGTAATTCCAGAGTTCAGGAGGTTCTTCAAAGTCCCATTCTTTGTGTTGACAGAATTTTTCATCAGTCTCCCCCAATCAGCAAACGGCATCACCATCATCCCACTGCTTGGAATAAAAATAGAGGAGTCACCCAGGATGCTTCTCTATTTTCAAGCATCATATTTAGTCCATCAGCAAGTCCTAGTGACCGTAACCTTAAAAATATATCCGGAGCTCAACCCCCTACTCTGCCTCCATTGTCGCAGCAGAGCCTGGCCACCACCATCTCCTGCCAGAGGCCCATCCCGATCTCCTGCCTGGCTTCCTGTCCAGTTAATAGCACCTATCTTTCTTCTTCCCCTCATAGAAGTTAGCACTGTTCAAAAGCTTATTACATTTATTTGCGTGCTGACTTTTCTCTCTCTTCATGGGAATGTCAGCTCCGTGAGAGCAGCTCATGTTTACCTTCATACTTTTAAATATGCACCACCTGGAAGAGAACCTGATGTCTCATGGATGTTCAACAAATGTATGTTAAAGAAGGAGCTGAAAGAGAGACGGGGATGACAGTTTCAGCCACCTTAGCTCTTTGGATGCCATCTTCTGAGGAGCATCCCTTCAGCCTGCCTCCCTTTTCCCTCATTCCATTCCTTTTCTTTTGTTTTCTTCATTTTCTTAAACCTGTATCTCTTTCTTTATTTTTTCTCCTTCCCCTTTCCCTCCTCCTCATGTCCACTGCTCTCCCATTTTCCCTACCATGGCTGCATTTTGGGTGGGTTGGTGGATGGTACAGGACTAAGGTCAGCTTGCCCCTGGAAAGACACACCTGGGACTTGGTGGCTGTGTGTGTGTGTGTGTGTGTGTGTGTGTGTGTGTGTGTGTGTGTGTGTTTTGAAGGAAAATATTCATCCCATAAGCCTCCTACTAAACACATAATCAAACATGCAGTGGGTGCCCGATTAACAGCTGTTGAATGAATGAAAATCTTGAATGGGCTCACTAGATAAGGGGATGTGGGGAGAGCATTCAAGGCAGGAAAGAACATAGTCAAATGCTCTGCAGCAGGACAGAGAGAGTAGGGGAAGTGTAGTGTGGCCGGATAATGGGTAGGAGGAAGAGGTTGTTCAGAGGGGCCAGATGCAGCTGGAATCGCAGATGGGTCAGACCAGGGAGGGCCCTGAAGGCCACAAGGATTGGAGTCTGCATCCTGAGCTCAGTAAGAAGCCATATGACATTGAAGCTGGGTAGTGTCATAATCAGATAAGAGCTTTGAAAGGACCAAGTGATGCGGCTGCAGTGAGGGGAACAGTCTTCAGGCTTCAGACAGGAACAGGGAGGACACAGGGAAGCTCTTGCTGCCGGAGGTGGTTCTGGCTTGGATGCTGGTGTGGCGCTGGTGTGGAGAGGCTGGTTTTAGTTAAGTGTTTCTCAGCTGAAAGGAATTAGTAGTCTCGATTTGGGGCTAAGGAAAGGAAAGAGAAAGTAGGGCGTACACATGGGTTTTTGTCTTGAACACTTGAGTGGGTAATCCAGAATGGCAATTGGTATTATGCCCATTTTACAGTTGTGAAAATTAAGACCTACAAAGTGGACAGATTGGCTCATGATCACACTGCCAGGCCCCTATGTTCTAGTCAAGTGTTCTTGGGAATGCCATTTAGCATGCATCTTTCATGTGTTCAGAATAAAGCAACTAACCTTCTAATTCAGTTTTATAAAATTACATTTTGTTGTGTTAAAACACACATATGAAATTTACCATCTTAATGATTGTAAAGTGCACAGTTCAGTGGTGTTCAACACAAACGTGTTATACAGCCATCACCACCATCCACCCCTGTAGCTCCTTTCATCTTGTAAAACTGAAATTCTACACCTATTAAAAATCGGTTCTGTGTATCTATATAGGTAGGTGGATAGAGATATACAAATTGTTTTGCTTTGAAAACAAAATACAGACACTACGCAAACAGGCTCTATTGAGACTCATGCTTTCTTTCCTGAAATAATGAGTTTCTAATTCTGGTTTAAGTAACCAAAATTAGAGTAATGAAAAAGGCTTTCTTAGTCACCTCATGGAGTTTCAAAATGTCAGTTTTCCAGGCGAGGTGATTCCCAGGTGGAAGAACATTAGAGGTACCCCAGGTGGGAAAACATTAGAGGCATCCAGGTGGGAGAACATTTCTGGGGTTCCAGGCCGACTGGCTGCTGGTCGTGTCTCTGGAGCACAGCGGAGAGTGTGTTGTTTGTGGCCACAGCCCCTGCCAAGGACAGGGACCTCAGCGTAGAAGAAAACCAAGAACACGTCTGTGTACAAAGCTCCTGAAACATTTTTTTTAAAAGAACACTGTGGAATAATTAATCCCCAAGCATCCATATCCCAATGCCTGGAACCTATGATTATGTTACCCCACATGCCAAAGGACTTTTCAGTTGTGATGAAATGAAGGAACTTGAGATGAAGGAGCCGATCCTGGATTATCTACTTGGCCCAATCTAATCACAAAGGCCTTTGGGTAAAAAAGGAGGCAGAGAGTCAGAGAAGGAGGCGTTGTGACAGAAGCAGAGACCGGAGTGACACAGCCTGAGGAAGATGATGCTGGGCATGGCTGGCTTTGAAGGCAGATTCTTACCCTGGACCTCCAGGAGGAATGAATGCAGTGCTGTGGACAGTTGATTTTAGTCCAATGAAACCTGCTTTTGTCTTCTAACCTCCAGACTCTCAGATAACAAATGTATGTTGCTATGAGCCATTATGTTTATCATAATTTGTTACAGTACCAAGGAAAACTCACGGAGCTGGCATTCCCATGAAGAGAGAGAAAAGTCAGCACACAAATAAACGTAATAAGCTTTTGAACAGTGCTAAATGCTACAAAGGGAAGAAAGATGGGTGCTATTAACTGGACAGGAAGCCAGGCAGAAGATCGGGATGGGCATCTGGCAGGAGACGGTGGTGGACAGGCTCTGCTGCGACAGTGGAGGCAGAGTAGGGGGTTGAGCTCCGGATATATTTTGAAGGTTACAGCCGCTAGAATTTGCCGATGGGACTAAATATGATGCAATAAATATATGGCACTGGGACTCAAGTACACAGTAATGTAAGACCATATTCTTTTCTCTCTTTTTTTTTTTTTAATACGATGCTTGAAAATAGAGAAACATCCTGGGTGACTCCTCTATTTTTATTCCAAGTCAATAAATCTGATTCTGGAACAGAAGTGATAACATGTCACTCGTGCAGCTGGGCTTTTAATCACCAGTGGTACTCCCCCCACCCAGTTTTTTTTTTTCTTTCTACCACCATGACTGGCAATATTTTAGTTTCACTTTCCTGGGTTTTCTGTAGTAACAGAGTGGTTGGGAATATTGAATTAATCAGTGATTGGTGCATAGGTCAAGAAAACCAATGAACAAGAAAAACATCTTGTGTGTGAAGCAGCTGAGGTTTGCTGTGATGTTTGTTACGAAGCAGGACTGAGAGATACGCTATCTCATAGGGTTAGGTAGACTCAATGGATTAACACAAATAGTCAGCTTTAACAGCACCTGCCACATGACAATGACTTAACTGCAACTATTATATCAGCTAAATGGGGCTTAGTCCTATTTTTTTTGGTGAACCTGGCTTTTTCTGTCATTGTTAGATGGAGCCCAGGGAGAATAAAAACTATTTGCTCCGAGAAATTGTTGCTGAGAAAAGTCTCTATTCCCAGACTAGCATGTAGGTCCTGAGCCGCAGTCTATGACCTGTTGATTGTGCCTGTACCAGCCATAGTCAGTGGAAGGAGCTCTCAACAAAGGGCTGGGAGGCCCAGATCGTGTCACCTGAAGAGGTGCCCCTTAAACTATCTAAGGTTTAGAGTCCTGAGCCAAGGTGTGCAGGGATTCAAGTAGGTGAGACCTGAGTCCCAGGTGTGCCCACACTAGGGTTTCTCAACTCTGTTGCATCTGTTGGATGCAACCGATTCAGGCTCTCAAACTGATGGACAGCTCCTCTGCTTTCATTAGTTTTCTGTGTTGTAGATATTGGTAAGATCTGGTTTGATTCCAAGGTGAAACCTTTGTGTTCAATGGTTGGTAGAAGCGTGGTGAGATGGGAGGAGCATGTTTAGAGCCTGAGAAACACAGATTCAAATCCTGGCTGTGCTGCTTTTCGGCTATGCCTGCTCAGCTAAGACTTGTAATCACCCTGAGTTCCAAGTTATTCTTCTCTAAAACCCAGTCAGTAAATTTATTTAGCAATCTATTTGAGACACCAAGTGTGATGCTGTTTTACATAGATTGCCCATAGGAGTCTTTCATGGAAGCATAAGATGCTATTTCAGCAAGACCCAAAGGAAGTGTAAGAATGAACAAAACTATTACTTTGGAGAGATTCATTCCAGGAATGGGAAAACACAATTAATAAGACCTTGAAACGGATGCCTGTTTGGTGTTGTAAAGAAATGGCAAAGAGGTCCGTGTGGCCAGGGCAGCATGGAGAACACACAGAGGAGTGGTAGAGGAGGTGATGAGTATAAAGTGTGGACAGATCATCATGGACAACAAAATTGGTATGGTTACATGCAGGTATCTCAGTGTCACAAGAATTCAATAACAAGGTAGGTGTTGAATACTTAGCAAGGCCCTTGTCTTTCAGAGAAGAATAGAATTAGATCAAGGGCACTGAGTGAGCAGGACTCAGGTTTGAATTGATTGCTTTATTGGTCAAATGGCTGCATGACTCAGCAACTATAAACATGGGCTTGACTTACAGGAGGGAGGCACTACCAAATGCTGAACGACTTCAAACTTCAGGGCTGCGAGGGTGCCATAATCGCAAGGGTAGGGGGCCCAATGTTGGCATAAATAAGGCAACCCAGAGACTGCTGTACTGTGGCAGGGACCATACATGTGGCTTGCTGTCCAAGGTAAGTTAATGATGGTGTAAGTGAAGTGACTCGAAGATCATTGCACTTTACACTTTACACTGCATCAGGAACGTGCACACTTGCTGCCTGTGAGTTTGGTAAGAGGAGCCTTATGGAAATTATTTGTAGTTTGCAGCTAGAATAAATCCTTTCATAACCACTGAAATGGTTGTAGCCATGAGAATCCATGAATCATTTAGAATACAACCTCCGAACATGGAAGATGGCCGTAAAAGGTGAGCTTGATCTTCCCTTCCCAATCAGAACACATAGAATTATATGTTTTGCACTGGCCTGCTAATTCTTCTGGTCATAACATGCGCATTTTCCTCTGGGAAACTACCTGTTCCTGGCTCCTGGACCATGAGGTTCAGCTGGTGATGGTTCTAGACAACTGGCATACACCATCTCCCTAGCCACAGTGATTGGTTCACATCACCTGGACTATGATGGTCTAGATGCTTATCAGTCCCAAGGCTATCGTCAGAACAACTGAGCTTCCAGCCACCATCTTGCTATGAAGGGAGATCCTGCCTGAGAAGAAAGCCTTCACAAAGGAGGCACAGGTGAAAGATGGAGAGAACAAATTTCCAGGGGATCTCTGAGTCCTTGGATTCATCCATGCTTAAAGCTATCCCTGGCATGTTCATTAAGAGAGCTTATGAATTACTATTTTTTTATTAGGAAAATAAATGGACTTTTTTCTCTGTGGTCAAAAGAATCCTGACTTGTAATGGTTTCTGGACATTAGAAACAAGAATTTTTAAAAATTTTATTTAGATATAATTTGCCTAGAGTGAATTTCACCTTTCTTAGGTATACATTTCAATCAGCTTTACCAATGTTTATAGTTTCCTATCCACTACTTCACAGAGGATATACAATATTCCCATCATGGCCCCCAAATCTCCCTATGATCTTTTGATGAAAATCCCTGTTCCCTATCTCCAGACACAGGCAAATCTGATTTGCTTTCTGACATTATAGTTTTGCCTTTTTCTAACAGTTCATGTACTAGAAATAAATGGAATTTTTATGTTTGCACTCTTCTGCATCCGATTCTTTCATTTAATGTCTTTGACTTCCATCCACATTGTTTTATCAGTAAATCCATTCTTTTTAAAGTGATGAGTAGTATTCCATTGTGCAAATATTATTTATCCATTCATCATCTGTTGAAGGACAATTGGTTCGCTTCTAATTTTGGCAATTATGAATAAATTATGAAGGTTGATGTAAACATTGTCATACAGACTACTTTGTGAACATGCATTCTTTATGGATATGCCTCTTTTTGAAAAAAGAAAATAACCTGTATAACTGTCTTCCAAATAGACTACAATTTTGTATTATCATCAGCAGTGCCCAAGCACTCCAGTTGTGGCCCCCATTTCCATCACCTGGCTTGATCATCTTGAGTATGTAATGATAGATAATTGTGATATTAATTTGCAATTCTCTGATGACTAATAATGTTGAATATATTTTTATGTGCTTATTAGGCATTCATATATCCATTTTGGGGAAGTGTCTATTCAAATATTTCACTCTTTTTTCTGCATTGGATATTTGTCTTTTTTAATTATTGATTTATGTGAGTTCCTTCATATTCTACATACAAATTTTTGTGTATATTTGGCCAAGATTTCCTCCCTATCAGTGTCTTGTCTCTAAATTTTCTTAATAGCATTTTCCAAAAATTTAATTTTAATAAAATTCTAATTAAAATTTTAGTATCATTATATTTTGTTTGAGATTTGGGCTTTTTGTATCACACCTAATGAATTTCCTAATAAATGTCACAGAAATTTCTTCTCTGTTTTCTTTCAGAAGACAAACTGTTTTCTCTCTTAAATTAAGATCTAATGTCAATTTTGAGTTAATTTCTATTTTTCATGAGGAAAGGGTCAAAGATCGTTGAATTTCCACAAGCATATTCAGTTTCGTGTAGAAGAATGTTTCTTGAGGGGGTAAGACAATCCTTTTAGTCATCAATTACCATTCCACGATGTGAAAAAAAGCCAATTGAACACGTATGTGCTGATCTGTTTCTGAATTCTCTATTTGGTTCTATCAGAACATATTATGCTATTTTCTATGTTTTGTTAAAATGGGCTGTTGTTATGTTTCTTTCTATGCAATGTGTCTTAATACTTATTCTTTTTTTGGCTGAATTCAGTATTTTCTCTTTTTCTTTGGTGCTGAAGTTTGACTTATGATGTGCCTTAATGTGGTTTGCTTCTGTTTAAACTACTCGGGGTTCATTGCACTTCTTAGACATAGAAGTTAACATTTTTTCTCCAAATTTAGTGAGTTTCGACTGTTATTTCTGTATTTAATTTTCTTTTCCTTGTCTCTTTCTCTCTTCTGGTCTTCATTTTGCCTGGGATGAATTACATGGATGTCGGGCCATTTGGTATTGTCTCAAAGATCCAATAAGTCTTGCCAATTTATCTTTAATATTTTTCTCTTTGTTCTTCAGATTTAATTTTTTTTCTTAAGGTATATTCAACTTTATTGATGCATACTTTTGACATTTCAATGTGTTGGTGAGTCAACATAGTAAATTTTTAATTTTCATTATTTTGCTTTTTTAACTCTAAAATTTATATTTTTGTAGTAGCCATTTCTCTGTTGCAATTACTTTCCCACATAGATACAATATTTTCATTTATTTCTTTGAACACTTTTTTTCTTTAATTATTCGTATATATTTGTAACAGCTTTTGTAAATCCATGTCTGCTAACTTCAGCATCTGGGATCAGGCAGGACCCTTGTCTGTTCACTTCTACTTTCTGAATTACGGCCCCCACTGTTCTGTCTTTTAAAATATCTCCTACTTTTTGATTGGAAAAAAAAAAGAACTTTGTAGACAACACAATGTAGCAATAGTAGAATATGTTTTGTTTGTCTGTGTATTGTTAATTTTTAAATTTACTTTTGTTTTAGTTGACAGTTAACTTGCCTAGACTCAAACTATGAAATCTGCCTCAATTTTTTGCTACTTTTTTCCCTGAATTTTTACTGGTCTTCCCTATGCCTTTGTATCTTATTATTTAAGCAAGGTCTGGAGCAGAATTTATATTATGATTTGATGCCCTCCCGCATTTCTGTGATTTCCTGTTTTTCTTTTGTTCCCCTGGACTTCAGTTTCTGTGTACGTCCCAATTCCTTTTCTCTGGATGGCATCATTTGTTAAGACATAAAGCACTGATGACTGGTAACAATTATTGTCACTGAAGATCCCATTTAAACTTCCCATTAGGCAACAATAATAATTAGCCCCAAGGAATTTTCAAAAACAAAGCATTTAATACCAACTACATATGTAAATGTCACATCATCAAACAGATTTTTGACAACTGTTGTTACATATTGCTTATCACTGTAGAGATTAAGTATGCTTGTTGTGATAACAAAAATGTATATTGGAACAGCTGCTAAGCATGTTTAAGTTTAATCTCTGTTATTAATTAAGACTAATGCTTCTCAGTGACTCTGCATCTCTGAAGGCTCAGAAAACCGCCCTTCCTTTCACAATCTGTTATGTGAGTTGAGGAGCTTTTCATAAATGTGCTCATTTATTTTATCACTGAAAGGAAGGAATTGCATTTTTTCCTGTTTTATTATGGAGATAAAGTAGAAAAACATGCAAGTAGTCCCCATCCCAAAAGTGAAATTCAGCTCTCCCTGTCCGTGAGAATTAAGCACAAAGACATTTAAATATTTTAGATATAGTTGATTATTATCTTGATCTAAAGACCCGAATACGTTATCAGGAAACACAATTATGTTATCTTCTATGTTTTCACTGGCTCCCTTGAAAATTGAGGTCCTGCTAAACTGAATGATCATAATTATTCAGTACATCTTTTCAAATAGTACTGATTCATTGTTAACAGATTTAGAACATGCAGCATAACAAAGATAAAATCAACACCATACGTAGTGTTGTAAGGTATGACAGGAAATTTTGAACACAGATCTTGAACTTTCTGGAAAAAGTAATGTGTCAGTTCTGTTTGTAGTCTGTCAGCTCCAACTCCACCCTTACCCCCCTTCTTTGTGGTCTCGGAGCTGGACCCTGTAAACATTTCTCATTTGTCAGTTGATGCAATATTGACCTTTTCCAGTGGGGCTGGTAGAGAGACAGTGAAAGGGACAGCTGAGGAAGGGCTCTTCTTCCTCATTACAGTGTCTTCTTTGTGTTCCTGTGGCATAGCTCGCAGCAGCCTGCAGAGGCCTAGTGGTGTTCATTGTTCAGTGAGTTTCACTGGCTCACCGGTGGGTAGTTCTGCTTATTAGCTGGATACCAGCTCTGGCTCAAGACACCCAGCACACTTCCCAATCACATAAAAAGATACAGCCACACTAGCTCAATGAATTGCAGCTTGGGAGAAAGTGCTCTTTATGTTTTTCACTTCTTGGGTACATTTCTTTAGCTCTTCTTCTTTCTTTAGTGGTAGCTGCTCCTTCCATTTATTATTCCTGTACAAAAAGTCTTCAAAAATTCATGGAAAATGCATATTTATGGAAAAGTTATGCATGGATTTCAAAACACTTTTTGCATCAAAATAAACTTATATTGACTTTTTATAGCATATCTGAGTAGGATTTATTTTAAAGCAGCAGCAACAAGAGGAATACATCAGTTTAAGAAAAAGTCCCTGCGAGTGCAACATGAATCCTCCTAAAATGGAAGCAAAAACAAACATCAAATTTATGGTGAAACTTAGGTGATGAATAGAGATAATTGACACTAAAAATGTTTACGGGAACAAGCCTAAAAGAAATCAGCAGTTTACAAATGGTTAAATCATTTTAAGAATAAACAAAACAATGTTGAAAATGAAGCCCACATCAATTTGCAGGAAAAAAGTTCTTTTTGTTTGTGCCCTAATTGAAAAGGACAGCCAACAAACATAAGAAAAAATGCTCATCATCACTGGTCATTAGAGAAATGCAAATCAAATCCACATTAAGATACCATCTCATGCCAGTTAGAATGGCGATCAGTAAAAAATCTGGAGACAACAGATGCTGGAGAGGATGTGGAGAAATAGAAACACTTTTACACTCTTGGTGGGAGTGTAAATTAGTTCAACCATTGTGGAAGACAGTGTGGCGATTCCTCAAGGATATAGAACTAGAAATACCATTTGACCCAGCAATTCCTTATTGGGTATATACCCAATGGATTATAAATCATTCTATTATAAAGACACATGAACACATATGTTTATTGTGGCACTTTACAATAGCAAAGACCTGAAACCAACCCAAATGCCCATCAGTGATAGACTAGATAAAGAAAACATGGCACATATACAGCACAGAATACTATGCCACCTTGAAAAAAGGAAGAGTTCATGTCCTTTGTAGGGACATGCATAAAGCTGGAAACCATCATTCTCAGAAAACTGACACAAGAAGAGAAAACCAAACACCACATGTTCTGACTCATAAGTGGGTATTGAATAATGAGAACACATGGACACAGGGAGGGGAACATCACACCAGGGCCTGTTGGGGGTGGGGTCTAGGGGAGGGATAGCAGGTGATGAGGGGGTAGGGGAGGGACAGCATTAGGAGAAACACGTAATGTAGATGACAGGATGATGAGGGATGCAGCAAAGAGCCATGGTACTTGAGCACCTGTGTAACAAACCTGTACTTGAAAGAAAGAAAGGTATTTTCTGTGAAAAAAGAAAAAAGAAAGAAAAGTACTGAAGATTAACAGCACAAACAATAGCCAACACCATAGACATCTCAAGTGGTTCAGCTGACACAATTCAGGCTCATGATAAAAGTTGAGCAAACTTTCCAACTGGTGGATATCAAAACCATTGTACCCAGATCAACCACAGAGAAGAGCAAAGCTTTCGTTCCTTGGAAAATTTTAAAAAGTGGAATGAAAGTCCCGAAGCACTGCACTAAAGAACTGTAACAGGAGATGAAACATGGCTTTACTGGCGCTACCCTGAGACAAAGCACGATCAAAGCAATGGCCGCCAAGAGGTTGAAGAGGTCCAGTCACAGCAGACTGGACTGGTCATGGCAGTAGTTTTTTGGAATGCTGAAGGCATTCTGCTTGTTGACCTTCAGAAGGGCCAAAGAATGACAGCTGCTTATTATGAGAGCGTTTTGAGAAAGGTTTCCAAGGCTTTGGCAGAAAAACACCCAGGTAAGCTTCAGTCTTCTCCACCATCACAATACAAAGCTCCTGGTCATTCCTCTCCTCAAACAAGGGCAATTTTGCAGCTGAGCATGATGATGATGGCTCACATCTAGAATTCCAACACTTTGGCAAACCTAGGTGGGAGAATTGCTTGAGCCCGGGAGTTTGAGACTGGCCTGAGCGTCGTTGTGAGATCCCATCTCTATAATGCAATAATAATAATAATGTACCTTAGCCGGATATGGTGGCATCTATGAAGTATAGCATCTATAGTCCCACTCGAGAGGCTACTTGAGAGGCTAACATGAAAGGATTACTTGAGCCCAGGAGTTTGAGGCTGCAATGAGCTATGCTTGTGCCACTGCACTCCAAACTGGATGACAGAGGGAGAACTTGCCTCAATAAAAGAGAAAAATAATAATCAAAATTTTTTAAAAAAATAAGGAAAATGGCAATTTCGCAAGCGTTTCCACAGGAAACCATTAGGTATCTACCTTACAATCCTGATTTGGTTTATTCTGACTTCTTCTTAAGAGATAAATTTATATTTAAAGGGCACCTATTTACCTGCATTTCTTCAGTTCATAATGTGAAAAGACTGCATTGACGTGGTAACATTTCCAGGACCCTCAGTTCTACAGGACCAAATACCTGACATCACCACTCACAAAAGTGTATTCAACTTGGTGGAGTTTATGCTAAGAAATACGGTTTATATTTACTTTTATATTTTAATTTTGTTTTCCACAAACTTTCTGAAGTCCCCTTACATACTGAAGAGTTTTTTCATCCCTCTTAATGGATAATTTTTATATTAAAAGCTTAATGTTCAAATTACTGGTGTAATTTCTGTGTCCTGAGTGGAGCCTGACGGTTATGAACACATATGAATGCATTCCCCAGATATATGCACTTTCCCACTATGAATTCTTATTATCTGTTGTATTTAAACATATTTCCCAAGGCCGTTTATAAGTTATATTTTTAATGAATCAAAGAATAATTTTTTTTTTTTTTTTTTTTTGTATTTTTAGTAGAGACGGGGTTTCACCAAGTTGACCAGGATGGTCTCGATCTCTTGACCTCGTGATCCACCCGCCTCGACCTCCCAAAGTGCTGGGATTACAGGCTTGAGCCACCGCGCCCGGCCAAGAATGATGTTTTTAAAGCTGGACTTAAGTAATACTAATACTTTAAAAACATTCAATGATTTAGACTGATGGTTTTCGTACTTTAGTGGGATTCGGAAACACCTGGGAACTTCATTTAAAATGTGGACACCCACGCTTCCCTACCAGACTGATTTGGTGAAGGGAGGTGAACAGGAGCCAGCATTTAATAAAGTATTTCAAGTGATTCTGACAGAAGTTGACACTGGACCTCACGCTGATATTACTGTGAAGTATAGCGACAACTTATGTGAGAATCACTTGAAATACTCAGTAAAAGTCGTTCAGGTTCTTGGCAGTTTGAACAAACAATTGCACAAAATGCACAAACAAAGCAATAAAAGAATGAAGCAATAAAAGCAGAGATTTACCCTGTGGAGTGGGAGCAGGCTCAAGCAAGTGGCTCATGAGCCCTGGTTACAGAATTTTCTGGGGTTTAAATACCCTCTAGAGGTTTCCCGTTGATTACTTAGTTACACCCTATGTAAATGAAGAATTCACCCGGGACCAGTCTGATATTGGTCACAGTAGATGACCAATCAGAGACTGAAGTGAGGTTACAAAGTTATACCCCATGCAAATGTTGGATTGGTCTCAGGAGGGGACCAATCAGAGACTAAAGTGAAGTTACAAAGTTACACCCCTATGCAAATGTTGGATTGGTCTCAGGAGGGGACCAATCAGAGACTAAAGTGAAGTTACAAAGTTATACCCATGTAAATGTTGGATTGGTCTCAGGTGGGGACCAATCAGAGACTAAAGTGAAGATACAAAGTTACACCCCTATGCAAATGTTGGATTGATCTCAGGAGGGGACCAATCAGAGACTAAAGTGAAGTTACAAGGTTACACCCCTATGCAAATGAAAACTAGGCCTGTGACAGTATGACTGGTTGTGGGAGAAGTTCAATCAAAGGTACTTTCCATTTTTCAACTGCAACACAGAAATGGGGGTCGGGTTGCAAAAGGTGTAGCCTCTGATTCTTCTGCTACTTGGGCATAGAAAGGTGGGGCTTTCCTTTTGATTCAGTGTTAGGAAGTTAGCATAAATTGGCCTTAGGTTCCCTCCCTCCAAATCTTATTCTCCTGCTTCCCTGAGATATAATTAAAATCTGGATTCATCACTAAATGTCCTTTCTGCATAAATGTTTGTTTTTCCACATAATCGTTACAGTCACCGTGTTAGGTGCCTTAGGATCTTTTCACTGCTGTCTTACTCAGAACCGTATCTCCTAGGCAGATGGAGGGTGGAGATGGAACCCACCCCAGGATTTTTAATTCCAGATCCCATTTCAGCACTGCTTTGCTACCGTATACCTCCCACCTCTCTTCCATACAAAAGACACAAATGAACTCTGTCAGGGAAATAATTCTAGTTTTGTTTCTTTCTGATTGTGAAAGTGACTAATGTTTATGTTAAACGTGGAAAATTACAAAGAATAAACATTTTAAATATCTGTTTTCTCATTGCCTTGAGATAATCACAACTAACTTTTGAAAAAGTTATTTCTAGTCTCTTCTCTGCATCTTTTTCTCAACGAGATGAAAGTATGTTCACTATGGTTATCATTCTTAACATGTTGCTTTTTTTAAAGTGTACAGCTGTATTGGTTTATTATTGTGTAATAAAACACCCTTAAATTCAGGGGTTTAAAACAGCAGTCATTTTTTTTTTTCTAGTGAATCTTTCCTACAGCTGATCCAGGTGAGTTCATCCTGGGAGCTCAGCTGGGGTGGCTCCTGCCACATGCCTCATGTCCTTCCCCTGAGACAGCAGTTCAGCCTGTATGTCTCTCTGAGAGTGGGAGCTCAGCTGGGGTGGTTCCTGCCACATGCCTCATGTCCTTATGAGACAGCAGTTCAGCCTGTGTGTCTCTCTGAGGGTGATGACAGTAGCACATGAGAGCCAACAGAAAAACATGAGACTCCTTCAGCCCAGGTTTCAGACAGGCATGCTGTCTCCTCTACCTACCTGTCACAGGCCAAAGCAAGTCGCTTTGGAAATGTTAAGTTTCCAAGCAAATCAACAGGGTTGAGCCGAAAGTCAGAGGGGTAGACAGTACATCCAGCCTTGCGGAGGCCACGGCTCATTGGTGTATGCTGGGGTGGAAGAACTGAGGCCACTTCAGTTTGCTATAGTAATATATTGCAAGCTTTTCTCTCATGTTACTAATACATTTCTAAATAAGATTTCAATGACATATGATATCTCACTATTCAGCTGAGACATGCATCATTTGGCTAACCCTTCCATTTGTTGGGTATTTAGACTATTTCCTCTTTTATATCATTAACAAAACTTCAGTGAATATCATTTTACCTATTTTTGTCCATGTCCCCAGTTATTTCCTTAGGGTGATTATTAAAATGAATTACTGGATCAGTTTGTATAAGCAATGTTAAGACAGTTGCTAAATACTGACCAAGTTTTCTAGAGAAAGACTGTTTTAATTGTCTTTGAAATAGACAGTATAGGAAATGTTCCTTGCCCTATACCCTTCCTGACATAGGATATTACTTTATAGAAAATAAGTCTTTACCAGCTCAGTAAGTAAAACATAGTATGCGGTTTTAATGTTCATTAGTTTTGCTTGTGAAGATCTGAATGTGCTTAGCTATATGTATAAAAATCACCTGGATCTTCAGTATCCTGTCTGCAGAGTTAACAATATTGTTCACTCGTTCGTCCATTCATTCAACACCTATCAGTGGGATACCTCATCTATCCTAGGAGCTGGGGATATAGAAAAAATATGAGCAGAAATCTCTGGCTCTGTATAGAAAGACAGTAGAGCCAATCTATAAATAAAATATGTAGACTGTTAGACAAGTTGCTAAGGAGTAAAATCAAGCAGAGAAGCATGAAATAATATTTTGATGTGTAAAGATTCTTTTGTCAGGAAAGCTGCCCTGAGAAGGTCAATGGAAAACCTAAAGAAACGGGTAAACAAGCTCTGCCACAACCTGGAGAACGAGCTCTCCAGTAGAGGGTATGGCATGTGCCAAGGTCCTGAGGCAGGAATGTCTGGTGTGTTACAGGAACAGCAGGAAGACCAGTGAGACCAAGGGAAGAGAAGGGGGAGATGGGGGAGACTATGCTGAACACGGGAAACCACATTATATGCTCCACTTCTGTAAAGCCTTTGACTATGTGTGTGACATAGTATGAGAAGAAGAGTCTGACTGACATTTTAACAGGATCACTCTGCTGTCAGGCAAAGGCCCACGGGCATCAAGAGGAAAAGCTGGGGCTGCTTGGGCCTGCACGGCAGTGATTGAGGCAAAGATGACAAGGGCTTGAGTCAGGGAGGAAGCTCTGGAGGTAGCGCTGGTGAGAAGTGTTCAAATTCTAAATAATGAAGGTAGAGATGAGGTTTGCTGATGGGTATCATCGTAGGTGTAAGAGAATGAGAAATCAAGATTTTTTTTCTTTCAGAAACAGAAAGCATGGAGCTGCAATTAATGGAGACCACAAATCTTACAGGAGAATTGATTCAGGCAGGGTTGGAGGGACAGTCATCTACGGCCGAGGCCAGAAAACTTAAGCCCGTGGGCCAAAGCTGGTCCACATGTTTCTGTGAATAAAGTGTTATTGGACTGATATGGTTTGGCTCCGCCTTCCCGCTGAAATCTCATCTCAAATTGTAATCTCCACCTGTCAAGGAAGGGACCTGTAATCCCCATGTGTTGAGGGAAGGAGGTGATGGGTTCGTGGGGGTGGTTCCCACGTGCTGTTCTCGTGATAGTGAGTTCTCATGAGATCTGATGGTTTTGTAAGTGTTCGACAGTTCTTCCTTCACTCACTCCTCTCCTGCCGCCTTGTGAAGAAGGTGTCTGCTTCCCCTTTGCCCTCCACCAGATTGTAAGCTTCCTGAGGCCTCCACAGCCATGTGGAACTGTGAGTCAATTAAACCTCTTTCCTTTCTAATACCTTGTCTCAGATAATATTCTTTATGGCAGTGTGAAAACGGACAAATACATGCACCTTGGCCGCGTCTCTTTTTTATGTATTGTCCACAGCCACTTTCAGCTACAACAGAGTTTAGTAGTTACAACAGAGATGCTATGGCTTGTCAAGATATTTGCTAAATAAAGTAGTCACTACTGGTTCCTTTTACCCTCCTGCTCTACAGGACTGACATAATTATTCAATGAACTGAGTTATTTAGAATTTCAAAATGGAGTTTATGAAAGTATTTTATGACTAAAAATGTAGAATTCATGTTGGATATTGCAATGTGGAAGCATTTTTTTCAGGAAACATCTGGATTTAGAAAATCATATTCCCAGTCCAGTCTATCATCGATGGGCATTTGGGTTGGTTCCAGGTCTTTGCTATTGTAAACAGTGCTGCAATGAACATTCGTGTGCATGTGTCCTTATAATAGAACGATTTATAGTCCTTTGGATATATACCCAGTAATGGGATTGCTGGGTCAAATGGAATTTCTATTTCTAGGTCCTTGAGGAATCGCCACACTGTCTTCCACAATGCTTGAACTAATTTACACTCCCACCAACAGTGTAAGAGTGTTCATATTTCTCCACATCCTCTCCAGCATCTGCTGTCTCCAGATTTTTTAATGATCGCCATTCTAACTGGCGTGAGATGGTATCTCAATGTGGTTTTGATTTGCATCTCTCTAATGACCAGTGATGATGAGCATTTTTTCATGTGTTTGTTGGCCTCATGTATGTCTTCTTTTGTAAAGTGTCTGTTCATATCCTTTGCCCATTTTTGAATGGGCTTGTTTGTTTTTTTTCTTGTAAATCTGTTTGAGTTCTTTGTAAATTCTGGATATCAGCCCTTTGTCAGATGCGTAAACTGCAAAGATTTTTTCCCATTCTGATGGTTGCCGATTCACTCTAGTGACTGTTTCTTTTGCCGTGCAGAAGCTGTGGAGTTTGATTAGGTCCCATTTGTCTATTTTGGCTTTTGTTGCCAATGCTTTTGATGTTTTGGTTATGAAGTCCTTGCCCATATACACCATAGAATATTATACAGCAATCAAAAATGATGAGTTTGTGTCCTATGTAAGGACATGGATGAATCTGGAGAACATCATTCTCAGCAAACTGACACAAGAACAGAAAAAGAAATACCGCATATTCTCACTCATAGGCAGGTGAGAAAAATGAGAACACATGGACACAGGGAGGGGGTCTACTACACACTGGGGTCTATTGGGGGGAATGGGGGAGGGACAGAGGGTGGGGGTTGGGGGGGATAGCCTGGGGATAAATGCCAAGTGTGGGTGAAGGGGAGGAAGGCAACAAAACACACTACCATGTGTGTACCTATGCAACTATCTTTCACGTTCTGCACATGTACCCCAAAACCTATAATGCAATAAAAATTTAAAAAATTAAAAAATAATAATTAAAAAAATCATATTCAAACCTGTGTTGTGTCTGTATATGACTTTTTAAATGAATGGCCACAGTTCAGTTTGTGACTGTGAGGCCTGCGTCTTCAAATGAGAGAAAAGCTATCTCTGTCAAGAACAGAAAATGCTTCCTTCGTTTCTCTATGGGCCTCCAGGTTCCTGTGTAAGAAGTCAACTTCCAATTTTCTTTTCAGTTCCTTGCAGTAATAGAGCCTGTCACTTTGTATTATACATCAATACCAAAGCTCATTTAAAACTTCACCTGATAAAATAAACTGTATAATTTACTCCTCAGGTAAAAATGAGAAAAAAAATAATGGCCACCATATTAGATAACAGCACTGTATTATTTGTAGCTGACTCTAAACTCCTGGCAAAAATGCAGATGAAGAAAGTCACCTGCTTGTGTTTTTCTCCTGGACTAATGCAGATTATTGGGTCCCTAGAGGCTCACGGGTCTCCATGAGTGACGGCATATTTTCTCAGGAGAGACAAAGAGGGGTGTTCTCTATGGTCTGAGCTTTGGGGAGGGCAAAGGTGGAGCTGCCTCAGCCTTGCTCTGTGTCTAGTCACATCATGGGGGCAGCGCAATTTGGAGCTGCTGTCTAGACATAGCAGAGTTCTGACCCCCAGAGAGTCACTATATTATGCAATCCCACCAAAAGTCACCTGGCAAAAGCCACCTCATCACACTCCTGGGCCCCTCCCCATGCCTTCTCTCACCTTTTCTCAGTTCACTTTTCCCAGAATGTCACTTTCTTATTTCTCTAAAAGATTTGCTGCATCTCCTTTTTGGATGATGGGTTAACCTCAAGATGTGGATGAACTTCTAGCTCAGTAGCTACTTTGTGTGACTGTATTTGAAATCCATTTACAGCTTTAGAATCTACAATGTCTCAGTAGATAAAGCCACATGGGGATGGCCTGGGGAATCATGAGCACACTCCTCCAGGAGAGGTTAGCGGAGGGGCACAGGGCCATCCAGCCTGGCTGCAGTAGGATCAGGTTCTGTCCTGAGTGAGTGGCCTCCCAGCCTGTGCATCTCTGAACACGCTCAGGACTGCTGAGTAAGGTTGTGCAGGTTGTGCACTGCCCATGGACGTGTTTAAGGCAATGTAATTCACACCCTAGACATGGTAGGTTTATGAATTTAGTAGGACACCTGTTCAAACGATGGCAAGAAAGTGTCTTGTTTTACTCAAATTGATATATAATGACAATTTTGTGATATATAGAAAAGGCACCATTTTCTAATTTGCACAGGCTCTTTAGGGACTATCTCCATGTCATTAGGGCACAGGATGTGAAAAGCCAAAGCTCCTCAGTCCTTAAAGAGTGCATCTTTTCTGCACTAAATGCCTTTTAGGGAATGCATTATTTCCTGCAGTGGCCCAGAACAGTCACTCATTCAACAACATTTCATGAATGTTAAATGAGCATCTAGTAGATGCTAGTCCCAGGGCTGGGCTGCAGGATGAAATGGAGAGCAAAAGGAACAAAGAGCCCTGACCCAATGATCTAACGGAAGGCTGACGGGAAGCAACCAAGAACACACTTGACAATATGAGTGCAATTCTGGTTATTGCGGTAGTGCAACGGCTACCAGGCCAGTCTGGGTGTCGTGAGAGCAGAGAGTGGGGGTGTGCGCAGGTCTTAGGGGGCTCAGGGGAAGCTCTGAACGTTGAGAGGAACACTGCTCTAGAGGATGGATAGTTCAGGTCTGGTGGGGTCTTAGAAGGAAAGCTGTGAACCCTGAGGGTTTCCCTGGGTTGAGGAGAATCATCCCGGAAGGAACTATGGTTTTACATAGTGCACAGCCCTGTGTTAAATAAAACTGAAGCACGTAGAGAGAAAATTTTATCTTTCAACCTTTATGATTAGTAAAGAACAGAGACTCCTTTGGATTCTACTGTGTATTTAATAATTCTAACATTTCCCAGTATTCCTGTTTAACAGACAAGTAGTAGCTGCTGGACCCAACAGTGAAACTTTTACAGTTTTTTGTTAACTTTTACCAGAAAGTTAAGTGTCACTGTTTCACTTTTAACATGTGTTTGAACAATTCTTCTGTCTCAGCCACCTGAGTAGCTGAGTCGTTCTTCTTCCTGAAATCAGTAATAAGTCATTCTTTCCTCTCTCTCTTTCTTTCTCTCTCTCTCTCTCTCTCTCTCTCTCTCTCTCTCTCTCTCTCTCTCTCTCTCTCTCTCTCTCTCTCTCTCTCTTTCGGGATATGACCCTTCAAAAACAATTTCCAAAATTTATCATAACAAATACAAATTAAGGCAATGATGCTACTTGTAACCCCATCTCCCCATCTCCCGCCACCTCCACCAACACACACAAAGCAAGAAAGAATCATGAGATTTATTGCATGACAAAGTTTTCTGGGGAGATCAGGGCAGGTTTACAAACAGCTGCATATGTCCTGGGATAGCAGAGACAGACGACCAGCTTGGTTTATATTGTGGTTAGGGTAGGGCTTCCTTGTGTTACCAGGACATACGTGGTTCAAGCTTCCTGCCAGCACCATGAGAAGCAGTGCATGGTGGTTCTGCTTGCTGGTTTTGCTTGCTGGTTCTGATGTGTGCCAAAGCAGGGAGACGAAAGAGTGAGGACTGACAATTTGATACAAAATTCAGGCTCTTCTTACATTAATAGTAGTTCAGTGAAAACAAAGATTCTTTGGCAGGCCCACTTAAAACAATATCTGCTCTCTTGTGAATATCTGGGCTTTCTAAATCCTGTCAGTTAACTCGGGTCTGAGACCAAAGAATATAGACTGGTCACTGTCGTGGTTTCTCAGGACCAAAAATGGCCCAGAGCCTGGATCTGCGTATTTACAAGGAAGCCAGCCGCAGCCCTGGCTGCAAAATTCATTTCCTTAAGCACAAGCTGCAGGGGATAGCTGCATTAGAGAATGATGCCCTCATCAGCAATGTCAGATGATGCACATGAAAGACCCATGCAGGCCCTCCCCAGGTCTTAAACAGCACTGTGGAATGGTGGATGACGGTGCTTACCCAGGGTTAGTTTGGAACATGCAGCTGCTAGCTGCAAGGCAAGAGGGTCCTGAGAAGCTTGGGACTATCTCTGTGTCATTAGGCACAGAATGTGAAAAGCCAATGCTCCCGAGTGCCTCTCTCATGCAAAGGTCCTTAGGAAGCTTGAGTATTACCTACCAAGATGGAGCTGAGTTTAGGGAGTACTGCTAACTTCTCATGTACAGGCCAGGGCTGCCTACTGTGGCAGAGACATTGTGGGTTAACAGGAACAATGAACATAAGTGGGTCCCTGTATATTTTATCAGGACTAAGACTTCTGCTGAGGAAGAGGCAAAGTAGTATTATTACTTATAATGGCTATTACCACTTGCTGACGAGGCCAGGCACCGTGCTAAGCAGTTCATTCAGTCATCGCACCAGCTCCTGAATTCATACTTTCAAGCAATCTTTGCTCTGTGTCTACTACATGCCAAACACTAGGTCCTAGGCATACGGTGGTGAATGGAAGGTGGGAGGAAAGGAGGCGGCCCTGACAGCACAGAGCTGACATTCTAGTGGAGGAGACAGACAATCAGGCAGAAAAATCGATGTGGTTTAAGTCTGATAATGAGATGGGGACAGATGTCATGAAGGAAAGATAGGAGGTAAGGGAGTAGAGAGAGGGTTGGGTGTGAGTGGGCCGAAGGACTCTAGAGAGGGGGTCTGGGAAGACCTGTCAGAGGAAGTGGTGTCGGTGCCCTGACCTGGGAGTAGAGGGCGCCAGGCAGAGGGAACTGCAAATGTAAAGGCTCATAAGAAGGACGAAGATAGTGTGTGTGAGTTTACGTAGACTGTGGCATTTGATCCTCACACTAATGTAAGAATATAAGCTCTGCTTTCAAATAATAAAATGACATCTCACACAAGGTCACCCGCTTAGTGGTAGGCCCAGAATTCTAGGTCAAGAATGATTCTAAAGTGTGCTCCCTTTGCTACAGTGCTGTAGTGCATGTTGGGAAACAGAGTACATCTGTCTTCTTAAGAGAAGTAATAATAATAATAATAATAATAATTCCCCAACAGAAATATTTACCTAGAATAGAGAAGATGCAGGATTTTGTAACCTTGAGCCGGCCAGACGCCCTCCTGGCCTCAGCTTCCTCCTCTGTGTGATGGGGATGCTGTGAGCCCCTTGACATGAAGGTGGTATGAACGGCATGGTGGCTCTGGAAGCCGAGTTCCGATTACTTTTAGGGTAGGGAGGAGAGTGGCCAGTGTCGTTAGGAGAGGAAATTGCTGGAGTCACTTCTGCAGACCAGGGCTCTGGCTCTGCCATGCACAGGAAGGCTGGCTTCGTCTCCGATTGAGACCCGCGTCCTGAATGATGGCTCCACGTTAAATAAGGCGGTGGCTGAATTCAGCCAGTCCTTGTTTCCGAGTCCACCTGCAAATTAGATGAGACGGGAACCTGTGGACGGCTCCACATGTGAGAAAGAAGCCTTTGGAAAGGACTGGGAATCCATGGCCCTAAGTTCGAATCCAGCATTGCCAGCCATTCTGGGCTCCCGCTTCTTGATGCGAGGAAGTCACACCCAAGCCAGAGGCCACTGAGAGCATCAGACCCGGGGTCCATGGAGGGCTTGGGGTCAGGGAGGCTGCTCTTTCCTGGCCACAGGAAGCTCTATCTGATTGGTCCAGCTGCAGCCACGTGCTGGACCCTGAACTAATCACTGGGGCCCGAGGAATGTCAGGTGCTGATTGACTGCTGGCCTGGGTCCCTGAATGCATCTGGGGAGCTGGGGGTGTGGTCAGCTCCAGCCGGAAGTGGTCCTAGGGAGGTCAGGGGTCAAATACCCTGAACAGAAGAGAGAGCAGATTTAAGGCCAGTGTTTACCTGGCCTTAGGTGTCTGAGCAGAGCCGGTGTTCATTTTCCTGAAATTAGTGGTAAGTCACTCTTTCCTCTCTCTCTCTTTGGGGTTATGACCCCTCAAAAATAATTTCCAAAATGTATCCTAACAAATACATGTAGAAATTACATCAGCTCTGGGCATCAGTGAGAACCCTGAACGTTACTGTCTAAATCGCTGAGTTCAGTAACTCCCTAAACTTCAGTCATGCTTCCTTTGCCTCCTGATATCAAAAGCAACGCCTTAAATTGAAGTATCAAAGTATCAACTAAGAGGATGGATTTTTTCCCTCCACAGGTATTAGCTCAAATCAAATGTCCACACTGCTCAATGGTGCCCCTTTGCAAAGGAAGTTACCTGACAAGAAATCACCGAGCTGCATTTGGCTTCCTGCTCCCAGGTCGGCCTAAATACTCTCATTTTCAATCTGTCCCAGGAGCTGGCAGAGCCACCGTACACCCCATAATCACACCGTTTGACCGTGTCCTATCCATGGATGGCCTAAGCAGGATGTTATAGATCAGCTGTCTCAGACCATCGGTTCCTTTCCACTCTACTTTTTAGTGAATGGCAATCCTGGAGAACCTGGAGAAGCACCTTTGACAGCATTGGATTGAAGAGAAGTGCTTGTTGGAACAGCAAAGCAACACTCCTCGTTTCCCACGAAAATGGGCTAATACCATTTTCTGGACTGACTTTTCAAAGGCTGAATAAACGCTGACGTGGTTTGGCTGTGTCCCCACTGAAATCTCATCCTGAATTCCCACATGTTGTGGGAGGGACCCAGTGGGAAGTAATTGTCTCATGGGGGCAAGTCTTTCCTGTGCTGTTCTCCTAATAGTGAATAAGTCTCATGAGATCTGATGCTCTCTTTTTGCCTGCTGCCATCCAGGGAAGATGTGACTTACTCCTCCTTGCCTTCCACCATGATTGTGAGGTTTCCCCAGCCGTGTGAACCTGGTGAGTCCAATTAAACCTCTTCCTTTTGTAAATTACCCAGTCTCTGGTATGCCTTTATCAGCAATGTAAAATGCACTAATGCAGAAGCTCTGAGTCCTCCTAAGGTTTATAGGCTAATAAGTGTTATGATTTGGGAAAGAAAATGAGAATCATATTAGTTTTCGCTGCCCTAAAATTCCTCTATGCTCATCCTCTTCATCCAAACCCCTGGCAACCACTGATCTCTTGACTGTCTCCACAGTTTTGCCTTCTCCAGAATGTCACATATTTGGAACCATATTATTTGAATATAAATAAACTCTTCTGTGGGGTTTATTTTTATACATTGTGAATGTGTAAACGTTTTGTTGAGGAATTCTGCATCTATGTTTATGAGACAGATTAGGCCCCTGAGTCTGTGGCCATCAGAAAGTCTCGGTGAATGTAACAGTGCAGCAAATCCCTGACGTGCTCCCTTTCAGGGGGGATTCACTTCCCAGTGTCCTGTCATTATGAAGAGAAGCCTCAGCTGAACAGTCCCAGAACACATCCATCAATGGGTTTGACTCCACCTGCATTCCTTTTGCAGTGAAAAAAAAAAAAAAAAGTGAAGGAAAAAAAGTGAAAAAGCTATTCACTTTTTTTTTCAGAGCAGGGAGGTCTCTGACTTGTGAGACATGAAGACCTTTCTCTCCATTTCTTTGTTCTTGCTGGATTGCTACCACTGATTTTCCACCTGCTATTTTCAGTCTGGCTGTCTTACTGGTGCTGCCTCTCTAGCTCTTTGCCTTTCTCCGTTTGCTTCTCACTAAGTGTCTCTATACTTACACTTTTGCTCAGTTTATTTCTCAGCTGTTCTCTCTCTCTCTCTGTGTCTGTTTCTGGATCATTTAAGCTTACATGACCTGTTTATACAGATATCTGCTTTCTCTCTCACACCCTCCCTCCCTCCCTTCTTCATCTGTTTTTCTGCATTGGTTTTCCTTCCATCTTGCTCTGCTCTGCCTCTCTCTCTCTCCATCCATCCATTCATCTATCTATCCATTTATCCACAGTGCCTGACCAAAGGACTGGGAAGCAGCTGGACCCTACAGCTAAGGCTCTCACTGCTCACTGCAGTCACCAAGGCACCAACCAGTTCACAGTAAAACCACACAGAAGAGTTTATTCATATTTAAATAAAGGCATTAATGTACACTTGAGTTTCCATAGTTTTACACTTTTCCTTTGGAGTATTCTCTCAATTGGTCTGTCTGATCAGGTTTAGGTTTTAATTGAACAGCTGTCATTTGCTTGCTGGTTCCATGGCAGCTTGAAGCTTTATTAAATTTTAATTTAGCCCAAGATGTATATAAGCAGACTTAGTTAAGATAACAAAGTAACAGCTGTAGTTAAGCAGAGCCTTGCTGAAGTGGTCATGATAAAGCACAAGGGAGGAGTTAGAGAAAACACTTCTGTGATTGTGATTTACCATCGGGGTTTGGATGTGTGACTAAACAGGGTCACCAGAATCAAGAGAAGCAAAGGGCACAAGAATGCAGAGAACACAGACCACAGTTTAATCTCTTTTGGTCATTCCCCGACCCCCAGCACACGTACGTACAATCTTCACTGAAGCAGAGGAAGGGGAGTGATTTCAAAACTAGGCGTTCTCGTTCCCAGAGCCCATACATGTGCCCTCTCTTCTGTTCTGCTTTTCACATACCAGGTATCATCCTGGGTTTTCAGCACAGAGATACCCTTGTGGAGCGTAGAGTCTATTGTGTCTAAATGGTAAGTATCATAAACATAAAAATTATTATATAATTGCAATTTTGGTAACAAGCATTCAGGGAAAGACCTTGAAACTGAGTAACATAACAGGAGTGTCTTAATTCACACCAAGAACAGGCAGGCAGGTCCTTTTCCTCGGAAATGGGCATGCATGAAGAGATCTGAAGGACGAAAGGACAGCCAGGTGTGTTAGGTAGAGGGCTCTGCATGTGAAAGCTCAGAAGATAGAATTTAGATTGCACTGTTGGAAGAACTAAGAAAACTGTGGTGAGGGACAGAGAGAAGGGAGCAAGAGAGAACTAGAGAGGTGGGCTGGGGATGGACCACTCTATGTCAGCAGATTTGGATTTTACCTTATGGGAAGTTGAATGCTATTAGCTTGTTTCCAGCTAAAATAAATAATCTGAATAATTATATATATATTTAAAAGAGCATCTTTGTTGTAAAGAGACACTCAAAGGTCAGTTGTCCATGTGAGAGATTATGGCTAATGTTGGAGTTGGTAGGATGGATGAAGGAATCAGATAGATTTGATATAAATTATGATGATGAAAACTACAGAACCCCTAAGAGATCATCAGAGGAAGAAAGGAACAAACCACTTTGTGCTTAGAAATACCTGGGTTTGGAGGGAGATCTCTGGGGTTTCTGGAGGTGTTGGGGTGGTGGGTGCGGCAGTCAGCTCGGGTGTGCAGAGGCTTGTGATGTTCAACGAGGCTCTTCTGCTGTTTCTGCTTTTGTCTTTCCTAATTTAAAATCATGATGACGTCTCTTTTCACTATGTTAATCAGAAAATAGGCAGTCACTTCCCAAATGATCCTTGAGCCAAGATTTGAAAAATACAGAAAGGAACTCATGTGCTATGTGTGCGTCTGTGGGACGGAGGGTGGCAGGGGTGGAGTACGGGAGAGGGAGTGGAGGTCAGGGAGGGGGAGGATGACCCTGCGCCTGGGGACTGAGAATACATTCCAACCAACCATCAGGTTTGATGATCTCCGCCCAGGAGGGGATGCCATCCAGTTGTTTAGAACCTTACATTTTGTGTGAGCTTCTTGCAGAACGAGAATCAAGGCAGTAGGGAGCCTGGTGGCCCCGTTTAGAACCTTCCATTTTGTGTGAGCTTCTTGGCTTCGTCCCTTCAGACAACTGTCTAAATTGCAGAATGAGAATCAAGGCAATAGGGAGCCTGGTGGCCCCCCTGCCCCTCGCTCCCGTGGTGTGCGTGTTTGCTGATCTGAGCCCTCTGCTCTCCTGTTTAGGACACTGAGGTTTTGAACACCGCCATTCTCACCGGAAAGCCTGTTTCAGTTCCCGTCAAAGTCGTGGGTGTTCAGGAGGATGGTTCTGTGGTTGACGTGTCTGAGTCTGTGGAATGCAAGTCTGCTGATGAAGACGTCATTAAGGTAAGCGGTTATCTACGGCTGTCCTAAGTGTTCACAGCTTTTGTCGCCACTTCTCTTGTCTCCAAGGTCTTGTTCTGACTGAGCATCCCATGCTCTGAAGGGCTGGAGGCCAGAATGACCTCACGAAGGAGGAGACGGCTGACAGCAGAGACACCCTGGAATCAGCAGGTTGCTGCAGCAAGCGATGCTGCTTTCCTCTCCCTGGAAAGGGGAGTCCCTGACCCTTAATCTCCAGCAGAAAGAATTCCCTACCTCCCTTCCACCTTCCTTCCTTCCCTGGCTCCCTATATGCATGAAATTCAATGGCTGTTAAAAAACATTCATCCATGTGACAACTCCCCTAATATAAGGATTACCAGTGGGATACAATCACAGTTGAGAAAATTGGGCCATGGAACATTTCTGCTGTTTATTTTTATTTTTTAAAACTTTTATTCCAATTAGCTGGATTTATGATCCTAAGTTCATCCAGAGACCAGCCCTTTTTCATTTTATTTTTCTTTGCAGGTATCTGAATAACCCAATTTAGTATTTTAGTCTATATTTTTTTCTAAAAGAGACCTCGTGGAGAAATAATTTAAAATTTTAGAATCATCTTTTCTCCTTTAAGTTGCTAAGAGAACCCCCAGGTTCAATCTATTCATTCATTTCAGATAAGTACAATAATGCTGAGCTAAGTCCTTCATGCCACTCCGCTGGCTCCTGTTTAGAGGTTCAGGGGAACTTGGTTTCAGTCTTCAGAACTTCTTGGTAGACAGAAAAGCCTGTAGGGTATTCTCCCATAGTAGAACAATCTGAGAGCAGATGATTTGCTCGTGTTTCAGATCACAGCTCGGTGGAGTCTTCCAGTGAGGCCATGCCTTAAGCCAGATCTGGTTTCTGTAAAGAAGCAATGACGTTTCTGTGAAGTATAATTTTTAAAATAATAATGATAATAACCCTTAGGAAACCCAAGTTTTACACAATCTGTTTCCTGAAAGTTAATTCTCCCTGAGATAGAAGGGGAACTATCTTAACAACTGTATGCAGCCCTGCCCTGGGGCTCTTGGCGGTTCTGGTAATCCTGGCAGTTTTAATTAAACAAACCAAAGGCCTTAAATATTAGGAGTTTTAAAAAGTCTGAGCCAAGTCACAGGCAATCATCTGCTCAGGAACAAAATAAAATTGATGACTCATTTGCCTCGCTTGCCTCTGACAATACTCATTATTTAGAGTTGCCATAGCATTGTCACTAAAGGGGCCAAGAATTTTTAGAAAGATTATTTGCAGGCTGATGCTGCTATGGACCAAACAAATGACTTGCCTCTGCAGGTCCCCTCCAGAGAGTCTGGTGTGGAGCCCCACAGGTAGAGACCCCAATCTCTTGACCTAGAGATTTCACCCTAAGAGAGGCGAATCCAAGCTCATGGAAAGGTGGATTCCACTGCGCACTGTACTTGATTGTCCCCACTCTACAGAAATATACTGAAAATTCCCTCTTCCCCATGTGACAGATAAGTCGCTTTGGAAATGGTCACATGTGATTCATGGTCACTGTTATAGCTGCGTGAACATGGGACTTCCTTGGCAGAAAACAGAACTTGATCTCCAGGAGAACATATTGAGTTTGCAAACCACCAAACTTGGAGGCTAATGATTTATCTGCTAGCATTGCAGAATTAACTCAATCACTATCCCTTCTTTGAGTCCAAGTAAACTCCCTAGCTGCAACTGTCCTCTGAAACCACAGAGGTCTTCATATACTGACTGCTGAAAGAGGAGATCTTTGCCTATTCCTAAATGAAGAACATTGTTTTTACATAAACCAGTCCAGCCTCATATATTATGCCATCAATAAATTAAAAGACAGAGCCCAAAAGCTCGCCAATCAGGCAAATGGTTACTCTGGACCTGGCTGTACTGGCTGGACACTCTCTAACTGGGAGTCATGGCTTCCTCCAATCCTTAGTCCTCTGATACTATCTTTCTCCATCTCTTATTTGGACCCTGTGTTTTCCGATTACTCTCTCATTTCCTACAAAATCATAAACAAGGAATAACCAATCAGTTAATACAATAAATCCTCCTTCTAACAGCCCCACAATATTACCTCTTGCCCTGAGATCCCCCAACAGTCTAAATTCTTTCCCATTTTTAGGTCTCTGCACTACCCCCAATCCTGCTCAAAGAAGCCCTAAGAACATTGCCCCATCCCCCTCTATGCTGGCCTTCCTAATATTCCACTGCTACCCACTCTTCATTTTTTTTTCCTTTGCATTACTAATGTAAAAAGACAGGAATGTAAGGTCTGACCGCACCATGACCGGTGTGGTCATCTATGTGACCTGCATGTTCACCCCAGATGAGTTCCTGGAAGAAACGATCAACCCCAGCGGTGCCTAACTAACCTGAGACATTCTTCTTCTATCGCTTCTTATTCCAGCCTCAATTGACAAGGCCATTGGACTTCGTAACCGAGCTTGGCCAACCTCATGATTCCACACCCTATGACCCCCTCCCAGCTTGGCCAATCTTGTGATTCCACACCCTATGACCCCCTCCCAGCTTGCAAACCAACGACCCTACCCCCAGCTTCCACAGACCACCAACTGTAAGTTCTGTAACTTTCCACTGCCCACCCCAAACCTATAAAACCAACTCTTATCCTGTTGCCCACCACTGACGCCCTTTTTGGCCTCAGTCCATTTGTACCCCAGTGAATAAACAGCCATGTTGCTCACACAAAGCCTGTTTGGGGGTCTCTTCATTCAGAGCACGTGTTTTAACATTGGGGAAGACAGAGGATGCATTTGTTAGAGTACAGAATCTGGGAGAAAAAAACAATTTTCAGAGACTGGAAACTTATCCTAGTCTGGCAAGTTGAAGAAGGATCAAAAGTTCTACCATTCAGTTAAGAAAGTTTTCATTACAGCATAACAGCAACATCTGTTGAAAAAATTTGACATTTTTATAAGTAGTAAAATCCAGTGAGTCAATTGAAGAGGCTGCCATGAGACTGATGTGATGTTCACCAGCATTAATCAGAATGTGGCCCCAGCACAGGTAACGCTGCTGAACTTCATGCCATATCTGGCCGAGAAGGGTGTGTGTGTGTGTGTGTGTGTGTGTGTGTGTGTGTGTGTGTGTGTGTGTGTGTGTGTGTTTGATTTTTTAAAATTGGCATCCGTTCCCAGCATGCAAACACTGTTAATTTCACATCTGGATTCCCAGCTCCTCTTGAAACACCCTGTGGTCAGGTTGCCCTGGGCCTGTGCTCTGCCTATCAACATTGTCTGGAGTGGACCAGTTGTCTACAGAGGCTCTCCACTCAGCTCTCTGCAGTCTCCACCACTCCCCCTCATCTCCCACACGGAGGAGAGGGGCACTTGTCATTTCTTGTCACATTCATCCCACTGGCTTTCTGACAGTAGATTTTGGAGTGATGTGAGATATTTCTGTTACACTGGTCTCCATCAAAAATGAGCAACAAATGATAGCCCTTGCTCTGTCAGTCCAACAGTGAATTCTTTCTAGGTTGTAAGCAGAACAATGGGAAGTCAGATTGTGTTCCGCTGAAGAGTGTCTGTGGGCTGAAGGATTTTGAAATCAAATCACGGGAGAAGTGACTGAAGGAAGTGAGAGTGTTCAGCCTGGTGCTAAGAGAAGAGGCCCGGGGGTAAAGTACAGAGGGAGACGTGGTAGCTCTTTTTAAGTCTTTCAAGGACCATCATGTAGAAGATGGAGTAGGTTTGTGCTATTTATATTCCAATAGGGGAAGTTAAAAAGGAACCATTTCAGGCTGGGCACGGTGGCTCACGCCTGTAATCCCAGCACTTTGGGAGGCCGAGGCGGGTGGATCACGAGGTCAAGAGATCAAGACCATCCTGGTCAACATGGTGAAACCCCGTCTCTACTAAAAATATAAAAAATTAGCTAGGTATGGTGGCGCATGCCTGTAGTCCCAGCTACTCGGGAGGCTGAGGCAGGAGAATTGCCTGAACCCAGGAGGCGGAGGTTGCGGTGAGCAGAGATCGTGCCATTGCACTCCAGCCTGGGTAACAAGAGTGAAACTCCGTCTCAAAAAAAAAAAAAAAAAAGGAACCATTTCAGCTTAGAATGCAAAGCCACTGAATTCTTTGGTTAAGGTTTCAGACAGATAATGTTGGCCCAAATCCTGGTTCTAGCTTCTATGTATTTGATCTTGGGAAAATTCCTTAAATTTCTCCAAGCCAGTTTCCTTATGTGTACAATGGGAATTTACAATGCTAAGGCACAGAGCTACGCTTTCCAGAGATCTGTTCTAATGACAGTGCACGACACAGAACTGACACTCATCCAAGAACTCCTTGAAAATCTTTTGGAGAACACCTAGGTTTTTAGAGGTTCCCAGGCCAATTGGGTTTTGCCTTTGCTTTAATTTCTTCTTGTATTTGACCCATGTGCAAAGTTTACGTGGCAGTCTGTGGTCCTCACCATACACTGGTTTTACAGGCAGTGTTGAGTGGAGTCATAGATAAGAAGGATTCGGAAGACAGTGAAGAGAAGTAAAATTTCTCCCTCTCTGTTTTACACTTCTCTCCTTCCTGTATTCTAATAACATACTGTTGTCAGGTGGAAATCTACAGATACTCTGAGCACTGATAAATGAATTAATATTAACTAGTTTAAATGTTTCATTTAAATGCAATGCCAGTGAAATTTGGGGAAGAAAGAAAGAATATAGGGTTCACACAGTGCTTGACCTCCACTACATCAGTAAATCTTACATATGCATTTATGTTACATCCATAGCCATATCTACCTCGCTGTCTTCTAAACCCCGCTTGACTGAAGGACCCGCGGAGTCTGGGCTATGTCCCTTTACTAATCACGTGCCCCCTGTGTTTGCACAGTGCCTGCTGTATACATGGTGCTCAACCAACACATTTTGAACTTAGAAATGAATGAATCCAGAGGTAAATAAACCCCAAGAGTGGGTGTTCAATCTTTGTTGGATGATCCCTAGTGGATTTAACGTCATTGAAAATCTTCAAAATGAGGCAGAAGGAGCTTATGTGTCAAACAGATTTGGCAATGGCTGTCGACATAGACCTGAGTTCTAAGATACTATGAACCAAGTCTCCTCTTGATCACATTGAATCTTGATATACTGATTGAACATCTATAATGTGGAAGGAAGTGTACAAAATGTTGTGGAAGTCACAAAGATGGAATTGACATGGCTCTGCCATTGGGAGCTTACACTCTAGCTAATGAATATTGATAGCTAACACTAATTGAACAGTGAATATTGATAGCTAACACTTACTATGTTTCAGCTACTACAAGTGTTAATTCATTTAATTCTCATAATCCTTTGAGATAGAAAAATACTACCTTTCACAGTCTGTAGATAAGGAGGTGGAGGTGTAGAGGGGGTTAATTAATTCAGCTAAGGCCACTCGACTAGTGAGTGTAGCAACCATATTTTCAATCTGAAAAGACTGGCCCCAGACCCTGTAATCTTAACCACGGAGTATTCCTTGTTAGTTGTGCGGGACTTGCTTAGGGTAGGTTCTTATGAGCCAGTATCAGAATGTCATTCCTATAGTCCCCGTCAGAGGAATCAGTTGGTAGTGGACATTTTCCAAAGTATTTGTAAATTACTTTGTTTAAAAAAGAGCAGGAAGACATTTTTCCTAGCTTTCTCAAGTTTCTTTACGTCTTCACAGAGAAGACAGATAATGTGGTTTTAGAGTAAGATTCTGTTGTAATCTTTGAGGACCTATCTTTCTAATTTGTGGGCTCATGTTTTTATTGGATTAGTAATTATATTTTTGTCAATGAATTATGGCTCCCAGAACCACAGAAGCTGATCACGCATCACCAGCAGGAGATGAGCATCTTTACTCTTGGAGAGAAACAAAACGTGGAATCATGTGGATCTCAAAGATGGCATTCCCTCATTCTCACCCCTGCAATAATTCAGTTTCTCAGCTTCCAGTATCAGCTGGACTAGCGATGAGGAGACGACAGAGGGCTAGTAAAGGGACATTCGTGTGCAAAAGCCTTCCTGTCCCCAGGGACACATCTTGTTTTCAAACTTAGCCTTCCAGTGGTTAAGGCAGAATATCTTCCATTGGATGAGTTCTCCTGCTGCTTGTCTGGCTATATCTGGAAAACAGGTTACTAAATAGAACCCAATGTCACCTCTGGTGACAATCAGCAGTTTCGAAAGAGCAGCTGCATTTCCCTAGCTAATTTTCAGCAGCTACAAAAGGGCTCTGTGATGAGGTTTCCTCAAGATTTTGAATTTTCAGATTAAAATATGGAAGGAAATATATTTCTTGGAGTTAGTCCTATAGAGTGGCACATTTGAACCACAGTCATTGAGCTAAAGAAATCAGTATTCAGGCAGAGCAGAACAGGACAGGTAGGTAATGCAATCTGGCAGGGATCATCTGAATTCCCTCATTGGTTATTTATGGGCCTTCTGTTTGCCTGTTTGCAAATAACAGAAATCCAAATATGACTTGCTTGAGCCACTAAAGAAAAGGGTATTGGACAAGTAACTAGAAGAGGTCATAATGCCTTTAAGTTGGATCCAAAGGCTCATTAGGATGTGGTTACTCTCCATCTCTCATTTCTGATATCCCCGTATGTTTTTATTCTCAGATAGATTATTTTTATACAGTCATCGTCACCTGCAGCAGCTAAGAGGTTTACATCATTTCACATTCAGGTTCACAAAAAGGAAGAGTCTATTCTCTAGTCTTCCCACAATATTTCCAGGTTTAAAGAACACTGAGTCTCATGCCCATGGCCACTTTTGATCTGGCAGATCTGTGGCCGTGCAATAGAATAGGTGGATTGGCCATGCCTGGGTCACATACTTACCTCTGCAGCTGGAGGTGGGACCTGCTGAACTTGAAGCACATGGTCAAGGAGTGAGGACTGATTCCACAGGGAAAGTTTCATCTCCTGTGAGATGCTCCCTATACAGCCGAAACACTAGACCCTGCTTAGGTACCAAAGTAGGATGAGGTTTTGCTCATGGTTTTCCTATGCTCATGCTCTTCCCCGCACTGGGAATCCTGGTGCATGCCTGCACCTGGATACTTCCCAGTCACCCTCAGACTTGGCTGAAGTGCTCACTCTTCTATGCAGCCACCTTCCTGTTGCTCTCCCTGCCAAGGAATCTCACCTCGTGTTTCCATCCTCCTGTACAGACAAATTACAGGCTCAGCAATTTGTACGTCTTTGTGTACATTGACGCACATGCCCCCGGAAGTAGGCATCATGCCTTGTAAGTATTTCTATCCCCATGGTCTATTCAAATGCAGTAATAGCAACAAGGACGACACCGCCATTATAACACCCAGTGGTATTGAGCCAGACACTGTTCTACTTTTTAAAAACACATTACAGCATTCAATCTGTACAACACTTCCATGAAGTAGATGCAGTATATGTATTATCCCATTTCTCAGCTCAGGAAACTGAAGCACAAAAAGGATTTTAAGTATGTGTACACAGTGTGTTCTTAATAAACATTAACTTACTGTATATCCAAATTCACAGTACTGAAAAATGGACAAACATTTCCTTCATACTGCTATCTCATTTAAAAACAGATGTTTCTGGAAATGTAGATTTTATGTAAGATTTTTGACTTGAAAGTCTCATGCAATTGAATAACATTTGCTTGTGTAGCAATGTAAAGCAAACTAGTTACCTTTTTAATTGGAAAGGGCCTATGACTGCATTCTACCTAGGGACTGTCAGTCTTATCTATCCCTAACGTTGTGTGCTGTAGGATCAGGTAAACAAAACAGAAGCTAGAGGCTCAGCCACAGGCAAGAATGGAGTTGAGAGTGTTCCGGAGGAGTCCACAGGTATTGAGGAAGTGAAGGAAATGGGTTCAGAGCAGACTCTGGATTTATTTACCTGGAAAGGGTCCTTGTCTGCTACGGGCTTCCAAAACAATCTTCAGACTGATTTGAATTATATTTGGAAGAACATATAGAAAAATTCAAAAGAAGTTTAAGGCTATTTCTTCTTTTTCCTTTAGCAATGATTGGCAAAAATTCCTACCAAAAAAAAAAAAAAAAATACACTGTCATTCTATTTTGGTGCATAGATTTCTTCCCGTTGCTCATTACTAGGAGCCAGACAGCTAAGAATAAGTTGTCAGGCAGTTTGGATGTTATGCTGGCACATAATTTTGTCCTTTATGCTGGTAATTTGGACTCTTATTGTTCCATTCTAATTAGATATGTGCCATGTATTTCCTGTTGGCCAGGGACAGATATTGCTGCATTCTCAACCTTTTGTTTCTGTCAGCGTCACTACGATTCCAATATTAATTTAGATTGTTTGTTAATTTCTGTCTTTGGCATCTCTAACTAAGAACTAACACTCTGGAATTGTTTCTGCATAATTCAGGGAAATCTTGGAATGAGCCAGTGTAAACTGCAAGCCTCCCAGCTCCACCTGCCCAGCAAATATGGCCACATGCTTCCTTGTTTCCTCCCCTGGAAGTCTTTCATCTGCTCTTTCCCCAAGGCCCTGGGGTCTTGTGTTTCCCAGAGACATATTTATTTTGTGTACGTTAGGAGAGAAGGGGACTTTCATTGATATTTTGGGGCTTGATTTACACTTTAAACTCCTGCCATGCAGCTTTGATGGTGGGCAAAGCACATCAATTCTCTTCACCATAAAGAAGAACTGCTCTGTGGAATTGGGACTTAATTAATAAGTCAAAGCAGCAGAGGTAAGACATACATGTCTCTCAATCCCAGCATGTGCCCATGGCAGACATCACTAATCAATACTGGCACTCCTTCCTGCTAAACCCCAGATTCTCCCCCAAGTAGAGCTCATTTGAGCTACAACTATGAATTGATTTGCCTTGGCCAGTGAGATGAACATATTTTCTATTTCTAGTAGAGCTTCTCACAGCCAGCAGAAGTTTTTGATAAGGATTGAAGCATGTCAATGAGGTAAAACTGTGTATGAGGAAGTCTGATATACTGGAGGAAAACAAAGACAACTTTTTTCTGTTCTGATTCTGGAGCAACTGATAGGGAGGTCTTTGTTTGTATTGAATTTCCCCTTTTCTCAAAGTCTCCAAGATAAAGCTCAGCTACTGGTGTTTACACTTTAAGTTCACAATTCACAACATTCTTCTCATAAATGTCTTTTTCTAAAATAAATTTTCATAAGTAATTTTAAAACAAGCTTGGAAAACACAAACCCTGCTTTCCACCATGAGAATATGCTTATCCTGCCAAAGTGTTTGTCTTTTCTTTGATTAATTTATGGGCAAACCCTGAGCACCTAAGCTTGTGCTTCTAGCACCTGTGTCAATGGCATCTAATTAACAGCAGGTTCAGAGAGTGCAGCTAGAGCTGGAGCAGGGAGCTGAGCCACACCATATGCTGGGCTTTTACCAGATAAACAACTCTCAATCCCTTCTGGGGCACTGTCTGATGAATATGAAATGCCTGGATCTTTTCCTAATCTAACAAGTGTTGTTGGTACTTTTTAAATCTTCCAATCTCATGAGATGAAGTGATAAAATGAAGACAGCTTGTAAATAAGCATCTAATAGATGCTGTACTATGTAATAATCTTGGGCCTAAGTTGCAGATGTACAACTGATAGGGAGAAAAGTTATCATAACACTTGTCTATAAAGGTGGATCAAACCTTGTTTTCTGTGATTTGGACAAGGCTTCTTCTCAAAGGGAAAAAGAATCAGAATTTCTATTTTCCTTATACAGGAGGCCCAGCAAGCAGATTCTACAGATTCTCTGTGGTCTGCACTGGTGCCATCTAATTATGAGGTGGGGGAAGACGTGGGGTATCAACAAGTGGAGTGAGGCAGTGAGTCCTGTTAGAAAGGAGATGCCCTGGGAAATGCAAATTAAGGTGAGCAGCAGCCCCTTATAGTTCAGGTGGACCAAACTCAGCCACTGAGGCCTGGCATCTTGTAATCACTGAGCAAATCTACTGTCCTCCCAGTCACTGAATTTTACAGTGCTTTGCAGATGAGTCTGTCTCCTTCACTCAGTTGGGCCTCCCCTAGGGCATCAGCCCTCTGATTCCCTCTGTGTCCCCGGAGTCCTGCCCAGATCCCACCACGTAACATTGCTGGCCCTGAGCCAGGCCTGAGATTTAGCTTCAGGCTCTGTGAACTCTATACCTTTAAAATGGTCACTTGTGTTTTCTGGGCTGCATCTCTTCAAAGTGAGCTCAGGTCAGATCACTGAGGTCTCGTTCAGCACCAGGATGTTAAGATTCTATGGTGAAGTGTGTGTTGAATGAGATGGGAGGGGAAGCAGGGCAGTGATCCCCATTCTGCCCACCTACCCCCAAGGTCCACATTTGCTGGGAGACTTGGATATCTTGTTAGTTATAGGGTAAGTGCTGGGCAAACCACCATGGAGAGATGAAGAAATGGCACATTTGAGCCATGGTCCAACCATGGAGGCCGGATTAACCTATATGAATAAGAATTAATAAAAAGAAACACAGCCAGGTGTGCAAAACGTCACAATCACACCTTGTGAGGCAGAGCGAGGGAGGTCTTTTGGAAGTGGGGGCTGAGAGTGACTTCCAGGTGCTGGTGAGGACAGGGTGAGGCTCCCAGGACCTGCCACTTGCCAGCTCTATGATCCAGGGCACCCAGTTCGTCTCATTTACTCTGTGCAATTCTTGCACGTCTACAATGTTCCAGGCCCCATCCATGACCGTGGGCTGCAGAAAATCAAATAAGGCAACAACTTTGTCTTCAAAGGACCTTCATTACAGTCCAGAAAAGGCAGAGAAGGGTTGATGAGTTGGTCTTAGCATGAGAAGATAGAAAGATGGTTCAAGGTTCCTTAAGCCATAGGGTTTATGGACTTATTCACCTCAAGCTCTCTGGGATTTATTTGACTTTGCACATTTATTACTTATAGTAGTCTAAAGAATATGTAAACAACTTTTACCACGGACACCACCCCAGACCGTGCTGCTTTATTAGAATGGTCACATCTGCAATTGTGTTCCCTGTCATCCTGTGGCGCACATGGACTGGGGCTGTGTTCCATAGAATTTAACTAGTGAAAATGCAACTGTGTGCTGAGAGTCAAAACTCAACACATGTGTGAGACTAATCTATCTATATTTATGTATATAATAATTGGTATATGTTATATATACTATATTTTGTCTATATATAATATATAATCTATGTATAAATTCATGTATAATTAAATATATTAATTCATATATGATATATAATATGTCATATTGGTAAATATGTATAATATGTGGTATATATACCTACATAAAATACATATGTTAATTGATATTCATATATATAATTCACAGATACATGTATCAGAAACTATGAGTATTATAGTGGTCAGGCAAGTGAATGGTGGTAGTGTTGGAATTAATTACATTGTCTTTTCAAGAAGAAAGTAAGGAATGCACTGAGAACCCGAGAAAAGCCCTGGTCTTGGGCAGTGTTGGGTGAGCTGTGGATGCTGAGTGCAGCAGTAGCCTCTGCTGCTGTCTATTCCCTGTCCTTGCTCTAGTTTTTCCTTTCAGACCCATCTCACTCTCTGACATTATATTTCATATCTATCTATGTGTTTAGCTTACCCGCCTCCACCTTCAGACCGTCAGTCTCATAAGGACAGGGATTGTGTTCATTGCCCTATTTCCAGGACCTATGATAGTTCTTGGGTCTTAGTTGACATTAGTAAATATTTATTCGATGAATGATTTATTCTTGTTTTACAGACAAGGCCTCTGAGGTAGAGAAAGTTTAAATGATCTCAAAATGTACTAGACTCTAAGTTTGGTCTCTCAATCCTCTAAATGAAAGAATTGGCAATGTCAGAGCTGGAAAATGTGGGTAACTTCAGGTTCACAGATGTGGAATGGGAGTCCCAGACATTGGAGAGTGACTTATGCATACCCGGTGAGGAGATGGGTTGAGATAAGGACTCAGGTCTCTGCCACTCCCAGTTCCATCTCCTTAGACTTGAGGACTAATTGTCAAACAAATCCCCAACTAATCCATGCCGAGTGTTCAATGGCGGAAAGCACATCAGTGGTTGCCTGGGACCAGGGTTAGAGGGAACGAGGCACTGAAAACAGGAAGGGCATCTTTTGGGGGTGACAGGAGTGTTCTGTCTGGGTGCACAGTGGTTTCTTTGTGTGTGTGTGTGTGTGTGCGCGCGCGTGCACATCCATGCGTGGTGGTTTCATTGGTGGACATTGTCAAAATCATGAAATTGTACAATTTAGATGGATGCAGTTTATTGAACATCAATTACACATAAATGAGGTTGATAAACAGTCTGGAAGTGTACATTTAGGTCATGTGCTATCATGATGAGTCTCTCATCCTCTATAGGCAGGGTGATGCATTTTCTTTGAGTGGGCTGCTCTAAGGCTGTAACATAGGGTGCTGAGAAGCCCTCTGGCACAGAAGAACTGAGTGCAAATTGCTCTTCTGCCGTTTAGCAGATGTGAGCTCTGGACAAGTGTCTTCCCCTAGGCATCAGTTTCCCCATGCATAATATAGAGACAGAGCAATGAACACTCATAGTACTTGCAGGATTTAGTGAGTATAATTCTATGCAAAGTCTTATAAACAATACACGTTACATAGTAAGTATTTAATACATGATAGCTATTATTGTAATTATGATTATCATATTTCTAGAAAGTGTAAAATCTCAGAAAAAAGTGATAATTTTGAGGACGTCTGCACATGACACACTGTTAGAGTTACCAGAAAAAGAGGCCTTGATCCAGACCCAAAGCCAGGGCTCTTGGATCTTGTGCAGGGAAGAATTAAAGGTAACTTACAGAGTGCAGTGAGAAGAACCAGTTTATTGAAAGCTACACAATTATAGAGTAAGGCATCCCCTGAAAGCAAGTGGAGGAATGCCCTGCCTTTAAGTTTTTCATATATAGGGGTCCCTTCTACGTGGAGAGTAAGCTAGGCTCTCATGACATGAGGGTGATCAGATAGTGTGACAAAAGTTATTACCCCATTGATTTAAAGAAAACTGTCCTTGACATTTTAGTGTGAGTACATCAAAATGTAACTATACTTCTCTTGAAAGCATACATTCTTGGGTATTGGGACATCTGGATTCTCCATTGTTGCAGGAGTGTGTCCTTACAGGTATCTTCAGGCAGTTTCCTCAACTATAAACATCATATGACCTTGGATTTTGACTGGCAAGGAATGCAACCCGTTACACTCAGGATGGAGGTGATTTTAAAATGGTTTTGCTTCACTAACACTAACACTTTGCTAAACTCTGTAATCAGTGTTAACTGTTTGATCCTGATGGCCAACTAATTATCAACTTTTTAGGCAATGTAGATACTTTTTTCCCCTTTCCTAAGTTAGAAAGTCTGCTTTCTTAGTGTATTCGTGGGAGACACACCATCCGATTCTGTAGCTTTTCTCTCTTGTACCTTAGTGGCAAATTACTTAGGTCAAGAGCAGGGTGGTGGGATTGAATTACAGTGCATGGCTAGGTTTCCATCCAAGCAGACAGTTTGGTCAATACAGTGCCACATTCACTGGGTGCTATACAGGCAGGTTTAATTTGTGCTTCTCTCTTAAATGGAAAACAAAGCAAGGAATATTTCTCATGGGTCCCTCAGAGGAAAGCCATTTTCATTCTAAGAATCTTTTTTTATCACCCTCTCAATTACCCAAGAGTAATGTTTGGCAAAAGTGTTAGTTTGGTAGTGAAAATATTATGCTCTAAAGATAAATTTTCAAAAATGACATTTATAGACCATTTTGCAAATGTGAAAAATTAAGATGGTATAAAATGTCTGTTTTCCATTTCCAAGTTCATATTTTCCTTAACTCTTGTCATAATAGAATTTGTAGCATTTAATGCTCCTATTTTCTCTTACTGCTCAAGAGGGCCTGGAAGGCATCAGAATGGCTGTTTGATTCTAGTCTTTACCCTGCTGGGTCTTCCTGTCCACTCGCATACCTCACCCATACCCAACACACACACCCTCGCTCTGTTGACATGGTGTACAGAGGCCAAATCACCACTGGGAATCCAAGACGTCATATCTACCAGATTTTAGGCCTCAGACTTCTTTTGCCCTTGGTTCTTAAGTTTATTCTCATGGTCTGTCTTCTCTCATAGTATATGAAATGACATTCGTTTTTCTTTTTTTTTTTTTTTTTGAGATGGAGTTTCGCTCTTGTTACCCAGGCTGGAGTGCAATGGCACGATCTCGGCTCACGGCAACCTCTGCCTCCTGGGTTCAGGCAATTCTCCTGCCTCAGCCTCCTGAGTAGCTGGGATTACAGGCACGCACCACCATGCCCAGCTAATTTTTTGTATTTTTAGTAGAGACAAGATTTCACCATGTTGACCAGGACGGTCTCGATCTCTTGACCTCGTGATCCACCCGCCTCAGCCTCCCAAAGTGCTGGGATTACAGGCATGAGCCACCACGGACATTCGTTTTTCTTAAGGCCATTACCATGATAAGCTTGTGTAAGTCACCTTCTTTGCCATCTTACATACACACACACTGCTGGTGGTGGTGTACAGAAATGAATGGGTCGCAGAGGAAACAGCTGTGACATATTCATTCACACGCTCAGCATCTATTTACTGAACACCGTCTGCGTGCCCAGCACTGAGCTATTAGCAGAGACAGCAGGGAAAAGGAGAAAGGTCCATGTTCTGAAGCAGATTTCCTTCAGGTGGGGAAGACAGATAAGAAACGACCAGGAGCATTACGAGAGTGCTAATTATTGTGAAGAAGTAGGTTATGTAACAGAGCAATCCAGTGGGATTAATACAGTGTAAGTGACATGATATAAGCAGTAGGAAGAGTGTAAGTAATGGAGCCGCGTTGTGAATTTAGTGTACACAGTAGCACAAACAGCAAATAAGACACAGGAAGATAGTGTAACAGTGATGGAGAGTGACCAGAGGCAGGTGCCAAGTTTAAATTAGGAATTGCTCAGGGAACGCATTCGGAGGGGTGGCATTTGAGATGAGGTCCTGTGTCATTTATAATACTTTTGGTGGTGAGTAACAAAACCACACAGATCAAGATGGCTTTGCCAACAAGACATGGAATTCCCTGATAAGACTCTCAAAGTGAGGGGCTTCCAGGCTGGCTGGTCCAGCACCCCCTCCAGGTCATCGAGGCCCGGGTTCCTCTGCCCTGCTGTCCATCTGAGCTCACAGGGCCAGCCTGACGGTTGTCGGGCTCCCTCAGGGCTCTGGGATCCCTGCAGCAGTTCCTGTTGTCATTTTCCACGTGGCAACTTCCTGTCAGAGGAGGAGGCGCCACTTCTGATGAGTCTCTTTGATCACGTAGGCCTGTCCTTGGACTTCTCACAGCTCATTGGCCAGAGTGAGTAATAGGGGTGCTTTCCTGTAACCAATCACTGGCAAGGAGGATGGGATTTAATTACTGAGTTAGAGAGGCACATGGTGAATGGAGGGTTTTCTGAAGAAAACCGTATTACTATTAAAAGAGAGTATGAGTGTGAGTGTGAGTGTGTGTGCGTGTGTGTGTGTGCATGTGTGTGTGTATGTGTGTGTTGGGCAGAGGGGCTGGTGTGTGGTCAGATGGCTACTAAGAAACTTTTTTTTTTAAAAAAAGAGTATGTACATCTTATAAGAAATAACTTAAGAGTCACACAGAATTGCCAAAACCTCTCAGTTACAGTTTTTACTTATTTTTCCATGTGGGCTATCTCTCAATTCCTGAAAGTTGGGGCAAATTTGTCTGCATGTGCTCTGAATGAATGCCAAGAGTCACTGCAATGTGATTTCATTTCTTATGTACAGAAAGGGCCTGAAGCTTCCTAAAGCTGATATGTTTCTGACAATCGGATGTGATTCAAAACGATTTGAAGTAAAATTAGTGGGGGTGGGGGAGTAGACAAGAAGGAATATATATGGTCAAACCAGAATTTTCCACAAATGCAGGAGAGTGGAGGTCTTCTCTACAGGAGGTAAGATCACATAGGGCAGCCGCCAGAGCAACGGAGAAGGGAGGGTGGAATTTCCTAATGCACCCATTGCAGGCTTCTGGTTTGTAGGGAGCCTGACTGTTTTGGTGGAGGTCTGCACACCACATGCAAGGAACACACCACGTCCAGGCAGATTTAGGAAGCTTCTCTGAGGAAGTGATTTGAGCTTAGATGGGAAGAATGAATAAATGCGGAGTGAATGAAACAGCCAAGGCAGTCATGGAAGTGTCCGTTCCAGGGAGAGGGAATCACATGGTCAAAGGCCCTGACGGTAACCGTTATGGCACAGCCCCTGGAGATAATAAAAGGACACCATGAGGCTAGGTCAGTGAGCTACCAAAAGAAGGAGGAAGAGGAGTTTCGGAAGTAGATAGAGCTAATAACGCAGGATCCTGAAAGCCAAGGGAAACCATCAAAAGCAGGAGATGATTAGGTCACATTTGTATACACGACCTCTCAAGGGAGAGTGGGGCAGTGTGGGAAGAGGGGATGTCAAGAGACCAGTTTTGAAGCTGTGGCAAATATCCAGGTGGGAAGTGATGGAGGTCTGGGCTGCTATAATAGCCACAAAGAGAAATTAGTAGGCACAAAAAGACACCTAGGAGTAGAACCAAGAGAACTTGAAGTGTTGCACGTGGGTGGTGAAGAAGGTCGGCAGAATTAAAGAAGACATCATGATGTTCAATTTGTTCTGCTGGATAAAAGGCAGTGCTGGTTACTGAGATGGAGAACTGTGATGTGGGGGAGAGAGGAGATCGTGAGTTTGATTTTGTATGTTTGGCAGCTAAGAAACTTTTGAGACTTTCATCTGATGATGTCAAGGGACACACCTGTTTGGAGCCCAGCGGAGAGGCCTGAGCTGTCGATATTTGGGCGAGGAAGACAAGCATCAAGAAAAGTTCTAGTTTGTGGCTTGCAGAGGAAGCTGCATGGTGGCAACCTTGCTGAGGTGGAGTATTGTGCCAGCAGCCAGTCTGACATTGCATCCTAAACAACCTGTGGAGTCTTGAGCCAGCTATGCCACCTCAGCAGCTTCAGTTTCTTCATCTGCAAAATGACACTGTGGGCCCCTTGCAGTTTTGTGAATCTGTGGCGAATTGATGGCTTATTTCATGTCCTCCTTCCTCTTTCCTTCTGGACAAATAAATGCATTTTACTGATGGTCCAGGAGAAAAAGTCAGCAACATTTTATTTGCTTATCTGGAAGATGTGAAGTGAAATGGGGGCTTAAATTGCCTAATTCTTAACCTGCCTACTTATGCACCTTAGAGAGGCTGATCCTAAGTCCCAAATAAAGAAAGTATAGTGAAATATCACATTCTCACTTCTCTTCTGACAGATGACAGTTTAACGGAGCAAAATATTGATATTTCCAGTGCATTTTGTGAGTATTTTGCCTATCAGGATTTTAATCTAGTGCAAAGCTCTCACGATTAACAATGAAAAAAAAGACCCCCTCTATAGATTGAATAAAGTGATTTTTTTGGTAACATATGGCCTTTTTGATGTATTTTCAAATATGGCACACAAATTTTTGTTCAATCAAACAGTAGGTTGAGCACACCTGTTAAGGAACCCATATACATACACACACAAACGCAAACACATACGTGGCAATAAAGCTTATATTACTTTATTAAATTATATGTATGGTTTTATTTGACAGTGTTTTGTAATACCAAATGGTTTTCTCAGAGTTCATCAGTATTTGTCACTAATTAGTGCCTACAGCTTACTTTTTGTACCAGTCCCGTTCTGCTGGTAGTCTTGGTGTCTGATAAATCAGAACTATCGTCGTTGATGAACTTTCACTATTGCGAGCTTTTGCTGGTGCTTTTCCTCTTGTTGTATCTCAAGGTTCTTCCTCCCCCTCAAAGGTTCCCAGCAACAGTGAATCCATTGTGTGATCAGGAAGGAAGTAAGGCATGTGGTGAACTTCACATCCAGCACCTTCCCTCTAAGTATGTCACCATCTGGGCGCTGAGACTCCCCTTGCAGATTGAGATCAGGAACACGGGGTGAGTCAGATGAAGGGCTGGAGAAATGTAGTGGCCTCCAACAGAAGCTGGAAAACCAGAGAGAAGACTGTGAATCTGATACTCCTGGGGCTCAGAACCTTTAGAACTCTTTATAAATGGGGTTAAACAGGCTCTCGGGGCCCAGACCCCAGGAAAGCATCACCCACAATAGGTAACAATGGTCTGGGCTTGGTCAGATGGATCTGACTTGGATACTTACTGGCACTTTGACATAAGAAAATTAAAATGGGACTAATAATAGTGTCTATCACATAGGATAGTTATTAAGATGAAGTAAAATAATGCAATACATGGAAACCCTGAGCACAAAGGCTGGCCTTCAGGAGTAGTTGTAGCTACTTTCATTCTAATTTCCCTATTGTTCTTTCCTGGGCTATTCATTTTCAGTTATTTGTGGATGCCAACCCACGTCCACAGACTTCAGTACACTGGGTGAGGGTGAGGGTGCAGAGTCCGGAGTCGGAGGGCCTGGGGTTGCTCCTGGCTCTGACCCTCCTGCCTGCATGACTCCAGACATGTTATCTAACTTCTCAGTTGCTCAGTTTCCTCACCTACAAATTGAAGATGAGAATTATACTTCATAGTTGTCCAGAGAATTCAATGAAATACATCTACAACGCACTTAAAATTATACTTGGCAAAGAGCACTAAAAAATGATTGAAAATTTCTAGAAATTATTATTGTATTATTGCAAGTATGCTAAAATACTGAGTAAAATATATTCCTGATGTATGATAGATCAAACATAGCACGGTTTATTTCCAGTTTAACAAGGTAGTCCTCAGTGGGCATTTCTAACACGGGTAACTTTCCTCCACGGCTGCAGAGCCCCAGAGGCCCCAGGTCCCTTCCATCCAGAGTCTCTGCCATCATGTCGGGCCTCACTGCTGTTGGGGTCTGGCTGGAGGGTGGTAAAGAGAGCATGGAGGAGGGAAAGCTACTTCTTAATATCTTTTGGTCCAAAGGTGGCATGAATTACGTGAATTAGTTTCATATTTCTCCCATTCTATTGGTTAAATTGTCTCACATGACTATCTACATGCAGTGGGTATTAGGTAATATAAGCCAAAGCAAGGAGGCACATTTGGCAAAGGAGCCCATTTAAAAACAAACAAACAGAAACATTCAAATTATGGATAAATGGTGATATCTATGACAGAACAGCTAGCTCGCCACCAAAACCATTCTTCCTCTTCTTTGCCTTGGGTAATAACAAGGAGAAGAAAAAGAAGGTGATGAAGATGGAAGAGGAAGAAAGGAAAGAGTAAAAAGGGGGGAATGAGAAGGAAGGAGAGAGAGGAGGAGACACAAGAGGAATCGATATTGTCCTTAGAGACCTTCGAGACCTCGTCGGCCACCGAGAAGAAGGCAGCACTTGAGGTGTATGGGCCCTGAGCAGCCCCAGGCAGGTTATTTCTGTCACACTTTGGCATCTTTCCAGATCACCAGCATGTGTTTAAGTGATGTTTTCTTTTTCCTGCAGAACGTAGGAGCCCAAAACTAACCTGCAGAGTCATAAAACTCTAGCTGTTCCTTGTAGCCGACTGTGCCAGTAAGTGTCACTGAAGAGTAATTTCAGGGGCTGGTGAAAAGATAAAACACTGATTACGGGATGACAGGTTTCCCCTGCTTAACAATCTTTGAATTATTCAGTCAACGTTGCTTCCAGAGGGTATATTAATAACACACCTAAGCAAATATTCTGTTGCTTAAGCTGAGAGGTCTTTTCTCCTGGAAGGGAAAGCTTCCGAAGATGGTAGTAGATTGACATAGCCAAATACATCCTCGGTAGGAAGAAAGAAAAATTACGTTTCCTGATCCAACGAGTCCAAGAAATTAAATTCTATGTTCTGTTGCTAAAGTACTGCAGAAATTGCTGTAGACGGAAGGATACCAGATGAAAAAACATCGCTGCATGTTAAACATTTATTTTATTTTTTGAAAAAAGAAACATGATTACATAGTCCAAAATCAAACAACATAAAAAGTATGCACTGAAAAGTTTATCTTCATCCTGTCTACTTGCATCAATTTCCCTCTAATTCTATTTGTAGTATTTTTTTCGTTTTTCTTTTTTATTTTTTTTAAGAAAATAAAATGATAATGCACATGATTATACCTTTTTCTTTTTGGTTCCTACATTGACCGGAGTGCACTTATTTCATTCTGCAATAAATCCTGGAGGCTTTCAATGCCGCTACAGACAAAGCAAACTCATTATTTCACGGCCACTATGTGTTCCACGGTGGGCATGTTCCTTAGATGTTCCTGAGCATGTTATTCTACTTTTTCCATTAGGACCTTGTTTTCCCTTTACCTCAATCAAGGCAAAACACAATCATGTAACTGAGATGTGGTTTACACTTCACCATTTCCAAATTGTTCTAATTTGATGCTTAAACAGTAGCTTTGTGAAGCTGAGAATGAATACCCTCTTTTCCAGTTGTGGGGCCTGAGGCTCAGAGAAATCCTACCATGCCTGAGATCTCTGCAGCCAGTGGCAGAGGCAACTACAAAGCTCCCCTAACCTCTCCACGCCATCATCATGTCTCTGCTGTCAGGGACATCATAGGAAGGGCCCAGGGAGCCGACGGTCCCTCTGTGGGCAGCTTCTTCAATTCCCCTCTCACACTCAACCAAGTTGATCTGAGATATCATCCATGCTGCTTAATTCCTGGATAGTTTTGAGTAGGAGATCAGGCCTTTCACAAACTTGATTCTACTTGCTTTGGTTCAAGCTTCTATTAATAACAAAATGGGCAGGAAAGCACATTGCAAGGTCAGCTCTTCAGGTTAGAAATAGTGAGTTTGCCAGTATTCAAGCCTTCCAAGAAAAGGGGAGAACAGAAGGCGTGAGGAACCGATTCAACACACATGAAATTTTAACTATCATTATGTTGTAATATTTTTATAGTATCTCCCTCCCATTTTCTAAATTGTAAGCTTCCCAGGCACAGAAGCTGAATCTATTTAACTCACGTTAACTAGATTTCCTGAACGCCTTTGGGCCTTCAAGAAAAATGTTTGCTGGGCCCAGATGGCAGCCCACAGAGGCCGGGAGTCGGCTGCACATATCTGGGGCTGGGAGGACAGTACAGGTCTCCATCACCCTCTCTTGGCACCACCTGTGACCGTGTACCTCTTTCCAGTATTCCCACTGCTTGTGCATTGCAGCCAGAGCCCTGAAGCTGTGCCTCCTTCCTGGGCTGGGCCATGGTAGGTGGGGAATGGTTGTATAAGAGTTTTTGCTCCACACCTTTCATCTCTCTTTGTTGCCATCTATACCTGGTGCTTGAAAAATGGCGTACCTTTCCTGGGTTAGAAGAGGTAATTTAAAATAACTTTTCATTGCTAGTTACTAAACAGAAGCCTCTGACTGAGTCCATTGACGAATCAGAGAGGGAAGTGTAGTTTGTATGAATGAAGCTTTCGCATCTAAAGGCAAAGGAACCAGGTCGGGCATGGTGGCTCATGCCTGTAATCCCAGCTACTCAGGAGGCTGAGGCAGGAGAATTGCCTGAACCCAGGAGGTGGAGGTTGCAGTGAGCCGAGATCGCGCCCTTGCACTCCAGCCTGGGTAACAAGAGCGAAACTCTGTCTCAGAAAAAAAAGGAATAAATAAATAAATAAATAAATAAATAAATAAATAAATAAAAATACAGGCAAAGGAACCACTGAGAATGGCCCATTTGGAGGAAGATTGTGTACACTTTGTTTTTTAGGATGAATGTCACTATACAAAAATATCCACAACAGTGCAAGATAGTTTAAATAGTTAAACATATTTTTAAGCCTATTTCCACCTAGTGCTATAGGACTTTGCAGGTGCAAAGGTGAATAAAAGAGACATAGAGTTCACAGATGTCTACTGAGGTAGTGTACAAAACAAAGATACGATATTGAAATGGTATAATACGTCCTAACATAGACCTCTGATATGGTTTGGCTGTGTCGCCACCCAAATCTCATCTTGAATTCCCACATGTTGTGGGAGGGACCTGGTGGGAGGTCATTGAATCATGGGGGCGGGCCTTTCCTGTGCTGTTCTCATGTTTCTGGAGAAGTCTCATGGAATTTGATAGTTTTATAAAAGGGATTTCTCCTACACAAGATCTCTTGCTTCTGCCATATAAGGTGTGACTTCACTTCTCCTTCACCTTTAGCCATGATCGTGAGGACTCCCTGGCCACACAACCACAGAACTGTGAATTAATTAAGACTCTTTCCTTTATAAATTACCCAGTCTTGGCTATGTCTTTATTAGCACAATGAGAACAGACTACTGCAACCTGTTTTACTTCCATTTATATGGCAGTTCTAAAACTTAATTTATCCACATACTGCTTTCAAGATATTTCCTTCTTCAAATACCACCTTTATTATTGCTCCTGTTAAGCTCTTTAATCCTTATTTAAATTAGGAAGCTTCATCTCACTGACACACACACAAAAAAACAATTAGTATAATCCACCATGTAATAAAAAGTCACCTAAAGATGAATTGGGAAAAAATAAACTGATATTATTAAAAATCTGAGTAGATACTGTGCCCTGCCTATGTCTGTGAATTTGTCTTTATTAACTAATGAAGAACAGCAAAGGTCCGAGAACTGCTGGAGACGTTCCAGCATCGAACAGAGACTTTCTCCTAGTATCACTGAAAGGATTGAGAAATGAAATGGGAATAATGCTTCCCTCTGTTTTTAAATGCCATGTTCCTTTGCTACCTATAATTTTTTTCACCTGAAATTATTTGTCTTACCCACTGAAATATCCACCTTGCAATTTGGGTTTCCCAAGGTTATTATGGTGGTGAAAATTTTCCCCATCACTTAGGGTGCAGCCCTAAGTAAGGAAGTGGGCACAGCAGGTGGTCCACCTGAGCATGGAGCCTGTTTCTGCAGACAATCACCTGTGTGGTCCTGGCCGAGTGGCCTCTCTTCGCCATGCCTTCGTTTCCTCATTGATAACATCAGATAAATAATTCAGCCTCACACTTTGGGGTTCTGTGAAGGCTCTGTGCATTAAACATACATGGCTGTTGTATGCTGCTTGGGTGGTTGACGTCAGCTCTCTTCCTTACAGGAGCACATGGAACAGGGCACCCAGCAGGTCTCACTCAGCATGCTTCAGTCGCTCCTTTTTCTCCCCTGACACAATCCCCAGCCACTGAACACACAGGCCAGTCAGTAGCCACCAAACAAAGTGTTCTCATCGAGGAACACAGCACAGCTACTTCTTGAGGGGAAGGTTCTGGAATTGCAGAGCAAGAGACGCTGTTTCAGGGTGGCTTCTGGATAGGTGAGGGTCAGAGCAGAGAATGTGCCAGAGTGAGAGGAAGAGCTGGATCCCTGAGGAAGGGAGAGAGAAGCCAAGATAGACAACATGAGAGACACATTTAAAATGTCTTAGCAGTGATGCAAGTAGCTTAGCTCAGAGAGCCGTGACTTTAGAGTAGGGCAGGATGGTGGAAGGAGAGGATCCTCTGGCAACCTTAGGGCCATAAGCTTAGGAAGCTGCTCTATACAGACTAGAGGGTCTTAGCCGACAAAGAAGGTTATGCAATGATGGTGCAGTGGCCCACAGGATCATTACTGTCCCATCATAAACATCTACCTGCCCACTGGAAGGAATATAAGCAGAAGAGAGAAAAACACCATTCCTTTAAGCACTATATTGCTCCTAATGCGATCCCTCCCCACACGTGTATACCTATGTAGCAAACCTGCTCGATCTGAACATGTACCCTAGAACTTAAAGCATAATAAATTTAAAAAAAACAGTTTATTGCAATTCTGCTATTTTTGAAACATTAATACTATTAATGGGAAAAATGTTATGCTTTGAGCATTCAGTATCTCCAGATGGGCTGTTTTGAGTTATTGTCCCTTAATTAAATCCAGTTCTCAGAAAATGTACTGCTATTATTATCATATACTTTTACCAATAAGGAAAGCAAAGAGACCAAGATGATAATTTGAAAACTCCATTCTTAATTGGCAAATGTAATGGAATCGTAGCATAACACTTTCCTAAGCAATTCCCACAAGTGCATACAGTGAGCTGAGGGCTGGGAGACACTTCATTGGGAGCCCCAGTTAAGGGATCCACGGTGCTTACGAGGAGCAGAGATGTGTGAGCCTCCTCGCCTACTTTTCAGGTCCTCTCACCGCTCTCGGACTCCATCCTGGCTGAGAAGACGGTGACTGTCCTGGACGACTGAGTCACCATCGCGGAGCTAGGGGTGCAACTCGTGGCTGGCATGTCTCTCTCCCTGCAGCCACATCGAGCAGACAAAAGGGCCATCGTCTCCACAGCCACTGCCCTGGACGTTCTTCAGTCCCCACAGCAGGTGAGTGTCCCAGGGGCCTGCGTCCCTGGTCAGTGGAGACGACTTCTCTCTCGGTTAGCACATCCTGTGAAGGAGAGCAGGAGAGTCCCTGCCTGGGACTGGGGATTCTTGAAGCTGCTTGCTTCTTACCCAGGCTGCCCTGTCTCTGAGAAAAGTATTCAGTGGCTTAGACACATTTCCTCTTAGGTGCTTTTCCACACCAACCACATCCTCAAACGCCATCTGCTTTCCACTGGGCTTACCAGTGCCCGGCACAGCCTGCTGCTAGACCGTGACCAAAGGATCACATGTGTTTGCTTTTGCCAAAGCAGGTGGTTTGCCATGCTTAGGAATTCCATTTCAGCTGCTTGAACAAGCATGGCTAATAGACGCTAAATTGCTACTGTTTACAGCAATTATCGTCAACTCTAAAACCCTCTCTCATCTTTAAACTTGTACAAACCGTTGTTGAAGATAACCAGGGCCGCTGTGCCTTTCAAGCCAGCCAGCCTCACAATGCATCTTCCCGAGTCCCTCCAGCCAGTGCGTGTTTTGCTGCATCAGCACCAGCTTCCTAATGAAGAGGGTTCAAGTGATATTATCTTGAACACCTGATTAGTTGCACCTGAAATTGATTCAGATAAATTGCCTGATCTTTCTAAATGTTTTTAAAAAGGTCAAAGTCAAATTCTGTGGTATGCATGCAATAAATTAATTTATGCTTTCATGCATTTATTGAAGTCTACTATTTATTCCTCATACCAGTGAGGCTATAGCACATTATTGATGTCAGTTCAAGGAATGACAAGAACTGTTCAAGATTATAAAACGCAAATGTCTATTTTTCTCAGGCTATGTATTTAGAGAACATTTCACTATAAATCATTTTTATAATTTTGATTTGTGGGAACCTGATTATAACATAATAATTTGGTTTCATTTTCTTTCGGAGGCAACAGTAAGTTCTTGAACTTAGTTCAGTGATGATTTGGTGACACATTTAGACATTTATGATTTCAAAGACTTTTCATTTATTGTGTCATCATTGAGTGATATGGTGGTAACTATCCAGGCTCAAACCTTAAGCTCAAATGGTCGTGATTGCAGAGGACCCTTAAGTTAGTCACGATGATTAGTGAACCTGTCAGGAGACCAATCGGAGGAGAGTTCTTGCCCTGAGTGAAGAAAATATCAAGGTCAAATTTGAACCAAGTAGTGATGAGCACTGAAGATTTTTGTTTCATCTTATTTTTACACCTAGACAGTAAGCATTTTTAACTGAAATTTTTCTAAAGAGGCAGGAATGATATTAAGGGCATAAATCGGGAATATAAAGACCACCTCACTAATTCCGTAAAGCATGAAGGAAACCAGGAGAGAGCAGTCCAGGAATGGTTCCAATATGGCGCACCTGTTGGCCGAGAGGAAAGTACCAACAAATGCACAACCCCAGCCCCGTATGGAAGGAAATCATGCTACTAAAACGTGGTGGTCCAGAGGCCTTCACAAGTTTCTCCATGTAAGGGATGTCACCAGATCCTGACAGTCCTGGTGGCCTCAAAGGGCTAACAGATTTGGAGATTGGCATGTATGCCCTGCTCTGTGTGGGCATGTGGGGCCCCTTTTACCACACACACACACACACACAGACACACACACACGTATGTGTGTCTGTGTGTGTGTGTGTGTCTGTGTGGCTGTGTATGAAACACCTATCTTTCATTCTTCCGTAAAGGGACAACTTTAAATGAATGGTGGAAAAGCTATGCTAAAATATCCATTGTAGATTTGCTGTCCAGTGCTATAGGAAATGCATGGAAAAACTGGGGCATGTGCTGTAATTTACACCAACATGTAACTTAAGTTCATTTTAAAAGTAAAGCTGAAACATTTAAATATTCAGCTATCTCACTCTAAAATATTTAAGCCAAAGGGAGAGAAAATATTGAGTAAGAATGTTGTAAAAGTTGTGACATAAGAAGAACTTTGTCCTAGAAAGTACCCGTGTTAGCTGTTGGTGGGAGTGTCACTTAATTCAACCGATGTGGAAGACAGTGTGACGATTCCTCCAGGATCTAGAAATAGAAATACCATTTGACCCAGCAATCCCATTACTGGATATATACCCAAAGGATTATAAATTATTCTATTATAAAGACACATGTATGTGTATGTTTAGTGAGGCACTGTTTAAAATAGCAAAGAGTTGGAACCAACCAAAATGCCCATCAGTGATTAACTGGGTAAAGAACCTGTGGCACATATACACTAGGGAATACTATGCAGCCATAAAAAAGGATGAGTTCATGTCCTTTGTGGGGACATTGATGAAGCTGGAAACCATAATTCTCAGCAAACTGACACAAGAAGAGAAAATCAAACACTGCATGTTCTCACCCATAAGAGGGTGTTGAACCATGAGAACACATGGACACAGAAAGGGGAACATCATACACCAGGGCCTGGGAGGTGGGGGTCTAGGGGAAGAATAGCAGGGGATGGGGGGATTGGTGAGGGATAGCATTAGGAGAAATACATAATGTAGATGACGGGGTGATGGATGCAGCAAACCACCACCATGGCACGTTTATACCTATGTAACAAACCTGCACAGTCTGCACACATACCCCAGAACTTAAAGTATACTAAATAAATTCTTTTCAAAAAGAGAGAACCCATGTTAATATTGTTGATGGGACCACCAGGGTCATAGTGATCTTCCTCTGCAATGACTTTCAAATTTCCTTTTCCTTTAGCTGAACATACTTCAGAAATAAAGTGACCCCATTTTCCAGAATAAATACACCTTTTAAGCATGGGTAACATTATTTTTAGCCTGAACATAAATATTCAGATTTTCAGTTGTCTAATTATTTCACACAAATATCCCCTTTTGAATTTTGGCATTTTATTGTAGGAGAGAAAAAGTAGTATCATTTCCTCACCCTTCACAAGAGTCACAGCTAACAATCTTTAACAAAAGGCAGGTTAGCAAGAGGAAAACATACTCATTTATTTAATCAGAGTTTTGCATGTTACAAGAGCCTTCAAAAGTAAGAGCCAAAGACCCAGGGAAAGTTGTGCAGTCCTACAGAAGTATTATTGGACAAAAAGGGGATGTGACCTAATGGCAATCGATGGGGAACTTAGTGAGGACTTCATGTTAGATTCTTCCGAGTCTCTCGATGTAGCCTTCCTTTCCTCCTAGTAGAGGCCAGGACAGCTGTCACATGACGACCTTATGAACTACTTTTAGGGGACGTAGGTCAGAAAATTCCTCTACGGCCAGCTTTTGCGTGCAAAAGTGAGGGATGGTCTTGATGATCCTCTTGCTTCTGCAGCTTTCGCAATTCCCAAGGTGCCATATTTTGCAATATCAGTTTCAGAACTCTGGCAGCTCGTACACAAATTGTACATATAGACATATACATACACACATAGATACACACACATACACACATGGAGACACACACGCACATAACTATTCATATATTTTACAATTCATCCAGATTTTTTTGCATCCTTCATGCAAAATTTGAAGTCATTAAAATATCAAAATCAAAAGAAAAATGTTCATTAACAATTACAAACAACTAGGCTGGCTAAAAACTTCTCATCTTTTCTCCTAGCAGGCTGGGAAAACGTCTTTCCAGATGCCTCTGATAAAGGGCTTATGTGTCTTACAGCCCCACCCCGGGTTAAAAGGTGCTGAAAGTCAATGTTGAAATGCAGGATGCTGCGGGCGTTTGAGAGCCTTTGACCTCTGTCCACCTTTGGTCCTTGCTTGTCAGTGGTTTGGTTTTGTATATGTATTTAGGGTAGGGGCTTTTACAGGGTCAAGGGCCCAGGGTGCTGAGGTTCTCAGAACATGCAGAGCTCTGGAGACATAAGGATACCACATGACAGGTGGAGACTCTTTTTGGGAGGCTGATGTAAGATGATTCAGCTGAAAGATGGGCCGTGCATTTGCCAAGTCGCTAGAGGCTCACTGTTGGGGTGTGAGTGTATTTCTTGAAACTGCCCGAGTCATGTCTGGCGTGTTAGCAAATGTCACTCCTTGCTTTCAGGGTGAATAGAGATGCCACTTTGGCACTAACTTGACTTGTCATAATAGATGCCACATACCGAGCCTGCACTTTTCTCCAGGCCTTAAAAACATCATTTAATGAACTGGATAAAAACACAGGAGTTGGCATTGTGAAACTGAGGCTGCAGAGTAGCAGGCTTTTCTGCCACTAAGCTGTTGGGAGCAAAAGAGTAAAACATACACTCCCAGGTGCACAGACCCAGCCCCATCAGAATACTTCTCGGCCCTTTGGGTAACTGTTTTTCACTAACAGCTTCCTCCTTGTCTTTTCCCTGGGAACACGGCAGAATTGAGACACAGAACTCAACCACTTATCTCCAGATCTCAGTATGCATGTGCAAAGTTTAGTAAAACCGTTTTCAAACAAGAAGGAAGAAAAAGAAAGTTTGAAATAAGATGAAAAGAATGAGCTTTTTAGATGAGTTTTGTCTAAATGCAAACACAGCATCAAAATGTATTTGTTCGCTGAAATTCTTCATACCTCTTGATTTCTTTACTGTTTTATATAATTTACATAGGTCATATTGTATATTTGGAATTTGCTTTTAGATTTTTACATGTAAAGTAGAAGGAGAAGAAAACATTTTAACTGGTTGCAGTGTTTATAGATTATTCTTTGACTATGGCTCTCCATGTGGGAAATGATGATCAAACTCCATTAGGGAAAATGCTCTCCCAATGGATGAAAACAACAATCTCATCAATAGACAAACGTAGGTAATGTTCATGCTGTATGACATGCCTTCAATGTTTCTTTTTTTTTGACTGTAACTGTTATTTGGAAACAGTTTTTTCATATAAAGCATTTTTAATTTTATTTATTTTATTTTATTTTATTTATTTTGTTGTACTTTGGGCCCTGGGGTGCATGTGCACATCCTGCATCCTGCAGGATTGTTGCATAGGTACATACATGCCATGGTGGTTTGCTGTCTCCATCCCCCCACCCCCCACCGTCGCCTACATCAGACATTTCTCCTTGTGTTATCCCTTCCCTTCCTCCCCACCCGCTGCTGTCCTTCCCTTCCCCTCCCCTCCACCCCACTACCTAGCCCAGTCAGTATTGTTCTCTTCCCTGTGCCCAAGTGTTCTCATTGTTCATCACCCACCTATGAGTGAGAACATGTGGTGTTTGGTTTTCTGTTCTTGTGTCAGTTTGCTGAGAATGATGGTTTCTAGATTCATCCACATCTCTACAAAGGACATTAACTTGCTTTTATGGCTGCACAGTATTCCATGGTGTATATGTGCCATGTTTTCTTTGTCCAGTCTATTACTGATGGGCATTTGGGTTGGTTCCAGGTCTTTGTTATTGTGAACAGTGCTGCAGTGAACATATGTGTGCATGTGTCCTTATAATAGAATGATTTATAATCCTTTGGATATATACCCAGTAATGAGATTGCTGGGTCAAATGAAATTTTTATTTCTAGATCCTTGAGGAATCGCCACACTGTCTTCTACAATGGTTGAACTAATTTACACTCCCACCAGCAGTGTAAAAGTGTTCCTATTTCTCCACATCCTCTCCAGCATCTGTTGTCTCCAGATTTTTTAATGATTGTCATTCTAACTGGCATGAGATGGTATCTCAATGTGGTTTTGATTTGCATCTCTCTAATGACCAGTGATGATGAGCATTTTTTCATATGTTTGTTGGCCGCATATACGTCTTCTTTATTAGCTTACAAAGATAGATGCTGCTTTGGATGGGTCCATATGATGCTGGCTTTTCCACCCATTTGAAGAGATTTTATTTCTTTAGGATAACTTAAATCATTTCTTAAACTGACACTTTCTTTTAGTTTTTTGGGCCAAAGAGCATGTGCCAGTTTGAGAGTTGAATCTCAACTTTCTAATTTTATTTGTAAGGTTAGAACCAAAACGAGCTTCTTCTTTGTTCTCAGTTGCTCTGAAACTGAATCTGACTCACCAAGGGAAATAACACCCAGGGCAAGTGTGGAAACTCACACTCGATGTGGTTACTTCCCTACAAAGGCTTCCTTAGAGAGTGTGCCCCATCGTCATCACTTAAGGGTCTCTCTTTTATGCTTGTGAATTTCCACCTAATACAAACATTTTCCATTCCTGTAACCACCGCAGGCTGATGAGGAGCGCATACCTGGCTGATAAGCACAGCTCTCCACACACTCGGCCCTCTTGTTTCATTTTCCTTGTTGGTGGCAGTATCCTCTGGGCACCTCTGGAAATGTGCGTGGGACCCACTGCATCTCAGTTACTCTGATGCAGTAAATTATCCCACAGCAGCCAGCTCGGGTGCCAAGTTGGAAAAGTGTAAAACGTCACCACTGCTGTCATTCCAGCAACTCTAACATGTCTGGGCTTTTCACATGTCCTGCAAAATAGAGCAGGCTTCAGAGCGAGTCTTCTTAGGGACAGTGAAAGGTCGCTACAAGATACTGGCCTGTGCTTTAGGATCAAGGGTTAAGGGTGCTGAGTGCTGTAGAGAAAGAGTGGGTCATGTCCACTCTCCATAATTTGAGGTCCTTCATATTTAAGCCTTTGACCAAATCATACTGGAAGAATTTCTCCAAGAGTTTCTTAACAGTCCTGGGGAGCTGGAGATTTCTTACTAAAGCAGAACGTGTTATATATCACAGGGTGCCCTCTGCTCCTGAATGTTAATGAGCCTTCCCAAGTATTGGTTGGATGGAGGTCTCAGGCTTGTGCTAACCACAAAGGACCTCCCTCTTCCATGATCGCAGTACCCACATATCTTGTTACCAAGTCGTTATCTCTTATTATAAACAATCATCTGAGGAATATTCTTTAGTGCAACCTGGGGTTTCTCAGAAAGTCGGCCTCTGTTTCCCTTCCCTCTCCACCTGCTCAGCCTTTCCCAATGGGCAGGTGTGTCTTTGACCATCAGTAAATCTCCCACAACAGGTCCCAGAGCCTCTGGGCTCCCTCTGCAGAAGAGTGGCACAGCTGGCCTGGATATTCCACCTGGGAAGAGGAGGTCAGTAAAAAGGGAGCATCATTTTAACTGACAGTCACTGAACATCTGGCAGAGGGAACATCCCATGACAGTGTGGGAAGGCACTGTGACCATGATGGCATCTGACCTCTAAGCAGGGATTGCAGAGTGTGTCCCCAGCTGCTAAAGGTGATTTCACCAGCAACACTATAAACAGTAGAGCACCATGGCTGATCTCCTGTCGGGGGGGGCTGGCACTGTGCTGTACACCCGGCAGAAGTGTGTTGGCTCTGCTCCAACCCCAGAAGTAGACACTAAAGGCAATAACACAATGCCAGTGGGATTTGCAGCATCGGCCTGGGGACATTAATAATGCTGCCCCCCTAGAATTGCTGAGAAGGCTCTTCCCTAGATAGTCCTCCGGATCCCCATCCCCTTTCAGTCTATTTTAGCCTCTGCTTCAGTGTCTCTTCTACAAAGAAACCTTCTCTGACGCTGTGTCTGAAGGAGCACCCACCTCCCTTTATCTCCAGTTTCTATGCTAAGTTAGTTTTCTCCATGGGGCTGTGGCCAGCTGATTTTATAGTAGATATCCATGTATTTCTTGAATTCCTCCTGCTAGCCTGTGGTCAGTGGGTTCATAGCCATTGTGCCTGGAAGAGTGCCCCGTGCACAGTGGGTCTTCAGACTGTTTGCTGGATTGATCCCCGTGGCCTGTGTTAGTTTATTAAAGAAACAGTGGCTGGTCGGGTTTCCTTAAAGCAGAGCCTGAGATGGGACACATGATTTACTGAGGGGTGGGGGTTTCTCAGAAAAAATGTGAGAGACACAGCAAAAGAAGAGCTGTGGAAGGGACTGATGGAGCCTGGAAATGAAGCAGGACGAAGATATAGGCCTGGCTGAAGCCCAGCTGAAGCTGATCCCATGGGAGCTTCAGAGTGCGAATGCCTCCAGAGTGGTCTCGTCTTAGGTGAGGGCTCCAGCTGCTGTTTCCTAACATTGGGCCAACATCACCTTCAGGCTTCTCCTGGTGGATGGTGTAACTTTCCTGGGACTTCTGGGCGGGGTGGCTGGGGTTGGCTGAAGCATTCCTCGATAGCTGGGCAAGGCTGAGGCCTGTTGGCTACACTGTGGACTACTCAGCAGTGGGTGGGTGCAGAGACCCAAAATGGGATCTGAGTGGGAACCCAAGAGCACCCACCGGACTGGTTTTCTGAGTAAATCTGTGTTATGTAGAATTTGTTGAGGAGCTATGGTTTTGGGAGAAGAGAAATGGACAGGAACTCTTGACATAAACTCTGGGACCCGTAGGGCATTATTTAGATGGATTTGAGAGGGTCTACTAGTCTTCTGAGGTTCAGTTGAGATGCTTCCCATGCTGAGAAGTCTAGCATAGCTTCCTGATTAGTAGGTCCGAATCTTCCACTGAATTCTAAAATGGGTCTGCAGCCCACGAGAATGTCAGGCTTAGAACCCTCTCACTGATCTCTCTAGATCGAAGGTTGTCGTCTGGCTATGCAAAGTCCTCTAAATAATTAACATGCATTCTTTGAATCACTGGTATGCCCATCTTGTCACATGCTGGAGATCTGTAGCATCTGTGCTCTGGATCTTGGGGCCAAGGACGTCCTTCCATTTCACACACCATGCTGGCAGTCTCATCGTGACACACGTTTGGGCATATTTCTGGACTTGTCTGAAAATCTGAAGGAAGAAAACCATTTGGAATATGTACATTAAATTATCATAATAAGAGCTGCAAGGCAGCGCCTTAATTTAATTCTTCCTGGTATGTTAAATCCTATTTTCTTCTTCATTTTGCAGTTGAGGAAATTGAGCCTTAAACATTAAAACAAACTGGCTGAGGCCACACCATGGCAGGTGACAGCTGGGATTTGAGCCCAGGCAGCCAAATTCCATGCAGCCCCCTCTCCTAACCCTGTGTGCACTGAGTCATTCCCCAAAGTTTGAATATCCGTATATACTAAAGTATGTCGGAAGTTGGAGGTAACGCATCGCAAAGCGTCTCATCTTACAGTCTATTTCACCGTGACATTTCTTTACGGAGATTTGATTGTGCCAAGCAAGCTTTTTAAAGGCCAGGGAGAAGAGACACTTTAAGTTGATTTATCAGGTGTCTCCACCACTGAAAACCGAGGAGAAATAAAAATAAAGCAGTTGAAAGGCAAAGTGGCATCAGCTAGAAAATGACGTCCATTTTGACAATTTCTCCAACATACTGCTTTGAAGAACTCCCCTGTCTTGTAGAGTGAGTCAGTCTCCAGGTTTTGTGCCCTGATTTGTCTGTGAAAAACACAGTTCCTATCATTCTTTCCCCTGACTGTTCCCCTGGTTATTAGGGTGGCAATGGGCACCTCCTCTGAGTCAGTTCCTTGTGCATAATAATGCCCTCCAATAGAATAGCAACAGATGAAGAAACCAGCCCCAGTGTCACCATTAATTAAAAATCAAACCAACAAAATAAACCAGACCAATCTGTTTTCCTTCGAAGCAAGGGCAGTCTCAACCACTTATACGGCAGTTTCTGAGACAGAAAGTGTAGTAATTACGCTCAGAAAACTGGCACACAAACACTTAGGAAGTGCACATCTCATTAATTCTACATATTGAACACACTACGTCGACACTGAGCAAACCACAAATGCCTTTTACTGACTCATATTAAATGTAATGTCAGAATTCTGCAGATTAGATTATGAAATATGTTTTTTCTTTTCCCTTAGGGTAATTGTGTCTGTTAGGGAAGATAAATATTACAGTAGGCCCATCCTTGTCTCTATGCACAAACTGGTTTTAGCCATGATGGGTTCACCTGCTTCCATGGACTTAATGTCTGTTTTTCCTCAACTTAAAAACTGTACCTAGCCATTGCCTTCCGTGCACTTGTGCAGCACCTTTGCTTATAACCTCAATGATGGTGATGTTTAATGTACGTTGTCCACTCTGCCCCAGGGGTTAATAGAGTGCCCTCCATTGGGAAATAATGAGGTGACAAGGAGGATGACTATGATAGAGTTTGATGGCGCCACTGGGTGGATTATTTTCTGTCTTCCAGCTGTCAGCCCACACATCCCTGCCCCATGGACTTTGGATGTGGTTACTCATTGACCAATGAGATCAAAGTAACAATGGGCTGCTTACAGGTTGGAGGTGTTAGGAGACACACCTGGGGATTCTCACTGCCACCCCCTGGAATGTCTTTCACCAGGAAAGCTGCAGGTGCCAGCGACTGCTGCTTCAGCCTGGATTCTGGAAAAAGAAACCTCACAGAGCTGAGCCAAACCCAGTAGAGTTGATCACAGGAGATTCCAGCCAAGCTGCAGGAGCCCCACAGCCTCAAGTAAAATGAGCCATCAATCAGCAAATATTTTTGGAAGGCACTGAGACCCGGGAGGTGTTTATTCTACAGTAATGTTTGATGGATGTGACCACTCATAATAATATAGAACTTACCACACACTCTTTATTCTAAGCACTTTATATTAATTGTCTAATTTAGTCTGATTTAACCTTAATAGTAACTCCATGCTGTTGAAACTGTTAGTGTCCACATCTTACACATGGAGAAACTGAGGCACAGTGTGTCCACATAATCAGTCCAAGGACACCAGCTAGCACGTGGCAGCACTGGGACTTGAATCCTGGAAGCATAAAGTTGATGAGCAGGACTGGCTTTTTCAATATGTTCTCCTCACATCAGTCTCAGGATATAAGTGAGACAGGTTCCCGCCTTGTCGCTGAAGATGAAACAGGTTCAGAGAATTAAAGTCCTCAACTTTAACATCAGAGGGTGATGTGGCACTGGGTCTCCTTTCCTCCTCTGTTACGCCTCAGTCTATTCTCAACGGAGCAGAAATGAGCAGAAATGACAAAAAGCGAAGCCATGTCATGTCTGCTCCTAACTCTCCACAGATCCCATCTCACTCAGAGTAAAGACAACGTCCTCACCAAGACCCACAAGGACATCCATCATCTTCCCTCCTCCCTTGCCTGACCTTGCTGGTTCCTTCTCACCTCCTGGAGGCAGAGCCTGGCTCCCTCCCTCACCTCCTGGAGGTGGTGACTGGCTCCCTCCTTAGCCCCTGAAGATGGTGCATTATTCCTTCCCTCACCTGCCAGAGGTATTTCCTGGCTCCTTCCACACCTCTAGGAGATAGCACATGTTCCTTCATTCACCTCCTTGAGATACCACATGGCTTCCTCATTCACCCCCTAGAGATAGCACATGGCTTCCTCATTCACCTCCTAGAGATAGCACATGGCTTCCTCATTCACCTCCTAGAGATAGCACATGGCACCCTCATTCACCTCCTGGAAATACCACACATGGCTTCCTTATTTGCTTCCTAGAGAAAACACATGGCTCCCTCATTCACCCCCAGGGGATACCACATGGCTCCCTCATTTGCCTCCAGGAGTTACCACAGTGCTCCCTCGGTCACCTCCTAGAGACAGCACATGGCTCTGCATTCACCTCCTAGAGATAGGACATGGCTCCTCATTCACCTCCTAGACACAGCACATGGCCCCTCCCTCAACTCCTGGAGATGGTGCCTGGCAACCTTCTCACCTCCTAGAAGTGGCGCCTGGCTCCTTCCTCAGGATCTGGAGGTAATTGTTCACCTCCCAACCACAGTGTCTTCCACCACCAGCCCTCCTTGTCTCCCTCCCCTGGTCTACATTTCTCCAGGGCACTTACTGTTCCATGAACCATTCCACTTCCTGCTGTAGATGCTTCCTGCTTTATTCTCAGTGCCTTCTTTCTGGAGTGTCAGCTTCACACGTGTAGCTATCCAGCTCAGTCCCTGCTGTGTCCCCGGCACCTAAATGCACCTGTCACATGGAAGTGTGGACTGGAGATGAGAATCCATGTGCCCGGACTCCTGGCTCAGTTCTCTTTCTATTCTGAATGGTAAATGTCCCACAGTAGTTCCTGAGCTCAGGATAAGATGTGCACAGAGAAAACACATACTCATGGGCTGCTACTCGCACAATCCCCTTACGTTCAAGGTATTGATTCTCAGCCAACTCTACCTGCCAGTCATTGTGCCAGGCACCAGCGATTTGCAAATTTTACAGGTGATTGTGACAGTGACCTGCAACCTGGTTTCATCGTGGTCATTTGTAAATGAGGCAATGGAGGTTAAAGAGATGAAGCCACTGCTCTAAAGCCACACCGCACTGAAGCCAGCTTGGAAGGTGACTGGAGCTGTATTATTACTATAGGTCAAGACCGGCACCCAGATGAGAAACCCCTGCTGGTGATTATATCCGTCATTCTCACTCCAGATAACCCCATTTATTGTAATAATAACCCTCTGAACTGAACTGGGAGCTGGAAGGTCATAGGTGGTGGTGGGGGCAAGGGATCAGCTGTGAGTTCCACTCCCGTCTGAGAAAAGAGGGTAAAGGGGCCCAGGAACTTCCAAACATGCAGACCTTGTGCTTATGTCAACCCTTGATTAAGAAATAAATGTACTCCGTCTTGTTAAAAATCCAAACAACAAATATCTCAAGTTGAAGAATAACCTAACACCTTGACTTCATAGTAAAACATAATTTATTTGTTTTCTGTAGAGAAGATTGATTTCTTGTCAGAAAATGGAAGAAATAAAATGGAAGAAAATTGACAAATTATATAAAAGTGGCTTTAAAGCTTTTTGCAACTTCAAAGAATTCACGATTGGGTGAGACTGCTGCTGTAATATATGATTGTATGGGCCCAAATGGGCAGACCCCACAAATGGAAGCTTGTTTTTCTCCATGTTGGAGTGTGGACCCCTCGGCTGGCATTAACGATGGCAGTGATTTTCTTATAATCTGGAGACAGGACCAGACAAGATGGCCAGAGGGAAAAAAAAGAAAAAACGCCTTATTTTTTTTTTCCAAATGCTTTTAGGAAACTGTTTGTTATGCCCCAGACTCCTAGAATTTCATAAAGGCTGCAGTTTCCTTGGGTCAAAATATTGTCCAACTCAGCTTGCCTCTTAGAGGAGACCATGTGAGTTAAGTGACAGAAATTCACATGAAGGTGCAGAACGTTGCTTCTAAGTCAGCTTCAGATACTTATCTGGGCAGAGAACGGGAGGCCAGATAGTCCTATCTGCATGTGAGTTGGGTGAGTGTTGTATTTACTCATCCTTCCTTTCAACGAATATTTTTAGATACATTTTATTGGATATATTTGAGGTTTACAGGTTTGCAAGATGATAATATGGGATATATACCGATAGTAGAATGGTTTCTGTAGGGAAGGCTGTGAACACATCTCTCATCCCACAGTTTGTCTGTGACAAGAGCAGCTGCCTTTTACATATTTAACAGAAAAATCCCTAACATAGTATTTTATTAAGCTCATTAACGACGTTTTTGAGCACCAACCCCAGGATAGCCATTGTTTTACGCATTGGGAATATGATGCTAAATAGCACAAATGGTTCCCGCTCCCAAGGAGCCTATAAAATATTATGTGTATATGTGGGATGTGGCAGGAGGGTGGGGTGGGGGGAAGGCGGCGAGGTTGCAAAGAACCAGTGAAGAAGGAAAATATAGCAGGTCAGGTAGGTTAAGGAATTATGGGGAAAATAACACAGAAGGCACATAGCGAGTACCTATTAGTGGCAACTGTATTGGAGAAAACGTATATAAGCATAGATCTCATTGATAAGATGATGTTTTAGCTTGAACCTAAAGGAAATAAGCATGGAGGGCTTGGGTCCTGGCGGAAAGGAATATCCCAGGGAGAGATAGCAGTGAAAGCAAAGGCCCTGATCAGGGAGCGTGCCTGACCTACTTGGGGTAGAGCAAAGACAGCATGCACGCAAAACCTAAAACAATGACTGTCTCAGGGCTGGTGCCAGGGGAGCTGGTGGCGATGAGGAGGTCAGGAGCTCTGAGTGAGGGGCTTATACCGAGATGGCTCGGTGACCTGGTCGCTTGGACCATGCTGTAAGAATCAGCGGTGATCAATGTGGTTGTGCATGTTGCCCGCCCACCGTGTGTGCCCCTGTCTGACAGCACATGCCACTTTTGCCCACACTCATTGGCCAGGACTAGCTAATGGCTTTGCTCAAAGAAAAGACAGAGAATTATATTTCTACTGTGTGCCCAAGAAGAGGGAAGCCTGCAAATATTTGGTAAGCTGGTGTAATGCCTTCCATATCACAGAAGCACCCAGAAGAATTTGTTTATTGTCTGGAGTAAAGAAGCAAAAGCATTTGGAGGCCATTATCTAGAGAAACAACGTAGCAATTCCAACTAGGTGATTCCAACTAGCAGCCAGTTAATGATATTTGGAATTCCTGCAGTAATTGGTGTTAACTTTGAGGCATTTTAAAGTGACCTTTAATCTGTTGCCTGAATCAGCAGAGAGGATGAACTTCTTAAAGCCACACCAAGAGGAAAAATGCATTCTGAGTGATGGACGTGTGCTCCTTCCTTATCAGGATACCCATGTATTCACCACTTTGTATATTTCTCTGGCATTGAGCAGGCAGAAATGTTTCATTTATTCTTTCCTCTCTTCCCCTTGCCCTACTCCCTTAAAATTCAGGCTCAGAAATAATAAGATAGCTGCCTTTCCTGGCATAGAGAACGAATGGTGACAGATTCTTTACACATGCAAACATATCCTGAGAGATACTTTATACATGTAAGATGCTAGATGATAATGAATTTAATGTTTTAAGTATCGTGTCTAATTTAATGACATCAGTTTTTTGGTGGTTCAGAAATCAACACATTTTCATTCTATTGGGTAAATACTAATCAAGTTGCAATGACATATAGTAATGAATTAGGTCTCAGGGAAAGATGAGATTCCCTCTGCTACCTGTGGTTTAAGCTTGTGTCATTCTTGAAGCCAACTTAGAATCCAGCCAGTGATAGCATACCTCTTGTTACTGCTGAGTGAAAATCAAAGTGGTTGAAAACAACCTTCTTTGGCTCAGAGCTACAGCCCAACACCAGACACTGATAAATGGATAAACAGCCAGATTTAAATATGAGCAAATAATAGAATGTAATTCAGGATTATTTACCATGCAAGGATTTTCTGTGTCTCGATGAGAAGTGCACATTTGTCCTTGTGAGCGGAGTCCAACTTGTGAATTTCTCTGTGTGTGTGTACAGGTGTGTGCATGTGCACTCACATGCACCAATTCAGTAGTATTTGAACTACCAAGATTTTCATCCTCATCTCAATCCCATGAAACAGACTTTTTCGTTATCTGTATGTTTAGAGGTGGAGGGAACCGGTATTTAGAGAGGCCGGTTTTCTGCTTGCTCACATTCACTCAGGGAAGGAATGAGCTGAAATCAAATCAGATCTGTCAGCCACAAAGACATCCTGGCACCTCTGCAAAGATCACAGTGTTAGAGTTGACAGGTGTCCAGACATAAGCAGGAGAGGGGACCCCCTAAAAAAAGAGAAGTCTGGAAAATCTCATGTCCCAGGGACCACCTGAAGCAGGTATGGTAGATACAAGCAGAGAGAAGGGGAAATACCTATGCAGAAAGGGATGTCTGTTCAGGAGCCCAGTATTCACCCACTCTGTAGTTAACCTGTCAGAATGCAGCCAGGTGCATGCTGATAAGAAGGAAAACAAGAAAGTCCTCAGAAAGAAAAAACCTGGCACCAAAGTACAAATTAAAACAGAGAGAAATTCCAAGGAGAGAATGAGGCGCAGTAAGTACAGATTTAACCATTATATGACCTTCTTGGGGTGGCGGTCATGAGCAATGCAGCCATTAGGTAGTATTCATGCTCAGTCCTGCCCCCACATGCCACACCAATTAACAGTAAGGGAGGGTCTCATCAGCCTGGGAAGGGAACCAGGTGGGGAAAAGGCAAGGACTTAAGGCAGGTGCAGGGAAACTAGACAAAGAAAAGAGGCAGAAACTTGAGATAGAGGCAGAAACTTCAAAACAGATTCCCACTGGCTGGGTATGGTGGCTTCACCTGTAATCCTAGCACTTTGGGAGGCTGAGGCAGGTGGATCATCTGAGATCAGAGTTCAATACCAGTCTGGCCACCATGGTGAAACCTCATCTCTACTAAATATACAAAAGTTAGCCAGACGTGGTGGCGCACAACTGTAATTCCAGCTACTTGGGAGGATGAAGCAGGAAAATCACTTGAACCTGGGAGGCGGGGGTTGCAGTGAGCCAAGATGACTGCATTCCAGTCTGGGCAACAGAGCTAGTTTCCAAAAAAAGGAACAAAAAGAATCCAATAGACATAGTAACATAATAAAAATCCCAAACTGCAGAACTCTCACGCTGCTGCTGGCACCCCCACTTCAGCCGCCCTCTCTGCCATATTCTTCCAGAGTGTACTGTCTCTCTCTAAATAAGCTTTCTGCTCTCTATTTTCCTGCAATATATTCTCTTTGTGGCTAAATCAGTCGCTTGGCAGAATGCTTTCTTCTAGGTTAGACAAGAACTGGGATATGTGCTCTCCCCACCAACAACTGGACTGTTCAAAATATTTATGGCAGAAGGTACTCTCAGGAACTGTCGAGGGTGGTATTTATTTTCCCTCCTCACTCTACAAGCCAGGCTCAAGTCTGTGGCAGAGTTTCCCTGACAAGAGAAGCCTCCAAGCTCCGTCCCCTGCTGGTTCTTTAACCTCAACTCCTCATTTCGAGTGTCTCTGCACACTCTTCCTCAAGAGCGTGAGATGATAATGGGGGTGTTTTCAGGAGCTCCAAAGCCCAGGGAGATGCCATCCTATAGGTGGTTTCAGCACCTTCTATTTCTTAGCAAATAGAAAAAAAAGTCCTAAAAGAAACATTTGAACTGAAAATACGATATCTGAAATTAAATATTCAGTAAATGTGCTCAATAGTAGACTAGAGAGGACACAAGAAGTCAGTGAACATCAAAGAAAATCCAGTGTGAAATTCAGAGAAAGACAAAGAATTTTTTTTAAAAAAAAATTAATAAAGCCTCACAACCTATAGGGTAATATCAACAGATTTGAAATGTGCTTAAGTGGAGTCATGGAAAGACTAGAGATGTAACCTGAGCCAGAACAAAACTGCTTAAAAACTCATGGCCAAAATGCCCTATATTTGTTGATAGAAATGAATTCATAGATTCCAGGAGGTTAAGTAGAATGAATTTAAAGAAAACCTCACCCAAACGTATCATCTTAAAACTGCTGAATACCAAACACAAAAAGACAAGAAAGTAGCAGAGAAAACAATATCTTGGATAAAGTATGATGTGACTGATGGCAGATTTCTCATCAGAAATCATGGCAGTCAGAAGACAGTGGAAAGACCCATTAAAGTGATGATGAGGAGGAAGTAAAACAAAAGAAAAACAGACTGAATGTCCTGGCTCATGCCCGTGGTCCCAATGCCTTGGCAGGCTGAGAAAGACTGATCACTTGAGCTGGGAGGTCGAGGCTGCAGTGAGCTATGATTGTATGACTGCACTCCAGCATGAGAGATGAAGTGAGACCTTGTCTCAAATAAAAATAAAAACAAACAAGAATACTATTCATCTGTGCTTATCTCTTGTTTATAATGAGGAAAAGGCCCCAATTGTTACAACATAGCTTCTCGTCAAAAATGAACCTGTTGTGCAGATGTGTGAAGATCCAGAAACTACGAGACAGATGAAGCCAATCAAATATTCCAGATACTGATGGCCACCTGGCCGACAAGCTTGGTTTCCAACAGGAGTGTTTAGAATCGCTATAGACAGCAAAGCTCCAGTGTGAAGGTGGCAACTGTATTGGAGTGGAGGCATGACTTAAAATACAGCAAAAATATGGCCCCTGCAATTTATTTTTGTTACTTGATGGAAAAGGCAAGATGTCAACTTTGTTGAGATGTAATTTAAACAGGATAAAGTGTCCAGCTGGAGTACACGGGTTGATGGGTTTGGACAAATGCATGTGTCAGTGTAACTATTGCACCAATGAAAGTCTAGCATGTTTCCAGCAGCTCGGCTAGTTCCCTCTTGCCCTTTGCCATGACCCAAGGCCCCTGACTCCACAGGCGATGGTCGGATTTCCTCACTTCCATAGATTGCCTTTGCTTGTTCTGGGACTCCGTGTTATTGAGGTCGGGCACCACTTAACCTTTTTTGTCTGGCTTCTTTTGGGCAACACAATGCTTTTGAGGTCCAGCTATCGAATATATCAGTGCTCTGCTTTCTGCTTTCTTACTGACGAACTAAATTACATGCATGTATCTCAGTGCATTCATTTAACTACTGTTGGATTGGGTCATTTCTAGCTTGTGTGTATGTTTCAATATCATACATAAAGTTTAAAAAAATCTAAGTGAATAAATCATTCAAGACTCAAGTAGGGGATGTCAGGAGTTTGAGACCAGCCTGGCCAGCATGGTGAAACCCCGTCTCTACTAAAAATACAAAAATTAGCCAGGCGTGGTGGTGGGTGCCTGTAATTCCAGCTACTTGAGAGGGTGAGTCAGGAGAATCACTTGAACACGGGATGCAAAGGTGACAGCAAGCCACGATCGTGCCACTGCACTCCAGCCTGGGTGACAAAGCAAGACTCAGTCTCAAAAAAAAAAAAAAAAAAAAAAAGAATCAAGTAGGACATTTCTACAGTCATCTCCAGAATCTGTTCAGGTGAATTCAAATGTAATGTTTTGAGCTGCAGAGGTAGGGCTGTAGTCCCTGTGTACTGAGCCACAATTCCAGATATTATGCACCTGCAATTTCTGATTTAATATTTTAATTAATCCTTCTTGTACTGCTGTGAGGTTCACAGTCACCACCATGAAAACAGAAGTGATCGTTTCTTATGTAGAACTGGGCTCCAGTGCCATATCTGGGGTGAGGCCCACCTTTCCCAGTGTCCTGTGTGCAGGTTCTCCAGACCCAACTCAGAACATTCCTTTCCACCTGCAAACAGAGTGAAACCTTCCAGAAGAGACTTCTGCATTTGAGGTTTTCATTTCCTCACCTCTTATTATTTTTCAGCCCACAGCAGCCTGGCTTCTGGTCAGGCCAGTCGCTGATACAGTTATGATAAAGTCACCAAGGACCCACATGTTGCTGAGATAACTGGAGGTATAACTGGTTTTTCAGCAGACCTCAATGTAGGTGACCGCTGCCTCCCTCATGGAAGCTCTGCTGCTACTTCTGACTGTGCATTCACAGTCTCCTTTGTCCTTCTTCCTTCACTGGGCAGTGTAGATGTTTTCAGTTGCTCCAGAGCTTGACTGGAGGCCTTTGTCTGTGTCCTCAGTTTAGCATCATGTCTGGCTAATTTTTGTATTTTTAGTAGAGACATTTGACCAGGCTGGTCTTGAACTCCTGACCTCACCTACTTGACTCTTGATGAATGATTTATTCACTTTGTTTTTTTAAAGTTTATGTATATCAAAGCATACACTCAAGCTGGAAATGACCCAATCTATCAGTAGTTGAATGAACACACTGACATACATGCTTGTAATTTAGTTCGTGAATGAGATCGTTAGTAAGATTACATGATCCTTCCATCACCAAGAGCTGTGAGCAAGCTGCTTCTCTAGGCTCCATTTTCCTAGTGTGCTAAGCATTGATCACAATAGCACCAAACCCAAAGAATCATCGTGGAGAATAGACGAGTTCATAGCCCTAAATATATCTATCAGTGTCTGGAGTAGGGTGACTGCCCAGTACATTAGTCATTATTTCATCCCATTCCTTTGATAACATAAATAAATTTAGGGAAGAGGGTTCTAAGCATAGGGGACAGAAAACGTCAGGAAAGCCCCTGAAGTCCAGGCTAGGGACTAGTGAAACGTGTTTGAAGGAGGGAAAGAAGGTTGGCATGGCTGGAGAAGACACATGAGGGGAAGCAGTAGGAGCAGCCACGTGGTAAAGAACAGAGAGCGCACTTGGGGCCAGGCAGGAGAAAGGAGAGGTGAGGGCTTGGCATTTGTTCTCAGTCCATTGGGAAGTCATTTGCGGGGTTTTATTAGGGAAATGTTATGGCCTTATTTAAGTTTCAAAATTACCACTTTGAATGCCTTGTGGCTTCTGTTATGGGAGCCAGATTGGACACAGGGGGGCAATTTGGAAGCTGTCCAGGCATCCAGGTGAAGAATGAGACTGATGATCTAGGCTACAGGGGCATGCAGATGGAGAGAGGGAGACAGAGCCAGGGTGCAGTTCAACAACCCAGAAGAGGGTCTGTGTACTGCACGAGTATGTCCAGAAAGTGTCAGCCTCAGGCTCAGGCACTGTAGGGCAGGGAGTGTGACCTCCAGAAGCTGAGCAGGGACACAGGCTTGGAGCCCTTTCTGTGCTGATGCAGGGGCCAGACTTTTAAGGTGCTTGGAAGGCTAGAGCTGAACTCGACTGTTAGGTTTTGACAGCAATTCCTTGCCCGTGTGTGTGTGTGTGTGTGTGTGTGTGTGTGTGTGTGTGTGTGTGTGTTTGAGAGAGAGAGAGAGAGAGAGAGAGAGAGAGAGAGAGAGAGAAATGCTATAAATGAACACCCTGATGGGCAAAGCAAAGTGAGGGAACTGTCATCAAGAATCTAGCAAAATACTGATGTTCATTGTGCAAATTGACACATTAATTTGTGAGTCACTTTGCAGTCCCCGTAGAAATTTCAGATGCTCAGGTGCTCAGAACCAGCACTTTCACCCTGAGGGACTCAGACTAAATGAACACAGTGTGACCTCAAATTTTATGAACTAAACATGCACACACACACAGAGCAGCCACCTTGGACAACCCATTATTGAGAGTGAGTGTGTGTGGTGTGTGTACACTCTCTTCCCATGTGATGCTGAATTATCCATCCTCCTCAACCATACAGCATCAAAGCGTCACCCTCCTGCACCAAGGGCAGCCAGAAACCATCCCCTTGTGAGTACTGAGGTGAGCAACTGTGCCCTGGGGCCAGAGGGGTCCAGATCTTCCTCCAGCTCACAGTGCTGTCACATGACCCTACCTGCTTTATTTCCCCCACTTGTAAAATAATAAAGTTGAGAGCACCTGTCCTACCTGCTCCAAAGATGTATCTATACATACACATATATATGTGTATATCGGTATACAGATATAGATTGCTATGGATCTATCTATCTCTCTATCTATCTATCTGGAGAAAGAGAAGAGAGGGAGATAGAGAGAGACAGAGAGATTTATAATAGGGACCGGCTCACCGTGAGAAGTCCTATGATCTGTTTGTAAGCTGGAGACCTGGGAAGTTGGTGGTAGCATTCATTCTGAGACCAAGGACCTGAGACTTGGAAGACCAACAGCATAAGTTCTGGTCTGAGTCTGAGGTCTGGGCATTGGAGCACCAAGATCTCAGAGTAGGAGAAGGTGGATGTTCCAAATCAAACAGAAGAACAAGTCTGCCCTTCCTCCACCCTTTTGTCCTATTTGGGCCCTTAGTGAATTGGAGGATACCTGCCCACATTGATGAGGATCATCTTTACACGACCTACTGAGTCAAATAATATTTTCTTCCAGAAACGCACTCACAGACATACCCAGGAATAGAATTCTACCAGCTATCTGGGCATCCCTTAGCCTAGTCAAGTCAGCACGTGAAAACAGCTAGCACAGATATAGCATGTCGTGCAGCGTGGAGAGCACATCATGTGTGCTGCTGTTTACTTCCCATTGCAGCCCGGTGTGACATTCAAGCTGCCTCTAGCTTACTGATACTGAGATTGATCAGTAGGTTCAGTAACAGCCAACCCGATATAGTCATTGAAAAGTCATCATCAGCTATTAACAGTTTAACAGATCCTAATGACCTTTGGAGATATAGATATACATACCTAAAGATCACTTCAGTACTCACAAAAGAGTAGTTTCTGGCCACCCTTGGTGCAGGAAGGTGATGCTGTGATATATAGAGATATAGAAATAGCAATAGATATAGATACGGGCAGGGATTTAAATGTTTCTACCATTCTTTCATAATTATAGGCTGAATCTGTCTTTTAAAAATTCCTGGCCAACTCTTTGACTATGGTGAAGTATAGCTCATGTGGGAAATGCAAGATAAGCACACATTTTCTTACACCTCACTACAAGCTTCTGGAATAATCGTTTTTTTTCTTAACATCCTCTAAAGGCTTTGAGGAAGTAACGAACTCGGTGTGTTTGAGGGGCAAAGGGAAGCCTGAAGCAGGTCTAAGTTGGACAGGCAGAAGAATAGCTGTTTGATAAAAAGCAGGGTCCTGCTCTCCTTCTTAGAATATTTTGATTACAAAATCAAGATTGTTTGTATGACCTTAATGGACCAGGAGAGTGTCCACTAGCTAACAGTTTGGAAAAGGCCATCACATCTTCTGAGGTTTTTATACAGACACAGTGAGAAAATGCTGATTTCATACATTTGAGAGAGGCAGGGAGAGATGAGGTAACATTATGTTTTGACCCCATGCTACAATTTTATAGTCAATGTACCAGATGCACTTGGAACGAAAAGAAGCTGAAGATACTGTATCAGGAACAAAGTCACAATGGGAAAACTAGGATCAGCACTTCCTCCTCTGTCCCACCTGCTACCAGAGTCCCCTCCCAGCGAGGCCACAGCCATGCTGAGCTGTGCTCTGTCTTCTCTGTGGATTCACAGTCCCAGGCTCATGACCACGAGGAGGACCTGGTGAGGGTTGAAGATGTGGACTTACTGTGCCAAGTGCTTCTAAGTGCTCACAAGGCTTCAATCACCTCACTTCAAGTGCTCTTTGGAGCAGGTAGGATAGGTGTTCTCACCTTTATTATTTTACAAGTGGGGAAGTAAAGCAGATAGGGTCATGTGACAGCACTGTGAGTTGGAGGAAGATCTGGACTCCTCTGGCCCCAGGGGCACAGTTGCTCACCTCAGTACTCACAAGGGGATGGCTTATGGCTGCCCTTGGTGCAGGATGGTGACGCTGTGATGCTGTACAGTTGAGGACGATGGATAATTCAGCATCACTACTTGTGGCATTCATGAAATGCTTTAGCTGGAGTAAGTATGCAAATTTTTTAAGAGCCTCAAACTCTCAGGATTTGAGATGCTTTTCATGCACCTTCAAAACTCTTGTAGAAACATCAACTTCACCCCCAACAAGGGGAAAGAAGAGACCCTGGGATTGGGAGGGAGGGTTGTGATATTTCAGCGGGTTCTGAAACCACAGAGTCAAACCACCGCCCCACACTCATGCATTTGCCTCCCATTGACGCTGTTAGATGCAGTCCATTTAGCGTGACATCACAAGCTGGAGGAACAAGAGCCCAGAGAGCTCATTATCAGGAGCTGTCCAGGAAGGTGTGGGAACAAGTTCTGAATTAATTAAAGTTTCATTTGAATAATGAGCACATGTTATTTATTTTATTGTTGGGCTGTTCCAAGATAAGCAAGGAGGCTCCCTCCTGTGGAATGCCTGGTGGCTGGAGACTGCCATTCTCTGCTTGGAAGAAGTGAGAGATTAACTTTTAACTCCCTCTTATTGGAGGAAACGCACACGTCTGGTACACTGCAGGGTGACTCTCAGCTCTTCTCATGAGGCTCGGCCTGGGGTTGCCATGCATCATTTTGGCCATCCATCTGCATATTTTGAGACTGCTCTCTGTTGTAAGCACTACGGGCATCTAAAATCTGGTGATTTAATCTCCCTCCATTATATCTTAGTTTGTCATGGAGCAATGGTTTATTGCAGTCTCTACTTTGATCAGGCAGTGAAAAGAAGAGGGATAGCATTCTGCTGGGTGCATAAGCCTGCCGCATGTGCAGCAGGAGACTCTGCTGAGGGAAGGGAGTTCTCACAAAATGTTTCGTTGTAGTTGGTTGATGTCACCCAGGGTTCTGAGAAAGGATGGGTATTTATGACCTGGAAAATGATTATTTGTCTTCACAGTTGGCTACAGGGGCTTGAGACTTTTACAGGCCATTTACAGGTTGACCAAACGAAGCTTCACGTGCGTATTTTCCTTATAAACTCATGGCAGATGGTGTTGTAGAGTGACTGCACCTCTTGCACAAGATGTGAAGAAGTCAGGTTTCCACACCCCTTCATTTCCACACCACCATCGTTTTCACTCCATCTCGCAACGTGGTTTCATTGAATTTGTTCACCCCATAGCAGTTCTTACCTGAATAAAAGCATTGGGGGTGTTCATCCACTAATCTTAATTTGGGTCACAAGAACACACACCACACTCAAAAGAATTACATTGAGAAAAGTGATTATAAGACAGTGATGTTGAGGCCCAGTGCTAGGACCCGTAATCCTAGCACTTTGGGAAGCTGAGTCAGGGGTTCACTTGAGGCCAGGAGTTCAAGACCAGTCTGGGCAATCTGGTGAAACTCCGTCTTCACTAAAAATAGAAAAAGTAGCTGGGCATGGTGGCACATGCCTGTAATCCCAGCTACTTGGAAGTCTGAAGCATGAGAATCACTTGAACCTGGGAGGCAGAGGTTGCAATGAGCTGAAATTGTGCCATTGCACTCCAGCCTGGGCGACACAGTGAGACTCTGTCTCATAAAAAGAAAAAAAGGAAAAATACAGTAATGCTAAAATCACAGTTACAGGCTTACTCAGCATAGGCAGTATTCCACATTTGGAAATGTATGGGTCTCCGGAAAGGCAGTATGCAACCTGAAATCCCCTAGGACATCTTCCTCACTGACTTTCACAGGTCTTAGAGCTTCACAGTTATTTAATAGAACCTCTATTTCTCTGGGCTCCTCGGTGCTACTTTGTATTAGTATCAAGTAACAAAATATTCAACTAGGAGGCTTTAAACAAGAGGGGTTATGTCATGACTATTTCAAGAAGCCGAGAGCCAGAGTCTCAGGCTTGTCTCAGGAGTTCTCCCATGATTCTAGGACCCCAGGCTCTTTCCCTTTTACACTGCACGCTCCTCGGCATGTAGTCTGGCTTAATCTTATTTTCTCATGGTCTCACGGTCACAATATGACAGCCAGAACTCTAAGTATCACGTCCTCACTCATTCACATTCAAAGGCAGTAAGATGACAAGTGTTTTGTCTTCATCCTCTCCCATGTCCCTTTTTATGAGCAGGAAAAGCTGCACAGAAGGTCACAGGGATATCTTTTCAGATCCCATTGACTCATATTGGGTCCCATGACCTCTATGAAGAGCCTGGGAAAGTGACTGTGTGTCCAGCATCAACCATTACAGGATGCTGGCTCCATAAACCAGAATGAAGGAGAGAGAGCTGTGGACAGGCACTCCAGAGCATTGTTGCCCAGGAAAATCTTTTTAATCCAGGTTTCCCAAGTGAGCGGTCAGTGATTAAGCTTCATCAGTCATCATTTTCTTTGTGAATTAATTCCCCATCCCTCTTTCCTTCTGGCAGGATCGTCAGGTCTGATGAGGCTGGGGAAGGAATTTGGGGCGAGTAGAGCAATGAGTGCATGTGGGGAGGGTCCCCGAGAGGTAATTCGGCTATCTGTCAAAAGGACAAGGATGCTCAGAGCTGCAGCCTGGAGGCCTGAGGCCTGAATTGACTGCACTGACCTGCCATGTTTAAACTGCACAGGAACAACAAAAACATTCTTTGCTTTAACAAAATTAGAAGCTTTTATAAAATTAAATGAAAATTCCAAATTTTGGCCTCTTGCAAAAAACACAGAAGACAGGTGACACTGGGTCTGCATCCTAGGAGTAGCACCCCAAGGAAGATGGGCTCCTGGGGGCACTACTGCCCCCATCCCCCACACCTCACACCTGCTCCCCAGTCCTCCACCTGCCAGGCTTTGAAACCCAGGCTGCTCCCCTGTCTCTGCTGGGAGTGCCCTGGGCTGGATGAACTAATAAAGGGCTGGCATTGTTGGGGGGTACTTGGACCAGGCCCATGACAGAATCCCAACCAGAAATGCCACCTCCTGCAGCTCAGGGAGAGCTTCCTGCAGCTCTCCAGGCCTGGGCCACAGAGTAAAGTGGTATCGCTCACAAAATTCACAAGAGTGATGTCAGAGTCATACTGTGTGAAGTATCTCACCCACAGCACTGGTTCCTGGGGCCCTCTTGATCCCTATTTTATAAATGAGGAGGCTGAGGCATAAGGAAGTGGAGTCACTCCTCTTCATAACCAAAGGAAGACTCATTCCAGGGCCCTTGTGAGTTCAGCTTCCAAGTCCTGGCTGAGAAGCCTAGCACCCTGGGCAGAAGCAAACACAGGTTTCCAGCTTTTGACCACAGATAGTTGGAGTAGTCTGATGCTGGGTGGGAATATGGGAACCCTGACGGTTCCCTCTGGTGGGGGAAAGGGACACTGGTGGGTCTGGGAAGAGGGAGCTGGAGGATGAGGGGCCCTCACCATTGAGCCAGTGTGATGGCCCCTATGTAGAGGAACCCCATGTGTGTGGGGGTCAGGGTCCCCTGCCTCATGGTGGTTGTGATGGCAAATGGGCAAATGTAGCACAGACCTCAGTGCAAGTGCCGGCACAGACAGGGCTCGGGGAAGGTCGCTTATGAGCTGGTTACATTTCTCTTAAAGTTGCTGATGTGTCTCTCAGGATGCCATCACCCTATCAATTGAGGTGTTCCAGATACTAAATTCCTGTTAATTAAGAGGGTCAAGTTATAAGTTTATTAACCAAATACTTGATAAGCAAGTCCATATTAACAGTATTCACAAGTGCAAGGAGCATGAATATTACAACTTCTTATAGGAAAATAAACACGCAAAGAACTTACGAGCAGGTCCCATTCATATGGCCCCAAAAGGCTGATGGAGATTCACTAGGCTTGTGTTTCAAGTAGCCCAATCTAGTTTGTATTTTCTTAAATACTACATTTTACAATAGAAACATATTTTTAAATCTTATATTTTAAACTTCAACACAATCCTAAACATCCCTTAATCTGTCACCCTTGAAGAGATTTAGGTGAATTTGATGGAGGTTTCTTCAAAAAAGAGACACATGAGACATTTTAAAAAGGAAATTTGTGTGTCTCTTTACTAATTGGTGCTTGGTCATATTCCAGCTTACAAGGCACCCATCAATTCTTCCAGAATGACTTGTTCTCCATCTTTTACATAAAAATCTCAACCCCAAAATAGTGAAAGCACAAAAAGAAGCTGCTTTCTTGAGCTGTTCACATTGCTGTTACAAAACACCATAAATTGAGTAGTTTGTAAACTACAGAAATAGATTTCTTACAGTTTTGGAGGCTGAAAGTCCAAGACCCAGACATGGGCAGGTTCTGTTTGGTGAGGACCCACTTCCCGATTGGTAGATTGCCAGCTTCTCACTGTAACCTGACAGGGCGGAAAGGAGAGGGAGTGTTCTGGAGTCTCTTTTAAGGACAGTAATCCCATTTAGGGGACTGCTGCACCAGCAGATCCTGATATAAGAATGAGCCCCACGTTTTGTCTTGGGGGACGGCTTAACTTTTGGTGCACTTTTCACATTAAAGATAACCTCAGGGCCAGACACAGTGGCTCATGCCTGTAATCCCAGCACTTTGGGAGACTGAGGTGCGGGGATTGCTTGAGATCAGGAGTTCGAGATCAGTCTGGCCACCATGGTGAAATCCCATCTCTATTAAAAATACAAAACAATTAACTGGGCATGGTGGCACACACCTGTAGTCCTAGCTAGTCAGGAGGTTGGCAGGAGAATCACTTGAACCTAGGAGGTGGAGGTTGCAGTGAGCCGAGATCACACCACTGCACCCAAAAAGTAAAAAAGAAGGGAAGGAAGGAAGGAAGGAAGGAAGGAAGGAAGGAAGGAAGGAAGGAAGGAAGGAAGGAAGGAAGGAAGGAAGGAAGGAAGGAAGGAAGGAAGGAAGGAAGGAAGGAAGGAAGGAAGGAAGGAAGGAAGGAAGGAAGGAAGGAAGGAAGGAAGGAAGGAAGGACTTCAGATCTGTAGATCTTTAGTGAAATGCCCAGGAGGCTTCTGAGGACAGAAAAGTTTCTCTGGTCTCTGGGACAGACTCAGTGTGTTAAACTATAGTGGAACAAAATGCATTTCTTAAAAACACACACATGCATTTTTAGTTAAACTCTCATTTCTGCCAGTGGTTCTTGACCTGAGGCCAGGTCTCTTGAGTTAACAAGGCATGTAACAAGCATTAGGGCTCTGTCCTCGAAATGAGAATGTCTCCTTGTTTCCAGGTGCTCCTATTGTGCCCACTCTCCTTTAACAAAGTGTCTGTTAACTTTCTTTCTTTTTTTAATTATGCTTTCAGTTCTGGGATACATGTGTAGAACCAGAACGTGCAGGTTGGTTACACAGATATACACGTGCCACGGTGGTTTCATGCATCCATCACCCCATCATCTACAGCAGGTATTTCTCCTAATGCTCTTCCTCCCCTAGCCTCCCACCCCCAGACAGGTACCAATGTGTGATATTCCCCTCCCTGTGTCCATGTGTTCTCATTGTTCAACTTCCACTTATCAGTGAGAACACATGGTGTTTGGTTTGCTGTTCCTGTGTTAGTTTGCTGTTAGTCCAGCTTCAACCATGTCCTTGCAAAGGACATGAACTCATCCTGCTTATTTTATTCAGTTCTGTGATGACATTTTCCCCGTTTGTCACAATATTTATAATGCCATTTAATTAATATTTTTAAACAAACAAATGCACTTCAAAAAATGATTGTATTGTCATGGCAAGTGAAAACAAGCATTTTAGTTTATTACCATAAGGAAAAGACAATTATTAAAATAATTACAAGAGAGGAAACCATTGCACTCAGATGCTGATCTTGCTTAAGGCTTTGCATCTGGATCCTGCTTCCTCTTAGTCATAGAAGATTAATGGGTGTCAGGTTGATGATGACAGAGGAGCAGCAAACACCATCCAATGTAATCGAAAATGCCCAGTGAGTTTCAGAAGGAACCTCTTAGTTACTGTGCTGTGAAGTGTCATTTGGCCTCAGTTATATTCTACTCAAAACTGTTTGGTGCATCACGAGAAGCCCTGGAATGATACAGCCCCTGCTTTGCTTTTGACATTACCTGATGCCTACAGGGATGGCCAACATTAGCCCTGGAGACCTATCATGACTGATCTAAAATGCTCATGTGATGTCATCTCCCTGGGCCAGTGTTTGGTCTAGAAATGGGGCAGGGATCCTATTTCTGACCATGAGAGACACAGAGATCCTCTGGGGAATTCTAATACATTTTTTTTTCTTCCCTGATAAAAGCAAATGCAATGCAAAAAGGCTCTTGTTTGCTCTCTCTTCTCCCAGCCTTCTTAGGGTTGTTCTGTGAAAACCTGATGCCTGGATTTATGACAGCTGGAAGAATGGAATGATGAAAGAATTCTGGGACTTTGATGACACCTCTGAGTTTCTGAACTAATCCTGAGTTCAGCTCCAGACATCTTATTGAACTAATACAGAGCATCCAGTTAAGGCTCTGTTTACTGAGGTTTTGCTTACTTGCACCTGAAGACAGGTACAGTAATACAACTATAACTTCTCCATGCCTGCTTAGGTCATGCTTGTGAATATTTAGGGTTCTGTGTAGACCACCAGCAAATGGAGTGGAACAACAAAGAAAAAGGTAGAAAAAAAAGAAAACAAAAATAAATCACTATATGTCTTTTCCCCCTTTTAGCTTCTCCGTTTCTGTTCCTTTCTCAAAATTTAGAATTCAGTGGCGTCAATTTCTCCCTAAGGCCGGAGAGAAATTGACGCCATTTAATTTTTTCCTAGCCTCCCTCACCAAGACGATAAGAGGGGCAAGGTAGTTAGCTACCCTTCAGTGCTGTGGATTAGAAGAGATAAGAGTAGACGCTAACAATCACATTTTCATTTTTCTTTCTTTACCTTTCAGTGAAGGTGTCAATTTCTACTATGTTTGCACAATGACCTCAGTAAACTGGTCATCCTAAAAGACCCTGAGCCCCATGTTTTAAATTTTGTGTTTTAAAAACAAGTGCTCTGAAAGTCCGTATTTTATTTCTGGATTAGATTTCAGCAAGGGGCAATGGTTTACCCACTTCTTTCAAGACTAAAAGCGGCAAGAAGATGTGAACACTTTTCAAAGTGCTAAAAAATGGGAAGTAAAATTCCATCTTGGGCATGCCTTCAAGTATTTATGGTCACACTAGACTGATGGAGGACATATCACTAGAGATGGCCATTTTTATGCTGTAAATGAAGCGTAGATCCAGATGAATTTCAGGTACTTAAAAGTTTTTACTTTAATAGATTAATGATATACATAACGATGGAAAACACATAGTAGAGAAAGAATATATGTGGAGTGAGAGTTGCCAAAGATGAGACTCCTCTCATTTACTGGATTAGGTTATAGTACTTATCAAAATCCTGTAATATTTTTTTCTGATGCTCTGGTGTGGTTGGTGAAGTAAGAGACACATCAGGGGAGTATTCAGCAGGTGATGGTCTTATGTCTTCCACCATATTATAGGGTTGGAGGATTCTGCTACTCTCAGCTAGAAATTCGCTTTGTACTCATGTTACATTGTAAAACAAAAGTGAGGGTTCATGGCAGGGACATTTTAGCCTCAGAAGTGTAACTCATGGTTAATGTGTCTGATTCATGCAGAAAGGTTTTCCACCTTCATCAGTTAACCGTGGCTCTGAGCAGCAAATGAGCGCTCGTGTGCTGGCTGAGCTGGAGACAGAGTCGCTGGCGAACGAGATGCCCCAAACTCTTTGCATTTGTGCATTTTAGACATCCCAGGCTTACGTGTGGATATTGACAGGTTGGAGCAAGTTGACACGCCCAGCTCACGGAATTTGAGGTTCTCCAAAGCATCAACGTGAATTTGTAACTGCATTTAGGGTTTCAGTCACTTACTCCTTAGAGTTGGAGAGACAGATAGTGAATTGGTGCATGATTTTGAGGGCCACTGTGGGGGGGGGGGTTATAAATAGTTCTGGTAATGTTTCTTTCCATATCCACAATAGAGATTCAGGAGCCGCCTGGGGATGCACCATCTCACATCCATCCCACTGCATTCCAGCAAATGTGACCGCATGACTTCAGGTCAAGTTAAAGCTCAATGTTGCCTGAGAGTAATGAAGAGGAAACATATTAATTAGTTTAAACAACATTTTCTTTGTCTTTGGAACAAAGAGTGGAGATCGGAATAGCACATTGATAGTAGTTAGCACGTGCAGTGGGTCCTCCTCTTGCTCGGGCAATGCCTGCTTTTCCCCTTTTGTTCACTGCAGCCCCATTAACTTCCATCTGCTTATTTCAGCTGTTTTCATTTCTTCTAATGAGCCGGTGAGGGGTGTAGAGTTTGGGTGGCTTAGTTATTAATGTTTGTCATTTTGTTCAGCAGTTGCAGCTAAGAAAAGGAGATACTGAAGGCATCTTGAAAGGTGAAATAAATAGTACTTACCTGGAGGAACATAGTGGACATTTTTGTGACCTTTTGTTTTTTTTTGAGATGGAGTCTCGCTCTGCCACCCAGGCTGGAGTGTAATGGCGTGATCTCGGTTCACTGCAATCTCTGCCTCCCAGGTTCAAGTGATTCTCCTGCCTCAGCCTCTCAAGTAGCTGGGATTACAGGTATGCGCCACCATGCCCGGCTAATTTTGTATTTTTAGTAGAGACAGGGTTTCTCCATGTTGGTCAGGCTGGTCTTAAACTCCTGACTTCAGGTGATCCACCCGCCTCGGCTTCCCAAAGTACTGGGATTACAGGCGTGAGCCACCATGCCCGGCCTTTTGTGACATTTTAATGGGAAAAGAAAATAATGGCTCCCGAGCTCCCTCCTTGTTGGCCTGCTGGCCTCATGTTGGGCTGGCCATCCCCTTCTCACCAAATTATCTCATTTGTCTGAAGAGACTGGAGACCCAGGTACACTTTCCATCCAAAAATTCGTGTCTTTCTCTTATGAGGGGAAGAATGCAAGACAGGCTTTATTTGCTATTAAGTATCTTATGTCTCTCTCTCTCCCCTGAAGACACAAGTTCAAAATGGCAGAGGAGCACTCATTTGATCCAAGCTGATACTTCTGTAAGCCCAAGGAATAAGGTCGGCTCCTGAAAACAGGCAGACTGCATTTGAGGGAACTTGAGGTGCTGCTGTGAGACCCTGGATCCCACCAGAGAGGAGGCGATGTGTGAGCCAAGATGTGGTTCTGTTAGAACAGGTAGCTAGGCAGACAGGAGTGTGGCAGGAGGGGGCTCCCACCGTAGGAGTGTCAGATGAGCATCAGGTGATGGTCAGGCAGTTATTACCCTGACCTAAAATAATAATTGGTTGCAGCCCGCCAGGCAAGGGCCATCTTCCAATAGATAGAAAACACCTGAAGCTGGTGATCAGCAGTTTCCCTATAAGATCTCAGGAGTTAGGCAATGGGCTTAAGCAGGCACACTAAGGGGCAAAATGGTGGAGTTTAACGGATCTATGACCTTCCTCTAGGAACATTCAACTGGTAAAGGAAAAATGCCTGCAATGCACACGTGCACAACTCCAATAAACACACTGTGCACGCAGCCCCTCCCGAGCGCTGGCAGGCCACTGTGTATGTGGACAGCCTGCCCCAAGGAAAACTCAAGGGAAAAGAAACGCAGATCTCGAAACCATGCCAATATGCAGAACGCCAAGTCAAAAGCTGGATGGGGCACTTGGGTCTCTCAAGTCACCTGCTTGGTCCTCTTCCATGTGTACTTCACTTCCTTTCATTCCTGCTCTAAAATTGTTTAATAAACTTTCCCTCTTGCTCTAAAATTTGCCTCACTTTCTCCCTCTGGCTTATGCCCTGTGGCCAAATTCTTTTCTCTGCGGAGGCGAATTCATCTTGATGGAACAAACAGCACATGTGATTCTGACTTGGAAACAAAAGACACACAAGTGAAGAGAACTACGAAAGCTGAAGGTGCCCAAAATGTGTAGCTTTCTTTACATCTGTCAGACTCCAGAGGTCACAAAGGAGTACTCCAGCTGCTGGTTTCCCACTGTGCTGGTGTCTGTTTTCTGTCAGCTGCAGGCCCCTTTCTCTGTCCCGCTCTGCATTCCCAGGCCTGACCCTACACCTGCATTCCTAGGCCCTGTTGCTTACAGGCATCTGTAGGGTTGGTCGTTGAAGGCACTGGTGAAAGACTGGAGCCCCGGCGGGGAGAGGCCTGGGAGTTTATCCTGTCTGTCTCTGCTTTGGACAATGTTTTCTGGAAGGGACTAATCTAATTTGCTTTTGGTTTTCAGTTGCCCCACAGCTTGGGCTCCGACATCACCATCTCTCTTTGTTCCATCAGCCCCAGAGAGAGTGCAGAGATTTTGTAGTCGTTAATCTCCAGGTTGCCTCCCCTTCCCTGCTTTTAGCTTGTCCACAACTTATCAGCTCACTCTGTACATGAAATCCCCTCCATGGCCCTTCTCGTTATGGGTTCTACTCTCCTTTTAGGCCTCTGACTGATACACCCACTGATTCATGCAAGAACTCCACCTTAACCGTTAGAATGCACTTTGTTAAACTTCAACGAAGAGAATTTACGATTCATTCACTCATTTATTCATCTACCGGCCATTCATTGAGCATCGGCTTCGGGTCTCCCCCAAGGAGGAGAGATGACAAGATGTTTATTCCTGACATGAGGGACCAGGAGCAAACAGAGAAGATGACACATATTTTTACCCAGAGGAGGGATATGGAAAACAAGCAGAAACCCTTTTATAGAGAGGGTGGTATGTGAGCTGTGCATTATAAACCAAACACTTGGTCATAAATTTGCTTCCAAGAGAAAAGGCTCTGCAATTCTCAAAGCCAGAGAGAGAAGACTGACAGTTTGGGGTCCAGGTCTGCCACAAAGCAATAGCGTGACTGAGGGCAGGTGTCCCAACCTTTCCACGGCTCTGTGATAGACTTCACTAAGGCTCACCAGGAACCAAGTCTCCTTTCCTCCCAGGTAAAGAATGATGTAATGCCCATGACTTTGCAGTTAGGCAAGACCTCGTGATGATGAATTGGGCCAAGAAAACAGGAATGGAAATGGCAAGTGTCTCTTCTGTGCCAAAGCATTTAATTACAGCTGCTGGAGTTTCCATCTCAACCCCACCTTTTGTTTAAATTTTTGTTGGTTTTAATTGTTAAGGACATTTAACACAAGATCTATCCCCTTGCTAATTTTTTTTTTCTTTCTTGAGACAGAGTCTCACTCTGTCACCCAGGCTGTAATGCAATGGCATGATCTCGGCTCACTGCAACATCTACCTCCTGGGTTCAAGCAGTTCTCCTGCTTCAGCCTCCCGTGTAGCTGGGATTACAGGCGTGCACCACATCCCCAGATAATTCTTGTATTTTTAGTAGAGACAGGGTTTCACCATGTTCTTCAGGCTGGTCTCAAACTCCTGACCTCATGATCTACCCACTCTGCCTCCCAAAGTGCTGGGATTCCAGGTGTGAGCCACTGCACCTGGCTCCCTTACTAAATTTTAAAGTGTACAGTATGTATCGTTGATTATAGGCACAGCGTGTTTAGCAGATCTCTAGAATGTATTTACCTTAAACAACTGAAACTCTGTACCCATGGAACAGCAATGCCCCACTTCCCCTCCCTCAGCCCCTGGCAATGACCATTCTTCTCTCTGCTTCTAGGAGTTTCTCCATTTTAGAGACCGCATGCAGGCTGACTCCTGTAGTCTTTATCCTTCTGGGACTGGCTTATTGAATGAGCATAACACCCTTTGCATTCCTGTGTTCACTGCAGCATTATCCACAACAGCCCAGATGTGGGAATAGCCTCTGTGTCCACCGATAAATGAATGGATAAAGAAAAAATGGCGTGTTATTCAGCCTTTAAAAGAAGATTCTGCATATGTGACAACATGGATGAGCCCTCTCCTTTGTTTCCGCAAGTCAGGAGCTGATTCCATGGGTTTGTGGTCATGCAGTTGCTAGGAAGGGTCTGCTCTGTGAGGATGATGCCAATAAGAGCCTTTACTCTTTACCCATGCTCACCAATAACGTGAGGGAGAAATCTCTGTCATTGTGAGCAACAGAAATGTGTTGCTGTTATTACCCCGATGGAATCTTGACTCTTCTGACATGCCCAGTGCCTGAGCTTCCTCCACTATATAAATGGAAATAATACCGGGTGCCTACCTCAAATGCTTCTGTGGGGATTCCCTGAAATGCTGCGAAATAAATGACTTAGCACAGCACCCTTTATATATTAAATGTGCACTAATTATGAGCTTTATTCATGCATTTGCTTATTTTATTTGGGATGACACGAGAAGGGATTTGTGGTTCCTCCAATGCCTGGTCCCTGGATAGCCTGAGGCGACTGTGTCCAGGAAGAAGAGGGCACCAATCTATGAAACCCTGCAGGGCTGGGGCTGAGCATGCCCTTCGTTTGTAGGTCATGGGCACTGTGATGAGTTTTCAGGCAGAAGGGGGCCCTAACTAGATGGAGTGATTTAGAACAATCCCCCACAGGCTCCTCGGAACTAAGAGGAATGGGGAGAACTAATTGTGGACTGGCCACCATCATTAGCCAAGCTGGCCAGCCAGGACATGGCGGACACAAGGCTGTCAGCTGTGTGACGTGAACTCAGCAGCCCATGTGCTTTTCACTTCACGTCCACCTCCCCAGCCTGCCCTTCCCACACTCCAGCCCCTGTGTGCCAGTAGCACAAGACTCATGCTATCTGAGCACCCAGCACTCCCTTGCATGGGTTCGGCCGTGTCTGAGAGCACATGCTATTCATGCTATCACCTGTGTACCCGGGCCTGTGCAAAAACATGAACACACACACACACACACACACACACACACACACACATTGAAAGCGATATGGATTTTCTAGAAATAATTTCAAAAGACACACGATTTCATTATTTTAAATAGAAAGTCACCATCACTTGCCACAAATAGAAGACACGCAAAACTATATTATAACAAAATGTTTAAAAATTCTAGCCACATTTAGTTTCCTGTCAAAGCCTCTGTGCCAGAGGCCTGATTTCTTTTGCTATGAAAGAAGATCAGGGCCAGGCATGGTGGCTCACACCTGCAATCCTGGCACTTTGGGAGGCTGAGGTGGGTGGAGGTCCTGAGGTCAGGAGTTTGACACCAGCCTGGCCAACATGGCTTAACCCCATCTGTACTAAAAATACAAAAATTAGCCAGGCATGGTGACACACACTGTAATTGCAGCCACTAGGGAGGCTGAGGCAAGAGAGTCGCTTCAGCCTGGGAGGCAGAGGTTGCAGTGAGCTGAGATCACACCACTGCACTCCAGCCTGGACGACAGAGTGAGACTCCATTTCAAAAAATAAAGATGAGAGAAGGAAAGAGAGAAAGAAAGAAAGAGAGAAAGAAAGAAAAAAAGAAGAAAGGAAGGAAGGGAGAGAGAAAGACAGAAGGAAAGAGGAAAGATAGGCAGGGGGTAAAAGTAAAAGGTGCACATTCCATGAGAATGACTCAAAGATATTAATATGAAATTATTCTGTGATTAAAACAATTCTATGACTGTCTAAGCATCTAAATCGTCTCCTTGCTAAAGATGACCATCACCCATTCCACCAGGGGTCTGTTCTTCACCTTCTATGACCCAGGGCCCTTGGAGAGTAGAAACCCACTTGTATGAACGGGTGGATCCACGGGTGATGCAATAGCAGGAGTTTCTGTTTGCCATGATGGGGACATTTTCCGACAAGGTTCAAATGAAGGTACCTCAAGTGCTCCAGAATTATTATTCATCCAGAAATAACCTTATCTTAAGCCATTACTTTCTACAATATTTTTTACTTGTTCTCTTGAAAACAGTAAGGAGATAATCCTGCCTTTGGATACCCCAAAACTTTGCTGCACGTATTTGAATTTAATTGTTCAGTTTCTTAGGTTTTCAAAAAATTCATCCTGAAGAATGTTTCTTAAATCAAGTGTTTTTCTCCAAAGGGCAATGTATGTTACGAGGAGGTGAGCTGTGGATTTAGCATTCTGCTTGTGTTTTATACTAAACTGTTATGGGATCTCAGTTTCATCTCTGGGATGGAGATAATATTCAGAGTGTCACATTTTTTTTTCCACTGCAGTGGTTTCAGGCATAGTAACTGAAGATATGTATAGTAAATCTTTCCATGTTTCTATACAGTGAAAAATCGATAACGGTAACCCGAATCTCCATCTCCCTCAGCCCTGATTCATTCTTCTTCCTCTTTGTGCTTTATAGTTTCCATGTATGAACCATCAGACTTTAATGGAGGAGGATTTTCGCCTTTGAGGAGCAAAGAGAGTTACTTCACTGACTGTGAGTAAATGAGGATTCTTTGAAGACGTGGAGCACTTGTGTCCCTCTGTGCTGTACGCAGCACACGCCTGCCCTGTTCATCTTCGTCCTGGTTGCACCTGTGCAAAGAAATGCCCAGAGACTGTGCTGCCCATGCAGGGACCCCAGAGGGCTGAGGTTTCTCAGTGCACCTCGCGCCTTCAGGGTGACATAAGGCATTGCAGCAAGTGAGCATTGAATCTGAAGGCTCAGGAGCACCTTTTACCATTGCTCCGTTGATCATGTGCTAGATGGCCTCTGGCGAGTCACTTAAATTCTCTGGGCCTCCTCTGAAAATTAGATCCAATGACACCAGTGCTTCCTGTTCCATAGGATTACATGGGGCTCCCAGGCAACTCCACAACAAACTTTGGAATATGCGGCAAGAGATATACAAACAAGCGTGTGCACTACTCAGACAAAGGCTGGGTCCTATGAGACAAGGGGACATGTTCTTGTAAGATTCCTGTGAACTTTGTAGGTTTCAGGGGCTGAAGGAAAAGAATTTTAAATGAAGAAAGAAGAATCAGACAGGAATGTGGACATGTGCGATCTCAGCTACAGAGCATCCTGCCCAAGAAAACCTGGCACACTCCATGTGACATCCTGCCCCAAACTGTTAAATAAACTAGTAACTCACTGAAATTCTTCAGCTTATAAGATGCCAGACAAAAAAAGAAACAACTTCTGGAGATGTTGAAACTCTCTCTGCTTATGAGATAAAATAACTGGCTGAAATTGGTTGGAACCAACATGTCCAAATAAAGTTTGCACAGAACAAGTTTGTTGATGTCACAGCCTCAGTCAAGTTTGACGTTTCATACTGACTCCCCATGAATTTGCACGTGAGACCCATGAGGAGGTGTGAAGGGAAAACTGTGTGAGCCTGAGGACTTTCCAGACCTCCCTTTTCCTTCTACCAATTACCTACTAATCCAAGAATCCACCCGCTAAACCTTTTCTAATGAAGTTACTGCCTTAAAGTCAGCACGGGAAGACAGATTTGAGCTGCATTTCTGTCTCCTTATTGGTTGATCTACAATAAGAAGCTTTCATTATTTTCTCAAAAAAGAAAACCAGTGTCTTGGTATTTGCCTCTAGTGCACCGTGCAGTGAGCCCCTTTGGCTGGATAACACGTGCATGGAGTTGGCGTCAGCCACGGCTTAACTTTGAGCTGCATTTTCCTGCTGGACCTCCTGAGCCTTGTGTGGCTAGATCCTACTGGGTAGGTGCTTCTGGCTTCAGAGTCTCATCCATTTTCCCCGAGTGCCATTAAAATATGTTTGTTTCTGCACATGCCTTGGCCATGGAAGGGATGCGTCTCTCCTCTCCCGGGCTCCCCGATGGTTGCCAGGCACCTGTTTGTGTCTGAAATAGGACAACACACAGGATTCCAGTCTGTGCATCCTGCCGGAGCAGGGCCCTGGCAACCAGGGGTGGAGCTGCACAAGCCTTCGGTCCCATGGAGGGCCTGCTGGCTGTCAGCCTCCTTGCCTCAGCTCCTCCTGGAGATGACCAAGGCTTTGGTGCTGCCGTCTGAAGACTTAAGCAAGGACCGGGTCGCACTGGGTTTCACTGGGAGATAATGGTATTGCTTTGTTTGTTTTTGTAATAAACCAGCAGGATGTGAAGAGGGAAAATGAAGTGATCACAAGTGTTTTGTTCTTCCCAAATTGAAGAATAACAAAATCCATGAAAATGATGGCCTGATTTAAAAACTCTAAAAAAGCCTGAAGTCACTCTAGCTCTTCAAAAACTTAGAAACACTGAATTTGGCAGCAAGCCATGGGAATTTGTTGGCTTTCTTCTTTTCTTTCTTTCTCTTTCTCTCCCTTCCTTCCTTCCTTCCTTCCCTCCTTTTCTTCCCTCCTTCCTTCCTTCCTTGCCTTCCTTCCTTCCCTCCTTTTTTCCTTCCTTCCTTCCTACCTTCCTTCCTTCTCTCCTTTCTGTTTCTTTTATTTTCTTTACTTTTATTTTTTTTCTAAAGATAGAGCTACTCAAAAATTAACTAGAACGAGAGAAACCCACTGATTGCATTAAAGGTGTATTTATGGGTCTATGTGTGTTTAAGGCTGATATTCAAAAATTAATATGGTCACTAGAAAATAGCAAAAGTTCTGTCCCACAGGTTCCTGAGGACAAAGACAAAAATTCCCTAAAATTATCTCAGAAGAGTGAAGAATATCAGAAAATGTTAACAGACAGATCAGCCAAACGTGGATTTTCTGGAAAGTCTAAAACTGCTTTCCGAATAGGCCTAACAATTAAAAGAAGAGATAGCCAATCTCAGTGAACCTAGTAAAGCCACATTCACAAGCAGAGGCCAAATTTCACATGATAGATAATGACAGGTCTGATCCTTGTCTACAGTCGGGAAAGTCTGACACCCTCTCCCGGCCCCCTTCATGATGGTAACACTGTGGGGGGCAGAGAGCGTGACTTGGAATAGGACACAAAGAGTGAAACCAGAAACCAGACGACCTGGATGATCGAGCAGCAGCTGCTTTAAAGGAATTGACGTCTGCTGCTAAGGTAGGTTATTTTTAAACCTCAGACGAGAAAATGTAGGAAATGCATTATGATTTTCTGAACAAAGCAAAATAAATGGACTACTTAGAGTTTGAACTAATCGTCTCTATGCCGAGAAAGCCCTTCACAGTTAGAAAATGCACAGCCTGACAATGAGATCCAAGAGCTTCCGCTGTCACGCATGTCAGCTGCCTGCACTTTTTCAAGGACATGCACTAAAATTCCACAAAAAGTTCTCAGAGGAGTTAGAGATGGAGCAATAGCTTTCTATGGTATGTGAATATGTCACAAGAGAGGCAAGTGAATATAAACCCTTTTCTTTTTTTTATTGCACTTTAGGTTCTAGGGTACACGTGCAGGTCGTGCAGGATTGTTGTATAGGTACACACACACAGCAATGTGGTCTGCTGCCTCCATTCCCCAATCACCTACATCTGGCATTTCTCTCTATGTTATCCCCCCCCAACCTCCCCAACCACTGCTGTCCCTCCCTTGGCCCCCCCAACAGACCCCAGTGTGTGATGCTCCCCTCCCTGTGTCCATGTGTTCTCATCGTTCAACACCCACTTGTGAGTGAGAACATGCAGTGTTTGATTTTCTGTTCTTGTGTCAGTTTGCCGAGAATGGTGGTTTCCAGATTCATCCATGTCCCTACAAAGGACACGAACTCATCATTTTTTATGGCTGCACAGTATTCCATGGTGTATATGTGCCATATTTTCATTGTCCAGTCTATCACTGATGGGCATTTGGGTTGGTTCCAGGTCTTTGCTATTGTAAACAGTGCCACTATGAACATACACATGCATGTGTCTTTATAATAGAATGATTTATAATCCTTTGGGTATATACCCAGTAATGGGATTTCTGGGTCAAATGGAATTTCTATTTCTAGGTCCTTGAGGAAGCCCCATACTGTCTTCCACAATGGTTGAACTAGTTTACACTCCCACCAACAGTGTAAAAGTGTTCCTATTTCTCCACATCCTCTCCTGATGCAAATCAAAACCACATTGAGACACCACCTCACGCCAATTAGAATGGCAATTGAAAAATCTGGAGACAACACATGATGGAGAGGATATGCACTCTTTTCACATCCTCATCCTGGTCATTTCTCATCCACCACCGCCTCTGGCCCTGCTGTCCTTTGCAGCTGATGCTATCAGGCACAGTGGGGAGCAGGTGAGGGTGGCACACTGCAGCCTCAGGTCCTGTGGATGTGGGCTGGAATCCCGGTTGCTTACTATCCTCTCTGGCTGTGTGTCTCCAGATGAGTGACTTAACATCTCTGGGCTCCAGTTTCTGCACCTGTAAAATAGAACAAATCCAAGCACCTCATTCATAAATACTACTGACAAGCCTCAAAGAGATATTACCCCTCAAGCACTGGCACAGCAAGGGAGTGCGGTGGACAGTTCATGAATGATGCTCGTTGCCTTCATTTGAAGACTTAACATCCTCATTTTACAGTTGAGGAAGGCAGGCTGAGAGACTAGGCCATTAGATCAACATCACGCAGCTAGATTGATCAAGTTAGGATGTGGACTAAGCCACAGGTTACCAAGTGCCCTTTTAGGAGCCACTGTGGCCTCGCTCAGTCTAGAAGGACTCCCAGGGAAGAAAGGAGGCATCTTCCTGCTGACTGTAGCCTGAAAACAAATATGGTGCAGTCTTCCCCACAAGACTTAAGTGACATAACACGGCCCCTGGTGACCAGAAAAGACCCTGACTCAAGGTCCAGCTGACAGCTGCCTCTGGCCACCGCTAACCCCACAGTGTTCAGTGGGCAACTCCAGCTGACAGTGTAAGTTTGAAGGTCATTATATCCCCCAATACATGTCAAGTTACTCAGATCCCTGGGATGGGAATAAAGACTGATTTGCCCAAGGTCATGCATTTGGTAGTGGCTGAGCCTAGAGTCAAACCTGGACTTTGTGAATTCATATCCTCCTTTTGGAGTAATTTGGAGTTGGCAATTCATGTCGGGGAAGGGAGACTCCTTTCTTCAGATGCATGCATCAGTGTGAATGACAGTCTCTACTAATAGATGGCAAAGAACCAGGCACCTGCATTATCATAGCTGGATGTGCCTCAGAACTTGGTACATCTGAGACTCAGAGAGGCAAGAACCATGCTTAAGGTCATATAATGAGACAAGGAAGGAATCAAAATCTGAGCCTAGGATTCCTGCCTTCCAGCCCAGAGCTCTTGGGGCCACACAGCCTTTTGAGAATATCCTATGAGAAAGCTGGCTTTTTTTTTTTTTTCATGTAGGAAACAGAAAAACAGCCAGGAATCTTGAATATTTACCTGAATTCTGTTCACAAAAACGTGTTAGCCAAATGGACTTGAATGGGCTTAATTCAATGGCATGGGGTGTAAATTCCACATAAATAGAAATATTATGGATTGTTGAATAAGTTTTAAGACTGTAAAGGGGCCGTGAGACCAGAAAGTTTGAGAACTTCTCATCTAAGCAGCAAAAGCTTTTCTTTTCAGCTAAGCATCTAGAATGGCCAAAGAGCCTGCTGTATCAACACAACAATATAGTAAAAGTAGTAATAATCATATAGTCACAAAATACAGTAATATTAATAATAAGAGTAGGCAGCTAAAAGTTGAGTTATCATGTAGCAGGTACCCTGCTCGGTGTGCTATCTGCAGGTGCAGAATGTCATTTAATCCCCACTCCAATCCTATGGCTTAGGCTCATTATTCTCATTTTAGGAGTGGAGGGAACTGAGGTTCAGAGCGTGAATTCCCTTGTCCAAGGTTGCACAGTGAAGGGCAGAGCTGAGATTCAAATTCAGGGATTCCTGACTCTAAGACATCCTGAGAGATAATTTTGCAAGGATTACTGGACACTTGGCAATGCTGCCTCCCAAACTCCCTTAAGAGAAGCCAAAGTGCCTTCAGGATTTGTGAGAGGTTAGATCTCTTCCACCTGTGCACAGGGCCGTCCCGCCCTCCAGCCTCACCCACTGCCCCGGGATTTGGCAGAAATGGCTCCACCTGCACCTGCACCTGCACAGGTGGCCCAGAGCCTCTCACGCAGGTTCAGCTCCCTCCGGTCCCTGTGCGGAGCGCCCCCTGCCGGCCCCTCTTGGAGGCTGGGCCAGCGCCGCGAGTCAGGCCAGGGACGCGCCCTCTAGCGCCGGAGGCTGGGAACGCACCGCGGTGTGCCGCTCCTGCAGGGGCGGGGCGCGCACCTGGGGATGCACCTGCCCTAGGCCGCCTGCGCTAATGCCGCGCACCCTGTCCTTCCTTTTTTCACTTTTTTCCCTGTTCTGTTTGCCCTCTCCACCCCCATATCCAATTAAATCAGTGGAAGCTCTCCGAGGAAGATGCGCGCAACCATGTAGAACTCAACAGGCATGTCAGGACCTCTCCGGCCCCTCTGCTCTGCGTTCCTGGGCACCCCTCCTGGCAGGGTCCTGGCAGAGCTTCCTGGATGGAACGAGAGGACCAAGCATCAGAAATAGTGTTTTGATTAGTTAGTTTATTGCTCTGTATTTTTATTTAGGGTCCCTTTCAAATAAACAAATAATTGCCAAAATCAGATGTCAAAATATATGTTCCGTATTAGTTGCTGACAATGAACAAATGAACGTTTTTAAAGTGCAAACGTTCTGATGAAAAGATGTGTTGAGAATACTAATTTCAACAGGAGATTAGACACTGCGATGGGTCAGACTTAGAGCGGTGTGGGGAAGGCGTTTTTGAGCAGCCTTTTCTGCATGGCTTTTGTTTTGTTTTGAAACTGGGTTTCATTTTTCACCAGGCTGGGGTGCAGTGATACAATCTTGGCTTAGTGTAGCCTCAACCTCCCAGGATCATGCAATCCTCCCACCTCAGCCTCCCAAATAGCTGGGACCCCGGCTGGAGTCGTCATGCCGGGCTAGGTTTTGTATTTTTTTGTATTGATGGGGTCTTGCTATGTTGCCCAGGCCGGTCTCAAACTCTTGACTCAGGTCATCCGCTGCCTGCCTTGGCCTCCCAAAGTGCTGGGATCACAGATGTGAGCACTGTGCCAGGCTCCTGCATGACTTAGCAGACTTGCAGGCTCCCTTGGAGACAACATGAAAAGTGTTACGTGTGGCGGGGGACTGGAAGCACCCCCTTCTGGGGTCTTTTGTGAATTTGAAGCCTAAGCTAGAACTCTGCTTACTGTATCCAGCCAGTGTAATCACTGATGAAAATGTTGGGTTCTTGCCTCCCCTTGCTAGTGGAAACTCAGGGAGTGGTTAAAAGAAGCTTCCCAAGAGCGTGCACAGTGGCTCATGCCTGGAATCCTGGCACTTTGAGGGGCTGAGGCGGGCTCATTGCCTGAGCTAAGGAGTTTGAGACCACGGGCAGTATGGTGAAGCCCTGTCTCTACTAAAATACAAAAAAAATTAGCCGGGCATGGTGGCATACACCTGTAGTCCTAGGTAATCGGGAGGCTGAGGCAGGAGAATCACTTGAACTCATGCACTGGAATTTTCAGTGAGCTGAGATCGCGCCACTGCACTCCAAACTGAGTGACAGAGCAAGACTCTGTCTCCAAAAAAAAAGCTTCCCCAAAATGCTGACAGTGACCAGTGATACAGCTGACTTTGCTTCAGGCTTGGTGCTCTGCCTAATGCCTCACCTGTGTGAACCCCTGTACCCTTAACAACAGCCTCCAGCAAGAGTTGCTGTTATTGATGAGAGAGCCAAGGGGCTGGGAGACAGAGACATGTGCACAGCATCCTATTGCAGAGGCTGTGGTGTGAGAGGACTCGGACCCACATCTCTTGCCTGGCAGTAACCCTGCGACTCTGCAGGAGGATTGGAAGAACACAGCAACTCACTGAGCTGCACTGCAAGGTCCAAGCAACTGGAATTTAGCCAGGGGGTGAATTCCCATCCTAGAGCCAAGAGAAACCTGGTGCCTCTTACAATGGCCTGAAACGTGCTTCTCTTCTCCCAGAACAGTTTCCTAAGATGTCAGCATCTTGGGAGCAAACAAAAACTGAAGCACAAAGAGTGAGAATGGTTTGTTCTACAGTAAGAAGAGAACTGACACCAGCAGTAGTCACTACGCTCCTGTCTCCAAGTCTCCTGCTCTGGAAGTTTTATTGGTGAAGCCATCAGGCTTGTTAGCACTCATTACACAGCACTGATGGCCAGGCACCGTGTGTGCGTGTGTGTGTGTATGTATGTATGTATATTAGTGTGTGTGTATATTAGAGGGTGTGTGTATTAGTGTGTATGTGTGTGTATTAGTGTGTGTATGTGTATTAGTGTATTAGTGTGTGTATGTGTATTAGAGTGTGTGTATGTGTATTAGTGTGTGTATTTGTATGTATGTGTATTAGTGTGTATGTATTAGTGTGTATGTGTATTAGTGTGTGTATGTGTATTAGTGTGTGCATCTGTGTGTATTAGTGTGTGTGTATGTGTGTATTAGTGTGTGTATGTGTATTAGTGTGTGTATGTGTATTAGTGTGTGTATGTATATTAGAGTGTGTGTATGTGTATTATAATGTGTGTATATGTATTAGTGTGTGTATTTGTATGTGTATGTGTGTATGTGTATTAGTGTGTATGTATTAGTGTGTATGTGTATTAGTGTGTGTATTAGTGTATGTATGTGTATTAGTGTGTGTGTATGTGTATTAGTATGTGTATTAGTGTGTGTATTAGTGTACGTATGTGTATTAGTGTGTGTGTATGTGTATTTGTGTGTATGTGTATTAGTATGTGTATTAGTGCGTGTATGTGTATTAGTGTGTTTATTAGTGTGTGTATCAGTGTGTGTGTATTAGTGTGTGTGTATTAGTGTGTGTGTGTTATTGTTCTAACATTATCACCCCTGGAAACATCTGTTAAACACAGCACTGCATGCATACTTTGCTTGATTGGTTTCTATTAATTGCATCCATAAATTATGCATTAAAGTGGATACAGGCCCCAAGGGAATGAGGCGGGAACTGGGGAATGGTGAGTCAGCCATCTCCCCATATGCTGCCGACACCTAGCTCATTCCGTTTTGACTGATTCCTTTTTCCCTTATCTGTGTTTTCCTCTTACTTCTCTGGTTGATAAAAATCACAGAGAACAAATGAGCCATTAAGAATCCAGGAAAGGCTGCGTGCATTGGCTCACACCTGTAATCCCAGCACTTTAGGAGGCCAAGGTGGGTGGGTGGATCACAAGATCAGGAGATCAAGACCATCCTGGCCAACATGGTGAAAACCCGTCTCTACCAAAAATACAAAAAGTGGCTAGGCATGGCGGCACATGCCTATATGCCAGCCACTTGGGAGGCTGAGGCAGGAGAATTGCTTGAACTCAGGAGGTGGAGGCTGCAGTGAGCTGAGATTGTGCCACTGTACTTCGGCCTGGGTGACAGAGCAAGACCCTGTCTCAAAAACAAACAAACAAACAAAAATCTATGGAAGACCAGGTGCCAGGAGAATATTTCCTTAATGTTCACTGTGATCTGCCCAGATCTATCTAAACACCATGTCCTTAGCCCAGGGCTGGGGGTGCTCCTGGTCCTGAGACTTAAGCCATGCTCTGCTCTGAGCTCTGGGAGGCAACATCACAGAGGAATCTGTCTACAGTCATGACCCTGCTGGGTGGGAGCAGTTGGACCTATGTAATTCGTCTTACACATTTCCATCTCAGCAGTCAGGACCAAGGATGGGGCTCTCCCACATCAGTGGTGCCAATCTCTCTGTGTTCTGCCTGCAGCAGATCCAGCCCTGATTTAGGACATTCCCCCTGACTCCAGTGCCCCAGCTCCCCATTCAGAGCCCAGCCTCACAGGAGAGCCTCTGTACTTGTCCTCTTGGTGTTCTCACCCCTCCCTCCTCCTCTACCACATTCTCTTCCCCCATCAGTCTTTGAGGTCAGCTGGTGTTAACAGACAGCCAAGGACCGCTTGGTCCCCAAGTCCAAACTGCATCTCAGCTGGTTCCTCAGCAGCATCCCTGCTGGTAGCCCCTCCTCTTCTGGTAGCCTGGCTTCCTGTGGCTTTGGGATCCCAACATCCTGGTTTCTTTTCTAGGTCTAAGTCATGCATCTGTGGCCTCAGCACCTGTCCTCTGCACAGGACACAGATCGCTGGGTCCAAGCCTGCTCAAAACGTTTTGAGCAGGCTTGGACAATAATTTGATGTCTCCAACAGATTGGGATACTGTATTGCAATTAAATTATTCCCCAGATTTGATGCCTTAAGTTAGGATTCAGGGTCCTGCGCAGCTTTCTGGTTAAATTCACTTCCCTGTAGCATTCAGACTGATAAATGTGAAACCATCCCTTTATAAAAATCGTGCCCCACTGGACTGACCAGTGAACTTCCAAAACAGGGGCTTTGGCTTGCTGCATAGGATTTTTCTGGAAACACTTCTAGAAAAAAAAAGAAGCATTTTTCCTCAGAAGTCACCCCCAGTATGATCTGTTAGAATCTGCTGTTTTGTTCTGAAAATATTTATTGAATTTTATCTGTCTGCCAGGAACTGGCTGAATGCAGAGAAGGAGGGTAGGTTGTGTCAGATGGGGACCCTGCCCTACTGGAGCAAATGCGTGTGGGTTAGGACAGCCTCATCTGTCTCCTGGACCTTCACCTTATATCCCAGAGAGGAGACATCTGCCAAAGCAAAGAAATGGAGTTGTCATTTAAAACAAGAAAACACACGTGTGTGCGCACACACAGAAAGCAAACAAAACATTGTTAGATGGTATAAATTGTGGTATCAGTGTGTGCAGTGGTGCCTATAAAAATGTTATGCACATAAGCATGAAAACTCAGTAATCCCACTCGGATGAATCCATCCTAAACTACTAACGCAGAACAGCACAAAGATGCATGCATAAAGACAGTTAGGAGACAGGGCTCAGGAGCCAGAAACACCTTAGTCTAAATCCTCATTTGAGCAGAGGTTAGCTGACTCACCATGTCTGAGTCTCTGTAATCTCATTAATAAAATGGGGAAAGTAATATTATCAAGTCATAGGGTTTTTGCACAGGTTAAGCACATTTTATGAGTAAACTGATTGGTATGGTGAGTCAGAGCATCACCTTATGCAGAGGGGATTGTGCTTTCCCCTTCCTGTCTACAGTAGATGATACAAATTTTGTATGTCTTCAGATCCCTGGGGCACCATGTGCTTTCTGGACGGTGGCTTCTAAAATCCAATATGGTCATTACCCTGGAATGTCATTGCACATGCAGACCAACCAGCCACATTACGAGGTCCCTGCTAACAGTACTGGACTTAGACACAACTGCACACCACCTGGAGAGTCTCGGGTATAAGCAGGCATCCTCAGAGGCAGAAGAAGTGGGTTGTTGCAACCAGAAACTGTGCAAGGGTGACACCTTATGGGTAAACTCAACCAATGGGCAATAGCCGCTGGAAAGAAGCCGCCTTATTTTCTCCCACAGCGTACTCCTTGTGACGTGATTTCCCCTTGAAGCCAGTCTGCAGAAGACGTTGGCACCAAGTACCCTGACCCGTTGTGTGTCTCTACTAGTCATCAGAAAACAGTAGACAACACAGCCCCTCATTCCCTGGTGCAGCCTCACATCTTCAACTTCCTATGTTCTCATCCCTATTACTGTGGGTGTGCAGCTCACCCAGGAGGCACTAGACTTGCAAATCCTGGACTCCTGCTTGGTCGTGGAACGCATGATTGAATAGGAATTAGGAGAGAGAGGAGTGGACTGATCACGGATTGAAGTAGTCGGAAAAGGCCTCATGCAGAAGTTGTGGACAAAACAGGGCTATGACAGATGGTGAGAGGGGAGGAAAGGCTCTAACCTTGGCAGAAGGAGCACGAACAAGGCACTGAGTCTTGAGTGAGCATGGTCAGATAATAGCACAAGCCACAAACCGATGACTATTGCAGGGAAGCAATGAGGAGCAAAGCTAGGAGCCTTGAGGCTAAAGCCAGGTAACAGGAGATGTCTCACTCCATGGTCAAGCCCTACAGACAGCAGTGGTAGAAGTCTTTGTGCAGGAGAGTAAAAGTACAAATGTCCTATTTAGGAATATAAGTAGACCCAACGAGCCAGTGAATGAAATGATGGTGGTGGATTCGAGGGGAGAGATTCACAACACTTGCCGGAGTCCCAGCAGAGTCTATGGTGGCGACTGGATGGGTGTGATGCTCCTGATTAAGTGGCTCTTCCCTGGTTTCTCTCTATTCTTCTCCAGAGGTTTCTCAACTCAGCACTATTGACATTTGGAACGGATGGTTCTTTGTTGTGGGGCCGCTCTGTGCAATGAGGCACGTTTAGCATCATGCTGGCTTCAGCCCACTGGATGTCCTGCCTCCAGCTGGGACAACGAAAAATAACTCTGAAACTCCCAAATGCCTCCTGGGGGGCCAAGATTGAACCAGATTGAGAACCATGGCTTGGAGACATTCTTTCTTCTCAAATTGTTCATTAGAACTTTGCACTTCTTCGCCCTGAGAGCCGTAGCACCCTTTTAATTGGTGGTGGAGGGCAGCATGATGCAGGGAGGGAGCTCACACTCTGCATCCTCACATAGGCCTTATGAATCTTTCACTCTCCATTTCTCCAGGAGGTGAGAAACCTTTGCTGTTCATTTTTAGAAAAGAGACCTCAGTCCAGAGCAGGACTGAGGGCCAGGTGCAGAGATGAAGCCCTGCAGTAGGCAGTGTTGAGCGAAGCAGGCAGCTATGCCATCGCCCTCCCTCCCATGCACAGCTCCCTAGACTGTGACGGAGGAATCGCTGAGAGACATCGAACCTGCTGTGCCATGACTCTGACCCAGTGATTAATGGGGTCCCATGGTCTGCACATTTCACATTAGCAAACGCCTTCCATGGGGATGTGACTCTTGACAGATGCATCTTGCTTTCTGAGGTGCAGCTGGTCGCCCTGGAGTTAATGAGGTGGCATTGCACAGCCTGACACTGACATTCCTATCAGGGGACAAGGCTCTGTCCTCATGAATGAAATGATTATTCATGTTTTGCTAATTATTAATTCAAATGTTAATTAGCACTAAACAGAAACGTGTGCTGTCCAGGGGGAAAATACTGTCTTGATTGCTGTTAGAGCAGCAATCCTGCTTGGTTTACTAAATATATATGTATATGTAGTATAATAGTGTACATATAATACTATATAGACACATGGTATAGTAGTATATACACACACTATTAGGATATGTATATATAACATGTGGATACTATGCTGTATATATAATATAATATTTATACTATATATACATGTTATACATATATGCACTGTATATGTAGTATAAATACAGTCATTCATATATATATATGAATGTGTCTGTGTGTGTGTATATATATACAGTGTGTATGTATATATGTGTATGTGTGTATATATATACACACACATACATATTTTATATATACACACACATGCACTATATATAGTATTTATACTATACATGTTATACATATATGCACTGTATATATAGTATAAATGCAGTCATTCATATATATATGAATGTGTATGGTGTGTGTGTGTATATGTATATATATATACAGTGTGCATGTATATATATATACACACAGTGTGTGTATGTATATATGTGTATGTGTGTATATATATATACACACACATACATATTATATATATACACACACATGCACTATATATAGTATTTATAGTATATATGCATGTTATACATATATACACTGTATATGTAGTATAAATGCAGTCATTCATATATATATGAATGTGTATGGTGTGTATATATATACAGTGTGCATGTATACATGTGTATGTGTGTGTATATATATACACACATACATATTTTATATATACACACACATGCACTATATATAGTATTTATAGTATATATGCATGTTATACATATATACACTGTATATGTAGTATAAATGCAGTCATTCATATATATATATGAATGTGTATGGTATGTATATATATACAGTGTGCATGTATACATGTGTATGTGTGTATATATATACACACACATACATATTTTATATATACACACACATGCACTATATATAGTATTTATAGTATATATGCATGTTATACATATATACACTGAATATGTAGCATAAATGCAGTCATTCATATATATATATATATATGAATGTGTGTGTGTGTGTGTGTGTGTGTGTGTGTATATACCCACACACATACACATACTGGCTTCCAGATATTGTGGCATTACGCATCCTACATCCTGGAAGGGTTGTCATACTACAGAGACTCTTTTTCCCTCTGGTTAGAATTAAATGGAAATTCCAGTCACAATTCAAGATGGACACGACTCTCCTCGGGTAGTTCAAATAAAAAGACATTGAAATGGGCATGACTTAGAGAGATGCAGATAGAGCTAAAGGAATACCTGAGAGCAGGTGAGACCCTGAGAACCCAGCAATAGTGGGAGGCCATCAACAGGCCTCGGGCCACAGGGGCATGACGAGAAAACAGCATCCCCTCAGCCACCCAAGGTCAATGGGTAATATCATTGTCAAGACCTAATTTTAAAGGTTACTTGACTTTAAAGGAAACCATAAGTAGCTCTTCTCATTGACTGCATAATTCGTTTACATGATCCATCAATCTGATCAGGAGTGCTTCCGTTTACTTTTTGCTAAGAATGCTATGCACAATTTTGTGGCTAACAACAATTCTTTGAAGAGTGATTGATTAAAGTGCTTAGGTTGGATGGGTCATTCTTATGCTGGATGCACATGGGCCACTCAATCAGACAGTGGAGCATTGGCAATCCGGGATTTCCGAGACTTTTTACACGTCAAACTTCTAGTGCAGTTGGTGGGGCTGCCCCAAACTTCTTTCATTCAGCCACTCATCTGCTAGAGGCCGGACCAGCTGCCACGCATGGCATTCTTGTTCTTGTTCATGTTGTTCTCGTCCTCATTCCCATTCTTGCTCTTGCTTTTGTTCTTTCTTGTTCTTGGGGCTGTGTCCTAACAGGATGAAGGTAGAAACTGCAAGACCTTGAGGTCTGGAAGCTGCACAATATCACCTCTGTTGCAAGTCAGAGGACAGCTCAGACTTGAGAGCTAGGGAAAGGACTCCACCCCTGGATGGGGCAGCATCAAAGTCACATGGCAAAGAAGATTGCACATAGGGTGGGAGATTTGCTACCAGGAAGCTGATTACCACGAGCAGTGAGCTTGGCCTTTATGGGACCTGAAGCTGCTCCCAGTTATAAACCACTCTTGAGAATCAAATTCTTCTAGGTTTGTGCTTTCTCCTGGGTGTGCCAAGCTACTTTGAGATTCTGTGGCTCCTGTGTGTGCTGTCCTGGGTCTAAATCTCCTTGGATTATGCCTGAGTATAAATTATTCCCCATGTATAAATTTCACCCTGGTAGCATCAGCGTAAAATACTTCCTGGACAGGTGCTATTTCTCCAGTATTAGGTGTTCTCTACAGATAATCTACTTCCTGGTCACCTAGATGTCTCCCCAGTGTCCAAGCTACATAAAACATTATTGACAAGAGTTTATTTTTGAGTGTATAAATAATCATATTTCCTAGAAGTTTGCTTACCTTCAGCAGAAGATGCTCCCTGAGCATGAGCTATCTTTGTTGCTGTTTGTGGGGTGTGTGTGTGTGTGTGTGTGTGTGTGTGTGTGTGTGTGGTTTCCTTGAAGGTTTATTTTACCCTGTCATTTATTAAATTTATGTATAATATAAATACAGAAGAGTATACATAGAGTAAGCGTATGGCATGTGTAATTTCAACAAGGAAGCTCTTTGATTCCATTAGCACAGAAAGCAAGAAACAGAAACCAGTGCACCTCTGAAACCCCCTGGTACCCCTTTTTACTCACTGACCCCTTCTGCAAGTAACTACTAATTTGATATATAAAAACATACGTTAGGTTTGGTTATTTTAGAATTCATACAAGTGGAACCATACAGCACATAGCCTTTTGTGATGGTTTTTGCTACTCAACATGACTTTTGCAAAAGGCATTTTTAATGTTGCACACATTTGCATTCCACTCATTTGCATGGCTGTTTTATTTCACTGTGAGAAAATGCCACCACCTATCTGTCCATTATATGCATGATGAACATTTGTGTGGCTTTCAGGTTGTGAGATACTCTAATATGCTTCCATTGCTGGACATGTGAGTATATAATTCAGTATACTATTTCCAGAGAATTAAAAATTCGCTGGGAGAGTTCACTTCCAGGCTCATAAGCATACATACTCCCTAGGTGCTTGCTACTTCTTAAGCATGATATATCCCTTGGTCTGTGATATTACTGGGATAATTAAGCCCAGTAATAAGCTCTTGGATGTGCTGTTTTTTAATATAAGGTATGCCCTTGGTACATGCTCCTTTCAGGAAATATAAGTTTATTCCTGAAAGTAAGCTCCTTCCTGAATATGTGCCCTAATTCTGGGTATCCACTTGAGTGACAGATAATCTATGGGTGTGTGCTGTTTTCTGGGCAAATAGGTTTCTTCCTAGATGTGAGGCACACGAGGGCAGAGGGTGAGGGAGTCTCTGAATGACCTTGGTGTCAAACGCTTTCCCACTGGATGCTGTCATTGGTGTTTTCTGTCAGACCACCTGCTGAATCTTAGCCTCTGGAAGCTTAGTGCTCTTGGGACTCACTCTTGCAATTCCTCACCTCCCAAAGAACATGTGTTTTCTACAAGCATCTTTTTCATGTTATTAAGCACAGCAGAGGCCATCTCAGGAAGATCCACACTTTATGCAGAAACAGGTCTAATCCTTGCCTTGTATTCCCTCAGCTCATGGGGCAGATGCCACTGCAGATGGGTGCCCATGGGGATGGGTGATGGGGAGATAAACAATTCACCAGGCACCTTGACCATGGGACTACAGATCAAAGTTCCCAGGAGAACCTTAATGAGCCATGATCACTGGAAATCAGTGACGATAATGATGATATGCTCTCTGTTAATGAACATGAGAATTTCCCACCATATGTCAGCAGACAAATTGCATTTAGCAGCTGGTATGTGATCAGCATTTACTGAGGAGAAAATGTGTTCATTTAATATTTGGAATTGCAGTCTGGCCGTGATAAAAACTCACTTCCCATTACTTAATTCCCATTTACAAACCTATATTTAGCTCATGGAATGGGATTCTGTAGGCACTGCTACGCAAATCAACATTTAATGATAAGCACGATATCAATTCCAGTATTTTTCCTTGACTGGCATGACTGCTAGTATTGCCAGAAAAATAGCAAAGATAATTTATTTCGGCAGGTCTCAGAGTCAACTATGACTTGAATTTGGTTTATACTCGCATATCGTGAGATTCTTCTTTCTTGCTGTTGTTGTTTGAGGCAGTGTGTTGCTCTGTCGTTCAGGCTGGAGGATCTTGGCTCACTACAATCTCAGTCTCCCAGGTTCAAGAGTTTCTCATACCTCAGCCTCCTGAGTTGCTGAGATTATAGGCATGCACCACCATACTGGGCTAACTTTTGTAATTTTTTTTTCGTAAAGAGGGAGTCTTTCTATGTTGCCCAGGCTGGTCTCAAACTCCTGGCCTCAAGTGGGCCCTGCGTCAGCCTCTCAATGTGCTGGGATTATAGGTGTGAGCGACCACATCTTGTGGACTCCGGGCTTCTTAATGGTGACTTATTTTCCCTCTGGTGACGAGAAAACCATCAATTGGGGGCCAGAACCTGCCCCTGACCTATGCTGCTCACTTACTGTGTGAGCTCAGGCAGGTTGTAATTCTTCCCTGAGCTTTGATGTGCATGTGCTGGTGTGTTTGGACCCCAGCACTCTACAAAATTATTCTCATCAGTTCTCTAATCCCAAAGTTGATTCTCAGTTCTCATCTTCCTTTAACATGCCTTCCATGTGGTGGAACCCTCCACGTTCCTTGAAACACCTGGCTTCTAGAGTCACAGGTTCCTGGCTTTCCACCTGCCCCACTGACAGCCCTCTCTTTCATTCAATATGGCTGACTGCCCTTGGTGGCCCTGGCTTGCTGAGTGGGTCCATGCTCAGTCCTCGGACTTGTCTTCCAGTCCTGTATTCATCCTTTTGGCAGTTTGTAGTATTCCGTGACTCCACATGTCACCTGTTCTCTGCTGAGTCCTGAACATACATACCCAGCTAGATTCTCTGTCCTGAACTCACCTCAAACATGACATCCCCCCTCCTGCAATTATGGTTCCCAATTCCTCCACCACCCTCATCTGTTCTGCTAACAGCCTTCTCCATGTGCTCAGGTCTTCAATCTTGAGGTCATCCTTGGTGCTGCTTTCTCTCTCTTGCTATCCCAATCCACGAGGGACATTCATAGGTTCTACAATGAGAATATATTTGAACATGGACCCCTCTTCACTGTTTCACGATCACCACCCTGAGCCACGCCCCATCATCTCTCAGAGTTCATTACATCAACTTCCCCTCCAGAATCCCTGCTTCCTCTTGTGCCACCTACAGAAGCCGAAATAAGCATTTCAAATTACAATCTGGATGATGCCACTCTCTTCAAAGCCCTCTATTTAGTTTCCACCTCTTTCAGAATAAAAAACACCATCTCTACACCATCTGGCTGTCTCTCTCCTGTTCCCTTTCTTCCCTTCCTTCCCTCCATTCATTCGCTGTGCTCCAGCAGTGCTGCTCAGAGAGCTCTTCCTTAAATGTGCCCTGCAGCCTCCCTGCCCAGGGCTTCCACGTGAGTGCTTCCCTCTGCCTGGGATGCCCCCTGACGCCCTGAGAAATTGCAGGATTCACATCCTGACCGAATTCTGGGATCTGCTTTCTCAGTGAGTCTTGCCCTAACCACTCTATTTATTGTTTCACCCCTCCACAAAGAATTCCTACTTTGCTTCCTGGATGCTGAGTTGACCATAGCCTGCATCACTATCTGGTCAGATACATGCTTTAACCACTTATGTGTTTATTATCTGAATGTCAGCTCCATGTGGGCACAAATGCTTTATCTGTTTTGTTTTCTACTTTATCCTAAAATAGTGCCCGACCCACAACAGTTACACAAAAATGTGAGAATTGCATTAATTGATGCTTATTGTTTGATTGGACTGAGGACCTTTCCCTCTTCCTAGTTATGTAATTGATGTTAAGAAGACATTTAGCTGAGATGACAACAGTGCTAGAACCTTAAATAAAATAAAGATAATTTCAGCCCAATAGCTGGCTGGCTGATTTTGTATCTGTGGGAGAACAAGTGGTTTCACTGAGCTTTTTACAGAAATTCCTGTTTGCTGTCTCTGCTTGATGCCACCTCAAAGATTTGAAGTTGTAGGTCAGGGTCATGGCACTCAGAGCTGGATCCTGTAGAGTTTCCATGGAAATGATATCATATAATATTCCATTTCACACAATTGCATATATGTAAGTATGTATTGTGGCATCATTATACAGATAAATATGTATGATATATCTAATATGGTATAATTAATGTATATGACTTATATTACATATATTATGTACCATTGACACAGAAATATATAAATATATCTTTATAAATATATATTATATAGTAATATAAATATATATATTAGAAGATACTAACCTGTCCTAGATAGACGAGGGTTATAGCACCCAAAGCTGGGTCCTGTAGAGCAGGATAGTCCAATCTTTTGTCTTCCTTGGGCCACATTAGAAGAAGAATTGTCTTGGGCTATGCATAAAATACAGTAACAAAAACAACAGCTAATGAGCTGAGAAGATAAATCCCAAAAACATCTCATAATATGTTAAGAAAGTTTACAGATTTGTGTTGGCCACATTCAAAGCCAGCCTGGGTTGCATGCAGTCTACAGGTGGTGGGTTGAACAAGCTTGCTGTACCATTTCCATGGCAATGGCATCATACGATACCCAATTTCACATAATTGCATATATGTACTGTGGTGTTATCATATATTATCAATATATAATATAGATAACATATGACATATGGTATATATAATACATATTAATATTATTATCTGTATGTTTTATATTAATATATATTTTATATGATTGTATTATTATTTATTATATATTTCATATATATAAAAATATAAAACGTTACCACAGTACATGCATGCACATGCGTTTACATTCAAGGTTCCTGGCTTCCAACTCCCAAAGCCCTTATTAGTCTTTTCTTTCGATGCTGGGTCTGTCAGGCCTCATGAGCAGATCTCAGTAAACAGACTCTCCAACCTTCTCCTGCCATCCTTTCACCTGTTCCAAAGCAAAAATCTAGTCCTCCCCTTCTTTTCCTATTGTGGTTTATAAAGCCCCTCTCCAGAGATGGTCCCACCTTGTAACCTAAGGGAAAGAATGCTGACCTCACCAGGCTTCCATCAAAAACCAAGAGGATTGAGCTCAGGGAGCTTCCTGGTAGCTGAACATGTGGAAGTTTCTGAAGGGTGGTGCCCGGGGAGGGAGTGGAAGCTCTTTATCCCTTCCCCCATACCCAGCTCTAGCATCTATTCATCTTTATTGTTTGCAGTGTCCTTTATAATACCCTGGAAAAGGTAAATATTTCTCTTGAGTCTTCTGAGCTGCTCGAGCAAATCAATCAAACCCAAAGAGCTGTTCTGTCAGAAGTTCTGGGGACCCAGGCTTGTGGCTGGGGGGAAGGAGGGGTGGTCTTGTGGGACTGGGTTCTCAACCTGTGGCCTCGGATACTATCTCCAGGTAGACAGTGTTTTGATTTAAAGAACACTCTCTGGAAGCCCAACCGAACAATAAGCATTAATTTATTCTATTCCTGCATTTGCATGTATCTGCTCTGGGTGGATAAAACAGAGACATTGGGGGGTACCTAGCTGGTGTCCACTGCTCATTGGTGAGGAAAGAGAAACAACACATTTGGTTACAGAAGTCTCCTGTGTTGAATAAAGTGTGGTAGTAATAGAGGAAAAACATGATTTGAGAGTTTGTTCAAAACATGTATGTATATGTATCCATATATAACTATATATTTAATAGAGACAGAGATTGAGAGTGCAATTAGTAACTTACAGTTAGAAAAAATAAAACAAGGTTGGTTTTGGTGTGTGCAGTTTGTTAAGGCCTTCATTCATTTAACAGATAATTACTGAGCATCTATTATGAGCCAAGCACTGTTTTATGTACCAGGAGTAGAGCAATCAAACAGAGAGGCAAAATTATTATCTTCAGAAGTCACAGCCTAGTTGGGGAATAAAGAAGTCATAGCATAATATGATTTCAAAGGCTGATGGCTGCTAAGCATAAAATAAAACAGGAGTGTGAGGCAGAGAGTGAGGGATTGGGGTGGAGGCTTTTATCTAGAAGAGTCAAGGTGGCCTCGATAACTAGCATGGAGGGTGAGGAGTGTGGCAAGCCAAGGCTCAGAGAAAGAAATGGGCCTGGTGTGTTCCAGAGACAGAGCGAGGTCTGGAGCAGCCATGAGCTGGGGGAGGGGAAAGGATTGTGTTTAAATCAAAAACAGAGTTGCTGTTTCTTGAATGGGATGGTTTAAGTGTGGATAGGGACAGTGCATGAACTCAGCTGCTGAAGGGATCGGTTAGCAATGAGTAAGGAGTAGAAAAATCGGGAGGTCTGCTGGAGTGTTTATCCAGGGCAAGGAAAACTAATCAACAGTTAATACATTTAAAAGGAATACTGGAGGCAGGGCTCAGTGGCTCATGCATGTAATCCCAGCACTTTGGGAGGCCAATGTGGGTGGATCACGAGGTCAAGAGTTTGAGACCAGCCTGACCAAGATGGTGAAACCTTGTCTCCACTAAAAATACAAAAATTAGCCAGGTGCAGTGGTGGGTGCGTATATTCCCAGCTACTTAGAGGCTGAGGCAGGAGAATTGCTTGGACTTGGGAGGCGGAGGTTGCAGTGAGCTGAGACTGTGCCACTGCACTCCAGCCTGGGTGACAGACAGAGTGAGACTGTCTCAAAAAAGAAAAAAAAAAAGAGGAATACTGAGGCCACACATGGATTGCATGCCTGTAATCCTAGCACTTTGCAAGGCTGAGGCAAGATTGTTTGAGCTCAGGAGTTTGAGACCAGCCTGGGCAACATGGCGAAACCCATCTCTACCAAAAATAGCCAGTGGCAAATGCCTGTAGTCCCAGCTACTTAGAAGGCTGAGGATGGGTAGATTGCATGAGCCCAGGAGGTTGACGCTGCAGTGAGCCATGATCATGCCACTGCACTCCAGCCTGGGCAGCACAGCAGGACCCTGTCTCAATCAATCAATCAATCAATCAAACAATCAGTGAATGGAATATTGGAAGACAAAAGTTAAGTTGTGTTTTCATAACAAGACACTATCAAGAAGCGTGAGTAGTCTGGAATTTTACACCACTGGTAAGCTAAAAAATTAGGCTGTTAATTGTGTCATGAATTCCAGCAGAAGACATAAGACTCCAGAGTCAGATGCAAAGAATTTTGTTCACAGTACAAAAAGCAGCTTTGAGTGTCATGAGGATTCTGTCAGTTTCCAATACCTCCAGGTCCACCTGGGATGACACAGAGGTCAGTTCCCAGGCAGGTGATGCTCATGAAGTGATTTGTGTCCTAGCTGAGAAACATGGGCTTGGGGAACCTACTAATTTTACAGTGAGCAGGAAAGATGTCTGCTTTTTCTGTAGAAGAAGACGTTGTCTCATCTCTCAAGGCGGCTCACTGAAAACACAAGCCTGAGAGATGGCCTGAACAGAAAGCGTTTGGAGCCTTGCATTCTCAGTATGTCCAGCAAGAAGGCACAGGGACACTCAGAGCCCACGGATGATTGACATTCCCCATAGTTACAAGTTCACTGTGTCAGGTGCAGATGGAATGGAGAGACTAGAGATGATATGGCACCATGGAAAATGTCACAGTTATGAAATCATACTGCATGTTTTCTCCTCTGATGCATCCCATCCGTGGGGTTCCCCATCCCACTGAGGTTGCAGCAGTGCTGAGATTGAGTTCTGGCTTCTCTGTAGACCTCATAATCCCAGGAACCGCAACCCCCAGGAGGGCGCCCTGGGTCCAAGTAGGAGATGACTGCACCTAGCAGGTGCTTATTTTTGACAGTATCTCACACACCTGAGCTCATTTGCACTTTCTGTGACTCCCAGGATCAGACAGAATAAGCATCATCTCTTCAATTTCTAGGTAGGGAACCTAAGCAGGTAGAACTTACGCAGTTCCATAAATAAGTTGGGAAGAAATTTGGGGCCTAGATTAAGTCTTAAAATTCCAAGGTCACTGCTCATTTCACTGATTCCAAATGATGTTTCATTGCTGCCCTTGGCATGCGGAGAGTGGGGCCGTCACGGCTGTGAAATGAAGAGCAACTGAGAACTCCAACCTCACTGTTTGTGCCACCCATGAGACGCCATGGCTGGGGAAGGGCTGCAGTTGTCTCGAGCATGCAAATTAAGTAAACCCTCAACGTCAGTGCCGTGAGTTTGAAACACCCCATTGAGCTGATAAAGCAGATCTGAATGCCATTATTTCACTCCCAGAAAGGGGTTTGGAAAAAGAGGCCTTGCAGTCAGGAAAGGGACTTGGAAAATTAAAATACGTCATCAGGGATGGAAACCGCAAGGGAAAATACTGACGCTCCAACACTAGAACCGTTTCTTCCCGGGCATATTTTCAGTTGTGGTATGTTCAGCATGACTAACCTTTTGTGAAGAAGGAAAGCCCAGCGAGGTCATTATAATAAGCCAATGGGAAAAGGTTTGGAACCAGTTCTTAACTAATTAAGGTTTTATTTAAATCGTGTGAACGTGCTTTTCAATGTCACTGTCAAACTTCCATATGATGGCCAACAAGGTTCCCTCCTGGTGCTACTGGGCCTGTGAATTGACTCCCCATTATTAGAGGGAAAATGCATGCTGGAGATGTTGTGGGGTGATTATCAGCTGTTCACCTGAGAAATAACGCAGCATCTGCAAAAGCATCATTTTCCACCTAGTCTGACATTGAGCATTGTTGTAAACACTACAGGCATCTACATTCTGGCTCATTTAATTTCTCTACATTATATCCTCTAAATCTTTGATGTAGTGATTGTTTAATGGGATCTCTAATTGTTACCAGGCAGTGAAATCAAGGCAGGTGCATCTTGCAGGGAATACTGAGACCATCAAAGGTGCAGCACTAGACCCCGCGGAGGCACGGGGGATCTAACTCAGAAAACATCTGCTCACTTTAATTCAGCCTGGGGTTGAGACAAAATGGACAGCTCTGAACTGGAAAAGAATCATGCACATTTGCAGTCTGATGAGGGGACTCGGGATGTTTTGCATGGTCATTCTTTGGGCTGACAAAAAGTCCTGTAAGTTTTGTATCTTTCATGTGAGATTCTCCAACAGATTGTGGGTTTGGGTAATTGCTCCTCTCATAGGAGATAGAAATAAATCAGCATGACTCCGTCTTCCCTGTAATCCAAGTCCACACACATCTCTGTGGTTTTAGCTACGTTTGTCATTCTTTCTTTATTGGATATATCTACCCCATAATTCTGGGGCAGATCACTGAACTGTGAATGGAGGCTTGGCATGCACCTACCCGCCTCTCCTGAGTTGGTATCATGAGAACATATGCAACATTTGCAAAAACTTGCACAGATGAGGTAAAGTGTTTGGAGACAGCACTGGTGAAGGTGGAGTGGTTGCACTGCAGTTAAAGTCATGCCTAAGCAACGTAGGCGGTGTCTACCTTTGGGACTGAGGGACGCTGAGAAAGGGGCACTCAGGCTCAGACTTCATTCCCATATCATAATGCTTCCTTCCCAGACGGACAAAGAAGTCCGGGAAAATGGAAACCTCTCTTTGTAGAGTCTGTTGCAGAATGTGGATAAGGTTCCCAACCATCCCAAGCATCCCCCAGTTTGCTGCTGACTGGGGGAGTTCGCAGAACATGAAGCTTCACTTATAGAACTAGGGTGTTCCCGAGCAAACCAGGATGAGTTAGTCACCCCAGCATCGGATAGCATCGTCTCCATTCCTTTATGTTTGTCATATCCACTTACCCTACATATGATTACCTACTATTCATGTAACATTTTTTTTCTTTAATAAAAGTTGCTTTTTACTGCTTTACATCACTGCCGCAAGTGGAAGTTAAACAGAAATGCATATTACAAACTTTCTAAAATGTGGCAGAATTTTTCTGCTGCCCACCTAGATGCCTTCTCCTTTCATGCCCATCCTAGATTTGTGCTGAGGCCTCAAGAGAGGAAGAATGATCAGTCAAAGGGAATCCCACTTCTTTGCTAGTTTGAGGTCTATGTGTAAGTATGCAACTCAGTTCTGGCCTTCACACCTGAGAGCAATTTAGAAATGGGGCTTTTGGGAAAATGCATTCCCAGAAAGTTGTGGCTTTTAAGACAAAAACAAAACAAAGCATTTTTGGGCTCTGCCCATCACTCTTCTTGTTTGTAGGCTAAACGTATAGGATGTGAGTCATGAAGGGGGGGAAGCGACTTTGTGATTACACGGGAATGTCCGAGAGACTCCCTGTTTCACACACATCCCTGAGATCCTGGATCTAGGAGCCAGCCCCAGAGACGCTGCCTGAAAACTACTAAGGGCTCTGCTCATGCTGTCTTTTTTGGAAGGATATAGCAGAAGGTTTTTAGGACCAGGTATGGTGGCTCACACCTGTAATCCCAGCACTTTGGGAGGCTGAAGTAGGTGAGTCACTTGAGGTCAGGAGTTTAAGACCAGCCTAGCCAACATGGTGAAACCCTGTCTCTACTGAAAATACAAAATTTAGCTGGGCCTTGTGTTGCATGCCCATAGTCCCAGCTACTCAGGAGGCTGAGGCAAGAGAATCACTTGAACCCAGGAGGCGGAGGTAGCAGTGAGCTGAGTTCATGCTACCACACTCCAGCATGGATGATAGAGTGAAACTCCATCTCAAAAAATAAATAAATAAAAGAAGTTTTTAAACTGTTAAAGATGATCAAGACAGATGTTTTGTTCTCTGAAATAGCAACAATGATGAGAGAAAACTCAAAAGGAAAATATAGGCCCACCTCATTTCACCGGGCATCACTTGGCTGTGCTTGTAGATAATGTGTTTTTTACAAATCGAAGAAGGGGCAGCATCGAGTGATGGGCTCCATTTTTCCAACAGCATATTCTCAATTCATTAGTAGTTTTTGGCAACAAAGTATTTTTAATTAAGGTACATACATTTTTTTATGCATAATGCCATTGTACACTTAAACGATCAGGGTATAGTGCAAACATAACTTTGCAAGTGAAGTTATGGTGAAATGCTTTGGCTGTGTCCCCACCCAAATCTCATAGTGAACTGTAGTTCCCATAATCCCCATGTGCCATGGGAGGGACCCAGTGGGAGGTAATTGAATTATGAGGACGGTAACCTGCATTCTGTTCTCATGATAGTGAGTGAGTTCTCAAGAGATCTGGTAGTTTTATAAGGGCCTTTCGCCTTTTGCTTTGCATGCCTCCTTGCTGCTGCCATGTGAAGAAGGAATGTTTGCTTCCCCTTCCACCATGACTGCAAGTTTCCTGAGGCCTCCCCAGCACTGTGGAACTGTGAGTCAATTAAACCTCTTTCCTTATTGAATTACCCAGTTTGGGGTATTTCTTCATAGCAGTGTGAGCATGAACTAATACAGCTGGGAAATTTTAAAAAACTCTCGCGATTCTCTTTATTGCAGTATTAGCTTTATTGCAGTCATCCGGAACCAAACCTGAAATCTCTCTCAGACATGCCTGTAACATTTCTCACCATGTGAACCTATGTTGTGTAATGCTCTGTTTGGCAAGCAGCTAAAATCAAATTACACATCTCCAGGGCCTCTCTGTACACTTCCAATAACACTTTACTAATATATTGCATATGAAATCAATTTTATGCCACTAAGAACATTTCAGACAGGTAGACTGAAGCAGAAACTTTTTCACTGACAGAAACGTTGCAGTTACACACCATGACTTTCATTTTTTAATGGAAGCTGAATCCAGTAATCGTCAATGTAGACACATTACACAAGCAGAGAGATATCAGTATCTGTATCTATTGACCTACTTATTTATCAATATCTATCCATTTCAGTTCGTGAGTTCATGACTTCCTCTGCTATTTTAATCCTAAATTGAGAGGCAAGAGAAAATACTATTTTGAATAATGGCTTTGAATACATCAGCTTCTTTCAGATAACAATAGTATTTGGTGCATTAATAGGAAATACCAATATAACATTTTAAAGTTTTCCATTAATTTTGTCTTAAAAATTAACCTTGATTCAACCTCACTTTTCCCTTACAGGTCCCAGATTCTCTTGGAAATTTTGCTCACTATTTTATATTCAGCTGTTCTTAATTTTCAGTCATTAAAAAAACATCTTTTGTTAATTTCATGTTGCCAAAATATGTGTATCATTATTTATGTGATATATTATTTAAGTTAACTCTACGAGTAATAAGAATATTCAAAAAGGACATAATATCATCATGGTAAACTTACCATAAATAGAGGACAATTACGAAAATGAGTGTAGTGAAATGGAACATTGCAATTCCATGCTGTTACCAGTGTCAAGCCTTGAGCTTAGGCAGGCCTCCTTTCTCTTAAAAAGACTGAAAGTGTTAGAAGTTACAGGCTCTAACAACAAATAGATTTTTCTCTGTGATGCAATCTGAAGAGCTCAAAAAGAATTGGAAAGGAAACGAGTTACTCACTATGATATTTAAATTTATTTAATTTCCTTTACATAACACTGAGCCATCTGTCTCATCATGAAAAAGATCTCACTTCCTCCCAGAGAGGGCTGTTCTGTTGCTGACTGTATTTGGAAGGCCACCCACAGCTTTTCATCATTTTGTTCTGACATCTGATGGGCAGCGTATTGTCCCTCCTCCAGACTCAGGGTACAGATCCTGATTGGTTCAGGTCTGTAACAGAACTCCTATGAGGATATGCCCATTTCACATAAGTTTGTGATTGATTCGGTCTGGGTCATGTGACCTGTATCAGGCCATTGAGACCTAAGACTATGTCTTATGGAGATTTCAGGGAAACACTTTCCTTCTTCATATAAATAATATTAAGCCAGAATGGCCTCTTGTTGTGCCTTTCTTCCTGTTCTGCTCTGGGTGAAAATGTGGTATATAAAATTATGAGGGCCATACCCCCATTGTAAAAGTCCACACTGCAGATGAAGACAAATATGTAAAAGCCGTGGGGTGCTTCATGATCAACTATCACTGAGTGTAGCCCAAACTCATGGCAATAAATAACAAGAAAGTCCTCATCCTTTAAAGGTATTCCAAACTCTCAGCTTTTATTCATTTTGTGTCTGCTACAATATTCAGTCTCTTTCCTTACATTAATCTCAACCATCTATTTAGAATCTGCTCAAATTTTAAGTCTAAGAATCATTAGCCAGGGGTCTTTCGTGAACTTGAACATTATTGGAATTCAGTCTGATTTTAAAAAAAGAAGAAGAAGAGAAAAGAACAAGACAAGAGTAACAAAATACAGAATGCAAAGTAAATTTGAAAGCACGTTTGTCTTATTCCTTAGTTCATTAAATATTGAATAAGCACCTACTATGTGCTCAGTTCTCCATAGTGAACTGGACAACAGAATCCTAATTGTTGTTGGGATTATAATTATCACAACTGCTCATGTTTTCTTTTGTCATTGCACCCTGAAACTCTTCAAGGAATGACTTTTTGATATTCTGCTTCTCAGAAAACCTATTTCTCACTATGGAAATGTAGACTGTTGTCAGACCTCAGACTGAGTTCAGACTTTCAGGGGAGAGAAGTACAAAGTATGAAAACAGAACTAAAACTACTTCCTTAGTTCCTGTTGGCTCAACACATGGGCTTTTGTCTCCTTCCCAGAAATGAGATTTTTTTGGGGGGGCATTGGTTTATTTCTAAACTTAAGAATGGCTCACTAGTATGTTAGGAGTTGCCTGGTGGTAAACAATCCTCTGGTGTTTGCGGTTTAAAGAGGTTGAAGGCTGGGACAGGCATGGTATAGTCGCAGAACTTTGGGAGGCAGAGGTGAGAAGATCACTTGATTCCAAGAGTTTGAGACCAGACTAGGCAACATCGCAAAGCCCTGCTTGTATGAAAAATAAAATAAAATAGAATGAAGGGTGGAAAACAATGCAAACATTCATCAGTGAGTCAATGAATAAACAAACTGTGCAAATAAACAAAACGTCCAAACAAAATGGGCAAATTCATATGATGAAATATTATTCAACAATAAAAGAACTACTGATAATGCTACTATAACATGTGCATGTTATAGCAAAAATTGTGCAAAATGAAGCCTGTCACCAAATAGCACCTATTGTACCATTTCATTTGTATGATGTTCAGAATAGGGAAATCTATAGAAATCATATTGGTAGTTGACAGGGGTAGGTGGGGGGAAAAGAAATGACTGCTAGAGTATATAGAGATGTTTAGAGTAATAAAAAGTTCTGAAACTAGACAGGGATAATGGTTGCACAAAACTATGAATGCACATAATGCCACTATATCATCTCTTTTAAAAGGTTGCATTTGTTAATATGACATATATATATATATATATACACAATTAAAAAGGGAAATGAAATTGGAAATTTGCCCTTAGATTTAATTTTTTTTCTTTCTTTTATAGTGTCAGTTTCCACTGCCATTGAGCAAAGGGAGCTAGCACACTGGCCACATTGAAAGAGTCCAGGTCCCAAACATTGATGGTTACTGTCAAAACCAAATGCTTAGTCAGCATAGTTATTAGTTCCAGGTTAGACTATGGTAGAGGGACGGAGTTTTTCCACACCTTCCAAGTTGAAAGGCAGCAACAAAATCTGAACATTTCTCTGGGTGTCAAGGGAAGAAAGTAAATACAGATCTTGACCAGCTTTTCAGAAATTGCTTTGACAGCTTTACTATTTTTGTTTAGTGACTCTAGCAGTGAAGGTCTATATTGTGTTTGGATTAAATTGTCATGGAAGAGGGCAGTTCTCATGCTATAAACAAAAAGGGTAGATTCTAATGAATTTGAAGTCCTTGAAGTTTCCTTTTTAAATTTTTTAATTTAATCCGTTTATTTTAATAAATCCAAGAAGCAAAGAATTGGAGAGAAACATGGAGAATAAATAAACGCCACATGAAAATAATTGAGGATGGAGGCTTTTGGTCATTCAATGGACCATTTATAAAACTGCTGTGTTTGTTTGGCTGCAGTGGTGCGACAGGTCAAATAAAAAGGTGTGCTAAGGGATGTCTGCAGACATTTCCTTTATTTCTTTAATTGTCTTAGAGTGCAAGAGAGATTCTGCCACACAATGCTAGAATGAATAACACACTAACAACAAAACGGAAGTGAAGATGTGAACTGAAAATATTCTGGCCTCACGCAATAACTCTATACATCAAGTTAAATGTATTTAACTCAGAAAAAGAAAAATTTCACCTGTGTAAGATGCACAAAACAAAAGCACATGGAACAGCTGAAATGGAGCAAAAGAGATTGATGATTCAGATGCCTGAGCTCCTGGGTTTGAGTTTTAAAGATTTAAGACTCCTAGGGATATCAACAAATTGAAATAGATTGATATCTCCTGCTCACAGAAAGTGGAAGATGTCCAACTTTCTGTAGTTAATTTATAACCAATGTTAACAGAGATCTTCAGTCACTTAGTCTTTAGGATTGTGGAGAGCCAACTGCTGAATCGATATGTGCTCCCGAGAGCCATTTTGAGGACATTTGGTGAGCATTACGATACGACCAATAATGTTTCCAATCACATCCACAAAGGCAATTAAAGGAGACATCTGAGATTGAGCCATCTCACATCTGTCGAATCGCATTCACTCAAATGTGATGGCCCCAATTTGGCTATCAGACATGAACAGATAACTACAAATTGAATTAAAATCTGATTTTTGCCCAAGAGAAGGCTGAAGAAGAAAATACATAAAAGGCACTGGCTCAGAGAGCAGATCCCATATCTGTGAGGTTCAAAGAATATGTTAGGCCTTATAAGTTGAAGATAAATAGATGAACTGTCATAGGAAACCTACTTAACTATATCAATACACTGTACATATTTTAGCACAATAAAAAAGAGACATGACACTGGAAATTTGCCCTTATGCTACCAAACTCTCAATAGGCTCACTACCCAATGCATACAGAGGAAATAACATGGCACTACCTTCGGGCAAAAGAGAAGCTTTATTGCAAGTTGACTGGCAAGGAGACAGAAGGAAATACTCAAATCTGTCTTCTGGAGCTGGAGATTGGTTCTGGTTTCACAAGCATAAGGTAATGACGTGTGATCTGATTGGATGTTGCAATGAGGTGATGCCAGGAGGCATGACCTTACTGGATCCTTCCATGGGGTGACACCAGGGCTTAATCTAATTGGATCCTGGACCCTGCCATGCTGCGTCTCCTTCTTAATTCAGCTCCCATTTCTCCATCAGAGCACTTAGGTTCCCCCTGTGATTGCCCGTGTGGCTCATCTGAGTAGGCTCAGGCTATGTGGCCTTCAACCTGGGGTCCATGGATCTGAAAAACAAGTCACAACTTTGTTACATTAAAGTTGAACCACATTGGTCTGATACAGACCCACATAGACTTAATATTTTTTCTTTTTAACTTTTTCAGATTAACAAAATCAGATATAACAAAATTGATTTCCACCATAACTTAGCTCCTTCTCATTCCCTCAAAAAAAAAAAAATGTCCATGAGGGGAACAGAATTTGACTTTATTAATCACTAAGATTTGACCATATTTTCAGCAAATGCTGCTCTAAGAAGCTGGACATTCTCAGGATAGATGGAAAGATCAAGAGTATTTCCCTGGGTAATATAGTATGTTTCTGTAATGGTGAACAGTGGGGTCACAGTTCTCTAGATTTACCTGGGGAAACATCAGAAGTGTTTCTTCTCACATTTACCAGTGTATCCCCCTGGGCATCTGGGGAAAATGAAAATTCTGCAAATTTTAAGACCAACATACTTACGACCTTTCTTATTTCAAGGAGATAAATGCCATTTAGTGTTAGTTTTCTGAGGATGCAAAGGAATAGGAACACTCTTACATGGTTGGAGTGTAAATTAGTTCAACCATTGTGGAAGACAGTGTGGTGACCTGGTGGTTTAAACAACAGGCATTTACAGTCTCACAACTCTGCAGGTTAGAAGTTGAAGATCAGGTGTTGGCAGGGTTGGTGTCTTTGGAGTCCTCTCTCCTTGGCTTGTGGAAGGCCATCTTCTTCCTCTGTTTTTATGTGGTCTTTTCTCTATACATGTCCAGGTCTAAATTTCCTCCTCTTTAAAGGACATCAGCCATATTGGATTGAGACACACTCTAATAAGCTCATTTTTAGTTAATTGCCTCTTTAAGGACTCTATCTTTAAATATAGTCACATTCTGAGGTACTGGGAGTTAGGACTTGAACACATGAATTATTTTAGAGGAATATAATTTAGCCTATAACAATGGTAATGGCTGTATTTCCCTTAAACATCTGATATTTATTTCTTGACTCAAGCCCACAGTGACAGAAGAATGCTCACTTGGTGAGAGCTAACATGTCTACAAAGCTGTTTTAGTCAGCTTGGGTGCCGTAACAGAATACCCAGACTAGAGTATTTCAATAATATGCATTTATTTCCCATAGTTCTGGAATCTGGGAAGCCTAAGCTCAACGCACCCAAATATCCATTTTTTTTTTTTTTTTTTTTGATGAGGGTTTTATTCCTGGTTTGCACAGGACAGAGAGGAGAGATAGGGATGCAACTTTCTCATGTCCCGTGAGAGCACTAAGCCCATTCATGAGGGCTCTGTGCTCATGACTAAGCACTTCCTCAAAGCCCCACCTCATGTATTGTCACACTGGGGGTTAGAATTTCAAGATATGAATTTGGCAGGGATAAAAATATTCAGTCCACATCAAAGCTCAAGGAATGATGTTGGCCCTGGTGTTCATCTGAAGACATGGAATTTGCAGCTGAGGTTGCCAAGCTCAGGTGTGAGTGAGATTCTCCCATGTGCCCTAGGTTCCATTCTTCCCACCAGGAGAGATGGGATTCAGCACAAGGTGAGTGTTGGCTATGTTGGCCTCAGACTCACCTGTTTTTTTTTTTTTTTTTTAATCCTATCTCAAGACTTTTCTACAGTGAATATCATCATCTCCAGCAAACTAAAAGACATTAACCCTTATCCAGGAAACGAGTGATGGAGGAACTGTACACCCATCTTCATGGCACAGGACATGTATTTAAGTTCTATCCTATGAAGCAGGGAACACAAGTTAGAGTGTATGTTGAGAGGTGGCGGTATCTCACCCACATATCAGCTATGGAAATGTAAAGCATGCCCTGTCTTCCATTTCTTCCTTGCTGCTCATTTACCTATTTGTCTATTGTTCCTTCCTTGTTGCTCATTGGAATTATTTTCCATTGTTTCCTTGCTCTCTTCCCTTTATTATCTGAGCTGCCACCGATAGCCACACTTCTTAGGTTTTTCTCCGTGCTGTCTTTTGAGTAGATTTAGCCAATGGGAGGCATGGATGAAGAATAAGCAAAGTGAAGAATGGAGAAGAAAGAATATGCTTTCCATCTCTCTCTCTCTCTGCTTTGGGCAGCATTTCTGGCATCAGCTGCAGCCTCTCCAAAAGAGTTTAAATTTGTTGAAAATGAAGCAAGATTTACAGAAAAGGTGCAAAAGTGGTACAGACTTCATAAAGGGTGAAAATGTAATCATTTATTTTAAACTTGAATTTAGTAGGTTATATGGTAAGTGTATGCTCAAGTTTAACATAAATGATTACATTTTCACCCTTTATATTAGTCCATTTCACACTGCTATAAAGAACTGCCTGAGACTGGGTAATTTATAAAGAAAAGGGATTTAACTGACTTCCAGTTCCTTATGGCTGGAGAGGCCTAAAGAAACTTACAATCATGGTGAAAAGCAAAGGGGAAGCAAGACATGACTTACATGGCAGTAGGAGAGAGAGAACACACAGGGAAACTGCCACTTATAAACCGTCAGGTCTCATGAGAACTCCCCCCTCACTATCCCAAGAACAGTATGGGGAAATTGCTCCCATGATCCAATCCCCTCCCACCAGTTTCCTCTCTTGACATGTGGGAATTACAATTTAAGATGAGCTTTAGGTGGGAACATAGAGCCAAACCATATCACCCTTACAGAGTGACTATACCATTTTAAATTTCCACCAGTAAATAAGAATCCTAGGAGATCTGTATCCCTGCCATTATCAGGTGATATTGTTAAACATATTTTTCTTTTGTTTTGTTTTTCTTCTTGTTTTTTTGAGACAGAATTTCACTCTTGCTGCCCAGGCTGGAGTGCAATGGCATAATCTCAGCTCACACTCACTGCAACCTCTGCCTCCCAGGTTCAAGCCATTCTCCTGCCTCAGCCTCCCAAGTAGCTGGGATTACAGGCATACACCACCATGCTCAGCTAATTTTTTATTTTTAGTAGAGATGGGGTTGCTCTATGTTGGTCAGGCTGGTATTGAACTCCCCACCTCAGGCGATCCAGCCGCCTCAGCCTCCCAAAGTGCTGGGATTACAGGTGTGAGCCACCACACCTGGCCTTGAAGTTTTTAGTCATTAAAATAGCTATGTAACAGTAGCTCATTGTGCTTGAATTCACATTCATTTAATGACTAACGATATGAAGCATCTTCTTACCCTGATTTATTTGCCATATATTTCTTTTCTTTAGTGCAGTATTTGTGCAGTTATTTACCATTTTTTAGTTAATTGCTTGCTCTTTTACTGCATTTTGAGTCTTTTTATGTTTTTAATGAAAATATTTTATCAGACGTCTGTGCTACAAATATTTTCTCCCAAATCGTGGCCTGTCTCATTATTCTTTTTACAGAGGATTTCACAGAGCAGATAATGTTAAACTCGATGGATTCTAACTAATCCATTTGTTTTCTTGGATCACGTTTCTGGTTTTGTATCTAAGAAATTATTGCCACCCGAAGTCACAAAGATTTTCTCCAATGTTTTCTTCTATAAGTTTTATTGTTTTATGTTTCATAGTTAAGTCTGTGATACCTTTTAAGTTATTTTATAAAAGTATCCATCAGGGTTTTTTTAATGATACTTTAAGTTCTGGGGTATATGTGTAGAACGTGCAGCCTCGTTACCTAGAGATACACTTGCCATGGTGGTTTGCCACATCCATCCTGACATCTACATTAGGTATTTCTCCTATTTTGTACATATGAATATCTAATATGTATAGAACCACTTTCAAAACTATCATCTTTTATTCTCCACTAAATTGTTCAGGCTACTTTGTTAAAAATTAGGCATTCATTTATGTGAATGTTTATTGCTGGAGTTTCTATTGTGTTCCAATTTCCTATTTGCCGCTCTTGACAGTGTCAGTACACTGTTTTCATTGCTGCATATTTGTAATGTCTTGAAATAAGTTTCTCTAAATGTGCTCTTTTTCAGTGCCATTCTTGCTATTTTAGATCCTTTGAATTCCTTTTTGAATTTTGAGGTCAGTTTATCAATTTTCTCTAAAACATCTGCTTGATGTTTCAATTGGAGTGCTCTGAATCTATACACCAATTTAGGTATAATTGACATGTTAACAACACTGAATTCTTCTACCCATGAGCATTACAAGCTGCTGTGTGATTTTCACCTCAGCCCCTTGCAGCTCACAGACCAGGGGCTCTTTCCCACTTCAAGTAGAGGAGAGAAGCTGATTGGCCCCACCTGGGTCAGTTGTTCACTCCTGGTCCAATCAGCTGTAGCTGCATGATGGGGTCAAGGGCACCTGTCATGCCCATGAGTGATGTAATATAAAATAATTTAGCTATTTTAATTCCTCTAAGCAATATGTTGTTGTAGTCAATATGCAGGTCACATCTTTTGTTATATTTAGCCAGAAGTATTTTATATTTCTGTTGTTGGTATGGTAAATGGTATTTTCAAAAGTTGTCTATTCCGTGATTATTCATTGTTTGCTGATAGTAATATAACTAGTTTCTGTATACTGACCATTTATACTGCAGTATTATCTAACCCACTTATTAGTTATAATGTTTTTAAAAATTTCATCACATTTTCTGCATAGACAATTATGCCATCTGTGAATAAAGATAGTTTTATGTCTTTTTAAACTAGATAACTTTTTTAAATTCATGCATTTATTTAAATATGCATGTATTTAATTTTTTACTTACATAGTTTGGCAATACTGCACTGGCCAGAACAGCCAGTAAAATATTGAATAAAAGTAGTAAGAATGAATATCTTTTGTTGCTTTTGGTCTTAGGGCAAAAGCATCAACTTTTTCACCATTGGGTACAGTGTTACATGTAGTATGTTTTCATAGATACCCCCTATCAAGTTAAGAAACTTTTCTTCTATTATGTTTATTGAGAGTTGTCTATTAGGGAAGACTACTGAGTTTTCTGGAATATTTTTCCTACAGCTACTGAGATGGCAATATGTCTCTTTACCCTAATATGGTGATTTTTAAATGTCAAATCAACATTGCATTCTATAGAAAAAAACATGCTTGGCCATAATGTTATATTCATCTATGTCATTGGATGATACTTGTTTAAATTTTGTTTAACGTCTGTCTATCTGTTTCATGAAGCACATTAGTATTCTTTCTTTTCTCTAATGGCTTTGATTTTGTTATCAGGGTAATACTGGTCTTACACAGTGAGTTTGGAATTCGTCCCTTTGCAACATTTTAAAAGACTTTGCATGTTTGTGTATGACCTAAGTGACTTCTGTATTACTTGCTTGGTAGTACAGAAGTGAAACACTCTGTATGTCTAATGTTGTCTGTGAGATGTTTACCTATAACACCCATAGTTATATAATCACATGTGTGGTGATTCAAAATATATAGTTTTCTTCAGTGAGCTTTAGCAGCATATGCCTTAGGAGCTATCTGTCTATTTTATCCAACTTGTTATATTTGTTGTTAGAGGTATTCATAATTTCCTTTTATTATCTTTTTAATATTTCAGGAATATGTAATTATTTAGCTCCTTTTATTCTTGCTACTGGCAATTTGTATATTCATTTTCTGGCTCTTTTTTTATTGTTCCTAATTAGTTTGGCTAGAAGTTTATCCATTTAAAAAATAGGAAAGAACTAGCTTTCTGTTTCATAATCATCATGTTTTAAAAATGTTTTCTTAAGGTGGAAAGCTAAAATTATTGCTTTGAAATCTTTTTCTACAAATTTTCTCATTTGGGAAGTAGGTGCTATAATTTTTCCACCTAATCCTGCTTTAGTGACATCACACTCATTTTGATAAATTCTGGCTTCAGTTTCATTTAGTTCAAATACTTTTAAATTTCCCTTTCAGTTTTTTCTTCGATCTGTGCATTATTTAGAAGAGTGCTACTTAACGGTCTGACAATTTGCTGGATTTTCAATAGATCTTTTTTCTATTTGAAGAGAATATGTTTTTGTATGACAGGAATTATTTTAGATTTATTAAGATTTGTTTATGGTCCAGAATATAGTTTAATTTGGTACGTGTTTTTTCCACACTTGAAAAGATGATATATTCTGATACTATTGGGTGGAACATTCTAAGGTCTACTGGGTTGACACTGTTGTCCAAGTCTTCTATATCTTTGCTGTTATGCTTCCTCCTTGTCCTAGAAATTGTTAACCAGAATTGTATATTTGTTTATTTCTCCTTGTGGTTTTGTAACTTTTTGCTTCGTGTATTTTGGAGATCTTTAATCAAGCGCACACAGGTCTAGGAATATTGTCCTCTTGAGGAATTTTCCTCTTAATCGTTATTAAAGTCTTCATCATTATTAAATGACTTTTTAAAATCCATGATAATGTTCTTGTGAAGTATATTCTTGTTTTTGAGTTTGTTGAGTTTCTTTGGTCTGTGGGTTTGCTTTCATTAAATTTGTAAAACAAAAGTCAGCCCATATTAATTTCTCCCTCACGTGATTTCTCATACCACCATGCATGGCTTGTTACAACAAGCAACAGGAAAAGGTGACTGTTGTGCTACCAAACTCACATTAACCGTGCTGTCTGTTCTGTCAGGAAGTGTTTCAAAAAAGTGAATTGTTGACAACATTTAAAATTCATAATATTTTATATAAAAGTCCATATTTTAGTTTTCTAATATTTTATATAAAAGTCCATATTTTAGTTTTCTCTGGAAACTGTAGAAGTTCTGATCCCACTAACACTTGTTTCTGTCTGGTAAAAATCTGTGGAACACCAAGAGAGGATTGGAAGGACAATCCACAGTGTCCCTTACTGTCTAACCCCGTGGCTGCTGACTTTGGAAGGACAGTGCACACCATGCTGTCTAACACTATGTTGGTGTGGATTGTATTCACTGTCATGATTCTGCCATTTTATTTACTTCTTCTTGTAATAGAGTTAAGAGGAGAATAAAATATTTCCTATTTCATATATTTATTAAAAATAAATAAACAAAAATGAGATGAAGAGAACCAGTCACTTCCAGAAAAGTAGGAGACCTCAGACTTTACTGTTAAGACAGTGAAAGAGATAGCTATGTGCTTAACCTTCCAAAACATGTGTTCCTGGCATTCTTCACTCATTCGTATTCCTTCTGGCCCCTGCAGAAATTTCAGCACGGGACCTCATCATCTACGGACCAATGATCCTCAATGTATCATCTCATCCATGGGGACAGCAGGGATATCCCCAGCGTTTCCTGAGCATTGGCATTGAGACATGGTGGCCACAAAGTCATGCCAAGGTCAGTGCTGAGCCTTTCTTGTTCTTACTGCTCTTTTGTGCTTGAATGAACTCAAAGTCTCTTCTGAATAAGTCTTCTTTGGATGAGTGTTTGGCCACAGAACACATTTTAAATAGTGGCTGTGGGACTTGTTTAGCTTGGTCACGCTGCTGTGTCCTCTGTCTCAACTATTCAGTTTCTAGTAAAATTGGATTATTTGGACTTGTTTATTTCACAATATTTACTGATGAGTATTAAACAGGAAAATAAAATTAAAGTTGTAAAAATGATTAAAGCTCTTTGGTGCTGAGAGACATCTGTTTGTTGCTTTCTTTGTAGATGCACTTTAACGCAATAGGCAAAATGCAAAAGAAATTTAAATTCATGTAAAAACACCCAGTGCCCAGTGATCCTGCCATGCCCTCCAGGGAACTATCAATCTTGGCCATTTATAGTTAGAATGGCTGTACTTGGAGAACAGAACATGCTATGATATTGCCAGGATAGCCGCTGATTAATGTGCTTGAATGTCTACCCTGCAATTACTCATTATCATACGCACCATCTTTCTTGCATTCATACATTCCACATGTGGTAATGAGCACCTCCCATGTACCAGGCTCTGTGCAAGGTACAGAGGGCACCTTGGCAAATAAAGGATACCTGGTCCCTTCCTGGCCTCCAGCAAGGGCAGTAACCCAGGCCTGGCAGATTGGAACTGATGGCCAAATGCAACTCTAAGTATGCTGAATCTTCTTTACATAATTTTATCATTTCTATTATCTTCATTTTATTTTATTTTCCTTTCTTTCTCTTCATTCTCTTTCTTTGGTAAATTGAATATGGTACCAACATTTAAACTTTAAAAGGTACCACAGTAAAACCTAAATTTCTAGGCTTTCTTGAAGAATAGGAAGATCTGGCCACAGGGATCTCACTGCCACAGAATTCATGAGCAGGAGCTGAGGAGGGGCTTCAGCCCTCAGGCTGGCCTCCCACACTGACTTCCTCCTCTAATTCCCACCTGTCACCACCTGACCCCTGTGTGCATTGGAGTTTGAGCTCCTGGGCTACGAGAGGGCTCCAGGATTATGAAGAAATGGGTTAATTTTTGACTCTTGAAAACTTAGATCTGTGTAACCTAGAGATAGTTCTTCAACTCCTCAAAGCCTTAGCTTCTGATTCATAACATGGAAAAGTTGCAGCATTATCTCACGGATGTGACCGAGGGAATAAATGAGCTATAGTAAGTGTGCATAGCAAAGGCCGTGTCCATCATCACTGCCAACTAAATGGTGGGTGTCAGTAGCAGCAATCAGAGGAGAATCCTGGTGTTTGTGGACTCAGCTCAAGGATTGGCTCTAAATAGGGTTTTTAAGAGTTTCACTAAACAAGTGGCCAGGTGGCCTATTTTCTCTTATCAGTGAGCACAGCTGACAACACACACTGAATGAATAATCCACCAAAACCCAACACTATCATCAGCTATAATTCCATTTTTAAAAAGCACAATATTAAGTTAATTTAGGAGATGCAATGGGTAGCTCCTAGGGGAGATACTAGTGATGGCTGCCTCTGAGCATCTGAAACAATTGCTTGTGGTACACCCACTCACCCGAGTGTGAGGGATTATTGATCACGGAGTGTCTGGGATATATGGAGAGAGAGAGTTGGGGAGGGGTCCCTCATTAGAATCAAGAATCCTAGTGGAGGGAGGGTAAAGCCTATCAATATTAAAGGCAAAAATTGGAAGTAGTCAAAACCTTCTTTGGAAACCTCTCTAATCTTTGACAAACCCCAGCCCAACCCTCTTCCCAACCAGTGTTGCAACAAATCACTGTTTCTGTAGCTGAGCTCCAAATGCAGAGGATGACTGGCATTTAGGGCCAAGTGGTAGAAAAAAAATAAAATAAAATAAAAAATCTCTGACCACTGGAGAGGCCTTCTCTGACTTCATGCTCACTGAGAGGTGTTGGTTAATTGAATAAAATGGTGGTAGAATTGCTTGCATATTTAAAGTGTTTATCCCACCCTTCTTCTTTCTCTTTTTCCTGAGATATATGCTCAAATTTGTGTCATTTCAAACTATGTAGGAAACTTGGAGCTAATAATTAGAAAATAACTTAAACAGCTGGACTCGGTGGCTCAAGCCTGTAATTCCAGCACTTTGGGAGGCCGAGGCGGGTGGATCACGAGGTCAAGAGATCGAGACCATCCTGGTCAACATGATGAAACCTCGTCTCTACTAAAAATACAAAAAAAACTTAGCTTGGCATGGTTGCATGTGCTTATAATCCCAGCTACTCGGGAGGCTGAGGCAGGAGAATTGCCTGAACCCAGGAGGCGGAGGTTGCGGTGAGCCGAGATCACGCCGTTGCACTCCAGCCTGGGTAACAAGAGCGAAACTCCATCTCAAAAAAAAAAAGAAAAGAAAAGAAAAGAAAAGAAGTTAAACAGTAATTTATTTTGTGGGTTTCTAGAAATTAAGACTAAAATAACAATATCAAAAAGGCTGTCCAAAGTTGGACTGGGCTGCTACAGTGGCTAATGAGCTCTCTGCCAGTAAAAGCAAATTAACGAAGAGTGAGGCTCCCTGTCAACATGTCATCCAGAAATTGTCTCATTTGTCATTGTTGTTTGCTTGTTTGATTTTTAATCTAATGGAAACTGGCATAAGGTAGAAATAAACATAAAACGGAATTGACTCTCAGAATTCACAGAAAAGGAAAGTAAACTATGGCTCAGAGAATTAGCAGGAGCCAAGAGGGCTGGCCTGGTTTAGCAATATGACCACAAACTTCAGCAGGACAATACGGCTGAGACATGGCTACTGCTGCTGGCACCACTGACCACTCATGTTGATCCCATCTAACCAAGAACCACACGTAGACCATAGAGTAACTGGCAGAAGACAAGAGGCAGGAGGCGCATGTCTGGCTTTTGACTGGGAGGACCCTCTAGACACACTTAGGCTTTATACTGAAGCCATCAACTTACTAGAGGCAAGACAGTTCCTGCAAAAATGACTGGAAATAAACATCGAAGTGAGGAATGTTATCGATTGCTGACTTGCTGAAGAGGGTGGGTCATGAAACAAGATAATTTTGTAAAGTGCCTTCCTTCTTTCAAAATGTTATGGGCTACCAAGTAGTTATAGCCCAAGAGAAAATATTTTATTGTACAAGTACCCATGAATTTTACGGAGGAAGTTTTGTTATGCAATGGCGAAATCATCATTGCTCTGGCTCTATTTTCATTGATTAGATTTATCTGTTTTTCACCTATTACATTAGTCCAGGATCTGCTCTATTCTTATTTGCTTACAAATGACGGGAAAGCTGGCCGGGCACGGTGGCTCAAGCCTGTAATCCCAGCACTTTGGGAAGCCGAGGTGGGTGGATCACGAGGTCAACAGATTGAGACCATCCTGGTCAACATAGTGAAACCCCATCTCTATTAAAAATACAAAAAATTAGCTGGGCATGGTGGTGCGTGCCTGTAATCCCAGCTGCTCAGGAGGCTGAGGCGGGAGAATTGCCTGAACCCAGGAGGCAGAGGTTGCGGTGAGCCGAGATCGCGCCATTGTACTCCAGCCTGGGTAACATGAGCGAAACTCCATCTCAAAAAACAAACAAACAAACAAAAAATGATGGAAACTATCTCTAGGTAGTTCAAGCTAAGAGGAATGATTTATCCCAAGGAAGAGGTAGTAGGTAGAACCAAGGTGTGGATGTACCTGAGAATCGATGGAGAGCACTTTCTGCCTTCTATGCCTCCTTTTCCCTCCTTGCTACATAGGTAGACTTTATCTAGGTGACAGAGAGAAAAAAGGTGCTTTTGAATTCTCAAGTTCACATCACAAATAGGACCAGAGTTGACCCAAGCGTGAGGTAGGTCTGTGAGATGGCCTGCTGTGGATACACTTTATCAATCATAATGTATTTTTCCAGCCTTTAGAAAAGGCAAAGTCACTGTGAGGAAGGAACCGGCTGACTTTCAGGTACCACATCTAGTACTGAGCCCTCTCTAGGAGATACCATTTCAGTCTTATCAATGTCACACACGACATCGATTTGCAGATACTGATGGCAACAACTGCATTTTCACAGTAATTGAAGAATCATTATCTTGCCTCCTGCAAAATTTCCAATAAATCCATGAAAGTCACATGAATTCTGTCTTGTGATGCATAACTGAGCTAACAAGTGGTACAGGGCTTCGTTTTACAACTTCTTGCTCAAATTGTTTGTATTTGGGGATTCTCCCATTAGAAAGGAAAGAACGTCCTGCCTCAAAAATAGAGTAAGTTTTGGTTAAGAAATGGAAAATCCAATGGGGCTACAAATCTCAATCATTCAGTTTAAATTATTATTTAAAGCACTGCTTTAGGGATTCCATTCCAGATTAAAACAGTTTACAATGCAGCCCTGAAGCACTGCACTTTGGTTTTGTTGAATGTTGAACAGGACCAGCTTGCAGGGTTTCATAAAACTTTTAGTGACTTGGTAATCCAAAGACACAGCATGAGCTTAGTTCTGCAGCGATAGGTAACCGGGATGCTCTACTTATGAAACCCTACCTTCTAGCCTGGGCCTGAATCTGCCAAGAGGAACCAGAGCCTAGAGCCAGGAATGGGCCAGAGGAGCCGTGCTCTGGGGCTGGAGATCAGCAAGACATGATTCTGAGGATGCCCTTTGCAGGTGCATGTTCTCTGCCACCTAGTACCATTCCCCTACCAGAAACCGGACATTCACAGGGCATAATTCAAGGTCTGAACTGAAGCATTTCCAAAGCAGCAAACGAAATTGCATCATTGAGGAAAAGACTGATGAATGCTTATATATAATGTGGGGTAATATATTTTTTGTTAGTTTCAGAAAAATGCAAGAGTGAAAAAGCAAACTTTCAGCCAATGATGATAGAAATCCTCAGATTGGACGGCGTGAAGTGGTTCAGAAAATGAGCCCAACCTCACTGGGCCCAATCAACAGACTCAACATAATGGAGTTTCTGGGCACAGTGGCTTCTCTTGGGTAAGACCCCAGCTCCGTCCTTATGCCTCACCTACTGCAGGTTTCCTAACGTCCTCAAACTCCAGTTCCTATATAAATGGCAGGAATGCCACAGTAGTTCCTAATTTCAGAGTTCCCAGAAGACTCTATGGATTGAGCTCTACCATGAAAGTACATATGGACGACTGGCTTAACTGATGTGTGAGACACTCTTTTCACTGTAAAATTACTCCATGTTCAGTAGTAAGACTCCCAATGTCTCTACGTCTCACCAAGAAGCCTTTAGCCAGGAGTGCCTTCTGATGGCAGCCTGTGTGAAGAGGCCACACCAAGCCCCAGGAGGGCTGAAGTCCCCCCACGCCATGATTTGCATCAACTCCCATCAATTCCCAGTGGTTTATATGCTGCTGTGAGGTGAGGGATGCCCCTGTTCTGTCCAGTTTAATCCTAAAGTGAAATTAAACACCTTCATTACATTACACTATGACACAGATCACTGTATATGTTGATAGCACCCTATATTTAAACCCAATTCTGCAACATGGAATAGAAAAACAAACAAATAACCTACATCTTCCAGTCTTCCTGCTATAAGAATATTGAGCTGGGGGTCCTCAAGTCTACTCTTAGATTTAGTGATTTTCCAGGAGGCATCACAGGACTCAGCATATAAGTTTTACTGCCAGCCATGATTTACTATGGATACAAGCAAAATCAGCAAAAGGTAAAGGCCCATGTGGTGAAGCCCAGAGAAAACCAGGCTACAATTTCAAAGAGTCTTCTCTCCTGGTAGTAGAGTATGCACTCTTAATTCCTCCCCCTTCAAACTGTGACTACTAGACACTCAAGACACTCTTAATTTCCCCAGCCTCAAATCATGACTACATGCTTGAAAAATTATCTACCCTTATTCCATTGGAAATTCAATATCTAAGGCTTTTTTTTGAATGCCAGTTACTTAGGAGCCCTCTGCCCAGAATGCAGCAAAATTCCAGACTCCTAGAAGGAAAACAAGAATTCAACAAGTGAAGCAGAAAATTTTCCCTGACCTCTTCATGGGCAGGAACTGGAGTGCCAGTGCTGGAGATAGCTGGCTACTTTGGTGACAGCAGGGGCAAACTCCACTCACTCAAACCCATTGTTCTCAACCCCAAGGGGAGGGAGCATCAAGTGAGCAGGCACAGGAGCTGAGGTGAGTGCTTTTGGGCACTGGCAGGAACAAAACTCCATGCAGGCCCCACAGCAGTATGTAGGGGATACCCACCACCCTCGAGGCCTCGGAGGGTGTGTGTTACAGGGTGTTTACAGCTTTGCTGTAGACAGATGGCTTAAGTGTTAAATAGCTCAGTGGGCCCTCTGTCTTTTCACATGAAATGGTTGCTTTCCACCAGCAAGGGCAAAGAGTCAGTGTGACAGCCTTTGGCATCCACACAAGCTCTGAATAAGAGCACTAAAGCTCTTATTCAGTGTCCAGGAAAAATTGGGTTGTGCGAACAAACTGAAGGGTGGTGAATGCGGAGGATTTTATTGCTGATGAAGGTGGCTCTCAGGAAGGAGAGCTGGAAAGGAATGGAGTGGGAAAGCATTCTTCCCTCAGACTCCTTTCAGAAGCAACACAGTCAAGCAATCCCTCTGAAGTTAAGCTGCCTCTCTCCATCGTCAAATTGTAGTCTCTGACATCCAGCTGTTTCTCCTCTTCTCCTCTGCTCTCTGAAGGTGGAGCCTGGGGTTTATATGGCACAGGTTTGGGTGGGGGGTATGAGTGGTTTTGGAAAAGGCAACATTCAAGTGGGAAAACACGAATGCATGTTCTCAATATGGGCCACAGTTACAGGCTTGAGTGTGGGCCCCTTGCCAGAAACCGACCCTTTTGTGCTGGGAATTTCCCTGCCTTGTGTCTCTATCACAAGGACCACGTTGTTTAGGCACAGTGAGCCCCTTGTATCAGTTTTGAGAATGTGAGTATCTACCCAAAATCCAGGTTACCAGATGCTAGCCAACAGGGAAGCATCTCGAGCAGCTGTTTCTAAGGATAGTGTAATCTCCCAACAGGTTCACCTTGCCTGCTGCCTAGACAGAGCTGATTTGTCAAAACAGGGGAAATACAATAGAGAAAAAGTAATTCACACTGACCTGGCTGTGTGGAAGACTGGAGTTTTATTATTTTTAAAACCTGGAGCATTCTTGGATGAGAGGTGTTTTTTGTTTGTTTGTTTTGTTTTTGAGATGAAATCTTGCTCATTCACCCAGGCTGGAGTGCAGTGGCTCCATCTGGGCTCACTGCAACCTCCACCTCCAGGGTTCAAGCAATTCTCCTGCCTCAGCCTCCCAAGTAGCTGGGACTACAGGCACGTGCCAGCATATCCAGCTAATTTTTGTATTTTTCGTAGAGACAGGGTTTCACCATATGATCTCAAACTCCTGACCTTGTGACCTGCCCACCTCAGCCTCCCAAAGTGCTGAGATTACATGCATGAGCCACGACACCCATCCTGGATCAGAGTTTTTAAGGATGATCTTGTGGATGGGAGGGAGCCAGTGAGCTGGGGGTGCTGATGGCTTTGGTCAGAGATAAAATCATAGAGAGCAGAAGCTGTCCTCTTGTGCTGAGTCAGTCCCTGGGTGGGGGCCACAAGATCAGATGAGGCAGTTTATTGACCTGGGTGGTGCCAGCTGATCCATCACGTTCAGGGTCTGCAGAACATCTCAAGCAGTGGTCTTAGTTTTACAATAGTCTTGTTATCCCTAAAAGCAATTCAGGGAGGGTCAGAATCGTGTAGCCTGCATGACTTTTAATCCATAACTTCTCATCTTTTGGCAAACTTGTTAGTCCTAAAATGGCAGTCTAGTCCCCAGGTAAGAAGGGGGTTTGTTTTTGGAAAAGCCCGTCATTGTCTTTGTTTTAAACTATAAACTAAGTTCCTCCCAAAGTTAGTTCAGCCTGTGCCCAGGAAAGAACAAGGACAGCTTGGAGGTCAGAATTACGATGGAGTTGGTTAGGTCCCATTTCTTTCACTGTCTCAATTGTAATTTTGCAATGACAGTTTTAACAGCAGTCTTGGGCCTGCTATGCCTACTCTTTCCTCACAGATTAGCAAATAATTTTGAGTGGCAAGTGTGGGAGTTTTTAATATGGAAGCGGGACACATGAGAAAGTTGATGGCCATCACCTGGGTCATTCTTTTTTTTTTTTTTAATGTGAGTGGTAGAAACATGGCAAGACTTTCGAGACTAGCTGGGGAAGCTTCCCAGGTATGGCAGAGTTTGTGAGGCTCTCTTCCCCAGAAGATACAGGGTCCTTCCCAGAATTGTCCTTAAAAGCTCAGATTAGAACCCCTTCCTTCTCACTTCTGACAATTCTCCTTGATATTCACTAATAACCCCCTTTTTACTTAATATTGACTGAACCTTTTGAATGAATGACTCTTGTTTTCTGCACTGAGAATTATATTAAATATTATAGCCCCATTGCTTTGAAATAAAACAAAATAAAAGCATCAAATCACAAAAAAGAAATCTCTAGGAACTGCAAATATAAAGAGATTGCACACATGTAAATATAAAAATGTATTTTGCCACTTCTATTTTAACATCATGGGATTTTATTTTTTAAAAAACCTTTGATCCAGACTGGAAACTTTAAGGAAAAAAGCAGAGTTTGACAATTTGTGAGACATATTCATTAATCATGGATTATTAATTAACTAAGATAATTAATTGATTATTGAATGCCTATTATTCTCAGACCCTGGTCTAGGAGCAGTGGTTAAAGTAAAGCTAAAAAAAGGGATGGATGCTCCATTTTCCGATTGGTGTGTTCACCTACTGGAGATTTCATCAGATAAAATAAGAAAAGCTGCACAGGAGCTTATTCTAAGCAGGAATACACGGAATTACGAGTGTTCTATATATGGAATTCTATACTTGTTTTGTGTGTGTGTGTGTGTGTGTGTGTGTGTGTGTGTGTGTGTGTGTGTGTGTATGCTCTTTAATCCTTACAAACATCCTCAGAGGTAGACACTATTGTTAGTTCTTTCTTGTTGCAGAGGAAAATGAAGCATACTGTTTAGGAAGCTTACTGCAAATCACACAGTGAATATGGGATGGAAGTGTGATTCCAACTCAAGCAGTCCACTTCTGGAGCCAGAGTCTGCATGCCTGCGTCTCTCTGCCCTCCACACTTTTACCCACGGACGCTCAAACCCAAGTTATGTGTCAGAAGGACACTCAGTGGGTGGTGGGAGGTTAAAACACTCAGAAGCCTGGTCCTGAGGTTCTAATTCAGCAGGTCTGCGGCACAACTGGTGACTGCTGACAAGTGACTTCAGTGATCCTGATGAACAGGTGGGTTTGGGAAACCCTGCACTATCCCATGTCCCTCGGCCCCTCCTTTTAACTGCAGAGCAGCAACATTTCTGCATATCCGCTCCCAAAGTATTTTAGCGCACTCTTCCTGATAGCACATACTGGGGATCCCCTGAGCAAACTTTATGTCACTAAAAGGAACATTCTTGCTTATATCAGGTGAGAAACCTTATACTCTATGACACTTCGTGTATGTTTGAAGTAAGCCATGAACAGACTTAAACATAGAGCAGGTAAGAGACAGTAGCTCTGAGGACAGATTCCTCCTGGTCACATTTTGCCACCTAATGCAGACATGAGTTTCACTTCATTCCTTCTAGGGAACAATGCATAGAACACATCTCAACTAAGAATGTTGGAGCTGCATGCCCAGGCCTGGCTCTGCACAGCTGACTGGTTGGAAGAAGAGGAACATGCCTACAGCATCTCAGGAAGCATGACCCACCCGAGGCTGGATAGGTAACATCCGATATTGAGTGTTCTTTTTAGTGGATGTTTGTCTTTAAAAGCATATGATGGACCCATGTGGAATTCCTTTGACAGTGGGCTTGCTCCTGTGCTTTGGGAAGTTTGTGGGGTTCAGAAGTCTTTACCTTGTAAGACACCAGGTTATGCAGAGTTCCTGCATCATTCTGAGGCCTTCCTGCTATTCAAAAAGACGTGCTCTGAAGTGAGGAAGGCCTTCGACACAAACGGAAACGATCCTTCCAGAGTTTCCAGTTCACACAGATACTTAATTCTTGGGGAAATTTTGTCTGTAAAGGTGAGCTCATTAGATGTAAATAATTTTAAGATTTAAGATTTTTTTCCGAGACAGAGTCTCACTCTGTAACCCAGGCTGTAGTGCAGTGGTACGATTTTAGCTCACTTCAACTCTGGGTTGAAGTGATTCTTCTGCCTCAGCCTCCCCAGTAGCTGGGACTATAGGAGCAAACCATCACAACTGGCTAATTTTTGTATTTTTTTTTAAATTTTTATTGCATTTTAGGTTTGGGGGTACATGTGCAGAATGTGCAAGATAGTTGCATAGGTTAATAGAGGCAAGCTTTTACCATGTTGGCCAAGCAGATCTCCAACTCCTGACCTAAGGTGATTCACCCACTTGGCTTTCAAAGTGCTGGGATTACAGGCATGAGCCACTGCACCTGGCCAAGGTTTTCAAACTCACTGAGTCATGAAGATTGGCATTTAGCATGATCACCCAGCAGAAGAATTGAATCCCAATCTTGTATATTTATATGGAACTGTTCACAGTCTGAAAACCACTTTGTATGCATTATTTTGTTTGCTAGAACTTTAAGGAAAGCCTCTTTATTTCTAAAAATCACCCCAATTGTAAAACAGCACTATCATAATTTTTTGATTATTATTTATACTGCTCTCCCTATTCCATTGTCTGATTGGAACCTGGGGAGGTAAGCAGAGGAGGTTTAATTACCTCCATTTGAAAATGAGATGAGTGAGGCTCTAAGAGGTTGGAGCTTGCTCAGGTCATAGAGGACAGCAAGGACAGGAGGCTGATTCCTGTCTCTTAGTCAGTAGGACCCCTGTAGCACCTTCCTAAAAACTCCCAACCCCTACCCTCATGGACATGACCAAGGATTGATTTTATTTTCTGTTTCTTTCCTCTCACCAGCTGATGAAACACTTTCCTGTGGTGGATATTGCAGGAGAGAAGAGGCAGGAGGAACACAGCATGTTCTGCTGAAAAAAAAAAAAAAAAAGACCATGGGATTTAGGGTTTTAAGTTCAAATCCTCACTCCTTCACATACAACATCGGGTGCACCGTTGAATCTCTCTGAGCGTTAGTCTCCTCTCTTGTGCTAAACCAGTCATTTTGGTCACATCCAAGGCACTGTTGGCAGGGCCTGGTTGCAATTAGAGATAAATGCCACAATTTCAAATGCACCCCACAACTTCAAAAACAATGAAATATAAATTACAAAGTATACTGAATAGGCATCTATAAGGCATAACCCCACAAACAGCCAAAGGATACATTTTTAAAAGTTCAAATTCAACAGCAATTGAGTTAAATGAAAGCAATAACTAGACATTGCCCAGGTGTGGTGGTGCACACCTGCAATTCTAGCAGTTTGGGAGGCGGAGGTAGGTGGATTGCTTGAGCCCAGGTGTTCGAGACAAGTATAGAGAAAAATGACGACACCCCATCTTGACAAAAAATACAAAAAAAAAAATAGCCAGACATGGTGGCACCTACTTGTAGTCCCACCTACTTGGGTGGCCGAGGTGGGAGGATCACTTGAGCCCAGCAGTTCAAGGCTGCAGTGAGCCATGATTATGCCATCACACTTCAGCCTGGATGACACAATGAGACCCTAGCTCAACAAACAAACAAGCAAATGTTTATATCAACGTGTTTTAACCAGATTGCCAATAATTTTGCAAAATGTGAAAGTGCGTTTCAAATCTTTCTATTGGAAATGCAAATTTCAGGAAGGAGTTTTGAAATTTTGTGTACTTACAACAGAGCTTGGCTTTTGACCAAATAATTTTGTTTTTTTTTGAATTATGTTCTATAAAGTAAAGATATGTGTAAACTTGCGTGGAGAGGTTATTTGCAGTGCTTCCTTATAACCACAACAATAAAAACTGTGAAACATCATAAAGGCCAGAAGAGAGGATTAACCAAGTATCTGACAGCTACAGGATCAAGGAAAGTTCCTCTAATTGGAATCATATCCGCATCGTCCAGCTGAATCACCTCTTTGACAAAGCCTTCCCAGAATTTCCGTAAAACAAGATGACTTCTGGATCCTTATCTAGATCTCAGCCGCATGTCTAAACACATCTGTAAGACAGGCTGGGAAGTAGAGTCTATTCCCTGAACATATCTTCCTTCTCAAAAATGACTTTAATTTCCCATTCAAAGGCAGAACAGGAGGATGGGAACGTGTCAACAGCTCATTGCTGTGTTAAGTTTTTGGGGAGCTATGTTTAATCAATCATGTTGTTAACCAATTTATGTTTTACAGAAACCCCTAAAGCTTATCTGGATAAAAATCTTTGGCCAAATATCTCTTAATTCAAAATTTTACAAAGTGAAATTTGAAATCCACAGATGCATTTTATGTGGCCCAGTATTTCTATAAGGATTTTAAATCCATGCATCCACCACACACACAGACACACACACACACACACACACACACACACACACACACACACATATACATACACACATTTAAAGTAACACAAGCACATATTGGATCATCTAGTTTATCTTTGTGCAGACTCTTCTAGTGCCCACTGATATCTATACTTCCCTCCTCTTGAGTACGTGGCCAGATCACACTTCCTCCACACTCACTGAAACCCCATAACAAGTTCTGACCAGTGAAATGTAAGCAGAGATGATGGGTGACACCTATGGGCTGGAGCAATTAGGTTAGGTCTGCCTTCTTCACACTCTCTCTGCCACACTTACTGTCTGATCATAGAAGGATGAGTCCTGAGAACATCGCTAGACCCACAAAATGCAAAGAAAGAGCCAGGGGCCCCGAATGACTCCATAAAGCAGCAGCCCTCGCTGCCCTGCCCTGGACAGTGAAGTGCTGAGACCTTTATTGGGTTATGCTCCTGAGATAATACAAAGCCCTGAGCCCAAGCACTGACATGTGATTTCAGTACCCAAATTGGCATTTTTACTTAGGATTCACCTGGCACCAATGTTATTTTGAAGCAGAGGTGTGTCTAGATGCAGCAAGTAGGCCCTCTAGATAACAAAATGGTAAAATGAATATCGAATTAGTTGCCAATAATTAAAAATTCAGAAATTTCACATGAAGTGTAAATGTCCAGTCTCTTCTTGTGGTTGGAAGAATTTTATTCTCTATGCCCTTCAAAGTTGCCCTCCATGTCTCAACTTTGAAGATGTCACCTTACATGGCAAGAACGACTTTGCAGATATAATTCGGGTGACTAATTCGGTGACCCTGAAGTAGGGAGATAATCCTGGCTTATCCAGGTGGGTCCAATGTAATTACAAAAGCCCTTAAAAGCAGGGCTTTTTCCTGGCTGAGGGAGGATGAGGAAGTCAGATGTGAATCGTAAGAAGGATGAAATGTGTCCTTGCTGGCTGGAAGATGCAGGGGTCACATGGAAAACACGAGAAGAACATTAAATTTGCCAACATTCTGAATAACCTGGGAAGAAGATTCTTCCCCAGGGCCTTCAGTAAGGACTACCACCCTGTCAATACCTTGATTTCTACCTTAAAAGACCCTAGAGGGGAACCCAGCCTGGCAGGGTTGTTGACCTGGTGAAACTGAGATAATGAAATGAGCACTTCGACCAATTACATATATGGCAATTTCTCATGCAGGAATGGAAAGCTGACACACTTCTGGGTACAACGGGGCCCAGGTGCCTACCTGAAAGTGTTGAGTGGAGCCAAGTGTACGTACTCACTTAAGGTGAGTCAGAGGTCATCAGATTATCCCTTCCCCGGACAGCGTCACTGTTTCTGCTACCTGCATGCTGTTTGAGCTGAGAACCACTGACCCAGTATGACAAGAAGTACCTATCCATTCAGCGTTTCTGTAAAATGACTGTGAGTCCCCTTTTTTTTCTCAACTTATAAAAGAGGTCAAAGCATTTCTACAGTTTGTGAAATTGGCCTTTATTCTCTTTTCCATTCCTGTATATCATCACATTGACTCTTTCAAAAGCCTAAGATGACTGATTATATATATTTTCAATTTTCTGAAAGAAATTTTGCTTTGATAAGGACCCAGAATCCTTCAGTTTGCTCTGTGTGTTCACAAAGAATCAAAATTTGGGAATCAGTGACTAAAGAGAAGGTTGTCATGATGGGATTATAAATATCTTCCGCCTGGATCCCACATGAAACCTCCACCAAGGGTCTCTTGGTGCATAAAATGAAATTCATTTTTAATTACCTTTGAAAAAGTTTTTCTGGTGTATCAGTTTAAAACAACCGTGCTTCTCAAAGTCCACTGATTCAAATAATTCACGATCCAACTAAAATAATTTCTGAAATAATGAGATTTTTGAAGGAGGAGATACAGTTGCAAAGAACTCACGGGATAGTGTGATTTGGCTCACAGACCATGAGTTTTATTTTACAAGTAGCATCTTTTGGGGCAGAACATGTTTGTAAGGTGGTTGTCACTGTTAGCCTATATCCTTTGTGTTACTTAGGTTGAAGTTCGAGTAAAACCCAAATATCACTCCTGAAATCCCTTCCTTTTTTTTTTCCTTTCTTCCCTTCTGTCTTTCTCTCCTTTCTTTCTTTCTTTAGCAATCTTATTCCAATAACTCTTCATGTTTCAGAGATTAAGGTAAATACATATATGGTCCTGAATTCATGAAATTAATCAGGTAAATATCTTTCTTTAGCAAGTGACAAAGAACACAAAAAAGTAATTGCGTCTGGCTTAAACAAAATGAAATGTGTTTAGCTCATGTATGGACACAAGTGTTGAAGTTTGGCCTGCAGGCATAGCTGGATCCAGGAGCTCATCAGATAGTGTTACTCTTGCTCTGTGTCCCAGGTTTCCCTCTGCTGTGTCAACTCCATTGTCAGACAGGGGTTTCTTTCACTCGGCAAAGTGGGCTTCTGCAAATCCAGGCTCATCTCTCTCTAGGTCTATGTCTGGTCAAACAAAAAGCCTCTTTTCAGTAGCATCCATCAAATTCTGGGTTCACTTTCATTGCATCACAGATCAGGACTGCCAGGCTCGGTCCTTCTTGGGTCTTTGGTTCATAGCGTCTGTTCGTAGACTGGGTATTATCATTAGTTGATGAGATATTAACTCATATGATGAGCATTAACTCAATGATGGGATATAAATTCATAATTATATATGACCCATGGGCCATTTAGCAAGAGGGTATAGAAAGGTAATAAAACACTGAAACTGGACTTCAGAACTAGATTCTGACAAGTGGGTGGCCAAGGTCAGCTTTTCCAAATGCATAACTGGTAGCATTTGAGTTTTACAGTAAGTGGTTGGTGAAATAAGACACTTGGGGAGCCTCCACTTGGGACTTTGTAAGAACTACCAGGGCCTCACTTGGCACAGTCAGAATGTTGTTGTTTCTGATTCTAAATGGAATGGAAAAGTCAAATTGCTGCTCAGCAAACACCTTCCAACTTGCCCTCTCCTGAGATAGGTATGCTGTGTCACTACAAGCAACCGGAAACGCTTCCAGGTTTGTATGCCAGAGGGCTCAGCAGTCCCAACCCACCAAGGCCACCCTCTATGGGATAACCATAGTCATGTGTTTATCCCTGAACTAATGATGGGGGCTGCTGAGAATGCCCAAGGCAATTCTGCGTCTCGTTTGCTATCCTTGAGTCACACAGTTCGCCCTACATTCTGAGTGGCATCTCATCGGAAACACCAACTGGAGTGTGGGCTGTTACCCTAAACAGACTCAGGAAGCCATGATTTAAAGGAGGAATGAACATTAGGTATTCAAAACATCACTATAGCAAATGAATTGTACTGGCAACATTGTAGATGTTACAGTGTGGGGGTGAATTTCCTTTAGGACTGGGTATGGAGAAGTTTGTACCCAAAATTAACTTTGGCAGAGTCTCAGAGACGCCTCCTAGAGAAGGCCAGGTTGAGAGACATCCCCATGGACACATCTTCTGGGCTGAGATGTGACTCAGAGTGACCACGTATATGTGGGGTGAAGACTGTGAGAAGGACCTCTCTCCAAGTGAGTTTTCAATGAGTTGCAAATCACAGCAGTTCAGTGATACTTTTACAACCAAGATGTTTATTATTTCAAAATAAATGTAGAGGAAGGGAATTTCCAGGAACTGTGCAGTAGATCAGTGATGCCACTGAATAAACACATGGTCTTTGCATCTTTTCATCTCACGTTGCTCCTCCTGGCCTAATCCTTAGTTTGGTCTCCTCATGGTCTCAAGAAGGCTGCTGCAGCTCCAGGCAACACTTTCTCACCCAACCAGGTCCAAAACAGGAAGGAGGAGGATGAGAAGGAATGTTCTTTTAGAGCACCTCTTGTTTTCCTGGGGAAAAATGTCTCAGAATCATCCCTGCAGTTGTCTCCTTACCTTTCCTTGGCCAGGACTGTGTCACATGCTCATTTTCAGCTACAGAAGGGGATGGAATCATAAATATCTGACATTTAGAGCCTCAGTACAAGAGGAAGGCAGTGCTTATGAGGAAGCTACGAGGATAACTTCTGCCACAGCAATTCAGGGAAGAGAGGGAAAAGAACGTGTCCAGGTAAGTCTGCTGTTTTTACCTCTTTGGCATTTTTTTTTCTCTTTCTGGCTTCATTTTAGACCAACATAATGCAATTAAGAATGTACAGCTAAATGAGAAGTTATTATTAGTTCAAATAATTTCAACAAATATTCATCAAGCACTAGTGATGCTTTATTGTAGGAAGAGGTAGGCATTTGGAATAAGCCTGGAGTTGAGGAAAGAACCAGCTTGTTTGTTGAATGTTGAGGAGTCTGATTCGGATGGAGCCTGTGATACTGGTCTGGGAGAATCAAGAGGTGTGGCTGGGAAGGCATGTTGGGGACATATTAGGAAGGCTCCCCCTGGTTTCCAGGCTGTGGGGCTTGCACGTAAGTTTCCATTGCACGGGGAGTAAGAACGTGACATGACTGGGACATCATTTAAACAGGTCCCCAGTCCTGTGTGCTGGATTTGCTTATGGTGATTGTCTAGGAGATACAGCTTTTCTTGAATGTGCATATGTATACATGTGTCTATCATTTTATAGTGCATGCCTGTGTCTATGTGTGTTATATGTGTGTGTTCCTGAGTCAGGGCACATTGGTCTTTAAACCCAGATTAATAGTGAACATGTCTGAGTCCGACATCCTATTGTAATTCATGAACTCTCCTGCTACCCAGCCAAGCTGCCCATTCATTGCTTTTTGTCTGAATATATATTTATATTTTTAGGTGCTAAGGCTCTGTTCAAATCCTAATGTTCATATTTTTCAGATGCTACTCTCTCTCTCTCTCTCTCACACACACACACACACACACACGTGCGTGTGCAATGAAGGAAAATTCTCATTAATATTTAAAGCTTATCATGTTTTTTTAAATGTTCCTAAACGAATATCAGTTTAACAGTCATAATTAGCCTTTTATTGAAAACCAATAATCTTTCTTATTTTCCCATCTATTATCACTTTATCTAATCCCAGATTATAAAATGTCACAGTCAAATAAATGCAAGGGAGGAATGAAAATAATCCACATATCCCCAGTTTATGAAATCATACCTGAGTCTAGGTACATATATATATATATATATATATATATATATATATATATATATATTTAGAAGTGTCTTCATTTTGTAGAATTTTATCATTTTTTAAAGGTTTTTAATTAAATACAAACCTAAATATAATTTTATATTTTATCGTTCTCAGTATCTTCGGGTGTGTAAATTTACATTGAAGGAAATAATGTTTTTCTCTTTGTATTTTCAATATTTTATTTCTTATTAACAAAAAACTTTACATACTCATGGGGTACATATTTTGATATGTACAATGAATAGTGATCAGATAAGGGTAATTAGCCTGTCCATCATCTCAAACATTTTTTTTATTATACTTTAAGTTCTGGGGTACATGTGCAGATCATGCAGGTTTGTTACATAGGTATACATGTGCCATGATGATGGTTTGCTGCATCCATCGTCCTGTCATCTACATTAGGTATTTCTCCTAATGCTATCCTTCCCCAATCCCCCTGCCCCTGCTCATCCTCCCCTAGCTCCCCACCTCTCAGGCCCCAGTATGTGATGTTCCCTTCTCTGTGTCCATGGGTTCTCATTGTTCAACACCCACTTATGAGTGAGAACATGTGGTGTTTGGTTTTCTGTTCTTGTGTCAGTTTGCTGAGAATGATGCTTTCCAGCTTCATCCATGTTCCTGCAAAGGACACGAACTCATCCTTTTTTATGGCTACATAGTATTCCATAGTGTATATGTGCTACATTTTCTTTATGTAGTCTATCATTGATTGGCATTTGGGTTGGTTCCAAGTCTTTGCTATTGTGAACAGTACTGCAATAAACATAGGTGTGCATGTGTCTTTATAATAGAATGTTTTATAATCCTTTGAAATAATGTCGTTCTTGTCTCGTGTTTTGGTGTGGGCAGCTTGTTCATTCTGGCATTTTTGTGCCTGTTTCTTAGACATGAAACCAGGTGTCAGGAAGGGTCTCCTGCAACCTGGAATCTGGAAGAAGCTGGTTTGAAACATTCTCTTAGTAGAAACTCTAAGCACTCCTAAATTGTCTGCAAATTCCAGAGGCTTATGTCCTAGTGGTCCATGCTCTTCCTGAGATCTTGCTCTGAAGTTTTCTGTCTCCGGTTTAGATCTCATAAGTCAAAGCATAAAGCTCAGCCTTTGCCTGAATTTTCCCAAATGAATTATCACAGAAAGAATATGCGAGTGCCACAGACTCTACTGGAGATGGGAGGTGTTTGGAACAGAAAGGAGGATTGCACCCTGGGTCATCTCAGTAGTTGTCTGAGGCGGGCCTGTCCTTGAATCTATTTAAATAGTCTTTCTGCCGTTGAGTTATAAGGAGGCTTCCTCAGGACCCTGATCACCACTGTCTGTTAATATTCCTCTCTCTACACCAAGTTGCATGGCTTCTAGCGGTAGGCTGTACGCTGCACAAATGTGGGTGGATTGCGACAGTGGGGCTGGCATCTGGGCTCTGACACTGTCATTCAGCGTCAAAAACAGGGTGTCTCCCAGATGCAGAGAAAGGGACCATACCGTGTGTGCTGGCTGCAGCCTGCTCCTCCACTGCCCTGCTCTGCTCAGCCTTCTCATCTACCAGCTCTTCTCAGGAGCATGTGAAAAACATTAGCTTCATTTTCTCAAGAAGCGCAGCTAAGCAGTGTATTTGGTTGTTTGCCCCTCTGCTAACATCAGCACTCTCAGGCTCTCTCCAAATTTTCTGTTCAGGTTTTTTGCTGAAAGGAAAATTTTCTACCTTAGGGGAGCATGATAGAAATTTCTGTTTCGCGTAGAATTTTCTGGGGTTTGGGTTAGTTTTGTCACTATGCTTATTTTTCTTCTCTTATTTGCCTTTTTCCTTCTTCAGAGTTGTGGGTTTTTTTATTCTTCCTTTTTTCCTCCAGTGATTTGTGGGAACTTAACATTCTGTTTCTGTTCTTCACATTAGCAATTATTTTACTGTAAGTCTAATTGATAATATGGCTCATGAGTGCAATTGATGAGTTGGCATCTCTCTGGTAAGAGCCAATACGGTCTCACTGAGGTTTGCAGGTCTGTGTCTGCATGTTTATGTGTGTTTGTGTGTGTGTGTGTGTGTGTACATGTGATGCTTCTGCTTTGCTCAATGCTTGCACCTCATTGTTTCGGATGAGCTTTTGAAGGTTTTTAAGTGCACTGATGTCCATACTGCTTCTTGATCATGCCAGCTGTGCCCAACCCAGAGCTGCACTGCCATCCCAATATGCCTTCAGCAACACCACCACAGGCTAATGGATACACTTAAAAAAAAACCCACAAAAACAAAATTCTGGATCTCCAAGCTCTGGCCAGGGTCTCGCTAACAATCAGAAAAATGAAATTAAAACTACAACGAGGTATCGTCTTACACCAGTCAGAGTAACTATTATTTGTTAGGACCGGCCTCCCCTTCCCCCTACCACAGTCAACTGGAAAAAACCTCAACGACAGTGGAAAAGTACCACCGTTAATGTTTAGCCAGCTTCCCAGATAGGCTGCTTGCAAGGACCCCTTCCCCCTTCTTCCCTTTTCTTTGCGGTACAGCCTCGAAACCCCCTCTGTTAAGAAAATAGCTAACAAACCATAAAAACCCCTACTCAGGAGAGAGCACGTCCCCTCCCTACCTGAGAGAAGGCACGTCCCCTCCCTACCTGAGAGAAGGCATGTCCTCTCCCTACCTGAGGAAGAGCACGTCCCCCTTTCTCCCAACAGTGGAAAACTACTGACTCCTGCTATATAAGTCACTCAGCCTGCCTCCTAGGCGCAGCTACCCACTTCGGTCTGTACAGTGGTGTTTAGTCCGCCCGGAGGTCCTAATAAAACTTGGACGTTCAATTGGCTCTATTCTTCATTATTCAGCGCAACAGACCCAGAACCAGGTCCAGACATTATTAAAAGCTGAGACATACCGGATGTTGACAAGGTTTCAGGGGAAAAGGGAATGCCCATACACTACTTGTGGGAATGTAAATTAGTACAAATTCTCGAAAACAGTGTTGAGATTTTTTTGAAGAACAAAAAATAAAACTACCATTTGATCCTGTCATGCCACTACTGTATGTGTTCACCAAAAAAAAAATAAATAAAAATAAATCATTATATAAAAAAGACACCTACACTTGGTTTATCACAGCTCTATTCATAATAACAAAGATACGAAATCAACCTCAGTGTCTATCAGTGGAGGACTGGATAAAGAAAATATGCATATACACAATGGAATACTATTCAGCCACAAAAAGGAGTAAAATCATGTCTTCTGCAGCAATTCGGATTAAACTGGAGGCCACTATTTTAAGTGAAAAAACTCAGAGACAATGAGAAAAATACTGTATGTTCTTACAATTAGGAGGTAGATAATGTTTCCTGTGAACATAGAGTATGGAATGATAGATAATAGAGAGCCAGAAGGATGAGAAGTGGAAGGGACTGGATAAGAAATTACTTAATGGAACAATGTACCTAATTTGGGTGATGGATACACTGAAGGCCCATCCTTCACCACTACACAATGTATCCATGTAACAAAATAACAATTCGACCCCATAAATTTATACAAGTGAAAAAAGAAAAAAGAAAACAAAAAGAACCCAAAAAAACCCACCTCAGTATAACACCTCCTTTGAAGCACACAATTGGCGGTGGCTCAAGCCTATAATCCCAGCACTTTGGGAGGCCAAGGCGGGTGGATCACGAAGTCAACAGATCAAGACCATCCTGGTCAACATGGTGAAACCCCGTCTCAACTAAAAATACAAAAAATTAGCTGGGTACGGTGGCGCATGCCTGTAATCCCAGCTACTCAGGAGGCTGAGGCAGGAGAATTGCCTGAACCCAGGAGGTGGAGGTTGCGGTGAGCCGAGATTGTGCCATTGCACTCCATCCTGGGTAACAAGAGCGAAACTCCATCTCAAAAAAAAAACAAAACAAACAAACAAACAAAAAAAGGTTTTTAAATCCATTGTAGAAAACATCAGATTAAACTGTTTGTAGAAATATCCCTTTCAATGACTTCTCTACATTTTCCAGCCATAAGGCAGGGGAGAGTTCCACTACCTTGCCTGTCTTTATACCTCATAATTTTTAGCAAAAGTATTCTTATGTGTTTTGTCATATTCAAACGCTCTTCCAAGAATAATTTTCTCTATCATGGCATGCCTGTACATGTCTTTTTTTGTCAATTGTTTTGAAATCCAGCATTATTAATTTGGGTTTGTGTTATTAATTTTATATGTTGATATGAAATACTAATCTCATTTTTTGAGATAGTTTTTAAATTGATTCTGTTGTCTAGAGTCCAAGCTGCAAAAATTACATCAACAAATTTTACGATTCAATTTTGTGATTTGCGTTCTCATCTTTGAGCCATCTGTGTTGTGGTAAAGCTTCTTTTGCATTACCCAAGATGGAAAAGAGATTACAAGAGGGAGATGACTTTAACCACATCACCTGACCCATGCAGGACCACCATGGAGAGCTATTCCCTGTCAACACTAACAGTATTGTGCCCTGGTCAACACTAAGAAGCATCTTCATATTATTGTGTATGTGAATGGCATTTTTTTATTTGAGCAGTGCACAATCTGTACAACTGTATATGGTAGCCTTTCATTCAACACTGCTATTTCAGGCCTTCTGTCATCATGCTTTCATTATTTCCTCAATTGGAAAGCCCTTAGGCATCAAATAAACACACAATTACTGAGAGCTTACCCTGTAATAGTCCCTGTGTTGGGATCTAGCAATGCAGCCATTAATGCAGCTTCAAAGTTTCCTCATCTTCTGGAAGAGGCAGATTTGTCAACAGAATGTTTCCACTAAATGTGAGCAAATGAATGATACATTCAGAGTTTAGACTACAGTGCCAAAAAGTGATAGATAATGGATTCTTCATCGTTGAGCTGAGAGACAGCCCACATACATATTTCAAAGGCAATTTCTGGTAACCAGTGAGATGACTCAGCCTCGTTTCACCATGACTTACTACTTTCAAGCTAAGTAGTAAGTCATGGTGGGACAATGGAGCACTGGGAAGGACGGTTTATTAGGACAGAGCTGGCCTCCACATTTCACCCCACCTCAAGCAGAAAGTGTAGGGTATGCAGCCCCAAAGCCCCAGCTGGTGAGAGGAGCTGGGTCAGGAATTGCAGGGCTGGACATGTGTCTCTTACAAAGAGGCAGGCACAGAGGACAGGTCCCAACTCACACTGAGAAAGCTAATGCAGCCTGTGGTGTATGAGCAGAGGGCTGTATCTGGGAGGGAAGAGGGTAGAATGCTTCCCTTTGTTGTGAGCTAAAGTTGTGCTGCTCCTGGACCCATCTTAGATACCAACTTAGATACCCAACTTAGATACCAAAACTGCCTTTGGACAGTTTTGAATAAAATAGGGATAGAATCCCTGGGTAAGAGGGGCTCCCTACTTTTCTGGGAACAGAGCTGAGGCATGTGGGACAAGGCCTTCCATCAGGAGATCTTACAAAACTGTCTCCTGGGATGCCACCACCTACAAGGACAAGGATGACGGAACTCCCCGGTGAGAGTAGGACTAGTGAGGGAGCTGACGTGTCTGAAAAACATTGCTCAGCCACAGGATGGGGAGCCTCTGTGTCAGGGAGGCCTGAAGGACAGCAATGACTTAGGGTCTCTTATAGTGCCAGGCTTTCTTAGGTCTACTGTTGGCAGTTACTGAGTGCAGTTTTGTGGGCTGTGCAGGGCAGGACCTTTCCAAATGGCTAAACAGATGCCCATTTGGTCTGTATTTCAAGCAATAGGATGTGGGAGGATTTGAGTTTGGTGCTGCTGGGTGTTGAGCTCACGGTCCCATCCTCCTGTGAACAATGTGGGGACTAACACACGGGGGCTGTCCTTGTTCATTTGAATGGCATGTTACAAGGTCCAAACCATAGTCTCCACAGGCTTCACAGGTTTGGTGTTTGATGATCCTGGGCCTGGGAATGTTTTAGATAGTAACTTGACTCTTGTCTTTGTGACTTAAAATAAACATAAAACTTGGCATTCTCTGTGAGCACATTCTCTTTTTTTTCCTTTTCTTTCTTTCTTTCTTTCTTTCTTTCTTTCTTTCTTTCTTTCTTTCTTTCTTTCTTTCTTTCTTTCTTTCTTTCTTTCTTTCTTTCTTTCTTTCTTTCTCTTTCTCTTTCTTTCTTTCTTTCTTTTTCTTTTCTTCTTTTTGAGATGGAGTCTCAGGCTGTCACCAGGCTGGAATGCAGTGGCACAATCTCAACTCACTGCAACGTCTGCCTCTAAGGTTCAAGCAATTCTCCTCTGAATTTTTGTGTTATTAGTACAGATGGGGTTTCACCATGTTGGCCAGGATGGTCTTGATCTCTTGATCTTGTGATCTGTCTGCCTCGGCCTCCCAAAGTGATGGATTACACACGTGAGCCAGCATGCCTGGCCTGGTGGTGAATAAACCCAAATGGATTCTTGGAACCAAATGGTTTGCTGGAGGTCAGAGGCGAGGGCAGGCCTAGGAGTTAGGTGGTGCAAGGCTGGGAGGGTTCCTGTTACACTAGATTATTAGGCAGAGAATTAGTGGTAATCTCATCTAGGGAGGGGTTATGCCTTTAAACCTCTCCTCTGGGAATCAGTCCTGCCAACTCACTTCCAGATGTACCTGGTGCCATTTCTTTCTGAGCCTTTGGAGGTGGCATGGGCTAAACTAAATTTCTTCTTGGATTGCCTCAATTTTGACGTAAGATTTAGCTTCCCAAATGTATATCTTTCCTATATCTTATTCTAATCCCTCTGTTCTTACACATTTGGATCCAAAAGAAAAATAAAATTTATGTACTTTTCCCTACTTTTAGGGGCATTTTTGGAGAAAGTGAAAAAATCCCGAGTCACTCTTTCTTCACATTTTTATCTGAATAATTTTATTATGTAAGTGACATTAAAATAGTGTGTGCCATCTAAATAACAATTAATCCAGTTTGCTAGTATTTTCAGACTCTCTTTTCATCATGTCAAAAACTTTAAATTTTGCTGTCACCTAAATAGAAAAAAAAAGACCAACTTTGTGGGTCTCTGTGACAATAACCATTTTCAAGCTCTTTCTCTCTCTTTAATCTAAAAAACCACAACTTTAGTGAAAGCTGTGGTTTATATAGAGACAGAAAAAGAACTGGAGGTAAGCGGGGGCAGTGGGAGAAAGAACAAACAGGATAAACTCCCAGTGCTTATTAATTTCTGCCTACACTTTGTTTTTTTTTTTTTTGTTTGTTTTTGTTTTTTTAGGTGGAGTCTTGCCCTTGTTGCGCAGGCTGGAGTGCAATGGTGCAATCTCACCTCACAGCACACTCTGCATCCCAGGTTCAAGGGATTCTCCTGCCTCAGCCTCCCAAGTAGCTGGGATTACAGGCATGAGCCACTACGTCCATCTAATTTTTTATTTTTAGTAGAGACAGGGTTTCACCAAGTTGGGCAGGTTGGTCTCAAACTCCCGATGTCAGATGATCTGCCCTCCTCAGCCACCCAAAGTGCTGAGATTACAGGCGTGAGCCACCGCACCTGGCCAATTTCTGCCTACACTTTCTAGGTACATGTCCCCTGTACTCTTTGGTCTGCTGAAGGAATGAGCGATTCCACCTCAGACAGGGCACTCAACAGTCTTTGCTCCCTGGAAGCTAAACGACAAAGCAGAGTCACCACGTGCTGTGTATTTTTCTGCCTAAAGCCAAGTTTGCTGGATGAGTTTCTGCAACAAATAATTATAATGGATCCCAAGGTCTTAACTTGCTAACAGCACACAGTGATTAATGACTCCATGTTAAATAACAAATACTGGCATTGTCTATAGAGAGTCCTCTTAACAGGGAAATACGGTCACATAACAGGTAGCTATGGACTGTAATGGATGTGTTTAATTATTTACCTGTAATAACAATTTCCCTATGTACATGCACATGCACATGAAAACCTCTTATTGTTCCTCATAAATAAATAAATGTGTGACTTGTCCAAAGAAGCTTCATCTTCTCTTGACAACTCAAATTATTATTTATCTTTGCATCTTTTCTTTTATTTATTGTTTTATTGCTGTATTTGCTGTCACTTAATTCATCAAAAATTATACCCGAAAAGGTGAAAAATATACTACTGCAAGATGGTTGATTTTGTAAAGATTTACAAATGTGACACAAAATTATTTTAATAAAAAGATTATAGGCTTTTAATTGACAAGATTAAAACATTATAGAAGAGGTATGTATTTCCCACTTCTTCTTCCCCTTTCCTTCCCTCTTCTTCTCTCCTTTTCTCTCTTCCCATATACTTTGGCATTTGATTTCTTTTCTGGAGCAAGTAAAAGTACAGATATAGAAAAGACCCATGGAACAACAATCACTATTTTATAGTTAATTGACTCGTGTGTATTATAAACCACCCACCGTCTTTAACTTCTGTCTTAGTATTTGAATTTCCTAAAGTCACACATTGTTTCACACTGGAGTGAAACTTTATGCTTTGCCTACAACCATTATCTGAAATTTATTTTTCTAAGAGCTACCCTTTTCATCCCCTGGAAAGTCAAAACTTTCACTAATTCTTGCAAAGCTTGCTATGTACTTCCCTAAAAGAAAAATAGAAAAGACTTAAGGGGAATGATGTATCATAAAGAGAAGCTAATGAAATCTCACAAATGGAAGGCCACTTGCCACCAATCTGAGGGGTGGGTAAATGTGAGACGAGCCATCCTCCAGAATGCAGTAAGGACCACAGTGAGCTGGGTGTCTGGGATGGCAATCATGAGGGTTTTATACACGCTCATACCAGGGTTGGTAAAATCTAGACAGATCCTGCACCTTGGGCTGAAATTTGTACATTTCATGTGACTCTGCAGAGTATTTCAGAGACAGGTTTTAGCCCTGCTCACATTTCTGCTTTAGAGAAGTAGCAGTCAATGTTTCAGAAGTTGAAATGGTGTTCTACACATTGTAATGGTGGGGCCCCTGTCTGCCCTACAGCTATCTTACAATTTCAGAACTTTTGTCGATGACAAAAAGTTTTTTCACTCACTTCAGGCTGTAGGTTTGTTCTGAAGTTGCAATTCTGGGATTATTCTACTTTTAGAAATAAATCCAGTGAATTTGACATGTGTATGGAATCTGCCTGCCACAAATGCTTAAGTTTCCAATTCTTTTTCAGTTAAAAACCTGTACCTGGGAAATAATCCTCCATTCCTGGTTTGTTTTCCATGTGTTAAGTTGCTTTAAAATGCCATTAGATCTTCAGTGCCACCTGTACATTAGGGAAGCTGCATGTCTGTCTGCCCTCCGTGTGGACAGTTCACTTTTGCTTCCTTAGCCAGAGTTCCAGGTCAGTATCTTTCAGAACATGGGATGCATGGACGGCTCTGATTTTCCAGGCTTTGTCTCCTACATCCTATTATCTTGACCTAGTGAGTCCATTTGGATTATTTCTCCCTAAAGCCACCGACCTAGTTGTATAGGAAAGCGGAAGTGTTCTAACAAAATAGTCATTGATATCGGATAGGATGCTGGAACACCGGTTTTCCTTTTAAAATTCCTTTCTAAATTTTCTCATTTTGTCATCAAAAAGAGAAAACGCTTATGAGATGATGATTAGAAAAGGATAGGAAGAGATTTGTTAAAGGACAAACAACTACAGATAGAAATAATTAAGTTGGGCCGGGCGTGGTGGCTCATGCCTGTAATCCCAGCACTTTGGGAGGCTGTGGCAGGTGGATCACGAGGTTAAGAGATCGAGATCATTCTGGTCAGCATGGTGAAACCCCGTCTCTACTAAAAATACAAAAAAATTAGCGGGGCATGGTGGCGCATGCTTGTAATCCCAGCTACTCAGGAGGCTGAGGCAGGAGAATTGCCTGAACCCAGGAGGCGGAGGTTGCAGTGAGCCGAGATCACACCATTGCACTCCAGCCTGGGTAACAAGAGCAAAACTCCGTCTCAAAAAAAAAAAAAAAAAAAGAATTAAGTTAATAGTGTTCTATTCCACTCTAGGATGACTACAGTTAACAACATTTTATATAGTTTCTAATAGGTAGAAGGAGGATGTTGAACATTCCCAACACAAAGAAATTATAAATGATGGACATGTTAATTACCCTGATCTGATCACTGTATGTAGCAAAACATTACTCGTCATATGTACCCCACAAATATGTATAACTATTTATCAATTAAAATACATCAAAATTTAAAAAGAAAACCTGGGTTCCAGCACTACTGGAATTAAATAATTCCATAGTGTAATGAAAATGCCTGCTTTTAAATCCCAAAACTTCATCACAGATAAGTCTGCCTAAAAGCAGTCCTCTTTCTTGTAATCTCAATACAGGGAGACTACGGGCTAACCTCCAGGTGCATGCCAGAGATCCACCCCATGTGCACTGACTATTTCTCTGCGACCAATGTGGACTGCAGTGACCATTACCAGACTTATTGGTTTAAGCCAGCGTGTCCCCTTGTTAAATGACCCGAAAGGGTAAGCTCTTTAAAGTCTCTTTTTTGATGTTATGGCATTTCTGCCATCTACTGTGTGATGTTAATCCCTACTCTTTTTCCCCTGTGTCAGGCTCCATACCTTCTCACTTGTTTCCTATGAATGGCTTTTACCTTGGAGACCATACAACTTTTAGACTGTAAGCTTCCTGAAGGAAGAGACCTTGTCCATCCCGCTTACCCAGAACCTCATTTGTACAGCGTCAGAGCATTTTTAATTTATTCACACCTATTTGTTGAATGAATAACCAAAGTCATAGCAACTGCATGGTAAAGTAAGTGTCAATTGGTTGAGGAATTCTAAAAGATTTCCTTTGTTGAAAGTTCAGGGGTTTAAGGGATAAACTCAGTGGATCTATGTGGGACTTAGGAAGCTTTAGAATTACCCCTTCAATGTTGCTATTGTCTGGAGGGCCACACTGTTGCAGCCCATCAACTCTCCTGCTTTGTCTCACAGCTCTATCTTCTTATTTCTCCTGGGAAACTTCTCTTTCTCTTCCTCCATCTATGCAACTCTCTATAGGACTTCATGCCAATATTCAGAAGATTCCCAAGTGACTATTTCACTTTTTTAATGTTTCATTTTGTGGTCAGACTTGGGAGAAACCCTTACAGAAATACAATCAGCAGAGCTTCATGATTTTGTTTGTTTGTTTTACAGAACTTCATTTCAGTAGCCAGCCTCATATTTTAAAAAGTATTACATTGTCCTGTTGGCAGCTAGTTAAATCTATTCAAATGTCCCCATATAACAGAACCCATAATTTTTTCTTGTAACTGAATGAAAAATGTTGAAATTGACAAAAACACAAGAACCTGAGTTAAGACTTCGCTGCATGTTTTCAGAAGGTCCATTTTCAGCACAAATATGTTTTTGTTAAGAACAAGGCCCTAGAGACAATGGGAAAGTTTCAGGCCTGAAAATTGGCATTAAATTCAGCCAGTGGTACTTTGACACCTTTAGCTGAAAGTCTGAGCTGGAAAAAAAATAGATGTTATTCTATTCCATTCAATAGGTTTGGGTTTTGTAATAAACAATATGGCCCTGGGAAATTTTCCTTATTTCTCCTTTTGGGTTAGAGTCATTTAACACTGAATCAGCAGTCTTTCCAGGGTAATAAACCAAGTTCCCAATTACTTTAAAAAAGTATCTACACAGCTTCGTTTTCTGTCAAGATCAACTGATAATTTATTGTAAGCTGTTTATATCTCTCTGGGGAAACTCCTCTATGCATCTCCAGTAAATTCATACTCAAGGAATGTTTGCTTTTTAGGAAATAGCCCCCAATTGGGGGTATATGCTCTGTTTCTTAGACTCATTGCTACACCTGGAGTTTGGTCATTCGGTCTTCTACCTGTTTGGTGAGATTTAACATATCAAGGGCAAACTTTTTTTAAAAAATGAAACATATCCAGTTTTTTGTTCTAGTTTGCAGTTTATCTTTTGATTTGTTTCTTTTACAATTCAAGTACCATTTCACCGAAATTGAACTTTAATAAGGGCTGCTCATGATATATTTACCTTTACCATGTTTTAGCTACTCTTTTACTATTGGAATTGCTTAATACAATAAAATATTTTGTAAACCAGTGAAAAATGAGGCTTGAGAGATTTTGTTTATGCTAAAAAAATTTGATAGGCTATTTAAAATTTAAAAAATTTCTTTTAAAACCCTATCAAATTAGAGGGATATCACAACAGCACATAGACATTTTTAGATGATAACAATTTATAAGTATTTTCTCACTCTGATTCTGAGTTCTTCCCAGGCATCTGTAGGCTCCTGGTCTGCCTTAAGCTGGAGATTGCAGTGGATGAATGGCAGGAGTGTAGCATGTGAGGAAGATGTTGTGGCTCCTTAGTCAGCACGCAGAGAGGAAGCTTCAAGCCAGCTTAGTTTGGGTTCCCTCAAAAGCAGAGCCTGAGACATTGACTCTGGTTATACAGTTTGGTTGGGAGCTGATCCCAAACATAGAATCAGGAGGCGAGTGGGGGAGACAGGGAGGTCAGGAAAGCAAAGCCAAGAGGGCTGTGCACTGTTTGTTACCATTGTGAGCAACTGCTGGTCTCAGGCATGATGGGGAGCTTCAGAGGAGCTGCAAGGAGCACTCCTCGGACATTCTCCCCTTAAGAATAGAAGTCTAGGACACTGGTCCATGGAATTGTGTTTCTTCTTGGTTGAGAGTTACCTCAAAAGTGTTGACTGCTTGTCACAGGCAGAATGGTCCCCTTTCCTCCTCAAAGATGTCCACATCCTGTTACCTTACATGGTAAAAGGGATTCTGTTTATGTAACCAATGTTAAGAAATTTGCTCACATCTGTAATCCCAGCACTTTGGGAGGCTGAGGAGGATGGATCACTTGGCATCAGGAGTTTGAGACCACCTTGGCCAACATGGTGATACCCCATCTCAACTAAAAAAATACATACAAAAATTAGCTGGGCATGGTGGTGGGCACCTGTAACCCCAGCTACTCTGGAGGCTGAAACAGGAGAAACATGTGAACCTGAGAGGTGGAGGTTGCAGTGAGCCAAGATTGTACCACTGCACTCAGCCTGGGTGACAGAGCAAGATTCTGTATCCAAAATCAATCAAACAAACAAACAACTTCAAATTGAGAGATTATCCTGGATTATCTGGGTGAGACAAATCTAATTGTATCAATCTCTAGAACTGGATAAAATTTCTACCAGGTAGACAAAGCCGTGACTATGGATGTAAGATGCAAGGAGGTGCAGCCTTGTTCCCTTAGAAAAGAGAAGAAGGCAATCAGCCAGGGAATGCATTTACCTCTGGAAGCTGAAAAAGTTAAGGAAAGCATGTCCTCTCTGGAACCTCCAGGAAAGACCACAAACCTGATGACTCTTTGATTTCAGCCCCATGAGATCCACAGTGGGCCTCTATCCTACAGAACTGCTTTCTTCTCTTGAGATGATGCTGACTTCAGGGGACAGCGGAAATGCTGCAGGTGCATTCAAAGCAATTCATTGGGAAGGCAGGTGCCTTCTCTTTCTGCACAGGTAAGTCCACAGCACCTTTGGCCACTCAACAGCAGATTGGACAGAATTCTCCTCCTCCATCCCACAGCAATGAATGGAGGACACCCCATGATACGGTTTGGCCCTATGTCCACACCCAAATCTCACTTTGAATTATAACAATCTCCACTTGTCAAGGGCGGGATCAGATGGCGTTAATTAAATCTTGGGGTGCTTTCTGCCATGCTGTTCTCAAGATAGTGAGTGAGTTCTCACCAAATCCAATCTTTTTATAAGGGGCTTCTTCCTTTGTGGCACTCATTCTCTCTCCTGTCGCCCTTTGAAGAGGTACCTTCTGCCATGAAATCGTAAGTTCCCTGAGGCCTCCCGAATCATGCAGAATTGTGAGTTAATTAAACCTCTTTTCTTTATAAATTACCCAGTCCTGGGTATTTTTTCATAGCAGTGTGAGAATAGATTAATACACACCACTCCAGGGCGGTCATTAGGCACAGCTGCACTTTGGGGTTGTTAGACTCAGAGGAACCTGTGGACACTAGTCCAAAGACTCAGATGGCCCTTCTCAGAGTCCACTGCTCCCCATGCTGTATTTACTCATTGATCCCTGTAATAGCACTCACTCAGCAACCAATATATTTTATAAAGTCAATTTTCATTAGGAACAAACCCTTGCCTATCTTGGAAATGCTGCCCATTTCAAATGAATAGACTATTGACCACTACAGCTTTTGAAAGTAAACATTTAGCAAGGCTGAGGATGAGCGGTTTGGAAAATTGACTGCTGAGTGATGGTAATGCTGTTATATTTGTTTCAATAAGGATATTATTTCCAAGGGCTGAATAATTAATTGTAAATTTATCCAATTGCTTCTGAACATGAAAAGGCATCTTACAAGTGCAGTGCTGTTTGATTCAGATATTGCCACTTTAAACTATTTTCTGTCTCATACTATGGAGCTTTAAGTTACTGAATAACAATGTTTCTCAACAGAAAATATCCTAGCTGTCAACATTTTATCTTCTAAAGAGAAGTGTTGGTTTTAGTGTCACACTTTTAACGAGGAAGAATTTATTGTCATCTCTGAGGCTTAAATAATTTGTTCTCCTTTGAGTTCACAAAACCGTCAAATATTTTTGAAGATATTTTTACATCCCTTGGAAGAAGTGAAAAGCTACACCTGGGGCGGCATATAAGGGCTTTCTCAGCATTGAGCACATACTTAAATACACTACACACCATGCAATGCTCAATTAATAACCTCTTGTGTTGTAAAAAAAAGGACTGATGTCTACATACCCATATTTATTCCAAGCCGTGCCAAAAATTTATAGTACCCAAAATTCCCAGAGCTTTCAATTTACTTAGCCAGACATATGAAGTAAATTTCAATTTTTGACAAGAAAAGTTATTCTAGGTCACATATCACCAACAATCATCAAATTTAAGCCAACATCTTTTTGCTGAAATAAGCAATGGGAATTCTCCTGTTACTGAAAACTGTATTGTTGTTTCTGTAAACGTTGCTTTTGTATCCCCTAAAGTAACTTTAAAGAGTTTCTGGTAATACCCTGCCTTTGGAGAATACCTGTTTTTAGAGAAATGTGTCTGTCTGTCTGTCTGTGTGTGTGTGTGTGTGTGTGTGTGTGTGTGTGTGTGTGTTCAACAAATTGCCATTTTACAAAATCAAATACCTGTCCCATTTGAAGGAAAGAGTAATTATAAATTATGGATGATTTGCAAGAAGAGATACAAAAGTGGCTCCTGAGCCTGTTTCCAAACTTGGACTGAATTTACAACTAAATATTGATCAATGATTTGTGATGTCTTGAATTTGTCAGCACAGCCTATGAGTAAGGATTAGTTAGGTGAAATAAAGTAATTTGTAATGAAATAGATTGTGTCTTTATGAAACATTAAAATGCATGAGATATGGTAAATGTAAGTCAAAATTTGAAATCTCCACTTTACGAATACTCTTATTTTAAATTGTAAATGTAAACATGCCAAACCCCAAAGTTAAAAGGGCTGCTAAACATGGTTAGTGCCAAACTCAGGGTGATATCTTAAAGCAAGAGGGAGACAAAGGGTACCAGAGGCTTCACCTGTGTTTGTAAGATTTTATTCCTGAAGTCACCCTGGTGTACATGGGTGTTGCTACATTATTCTTGCATTTCTAATAAAATATGATAAGGGGCCAAGTTTGTGGTTCAACAAAGCAATACTGAGGTTAAGAACCCTCATTTTTCAAAGTGAGGTGCTAAAGCAACATTGTAAAGATGGTGACTACAGATCTTGAGGTCACAAGAAGAGTTAAGTTCCAGGAGGCTAAGCAGTATGTGGGGATTTCTTTGGAGAAAGATGTTGAAATGTTATAACCCCCATTCCTACCTGAGCTAGCCAGGGAGGCACTTTTCGTTTACCTTAAGCTTGGAGTGAGATGGGTTTTTCCTTAATTTACATTCTTCAAAATGAAACTCTGAGACAAGTATTCAAATTTCAAGTTTTTTTTTAATGCAGAAAGTGCCCCATAAATATTGAAGAGCCATGAGGCGGAAAAGAAAGGGAAACCAGTAAAAAGTACTTTATTTTTCTCTTTTTAAATTTGAGATAAAATCCATATACTGTGAAATTCACTATTTAAAGTATACAATACACTTTTTCAAGTATTTTCATAAGTTTATGTAACAATCACCACTACTTAATTCCAGAACATTTCATCACCTCTAAAAGAAATCCTGTAGCCATTAACAGCCTGTCTCCCTATTCCTCACAACTCCTGGTACCCACTTATCTGCTCTCTGTATCTGCGAATATGTATATTCTGAAAAATTCATATAAATTGAATCACTTTTGTGACTGACATCTTCTGCTTAACATAAGGTTTTCAGGTTCCATCGTGTTATTAATTTTTATGGTTGAATCAGCTTCTATCATATGGGCATACAGCCTTTTTGTTCTCTGAAAGTTGATGGATACTTGGATTCTTTCCAATATTTTGACATTGTGAGTAATGCTACCATGGACATTTGGGTAACAGTATTTTTTAGACATATATTTTCAACTATCTTGGGTAAATACCAAAGAGTGGATGTCTGAGTCACATAGTAACTCTATGTTTAACTTGTTGAGAATCTGCCATGGTTTTCTTTCTTTCTTTCTTTCTTTCTTTCTTTCTTTCTTTCTTTCTTTCTTTCTTTCTTTCTTTCTTTCTTTCTTTCTTTTTTCTTTCTTTCTTTCTTTCTTTTTTTCTTTTCTTTTCTTTTCTTTTCTTTTCTTTTCTTTTCTTTTCTTTTCTTTTCTTTTCTTTTCTTTTCTTTCTTTCTTTCTTTCTTTCTTTCTTTCTTTCTTTCTTTCTTTCTTTCTTTCTTTCTTTCTTTCTTTCTTTCTTTCTTTCTTTCTTTCTTTTCTTTTCTTTCTTTTTTTTTTGAGACCGAGTTTCGCTCATGTTACCCAGGCTGGAGTGCAATGGCACAATCTCGGTTCACTGCAACCTCCGCCTCCTGGGTTCAGGCAATTCTCCTGCCTCAGCCTCCTGAGTAGCTGGGATTACAGACACGCGCCACCATGCCCAGCTAATTTTTTGTATTTTTAGTAGAGACGGGGTTTCACCATGTTGACCAGGATGGTCTCGATCTCTTAACCTCGTGATCCACCCACCTTGGCCTCCCAAAGTGCTGGGATTACAGGCTTGAGCCACAGCGCCCAGCCCTCTGCTATTGTTTTCTAAAGTGGCTGTAGCATTTTGTACTTCCATTACAGTTTTTCCACATTCTCACCGACACTTGTTAATTTCCATCATTTTAATTATAACCATCCTAATGAACAGGAAATCGTATTTTATTGAGGTTTTGATTTGCACTTCCCTAATGACTAATGTTGTTGATCCTCTTTCCATGTCCTGTTTGACTTCCCAGTATCTTCCTTAGAGAACTGTCTATTCAAAGGGTTTGCCTATGTTGTAACTGGGTCATTTTCTTTGTCTTTTTTAGTTGTCAGAATCTTTAATATAATTCTGAATACTTTCTCTCCCAGGATTCAGACAAAAAATTGCCGTGAATTGGGTTCACCATGTAAGACATGACAATCCTGGACCAATCACTGATTCCAAAAGGTGGAGTCACCTAATGGGTCAGTCTGAGTCACACGTTCATCACATTACAGGATTTAAGAGCATAAACCCTTGAGTCTAATAATATGTGTGTAAATCCAGCTCTGTCACTTATGCTAGCTGTATAATTTTCATTAAGGCACTAAATTTACCCATGCCTCTATTTTTCTCAACTGTTAAATGAGATAAATAATGGAAATCACCACATAAACTTGTGTTAAATGTGTTAATATTTTAAAAGAATTTAGAACAATGCCTGGCAGAAGTAAGAGCTATGAGGTTCTTACTAATTAAGCGAGCCACACATTTCACAGCTGCACCAGAATCACCTGGAGTTGGTAGAAGCAGCACCTGTAAGGAAAAGATGCAGAAAACAATAATTATACCAACTCTCCTCTTTTACTAACTACTTAAGCATCATAGAAGCTGAATGACATGAGAGCTTCATTTTAACGGTTGAAGAATGTGAGGTTCAGCAAGTTTAAGCTATTTGCCTGAAACCACAAATTCAACAAGCAGCAGAGCTTGAACCTGAGTAATAAATAAACCAAAATCTGTGTTCCATCTACACCTAACATTTCTAATGACACCTGTGTCCCTTTCAGCATAATGGGATTAAGGCAAAAGCCCTAATTTAAGCAACAGCTTGACAGGTTACTCAAACGTCAATAAAAATGACTTCCTTCCTCTATGGATACAAGCAAATCCTGTACTACCTGTGAGCACAGGTGGATCTTTTTCATTCACATGGTCCAGGTACAGCAAAAGTCCCCTAAGTCTCTGCAGAAGTTTCAACTTGGAGAACACCAACCTTCCTGAAGATAGAGATAAACCAGTAGAATCCCAAGGAGTGAATATGAAGTCCTTCGTTTTGTGTAAAGTCCAACATCCCTCTCTAATCTTTTATAAAAACATGCTGGAGGGGAGAGTGAGGGTTAATTTTAATAGTTAACATGCACACAAATGTTCATTGCAGCACTGTTTACAATAGCAAAGACCTGGAACCAACCCAAATGCCCATCGATGATAGACTGGACTGGGAAAATGTAGCACATATACACCATGGAATATTATGCAGCAATCAAAAATGATGAGTTTTTGTCCTTTGTAAGGACATGGATGAATCTGGAGAATATCATTCTCAGCAAACTGACACAAGAACAGAAAAAGAAATACCGCATATTCTCACTCATAGGCGGGTGAGAAAAATGAGAACGCATGGACACAGGGAGGGGGTCTACTACACACTGGGGTCTATTGGGGGGAATGGGGGAGGGACAGCGGGGGGGGCTGGGGAGGGATGGACTGTGGATAAATGCCAAGTGTGGGTGAAGGGGAGGAAGGCAGCAAAACACACTGCCATGTGTGTACCTATGCAACTATCTTGCACGTTCTGCACATGTACCCCAAAACCTATAATGCAATAAAAACTTAAAAAATTAAAAAAAAAATAGTTAACATGACTGGATTAAGGAAAATAGAAGAAACTGGTAAAGTATCACTGCTGAGTGCATCTGTGAGGGTGTCTCCAGAGGAGATGGGCATGTGAGTCAGTGGACCAAGTGGAGAAGACCCACCCTCGATATGGGAGAGCACCAACCAAACAGCTGTGGACTGGGATAAAACAAAAATAGAGAGAAAAGAGTTCCCTGTTGTTCTCTCCTGGAGCTGGGACAATCTTCTCCTCCTGAAGTTCAGACATTAAAATTCTAGTCTTCCTGGCCTTGGGGCTGCAAGACTTACACAGCAGCACTCAGGTCCTCCGGCCTTTGGGCTCAGATGGAGAATTATACCATGAGCTTCCCTGGTCCTGAGGCTTTAGAACTTGGCCTGAGCCACGCTACTGTCATCCCAGGGTCTCCAGCATACAAGTGTCCTGCCATGGGATCTCTCAGCCTCCAGAGTCACGCAAGTCAATTTCCTTAATGCGCCTCATCATATACCTTTCCATAACTGTCTACATACCTACCTCGTTGGTTCCGTTTCTCCTTAATACGGAAGGGCACAAAAGAGACTAGAGGATTCTTAAAATATCCTCGTCTCTATTCTCTGCACTTTCACACAGGACGTCCTTTTATTATGGAATTATCATGCAAAGTAAAATAATCAGTCAAGGGTTAAAATGGTCTCAATTTACCTAAAATGTATTTAGAAATATGCCTTTATCATACTGCTCAAAATGGACTTTCTGTAACCAACTCATAAAATTCTCTTAGAATGAAATTTTAAGTTAGCCCCTCCATATTCTAATTTTGAAAAATCTTAATCCCAGAGGATTCCACGCAAAGTACTAAAAGTAGAAATATTTGAAAATTGTACTAAAAAAGATGCAGGAGGATCACCTGGGGTCAGGAGTTTGAGACCAGCCTGGCCAACGTGGTGAAATCCCATCTCTGCTAAAAATACAAAAATTAGCTGGGCGTGGTGGCGGGTGCCTGTAATCCCAGCTACTCTGGAGACTGAGACAAGAGAATTGTTTGAACCCAGGATCTGGAGGTTGCGATGAGTCTAGATTGCGCCATTGCCCTCCAGTCTGGGCAACATGGTGAGAGTCCATCTCAAAAAAAAAAGAAAAAGTAATATTACTCATGGCTTAATTATCTCTAATTTAGGTTCGTACCCAGTTGTGCATATAATTATGTGTGAATATATATATATATATGTGTGTGTGTGTGTGTGTGTGTGTGTGTGTGTGTGTATTATTTAGGATAAAGCAGAGCTTGAACCCAAGTCAATACATAAACAAAACTGTGTTCCGTTTACCACTAAACATCTCTAATGATGCCTGTGTCCCAAGAGTCTTTCAGCATAATGGAATAAAGGCAAAAGTCCTAATTAAAGCAACAACTTGAAATATGACTCAAATGTCAACAAAAGCACCTCCCTTCCTGTATAGTTATAAGTAAGTCATGTACTACTTGTGAGCACAGGTGGAACTTTCTGGTTCACATGATATAAATTCAGAACCCGTTATTCAGAAAATTAGCCACGTTCTGTGTCTTCAATCTTGTATTTATTAAATTTAGTTCTTTACCTGGCTTAATAGCCAGACATTGATTATTGAGCTGGTAATGTTTGCTGAGTTCATTTTATAAAAGCCCAATGGAACTGTCTTCCTGAATAAAAAATATTAGTTACAAAATTCTCAATTTTAATGACCAAATCTTATCAGAAATGCCATCTATATGCGGTCTCATCCGCTTCCCAGAATACCACATTCTAACCTGCATCAACAGCTGTCAGGGAAGGTTTAGGGTTCCTTACAGTCAACATGAGGGTTTTCTCACATTCAGCTCACTCTGTGTATACTCAGAACTAACAACATGAGCTTCCGCCTACCCTGCCATACTAGAAATCTTCCTCTTGTTCACTTAAAAACATTAAAAATGTTAACTCAACTCACGGCCGACATAAAGTCTAACCAAGAGCCCCTGCTTCCAGGGTGAGGCAGGGTCAGTGAGTGTTTTGCTCAGCTTCTCTATAGCTTGTAGAAAGGAAACCCTTTTTTTTCTCAACTGTCACATTAAAGAAAAGTTGGGCTGTGCCACAGATGGATTGGAACTAAATGCACGTAGATCAAGATACAGTCCTTAACACGAACAAAACAAGGGCTTCATGACAGGGAAAGTTGAAGCCGTCTGATATGGTTTGGACTTGGACCCCTGCCCAAATCTCGTGTTGAACTGTAATCCCCAGTGTTGGAGGAGGGTGGGAGGTGGTGGGACCAGGGAGGTAGATAGCTCCCCGTTTTGCTGTTCTTGTGATAGAGTTCTCATGTGATCTGGTTGCTTAAAAGTGTATAGCACCTTCCCCCCACCCCACCCTGCTCTCTCCTTCCTGCTCCAGCCATGTAAGATTTACCTGCTTCCCTTTTCCCTTCCGCCATGATTTAAAGTTTCCTGAGGCTTCCCCAGCCATGCTTCCTGTACAACCTGTAGAATCATGAGTCAACTAAGCCTCTTTCTTTTATAAATTACCGAGTCTCAGGTAGTTCTTTATAGCAGTGCAAAAACAGACTAATACACCATCTGTGTGTTATTTCTCCAATTGCAAAGGGTGAGCAATAGCACTGCCTGCCTGTGCAGGAGGAATTGTGAGGAAGAATGAGAGGAGGGAAAGTGCTTTATGACCAGCAATATTGCTTGAATCTGAGATCTTTACTTACTCTCAGGAGTTTAAAGCCCTCTTCAACACTGACGGATTATCTCACCATCTCCTACCATTAAATCCCTTGCCAGCTAGAATGAAATACAGGTTCTCCCAGGAAATGTGCCTTTGTTGGCTTTTAACACTCGGTTATCCATCCCAGTCAGTCAGGAGTCTCCACTGGAAAATCTGACTTCCGATTCTGATGTCACCAGGAACTCTCTGTGTATTTCAGCCCCTTGACTGCCAGCCTCCATAGCGTTCACAAAGGGGTAACAATGTTTGTTTTACCTGGTGTGTAAGTGATGATTGTTTGTACTTACATTTGTAAACATGAGACATTCAGAAAGAAATGGTCATAAGAGGGCAATTTCTGTTTTGTCATTTACCCATCCTTATGATGTTTTTATTATCTAAATGTTTCAAGATGATGCATCTTCACATGCTACTACTACTAGTGAGAAGAGGGACATGGAGATGAGAATACGGTCTTTTTATTTAAAAAAAAATACCTATGACCCATAAGAGGCCTACATTATTTTTCCATATCCTACTGGCCAAAACTTAATTATGGAACTATATTTAACTGCAAGAGAGGCAGGAAAATGCAGTGTTTATTCTGCATAGCTAGCTAAGATCAAGGATTTTGTTAGCAGAAAAGAGAGAGAATGAAGTTGTGTGTTCTGGGGTAGGGGTTGAAACTAGTGACTGTCACAACTACAGACCATGGCATAGGTGATTCTTCAATAAATATATGCTCAGTGAGAATAACAATAATTATTATTAACATTAATGTCTGGTTCTAATAGATATTCTCTGATTGTAAACAAATAGAAACCATTTTACAAACCACCCCTTATGACTGCTCACATCTGCTATCTATAAAAAAGTGAATGTCATTGTTTAAGAAGTTATTTTGTACATACTGAGAAAGCTGATTTATGAAATACCGCTTTCAAACATAGCCAAAGGTTTACAGAGATTAAAGGCAGTTTTCTAGATCATAGTTAATAGAACTCGACAATTTAACAGTGAGCCTATATGATAGAAATTTCAAAACCATTTCCAATTGCCCCATTATCTTCATATACTATCAGCATGGGCAACACTGTGCCATTCAAGAAGGGAAAGAATTTGGGGAACCAGGTGAATAATACTGAACCTTATGACTAGGGATGCTTTTATCAACGATAAAATTGCAAGAAAGTACAAGGCTAAACACAGAAGATGATGCAAAATGGAAGAATTGGACCAACTGTGTGCTTTCTTAATGCATATTTAGATATAAACTCTGTGTCAACTCTCCCATCTTAAAAAAGAACAAAAATATAAAGCCTATGTCTAGCCAATATTTATATTCTCCTAGACAGTCATTCTTTTCTCCTTCAAGTATAAATGCCAGTTTTAATTTGTGTGCCAAATTAAAATTTATTTCTATACATTTAAGAAATATCATTAAAATTTTTAAAAGGTATGTGTAGAGGATTTTAACATCATTAAAATGCAGAAATAAATTATTACATGGGAATTACTTCTCTGATACACACATGACTATATTTAAAATGTAAAAATACAAAGTAGCTACTTTGCTTAATCCAACTTACTTTGTAGTTTATCAGATTAAAATTTTGATAGTCTGCTTGTTGCTTAAAAGCAAAGCAAACTAATTTCTGTAATTGTTGCCTTGGGGTTGAATTGACAAGTTTTTCCTATTAGTTATCTAGAAATGTGGCTTTCATATATGAACAACTGTGAATAACACTGGTAGTTTTGTTAGCATTAAAAATTGGTACAGATTAAGTATTTCATTAACTTCTCAAAATATGCATCATTTGCGAAGTAACAGTGATAACGTCATGCTATAAGCTTGAGAAATGCCATCTTAGCATTCTAAACTTGAGTTAAAATGCCAAATGCGGGTTAAAGGGAAGAAGGCAGCAAAACAGACTGCCATGTGTGTACCTATGCAACTATCTTGCACGTTCTGCACATGTACCCCAAAACCTAAAATGTAATAAAAATTAAAAAAATAAAATAAACTCTTACTTCATTAGAAATACAATTAAATCAATAAAGAATATATTCTAAGACCCTAAAAAAAAAAAAAAAAAACTTCATAATACAGATGCTCTTGTGTATCCCCCTGATGGCCCAGACAGGCACTCTCCAGCAATCCTAGCACTGTCTGAGGTCAAACGTGCTCTCAGAATCCCTCCCATTCCCTTGCCCCAGGGTGCTACAACAAGGAGATAAGACTATGCAGAGGAGCTTATCCTGATAGGTGCTTCTGATCTCAGACAGTCCTGCAAAGATGGCTTGCTCTGTCTTACACAACTCGGTGTGAAATCTATAAAATCTGGCCATAGTGCAGAGCTCACTTAGGCCTAGGATGTCAAGGCTGCAGTGAGCTGTGATTGCACCACTGCATTCCAGCCTGACTGAACAGACCCCATCTCTAAAAGATAAAAGAAAAATTAAAAAGATGTAAAATGTCTCAAATAGGAAACTCAGGGCATGTCAAGGTGAAACAGTTCCTTTAGTATAATTTCCCTTAAAAATGCAATGATAATATATTTTTATTTAAAAATACCAACAAAAATTATTCAGTGCAGTTAATCCCACCATTAGCCTACTGCTTCCATCTTAGCATCTTTTCTTCCAATTGGGGTACGGGGTTAACAAGTCACAAGCTGTCTGCTGCTATGTAGCTGGTCCTCCCATGGGAAGAGTCAGCCGTGGCCAAGTAAATACATAGAAAGAATGGTACCAGAGAATACAACAACACACACAAACACACATGCACACCCATATACAAACACATGCACACACACATTTTTACAAACTTGCTAACTTCCTATAATGATTGTAAACTTTTGTTATCTTATTATCTTCAGATACTTTCAGAAGTAAGGGTGCAGAGAACCTGAATATCTTTCCAAATCAAGGTTGAATTTAGAAAGCTGTGTGTAAAGTTTCCAAGTGCTGGGCTTTCAGCTGGCTAAAATTTTTCCTGCTGTTTTCTAATATATATTCATGGATGAGGGAACTAAGTCTATGAGATGATCAGAGTTAAGTACACATTTGCTAGGGTTCTAGTGATTCTCATTCCAACAACTTCTGTGGTTGGTGATGGTGACCAAACAATGTAAACATACAAAAAGATCAAAGAGTTTTGTGATGTGTTGTAAGAGAGATCCTCAACAGCAACCCAATGCTGTGGAAAAGAAACACGAATGTGCAGTTAGAGAAATGTATTTTGAGTAGGGAGTGCAAACCTGCTAAGTTATGCTACTCATTGACTGCATCTGTCATCTAGGCACCTCATTTAGTTTCTATCACTCATTCTCACCAGCCTTAGTTTCCTCCGAGGAAGAGGCTGTCTTGTTCATTTTGTGTCAATCACATCTAAGATAGTGTCTAGTAGGCGGATATGCTACATCAGTAAGGATAGGCTAGGTTATGCCCTGTAACAAACAACTCCACAATCTCAGCAGCACAAAATATAAACAACATCACAAGAGATTATTTCATGTTTCTGCCACATATCCAACCTGGGGTCTTTGTTATTTGGAGGACAGTTATTCTCACCAGAGGCTCAATCTCAACATGAGATCCAATGTGTACAGAGTTAGGGAAGAGTGGGTTAGAGAGTCAAGCCCCGGAACTGGTTTGTATGTGAGCTAATTCTCACATTTCATTGCACAGAGACAGTTTCATGCCAGAAGTAAATAAAAAATATTTATTTTCAGGCAGCCAGCATTTGCCTCCACAAATATGTGTGGTATCAGCAGCTGCTCTGTTCCAGGAATCATACTGGGTTCAGGGGGTGGGGGTGGGAAAGAGGGTGATGTGAGCCCCACAGAAAAGAAATTTACAGTAATTTCAGTAGTTTACAGTAATTATTGGCCAGGCACAGTGGCTCATGCCTGTAATCCCAGTGCTTTGGGAGGTCAAGTCAGGAGAACCACTTGAGCCCAAGAGCTCAACACCAGCCTGGTCAACATGGTGAAACCTCTGTCTCTACAAAAAATACTAAAACTAATGATATGGTTTGGCTGTGTTCCTACCCAGATGTCATCTTGAATCCCATAATTCACACATGTTTTAGGAGGGACAGGGTGAGAGATAATTGAATCACAGGGGCAAGATTTTTCCATGTTGTTCTCATGAGAGTGAACAGGTCTCATAGATCTGATGAGTGTATACAGGGCAGCTGCCCTACATACTCTTGCTTGCTGCCATGTAAGACTTTCCTTTGCTCCTCCTTTACCTTCCGCCATGATAGTGAGGCATCCCCTGCCATGTGAAACTGTGAGTCTATTAAACCTCTTTTTCTTTATAAATTACCCAGTCCTGAGTATGTCTTTGTTAGCAGTATGAGAATGGACTAATATAATCATCCAGGTGTGGTGGGTGCATCTGTAGTCCCAGCTACTTGGGAGGCTGAGGCAGGAGAATCACTTGAGCCCAGAATTTTGAGGCTACCGTGAGCTATGATTGCAACACTGCACTCAGGCCTGGGTGACAGAGTGAGACCCAGTGTCTTGAAAAACATAAAAAATAAAACTAATTCTTGAGACAACTTATAGTTACTGCAAAACATTCACCATCCCACATGTATTTGTGGGGGTCCACTCTTTACCAGTTAGTCATGGGGAATATAGTTGTGTACAAGGGGTAAGATCTCTGTTGATGTGGAGTTGATCTTCTTTGGGAGTGGTCAACTGTGCATGGGTAAGTGAAAAAATAAGATGGCTTCAGAGGAAATAATTGGAGTGAAGCACTCCAATAATTGTCTTTCTGTCTTTTTTTTTAAGACAAATAATTGGAGTAAAGAACTCCAATTATTTCCATCACTTTACTCCAATTATGAAGTTACGAAGTAAAAGAAAACACTTTTTACTTCATAAAATGAAGTTGTGATGCTGCTTTAATTGTGAGTCTTCCAAGAAGGTCTCTCTGAAGAATGGACATTTAACAGACCAGGAGGATGTAAAAGCCAGATATGCTAACCTAAAGGAAAACCAGTTCCAGAAACAGGGAACAGGAAAGGCAAAGGCACTGCCTGGGGTGTTTGAGAAAGGTAAAGAAACCCATTTTTTTAGAAGTGAAAAGAGATAAGAATAGATAGAGTAGATTGGAAAGGTTGACTCTAGTTGATGTTATATGCATTGAGAAACTCACGGAGATGTTTTTATTCATGAGAGTGAGGTCATGTAGTTTAAAAAGGTGGCCATAAATCCTGTGCGCATAATGATTTGCCAAGACAAGAATAGATGTGTGGCAAAGTGAAGAAGCTACTGCAACAGTCCAAGCATAAGAATAGGTGAGTAAGGAGTAGAGGGGTGGAAATTAGGTGGAGACAGGAGGGCATTTTGGTGGCTGGAATAATAAAACTTGCTCCAGCATTAGATGTGAGGGTGAGGAAATTGCAAGACTGAAGAATGACGTACAGACAAACTAGGAAGTGGCAGAACAAAACTAAAGGGAACTTCAAGACATGCTGTGGATGCACACAGGAAGGAGTGTGGAGGAATTCCATGCCACAGAATTCTAAGGACTCCCAGACCTCAGGACTGTGACTGAAGTTGGAAGAATGGCCAGTAGAACGACAGACAAACCCACAAACACAAGCCCTGCCTCCATTTCACCCTCAGCAGGTACTAGTCAGAGAAGAGGACAAGGTAGGAAAATCCATGGAGAAAGGAAAGAAAAGCCCTTGTCCCCTTGGCCACATTGTTAGTCCCTCAGAGGTCCCCTTGCAGGCTGCCTTGTCCTTTCCTCTCCTCTCCTCTTTAGGCCACTCTGTCTTGTTCTGCTTCAAATGGATGGCAGCTTGTTTGCAGGCACAAGCTGAGAATCTGCATTAAGATTCTGGAAGAGACTGTAGGATGAGACTTTAGGAAGTAATGAAGCTCACAGGACAGATATCAGAGGAGAAGAGTAGAACAAGTTCCAGATAAACACCAACAGCCGCTAGAGAGAAGACTTAAATTACTTAGGTGAGACAGGTGGAATGACAGGGAGGAGTAGAGACTGGCATCAGCACAGCAGATCCTCTGTCTGGCTGGAGCAGCTGCACACACTGCTCAGATTGGGAACTGTGTTTCTTTTCTTAAAGAGAAGCCTGAAATATACATTTTTAAATGTTAAATACAGGGTTTTAAAAAACCATGTTTATTTTTATTTTTGTTTTAACTTTTATTTTAGATTCAGATGGTATCTACGCAGGTTTGGTACCTGGGTATATTATGTGATGTTGAGGTCTGGGTTACAAACCCAATCACCTAGGTAGTGATAATAGTACCTAATAATAAGTTTTTCAAGTTTTTCCCATCTCCCTCCTTTCCCCAAGTGTCGATTGTTGCCATCTTTATGTCTGTGTATACCTAATGCTCAGTTCCCACTTATCATTCAGAACATGTGGCATTTGGTTTTCTATCCTTGCATTAATTTGCTTAGGATCATGGCCTCCAGCTACATCCACGTTGCCTCAAGAGACATGGTTTTATTCTTTTTCATGGCTGTGTAGTATTCCGTGATGTATATGTACATTTTCTTTAATCCACCAATAAAGAGCACAAAGGTTGATTTAATGTCTTTGCTACTCCAAATAGTGCTGTGATGAACATACAAATGCATGTGTCTTTTTGATAGAATGATTTACATTAATTTGGGTATATATCCAGTAATGGAATTGCTGAGTTGAATGGTAGTTCTGTTTCTAGTTCTTTGATAAATATCCAGACTGCTTTTCACAGTGGCTGAAATAATTTACATTCCCATCAACAGTGTGTAAGCATTCCCTTTCTTTTCTCTGCAGCCTTACCAGCATCTGCTGTTTTGGGACTTTTTAATAATCACCATTTTGACTAGTGCGAGATAGTATCTCATTGTAGTTTTGATTTGCATTTCTCTGATGATTAGTGATGTGGAGCATTTTTTCACGTTTGTTATTCAGTTATATATTCTCTTTTGAGAAATGTCTCTTCATGTTTTTTGCCCATTTCTAAATGGGGTTATTTGTTTTTGATTGTTGACTTTTTAAAGTGCCCTCCAAATTCTGGGTATTAGACTTTCGTTGGATGCACAGTTTCAAATATCTTTTCCCAATCTGTAAGTTCTCTGTTTGCTCCCTTTTGCTGTGCAGAAGCTCTTTAATTAGGTTCCAGCTGTCAATTCCTGTTTTTGTTGCAATTGCTTTTGAAGGAGTTAGTCATAAATTCCTTCCTAAGGCCAATTCCCAGAATGTTGTTTCATATGTTTATTTTTGTCTAGGGTTCTTATAGTTTTAAGACTCATATCTAAATATTTCATCCATCTTGAGTTAATTTTTGTATATGGCGAAGTGTAGGGGGTCCAGATTCATTCTTCTGCATATGGCTAGCCAGCTATCCCAGAACTATTCGTTGAATAGTAGTCTTTTCCACATTGCTTATTTTTGCTTGCTTTATCAAAGATCAGATGGCTACAGGTGTACATATTTATTACTTGGTCTCTATTCTGTTCCATTGGTCTATGTGTCTATTTTTTTCTATGAATACCATGCTGTTTTGATTACTGTAGCCTTATAGTATGATCAGGTAATGTGACATCTCCAGCTTTGTTCTTTTTTTCTTAGAATTGCTTTGGCTCTTCAGGCTCTTGTTTGGTTCCATATGAACTTTAGAATACTTTTTTTTAGTTCTGTGAAAAATGTGTTGGTAGTTTAATATGAATAGCATTGAATCTGTACATTGCTTTAAGCAGTATGGCCATTTTAAGGATACCAATTCTTCTTGTCCCTGAGCATAGGAGGTTTTTCCATTCATTTGTGTCATCTGTAATTTCTTTTAGCAATGTTTTATAGTTCTCCCCATAAAGATTTGCTGCTTTCTTGGTTAGATGTATTCCTAGGGTTTTTTTTTTTTTTATGTGTGGCTATTGTCAAGGAAATTGTGTTATTGATTTGGCTCTCAGCTTGAATGTTATTGGTGTGTAGAAATGCTACTGGCTTTATACATTGATTTTGTATCCTAAAACTTGACTGAAGTTGTTTATCAGATCCAGGAGTCTTGGCGGAATCTCTAGAGTTTCTAGGTGTAGAATCATATTGTCCACAAAAAGAGACAGTTTGACTTCTTCTTCTTCTGTTTGTGTGTCTTTTGTTTCTTTTTCTTCCCTTGTTGCTTTGGCTAGCTCTTCCGGTACTATGCTGAATTGGAATGGTGAGTGTTAGCATCCTCATCTTTGTCCAGTTCTAGTGGGAAATGCTTCCAGTTTTTGCCCATTCAGTATAACGTTGGTTGTGAGTTTGTCATAGATGGCTCTTAATATTTTGAGGTCAAGTTTTTCAATGTCTGGTTTCTCAAGGGTTTTTATTATGAGAGGATATTGGGTTTTATCAAAAGCTTTTTCTGCTTCTATTGAGATAATCATATGGTTTTTAAGTCTGTTTATGTAGTGAATCACATTTACTGATTTGCATATATTGAAGCAACCTTGCCTCCTAGGAATGGAGCTTACTTGATCATGGTGAATTAACTTTTTGATGTGCTGTTGGATTCAGTTTTCTAGCATTTTTTGAGAATTTCTGCATCTAGGTTCATCAGCGATATTGATCTGATGTTTTCTTTTCACATTATGTTTTTACCATGTTTTGGTACCAAGATGATTCTGGCTTCATAGAAAGTTTTGGAGGAGTACCTCCTCCTCCTTTTTGGAATAATTTCGGAAGACTGGTAGCAGCTCTTCTTTGTATGTTCAGTATAATTTGGCTATAGATACATCTGTTGGGGGGCTTTCTTTTGGTTGGTAGGGTTTTTTTCTTAATTATTGCTTTAGTTTTGGAACTCGATATTGGTCTGATTGGGGTTTGTATTTTTTCCTGATTCGGTCTTGGGAGTTTGCAGGTTTCCAGGAATTTACCCGTTTCCTCTAGATTTTCTGTTTTGTGTGCCTAGAGATGTTCATAATAGTCTCTGAGCCTCCTTTGTATTTCTGTGGGGTTGGTTGTAATTTCACCTTTGTCATTTCTGATTGTGTTTACTTAAATCTTCTCTCAATTTTTTCTTTGTTAATTTAGTTAGTGGTATATCAGTCTTGTTTATCCTTTTAAATAATCATAGTTTGGCTTTCTTGACTCTGTAGGATTTTGGGGATCTCAATTTCATTTAGTTCAAATGATTTTAGTTATTTTTTTATTGGCTAGTAACTGGTGAGATTAGTGCTGTCTATGGAATACAAAACTGCTACACCTGGAAACTAACTTCCCAGGGTCATTCTTTTCCCCCTCTGCAAAAGGAAATTGGTCCACCTCATTTTAGCCCACACACTATTGATATCTGAGAATCCACAGAGTGGTCCCTTTTCTGCAGAAAATGTCATTGTCACCAGGGGATTTTATGGCCTGGGCAATTTGCAATTACTGTCCTGCAATAGTTACGAACTGCAGCCCTTTCATTTTCAAAGGCATCCCAGTTTGATAAACTATTTGGTCACCTTATTTTTAAAAAGTTCTTTCTAAGTCCACCTTTCTTAATAGATTTAACCTATCACTTGATTAACAGCCTATTCAGAAACAGGTAGTCTAATGAGTAAGGCTGGGGCAGCTGCCCTTGACTCATGGCCTGAGCTTTGAGCTTGAGCAAGGTAGAGTGTGCAAAAGGAAGAGGCATAAGAAGCAGAATGCCTGAAAGCCCTGGGCAGGGGGAGTTTGCTTCTGCAGTGCTCAGAGGGGCTGGACTACAGGTTTCAGGCTGGACAGGCCACTGGGCTTTAGGTTCAGGAGAGCTGTACATGGGCCAATATTCACCAAGAGGGTAATGTTTTTAAAAAGAGAACAAAGGCCCAGCTTTTCCTTAAAACCTAGCCTGGCCTGTTCTTTCAGCAAGGTAATTAGCAGTTCCAAGCAACCAGTGTCTGGTTTCTCCTAAGTGCTTAGCCAAGGGTACCTGCACTGAGCTGGAGACAGGGGAAAGAGGGAAGAAGAGAAGGTGGGAGAGAAAGAGGGAAAAAAAAAACACTTGTGCATGCCCCATAGAAGTGCAGGCATGCAAGAGCACTGAGCTGTCTCCATTACTTGGGGAAAAGAGCAGCCAATCAAAGCAACAAGCCAGAAATGGAAGCAGTAAGCCTTTAATCACTTACTGCCAGGGTATAAGCAAAAGCCTAAAATCCAAGAAAATGCCTACTCCCTCTGTGTCATTTTACCCCATGGAACTCCAGAGTAGACTGCCAGGAAGCATATATATATATATATATATATATATATATATATATATATATATATACCCCTGTTGAGGGAGCTCCCAATAAAACACTCCTGAAGTTTTATGGACCCTGGGGCCCAGGGAGAAGGAGGTCAGGATAGGAGTGGGAAACTGCTGGGTCCTGAGTCAGAGTGGAAGCATCTCACCATTTCCTTATCTCTCAGACCTTCATAAGGAGGACTAGGCAGGGGCCTCTGAATAAGATCTGGGCCCAATGCCTCAGCTAGAGACTTAAATATGGAGTTGCTCAGGCTGGGAATGGAACCATGAAAAGGCATGGTGAGCTAGGTAGGTGTGAGTACTTGAATCCAGCTCCCTTCAGAGTCTGCAATGCACTAGCTGTGCCCTAAAGCTGGTTTGAGGAGAGCAGCTCCCACCACCCCAGTGAAGCCTAGTAGGTAAAGTCTTTATAATTGTCTTGTAATTATCTATGGTCAAGCCTTAACTTACTGTTCCAAGTTGTTGTTGTAAGGTAAGGAAGCACAACTCCCCATGTTAAAACTCTCAAATGGCAATGTGGTTATCTATAGCAGTGAGTCTCAACCTGAGGCCATTTGCTTCCCAGGGAAAATTTGGCAATATTTGGCAGCATTTTTTAGTGTCAGAGCTTAGAAGAAGGTGTGACTATCATCCAGTTAGCAGAGGTATGGGATACTGTATTCTACAATGCACAGGACAGCTTCCTGCTGTAAAGAATTACCCAACCCCAAACAGCAATAGGGACAAGGTTGAGAAACCCTACCTGTATAGGTATGGCCTTATTGAGATGATGAGTAGGCATCTCCAGGTGGAAGGAACTGACAGATTAGCTACTCCAGAATATTCAATACAGAGATGAAGGCACTGAGTTCCACAAGGAGTGGGGTGACCTGTCTAATGCCATATAGACACTTGGTGGTAAGGCAGGATTCAGATTGAAAGACAGGAGCAGGGAAGTCTTGCAGTGGGATGTTGATCACCATCTGTAGGGTCTGTCCTGCAATCCTTGACTCTGCACTGGATGAATAAAATACACTCACACACCGAGTCCAGTGAATGAGTGGGCTCGGGATATCATCAGCTGCTCTCAGAGGGTGACTGCAGCTACTCAACCACTTACTAGCTGTTCCTTCTCACATTTATTCAATATAGATTTTATAACAGAGGTTCTAAGTCAACATGCTTGTGGATAATTAACATGGTTAAAAGAGTGGTTTTATGAATGATAAAGGCTTCGGTTCCAGGGCCCAGAACAAACACCATTAATGGGTAATCCCCTTTCAACCTCCCCCTGAGAGGACCATCCAGCACAAAGTTTACATGAGTAAACAGTTACAGCAGAGACAAAGGAATGTGGGTTAACCAAACTTCACTGGGGAAGCTTCTATTATCCTTAATCTTCACTCCATGACCTAATGATCTAAGGTAAGAGCTGGCTGCCTTCAGCCTCTTCCATTATTACAAGTTAATTCAGCCTTCAAAAAGGTTGGAGAATAATATTATAACTTTCCCTAATATTTCCCTTAATATTTTGCCAACCACCCTGAGTGAATCCCAACATTACAGGCAGTAGTTGAGACTCTTCTCCAAATGTAAAAGAACTGTGTGGCTAGACACAGCTGAGAGAAGACACGGAGAACTGTATTCATGCTGGGGTCAGTGCTACCTCTGTAGATGTGTTAGCTTAGGTGGGCAGGTGGGCGATATCTGAGACAGGAGTGATGAAAGATAATGGGTGCCATAGATATTTTCTCATGTTCCTTCCTTGAAAATGTAATCTGCACAAAGACATCCCACCCACATGAGGGCAGGGGAGATGTCCATTCCTACTGTCCTCAGAAGTCTAGGCAAAGCAACTCATTCTATTCTCCTCTTGCCATTACTTTTGCAAACACTGACAGGTTTTTCAATACCTCTGAAAGCAGAGAAGATGTAATAAAGTTACTAGACAATGGGAGATCACATCCCCTTCTCTAACTATTCAGTGTGATCTATGAATCCAAGTTTCATTAGCTTTTTGCATTCCCTACTATCTGCCACCATCATGCACTGTTTAGAAATTATTTCATTTTGTTTTTTTTTGTTTTTTTAAAAAAAAGAATTTTGATGATAATGATAGCTCAGGGCCTGGCAGGAAAAAATTGCACAACTGTACAATGTGAAATCATAATCTGTCCTTACTCATAATTTTCCACGAGTGATCTATTTAGATATACATTCACAAAAAGGAAATACATTGATTATTTTGCTCGTTTAGCTTCTGGTAGATAATGCTTACATTTTTGATTAAAACTTTCTTGATGAAGGCAGAGAAGGAAATGGACAAAGAAAAATAAAACAAGCAGGATAAATACTTGTAGATTCGCAGCTTTGATAAAAAGCTATCCATAAAGATAAAAAAATAAAAGCAGCAGGGGTAAACTTAACAAATATAAATTGCAGCCACCTGCTTACCTATTTCTAAAGGAAATGATTTTGTGAAGTATAAATCAATTTCTTTGAATAGCGTTATTGCTGTCTTTGCTGCTCAAACTTTCACTAGTGTTTCTCACCCCTACCCTTGCCCAGTCACATTCTGTGTGAACAGCAGGAGGTCACCTGCAGGTGACCAGCTTTCAGGGTCAAAGTGTGTCCAGCTGAGTCCATTTAATGCAACAGCACCATTGTCCAGATTTAGAGGAACCTGGAAAATTCCTTGTGCTAATGGATTATTGATGTCAATCCAGGGGCACATTTATAAGTTGTTGATTTGGCCTGTGACTAATTAAAAAAGGGTGTATAGTGCTGAATGAGAGAGGAACAGAGCTACAGTGAGTCCTAAGCATTAAAGTTGTATCTACAGAGTTGTGGTTGAGCTCGCATCAAAGGCATCAGTCTGTAAAATATACATTCATCACATGAACTCAGAAGTAGGACCAATCCAAAGGAGAAACCACATCTGGTTATTTTGTATTTTTGGTAGGATTTTGGAAATACTGTTTGTAAAGAACATTATTTCCCCTGGATGGGAGAACTTTCATGGCTTTCCATTTTAATCTCATCTGTATTTTCGACTTTTTCATTAAAAAATGCCTATTTATGTATTAAAATATTTTCAAATAAATAAAAGTGCTTTGCAAAAGAATAGAGCTCAATCATTTGCACAGGAGACATTGAAGTTCTGCCAGCAAGTAACAGAGTTGCTCACATGACAAACCTCTGACTTACTGGAATGGAAGCTGATGGAAAAGCCTGCTCTTCACTGCTGTAATTAGTTTATGTCCATTTCTCTCCATTCTTATTGGCTCATGCCTCACATGACATCATATTTTTTATTCTCCTAAAAGTTGCAAATGCATGAGTCATTGCCTAGAAGCTTCACATAGGCAGCAGAAAAGTCTGAATGAGTTTGATTGTTATTTCCTGATGTCTCTCATCAGAGATTCAGCTATTAATGTAACCAAAATAAGCTCATCTAGGCTTGATTGCCCATGAGCGAATTCCACATCATGTCTGAGTCATCCGTGATAAATGAATGCAGCTTTTGCAAAGTTAGTACCACAACAATACATGGGTTTTGCATATCATTTTTAAGGATCTATTTGACTTAATTATCCAATTTTTAGTTGTGGCTATACTTCAATGAACCACTGCAATCTATTTTAATGACTATGACAAATGATCTGTCACTAAATGATTGATTTAATCTAGAAAACTCAACAGAGATGATAGTAAAATTACATTTTCTTGCTTTTCTTGTTTTCTATGTAAAATAAAATTCCCTCTTTCTACCGAAAAGTGACTTCTAGGTTTTTTGATTTGCTCAGGGGATCTTGAAATAATTCTCTCTGTCCATACTTTGAAGTTAAAGTCTATTAAAACATATCATTATCATTTCACTCCTAAAAAAAAATCTCTCTTTGGCAGCTAATAGAGCAATGTGTCTTTATGGTAGTCATGTTTTATACAAAGATGATTTTTATTCAAGAGCCATTTGTTTAGTTTCCATGAAGCTGGGTGGTTCTGAGTTAGTTTCAAAACCTAGCAGAAGACAAGAAATAACTAAGATCAGAGCAGAACTGAAGGAGATAGAGACACAAAAAACCCTTCAAAAAATCAATAAATCCAGGAGCTGGTTTTTGAAAAGATCAACAGACCCCTAGCCTGATTAATAAAAAAGAAAAGACAGAATAATCAAATAGATGCAATAAAAATGATAAAGGGGTTATCACCACAGATTCCACAGGAATACAAACCATCATCAGAGATTACTACAAACAACTCTATGCACATAAACCAGTAAACCTGGAAGAAATGGATAAATTCCTGGGGAAAAAAAAAGGCTGATTTTTAGGTTAGATGTGACCAGAAGGTGAATCTCTGGGAAAACTCAAGTTTAGATTAAGAAAGTAGCTAATTTTCATCTGTATTATTTTCTTCTTAAGGAAAGAGGGATATCCATAGTAATTTTAAAAACAATTTATTGGTGCCCATTAATAGGACATTTTCACAATCAAAACTTTTAAACAAGCACTTTATCATCTCCCACCCAGCAGAAAACTAAACTGTGCTCAAAGCTGTTATCCGCCTTTGGCCAACACCCAGCATCCATTCTCACTGTCTCCCAGCTTCCCAAACCTGATGTTATTGGGCTAGTTGTGTTCCCAGCCCAGGGGATCTAACAACACTGGTCTGATTGTTATTGCAGTGCTGTTCCCAGTGATTGTGGGGCCACATCTGACTTATTTCTGGGCAATGAGACATAAGTCAAAACTGGTGCACTCTGGAGGAAAGTCCTCCCCTTATTTATGTTTTTAATGCACAGGTTACCTTTTCCTCCTGTCTCACAGTCTGTACCGCTTTGTATGCTATCTATGATGATGTGATGCCTGGAGCTGAGGCAACCCCTTTGGGACTGTGAGGCATTGAGCACTGGGAAGGAAATATCAAGTTAAGCATGTTAGAGTGAAACAGTGAAAGGAGCCTGTATTTATAATAACATCTCTTAGTTATTATAAATAACTATTATAAATACTAAGCCAACCATGATGTAGCCACTACTGGACATTTCAAGAACAAATGGCTTTTTATTTTAAATCACTCTGACTTAGGTTTTCTGTTGTTTATAGTCAAACACAGCATAGAAGATACACCTCCTGTTCAGAGATGACATTCTACCAATTGCATTCCTCTTTCATCTGAATCGCCAGACAAAAAAGGGTGGCTGCTCTAGTCAGGAACTCATGAACTCAGCTCGACCTGAGGCTCACCCTTCTCCACTCATTTTGTTCTTCCCCTAAATAAAGCAGCCCTGCTGTGGAACCTATAGGTCCATGGAACACAATGTGATGACTACTGATCTATATTAAAATATAACAGGAGCATTGTGGTAAACTCGTCATACTGATGATTACAGCTTGGGGCCTTACTGAGGCTTCACATTTGAATAAAATCAATCCTATAAAACTATTTTTACCATAATGACATTGTCATGCAGGCATAAAAAGTATCAGAGCAGAAGTTCATGCTGTGTCTGGTTCTATCAATGTTACTAGTAATGTTTAATAGGATGGCATGGCATTTTAAAATTCCACACCATGAATAGTTAATGATTAGTTTAATTCATATGGTATGAAATTACATTAAAAGGTCGGCCACCCAAATTAATGATAATCCCTTTATTATGTCATTTAATCTTTATAAGAAAACTATATTTTAGGTAATTTGTCATTTAATGTTAACACATATGGTGACTTATTTTTGTTGATTATGTTTCCTAGATCCAGACATAAAAACTCATGCCATGGTAATGAATCCCCAGCTACAAATAGCTCCTTATTAAATCTGATATGTACTTGGTATGAGCTATTACTGAGTTTGTGTGAGATACATATTTAATATACAATAAGTATTGACTAGAACCACAACATGAAGTTGAAATGATGAGACAATGTAAAGAACAGAGATGGGTAATCTTCAGAAGAAGGCATATATCAATGGTTTTCATGGTCTTACAAAACCCTGTTGGCTATCTAGCTAAGATCACCCTTTCCTTAAAATAACTTATAAAAATGTCTTTCATATATACATACATATGTGTGTGAATGTATGGATGGTGTACATATACATAAATATAATTAGAAAATACATATGTTTGTATATTTTATGTGATATATGTCTAATTAGATAAAAAGGGCACATTTTTCATTATTCTTTTAGAATACTTAACAACATATTCTGGAGCATAGATGCATCTCTTCAGATACTGCGTAACATCAGAGATTATTTACATTTTTGTTTATTTGTTGTACAACATTTTTAATGTAAGCCACTCAAGGATAATATTGAAGTAAAATAGGCTCACTTGTGTTCTGGTGCTGGTTAATTAAGTAACGAAACTGATTTTATCATATGTAATGAACACAAGGGGGCGCGGTGTGAAATAAGGAAACTGCTCCCTGCCATGCACAGTCTAGGGGAGACAGATAGTGGTACACCAAATATTCCCATAACCATATGGAAAATGGCAGCACCTACAAGTCTTTGCAGAAGAGGAACATGAAATGCTGGAATTGACCCAATCCTGGACGTTGCGATGGCTCTGAGGACCTCACATGTGACTTAGAGCCTGAAGATAAGGAAACATTAACCAGGTGAGAGCAGGAGGAGAGGGCGTTCCTGGCAGAGGGAGGAGCCTGTGCCAACGTCCTAGGGAAGGAGAGAGCATAGTGAGTGTGAAAGATAAGGTAAGGCCAGTGGCACAAAGAGGAGTGTGCATGGGAATTTGGGAACCTTAAGCAGAGAGAAAAGTAGGAATTGGGCTGCACGGACTTGGTCAGCTGTATCAAAGAGCCGTCTTTTGCCTAAGTCGGCGGGAATCCATGGAACCATTGCCTGTTTTGTTCAATGCTGCCTTGAACGAAATTGAATTAGGGCCCCTAATTCAATATGCCTGGTGTCCTCCATAAGAAGACAGTCATGGGAAGACAGGGAGAATGTCTGCTGAAGATGAAAGCAGCGATTGGAGTGACGCATCTGTAATCCAAGGAATGTCAGGGGTCTCCAGCACTCACAACAGGCCAGAACAGAGGCCTGGAGAAGGCTTCCAGGAGCAAGCCAAGGAATGTCAGGCGTCTCCAGCAGTCACCAAAGGCCAGAACAGAGGCCTGGAGAAGGCTCCCAGCACAGCCTCAGCAGGAACCAACACTGCTGACAGCCTGATTTCAGAGTTTTGGTCTCAAGAACCATGAGGAAAGGCAGTTCTGTTCTGCTAAGCCACTTTATTTGTGATATGTTGTTAAGGAACCCCCTGAGTGTAATGGAAGATGAAAGGGTATGGACCAGGAAGACCAGAATGTGGACTTCAGAGACTCGTTGGGGCAAATTTCCGGAGAGTCTTGATTAATTCTCAGGGTCCCGGGAGCAGGCAAGATCTAGAATCAGAGGAGGCAAGTGTCGAGCTGTGTTCACTCTGGCAGGCAGAGCAGAGGAGGCTCGGTTCCGAGTGGTGTTTCCTGTGCTGTGTGGAACTTACGCATCTTTTGTCAGGTTTATTCCTCTCTTACACATATTTTATGCCGTTTTAAGTGCTATTGTTTTCTTCATTTTAAATCTGAATTGTCTGTTGCTAATAGAGATACAATGGATTTTCAAAATATTATATCTGGCAACCTTTTAAAACTCACCGATGAGTTCCCGGAGAACTTTTGTGAAATAAAGACAGATATTTAAGTCTTTTACTTCTGTTTTCTTGCCTTATTTCTCTGACTAGAATCTCCTGGACAATGCTGAATAAAATACTAGTCAGAGCTGGCATCACTGACTTGCTCCCCACCTTCAGGGGAAAGCTCTTTTATTTCTAAGCAAAAATTATTTCTAAGTAAAACTCTGTTTTTTACCTAAGGATGAGGTAAGCTGCAGTATTTCTGTAAATACTCTTTACCTACTTGGGAAATTATTTTTTTTCCTATTACAAGTTTATTGAGTGTTTCTTGTTTGTTTTCCTGCTTTTTAACAGAAAAAGATGTTGCATTTTGTCAAACGTAATTCCTACTTTTTTTGACATAATTATATTTATTTCTCTTTTCAATCTGTTAATAAATTGATCCCTGATTGATATTCAGAAGTTAAAAAAAAACTTGAATGACTGCAGTAAACCATATTAGATCATGATAAATTACTTTCTGCTTATATATGTACTACTGAATTACATTTCGTTCAGAACTTTTGCATCCGTATTAAGGATATGGATCTACAGCTCTCTTTCTTATTTTATCTGTGGCAGATTTTGGTACAAAAATAATGCTGCCCTCATAGAATTTATTGACCAGTAAATGTCCTCTCCTGTTAAATCTTCTAGAAGACATTGAGTAGAATTGCTATTATTTGTTTGTGTATTTATTTATTCTTAACATATGGTAGAATTCACTGGTGGAGCCATCTGGCTGCTTGTGGGACGGTTTATCTTAAATTTCTTTAATAAGGCAGCAAAACACACTGCCATGTGTGTACCTATGCAACTATCTTGCACATTCTGCACATGTACTCCAAAACCTATAATGCAATAAAAATTTAAAAAATTAAAAAATTAAAAAAATAAACTCAGATATTAATTATATATATATATTTATTATTATTATCTGAGATGAAGGATGAAGTCTCACTCTGTTGGCCAGGCTGGAGTACAGTGGCACCATCTTGGCTCACTGCAACCTCCACCTCCCGAGTTCAAGTGATTCTCCTGTCTCAGCCTCCCAAGTAACTGGGATTACAGGCACACACCACCATGCCTGGCTAATTTTTGTATTTTTAATAGAGACGGTGTTTCACCATGTTGGCCAGGCTGGTCTTGAACTCTTGACCTCAGGTGATCCAACCTCATCAGCCTCCTAAAGTGCTGTGATTACAGGCATGAGCCACCGCGCTTGGTCTTACATATTTATTTTTCAGTGTACTTTGGTCGTTTGTCTTTCAAGGAATTTATGTATTACAACTAAGTTGATGCATAATATAGGCTTAGGGTTCATCATGTTTTGTTTTTTTACCATCTGTAGAATCTGCAGTGAGATGACCTCTCTAGTTCTGCATGTTGCCAATTTTCTTTTCTTTCCTTTTCTTTTTTTTTTCCCCCTCTCTCTTTGATTCTTGGTAAATCTGACTGAGGGCTTACAGTTTTTCTTAAAGAACTAGATTTTTTTTTCATTAAATTTTCTCTATTGTTTTCTTTTCAGCTTAATTGGTTTCCACTCTGGTCTCTTTTATTTCTTTTTTCTCCTTACTTTGGATTTTATTTGCTCTTCTTTCTTATTTCCCTTTCTCTGTTTATTTCCTAAAGCGAAAGTTTAGGTCATTCATTTGCAACCCTACTTCTTTTCTAGCACAGACTTTTTTTTGTCCCAATAAACTTTTGTAGGACCTACTTATTGTAGGTACTACAATAGCTCATGCCTGTAATCCAAGCATTTTGGGAGACTGAGGCAGGAGAATCCGTTGAGGCCAAGAGTTGGAGATCAGCCTAGGCAACATAGCAAGACTCTGTTCCTACAGAATTAAAACTTCAAAAAATAGCTGAGCGTGGTGGCACATGCTTGTAGTCCCAGGTACTCTGGAGGCTGAAGTGAAAGGGTCACTTGAGCCCAGGAATTTGGGGCTGCAGTGAGCTGTGATCACGCCACCACATTCCAGCCCAGGTAACAGAACAAGACCCTATCTCAAGAAAACAAAACAAAAATAACTTTTCCCAAAAAATTATCTTAGCCATGTTGCACAAATATCAATATGTTGCATTTCATTCCCATTTAACTCAACATGTTTTCCAGTTTCTGGTTCAAGTTCCTTAAAATTGTGCTTTTTGATTTCCAAATATCTGGAAGTTTTTCATAGGTCTTCCTGGTATTGATTTCTAATTTATATTCATGCTGGACAGATCATAAAATGTGTATTCTTCAAATCCCTTTAAATTTCTTGAAGCTTTATTATGAGGCAGAATATGTTCTATATTGGGAAATGTTTCATGAGTACCTGAGAATATGTATGCTGATGTTGCTGGTGGGGAGGGTCCTGTAAAGATCACTGGAGTCCAATTTAATTGAGTTGTTCAAGTTCTCTATACTCTTGTTTATTTTCTGTCTACTTGTATCAAAAAAGAGTGTCTTTAAACTGACTCTCTCTCTCCCCCTTCTGATTTTAATTCATGGATAGATGATACCAAAGTGACCATGAATTTGAAACTCCTTTGTGCAGCAGGAATGACTCCACAAAGATTTCTCATGATGGAGCTCAGACTAGGTGGACCCAAATCTCCAGACTCCCGGCTATTCTGCAAACCCCATCCTGATGGAGCTCAGACTAGGTTACCCAAATCTCCAGACTCCCGGCTATTCTGCAAACCCCGTCCTGATGGAGCTCAGACTAGGTGGACCCAAATCTCCAGACTCACGGCTATTCTGCAAACCCCGTCCTGATGGAGCTCAGACTAGGTGGACCCAAATCTCCAGACTCCCGGCTATTCTGCAAACCCCGTCCTGATGGAGCTCAGACTAGGTGACCCAAATCTCCAGACTCCCGGCTATTCTGCAAACCCCGTCCTGATGGAGCTCAGACTAGGTGGACCCAAATCTCCAGACTCCCGACTATTCTGCAAACCCCGTCCTGATGGAGCTCAGACTAGGTGACCCAAATCTCCAGACTCCCGGCTATTCTGCAAACCCCGTCCTGATGGAGCTCAGACTAGGTGGACCCAAATCTCCAGACTCCCGGCTATTCTGCAAACCCCGTCCTGATGGAGCTCAGACTAGGTGGACCCAAATCTCCAGACTCACGGCTATTCTGCAAACCCCGTCCTGATGGAGCTCAGACTAGGTGGACCCAAATCTCCAGACTCCCGGCTATTCTGCAAACCCCGTCCTGATGGAGCTCAGACTAGGTGGACCCAAATCTCCAGACTCCCAGCTATTCTGCAAACCCTGTCCTGACTCTTGGAGTTTCCAACTCTTTATCCTCATTTTCTTCCCAACCAACCATCATGTGAATTTAGATAAAAGATTAAATGTAATCTTTATAACTTATTGTATTATTGAACAGTTTCAGTTTTCTTGTTCTTACTTACAAAAAACTAATGAGTAGAACATTTACACATCTCTGAGCATAAAAACTAAACAAAATAAAAATTAGATAAAATTATTTAATTCCATTTTTACTTATGAGGTCTGTAATTATTACCTTCATGGTTTATTATCCTCAGTAGGAAACAAAGGGTTTCCTACCTTCTTACTAAGTTGCAAAAATCTCCTTTATTGATTATCATTTATATTAATAATCATTACTAAATTGAATAACGGCTCTTACCAGATTTATGCTAGACTTCAGTGATTCTATCTCTTCCCAGAAGCAGGAACAAATAATGGAATTCAACAAATAAGGAAATCATCAAATAAACTAAATCTAATCTAATTTTCCTTACCAGACTGTTCTTAGGAAGCTTCTTTCACACTCTGGAAATGAGACACATTTGTGAATATTAAGTGAGTGGTGTGTGTGGTGGGTCCTTGCATTAGCTCGTCTTCACTTTGAAGTGCCCACCTATTCCCTTGGTGCCCAGCTGAAGCTTCGGTTTGTAGCACCCTATATTATAATGTCACTGTTTAGTGACAGGCTCACCTTCCTTCTGTAGAAAGACTCATAGGTGTCGTCTCCTTAACGTACTGAAGCCACTTGTGCACTTAACAGAGGGTGGGCTTAAGTTCGATATATGTGTCTCCTCCTTCCCATGGGCGTTACATCTTTCTCCAGATGTCAGTCTCTGCACCAGAACTTAACTCAGCAGCTGAGTTCTGAAAAAGGCACAGTGCCTTCTCTGAAACATCAAGGAATGAGTCTTCCCAATAGCTACAAATAACTACAAGTCACTGATAGCTTATATCTGTCTGCTCTTTCTTGAAGGATATTTATATTCAATCCTCAGATTAGAAATAAAAAAGTCTAATCAGATATTTCTGACTCTATATACATATAGAGGTGCTAATCAGATATTAGCACCTCTAAATGTATATAGAGAGACGGAAAATATGCAATCCTCACAAAAGTTCCAGGCATTCCGAAAGTGAAGCAGTCACCGAGTACATAACATGAGTGACTGCAAGTGAGTGATGAGCTGGTGAGGTCTGCAGTGCCTAGAGAGCATGGACTCTCTTCATGAAGACATTAAACGTGAATTTGGCCAGACAAAGCTCTCTGTGGTCAGACTGGTTCAAGTTATTGTTCCTATGCACCATCTTAATGTGAACTGATTAAGGCAAGATTTGTGTGTCAACTGATGGCAAATATTGAGTGTCAACTTGATTGGATTAAATGATGCAAAGTATTGTTCCTGGGTGTGTCTGTGAGGGTGTTGCCAAAAGAGAATGACATTTGAGTCAGTGGACTGGGAGGGGCAGACCCACCCTCATTCTGGGTGGGCACCCTGCAATCAGCTGCCAGTGCAGCTAGAATACAGCAGGTGGAGGAAGTTGGAAGGACCTGACTTGCTGAGTCTGCCAGCCTCCATCTTTCTCCCATGCTGGCTGCTTCCTGCCTTTGAACATAAGACTCCAAGTTCTTCAGCTTTTGGACTCTTGGACCTACACCAGTGGTTTGCCAGGGACTCGCAGGCTTTTGGCCACAGACTGAAGGCTGCAATGTTGGCTTGTCTGATTTTGAGGTTTTGGGACTTGGGCAGGTTTCCCAGCTCCTCAGCTTGCCAATGGCTTATTGTGGGACTTCACCTTGTGAGTGTGTGACTCACTACTCCATAATAAACTACCCTTCATATATACATATATCCTATTAGTTCTGTCCCCATGTGCGTTTGTTATACTTCAATCAAGATTATTATGTAATCATGATACCTGGTACTTTGGAAGAATTGAGTTTAGGTTTAAAGTCATAAGAAGGCAAAGCAGCATTTAGGAGGATGTAGGTCTATGAGGCATTCTGAAATTCCAGAACTACAAGCATCACTGTCTGCTTTTATTTCCTTAAGGATGCTTGGCCTTGAGCAGTTAAAAAAATATTACTTGCCTGTTAAAAGGCAGAGTTGTACCAGAGAATCTTTCCAGTAAAATGAGTAAAAAGAAGGTACTTAACAAATGAGTGCAAAGAGCCAAGGATTTTCTGAAAAGAGATATTGGAATTGACTCAGCCTGCAGGCACCTTAAATATACCTGAGGAAGGCTCACTGCAAACCACTGGCTTCTCCCTTTTCTAAATTCTGGGACATGTTCACGGTTTTTGGAGACTTATGTTGGATCAGGGAAAGTGTCAGCATTCCACAAGTTATCCTTTTACCCAAATGCTTCTTAAGAACATTTTTTAGAATTCCCCACATTCTGGATTTAAACTCAAGCTCTGATACTCACTACCTGTGTAGCCACTTGAGATGTTACCTCCCTTGGACTCAGTTTCCCCACAGAATAAGGATTCCAGTGGTAACTTCCTCCTCGGACTATGATGAGGTTGGATTAAGTGAAAAAAAGGAAAGCCCTTAGCTAATTATCCTCTCTAACTGTTCTGTTCAGAATAAACTCTCTAAGACAAAGCATGTCGTTTGGATATTATTTTTAAATCATTATAATCTTTTGAAATATGGCATACATAACAAATAAATGTACAAGTATATATGAGGCAGTGTCTGTACAATGACTGATGTGGATAGGTGCCGTGGTGATGGGACTCTGGGATAAATTCCTTGTGACTGGTGCATGGGGTAGTTTGGAACATGGAGGCCGGATGGGGAGCGGTCCCCTAAGGGCTGAACTGGCCAGAAATAGCTGGGCCAAGGAAGTGGGGATTGAGCGGGAGCTGGTGTCAGGAAGGACATCATGGGGACTTCTGTGAGCACAGGTGTGGGCTCAAGAGATTTAAAAATTGTGGGATTTTACTTTTAGGTACCAGGATTTTCTCCAAAAGGGAGAAAATATGGCTATGTCTTATCCATATTTGGATGCAGTAAAAACTAGAGAGAGAGAAATGAATAGGCAGTGCACGAAGGATTTTGAGGACAGTGAAGTGAGTCTGTGTGATACTGCACTGGTGGATACACGCCATTACACATTTGTGCAAACCCTCAGAATGTACACCACCAGGAGTGAACCCTAACGTCAGTAATGGATCTTGGGTCATAACGATTTGTTAACATAAGCTTATACATTGTTACAAGTAGACTACTCTCGTGAGGGGTGCTGAGAACCAGGGAGGCTTTGCCTGTGGGGAGACAGGAGGGATAGGGGAAATCTCTGTACCTTTCACTCAGTTTTGCTGTGAATAGTTGTGGGGAGGATTGCTTGAGTCCAGGACTTGGAGACCAACCAGACTGGGCAACATGGCAAGACCACATCTCTGAAAAATTTTTTTAATTACCCAGGTATAATGGTGCATGGCTGTAGTCCCAGCTACTCTGGAAGCTGTGATAGGAGGATCGCTTGATCCCAGGAGGTGAGCCATAATTGTGCCATTGGACTCTAGCCTGGGCAACAGAGGGATACCTTGTCTCAAAAAAAGTTTTATTGAAATAAAAATAAAATAATTAAATATGTGCATAAATACATAATTGGTGAGCAAAAATAAAGTTTATTTTTAAAAAATGACTGTAGGTGAGTAGCAATTTGTGAATTTAAGTCATCTTCATGGCCTGGAGGCCAAATGCGTTTGTAGGTCCTTGGCAAGAGACTGTGGCAGAGAATGTGTGTGTGTGAGAGAGACTGGGAAGATGGGAGATGAGTAAAATGGCTTCAGACTTCAGTCAATTTCCTAATGAAATAATCAGGCAGTGAGAATAGTTCATTGAAACTTAATCATTTTCTGGTTTTATGTTGTCTGCTTCGTTTCCTCCACCTCTGTGTCCTCTGTTGTGTTTTCTCAAAGCAGCAGCCTGCACCAGATACTCCTGTGAACTTTCTCCTAATGAAATGAATTCCTCATCTTTGACAGGATATTATGACAAACTTGTTGTTGTTGTTTTGAGATGGAATTTTACTCTTGTTGCCCAGGTTGGAGTGCGATGGTGTGATCTCGGCTCACTGCAACCTCGGCCTCCCGGATTCAAGCGATTCTCCTGCCTCAGTCTCCCAGGTAGCTGGAATTACAGGCACGTACCACCACACCCGGCTAATTTTGTTTTTTTAAATTAGAGATGGGGTTTCTCCATGTTTAGGCTGGTCTCGAACTCCCGACCTCAGTTGATCTGCCTGCATGGCAAACTTAACCAACAAAGTGAGGAGGGAAATAATCATTGTGAGACTACTGACTACTGTTATCCTCTATTAAATTTAGCAACACAGTTATTGCCATACATGATTTAGTACAAAGACTCATGAAACATGTGGATATTTACATCTCAGCCTACTCATCTCACAAGCTTGTCACGGCTTCATTGCCTTGCTGCTGTACTGGTTCTATTTTAATGCCCCGATAGAGGATTATGCACCTGACAGATAGCCAGTGTGTTTCCTGAAGTTAGTGCACATTAGATGTCTTGTCCTTCTGCAAAAAAAAAAAAAGAGAGAGAGATTTGTGGAGGTTTCACTGTGTTGAGGGTGACAGAGGCTTGCCGCAGGATCAGATGTATGTCTGCTTTCAGTGACATTAGCTATATGTTGCTGTGAATGTTCTGTTTAGTCATTCATTAAAATTAGTGCCTGTTTTGTGTCAGATACCGTAAGATTCTCAATAGATGCAGCATGTAAAAATATGCACAGGGCAAGCTCTAGGCTAAAAATATATTCATTGTTTGTGTGAAATTCGGATGTAAGTGTCTGGCAGCCCTAGCCTCCGTCAGTATGAAGTCTGGCGGAAACAGCCACATTCAGAGGCAGTCACAATGCAGTGCAGTCAGAGCTGTGACGGAGAGACAGGAGCGAGTGCTACAGACACTACTGAAGTGGCAGCTCAGCCAAGGATGCTGCTGAAGGCCAGAAACGTCTTCTCTCAGGAGTTAACACACAAAATGAGGCACGAAAGACAATAAGAAGTAGGCCAGGCAAAGGAGATGAAAGTGGGTCTTGAGACAGAGGGGACGGAAGGCATATCAGACATTCCTAGTGTGCCACCCTACCTATAGCTTTTGAAACATTCCCTGTGAATCTTCTGCTCTATACTGGACTTACAACTTCTTATAAGTGTGCTTCTGTGTCTTATGTCTTAGTTTCTGAGGCCTCTATTTTGTTCCATTGGTCTATATCTCTGTTTTGGTGCTAATACCATGCTATTTTGATTTCTGTAGCCTTGTAATATAATTTGAAGTCAGGTAGCATGATGCCTCCAGCTTGGTTTTTTTTTTTTCCTTAGGATTGTCTTGGTCATGCAGGTTCTTTTTTGGTTCAGTATGAAGTTTAAGGTGTTTTTTTCCAATTCGGTAAAGAAAGTCATTGGTAGCTCGATGGGGATAGCATTGAATGTATAAATTACTTTGGGCAGAATGGCCATTTTTTATGAAATTGGTTCTTCCTAACCATGAGCATGATGTTTTTCCATCTGTTTTAGTCCTCTCTTATTTCCTTCAGCAGTGGTTTGTAGTTCTCCTTGAAAAGGTCCTTCACATCCCTTGTTATTTGTATTCCTAGGTATTTTATTCACTTTGTAGTAATTGTGAATGGGAGTTCACTCATGATTTGGCTCTCTGTTTGTCTGTTATTGGTTTATAAGAATGCTTGCAATTTTTGTCCATTGATTTTTGTATCCTGAGACTTTGCTGAAGTTGCTTATCAGCTTAAGGAGGTTTGGGGCTGAGACAGTGGGGTTTTCTAAATATACAATCATGTCACCTGCAAACAGGGACTATTTGACATCCTCTCTTCCTATTGAATATCCTTTGTTTCTTTCTCTTGCCTGATGGCCCTAGCCAGAACTTCTAATATTATGTTGAATAGGAGTGGTGAGACAGGGCATCCTTGTCTTGTGCCAGTTTTCCCTTTGTCTCATGCAAGCATTCCCTTTGAGTTTCCTAGGAATCCAACCATGCCTAGTTTATTGAGAGTTTTTAGCATGAAGTGTTGTTGAATCTTGTCGAAGGCCTTCTCCACATCTACTGAGATAATCATGTTTTTTTCTTTGGTTCTATTTATGTGATTGATTATGTTTATAGATTTGCAGACGTTGAACCAGCCTTGCATCCCCAGGAAGAAGCTGACTTGATGGTGGCGGATAAGCTATTTGATGTGCTGTTGGATTCAGGTTGCCAGTATTTTATTGAAGATTTTTGCACCAATATTCATCATGGATAGTGGCCTGAAATTTTCTTTTTTAGTTGTGTCTCTGCCAGGTTTTGGTATAAGGATGATGTTGATCTCATAAAATGTGTTAGGGAGTATTCCCTCTTTTAGTATTGTTTGGAATAATTTCAGAAGGAATTATACCAGCTCCTGTTTGTACCTCTGGTAGAATTCGGCTGTGAATTCATCTGGAGCTGGACTTTTTTTTTGGTTGGTAGGCTATTAATTGCTGCCTCAACTTCAGACCTTGTTATTGGTCAGGAATTCAATTTCTTCCTGGTTTAGTCTTGGGAGAGTGTAAGTGTCCAGGAATTTATCCATTTCTTCTAGATTTACTGGTTTATGTGCATAGAGGTGTTTCTAGTAATCTCTGATGGTAGTTTGTATTTCTGTGAGATTCGTGGTGATATCCCCTTTATCATTTTTTATTGCATCTATTTGAATCTTCTCTCTTTTATTTTTTATTAGTCTGTCTAGTTGTCTACCTATTTTGTTGATCTTTTCAAAAAAACCAGCTCCTGGATTTATTGATGTTTTGAAGAGTTTTTTTGTGTCTCTATCTCCTTCAGTTCTGCTCTGATCTTAGTTATTTCTTGTCTTCTGCTAGGTTTTGAATTTGTTTGATCTTGCTCCTCTAGTTTTTTTAATTGTGATGATAGGGTGTCAATTTTAGATCTTTCTTCACTTCTCACATGGGCATTTAGTGCTATAAATTTCTCTCCAGACACTGCTTTAAATGAGTCCCAAAGATTCTGGTATGTTGTATCTTTGCTCTCATTGGTATCAAAGAACATCCTTATTTCTGCCTTCATTTCATTATTTATCAAGCACACAACACGCAGATGTACACACATATCTATGCATGTACACACAAACACACAGTTCCACTAAGCATTTCATAAGTTCAGTTGCTCTTACTGAACATTTTGGGCTTGTGAGAGATAATTCAAAATGTACCCATACAGTCTTCAGATCTTCAGACACTTCCAGTACTCACCACTGTACCTATATTTCTCCCTCCATGGAGATCGTGTGTGCATATACACGTGTGTGTAATTTTTTACAAACTAGTGAGAGTAAGTTGCAGATAGCCCTCAACTTTACACTGTAAAAACTCCAGTGTATATTCTTAAGTACAAGTATATGTACTTCCTAACCACGATTATCAAAATCAGGAAACCGGACATTGATCAAATACTCTTATCAAATTATTGAATGCTTTTTACACCAGTGTAATGGTGTAATGGTGAAGAAGTGTTTGGCATATACTTCACCTCACTTCTCTCCCTGACCAACGGGAAGCCAGATATTAGGGGAGGAGTGGTTGACTCTTAGGTCTCAGATTCCACCTGCATGTCCTCTGCAGCCTGCATCTTGTGCTCTGTCACAGGCTATTACCCAGGACAATGCATCTTTGCCCCATGAATTATCTCCCATTCCTTTCATAAGACAAAGAAGGGACTCTGCATCCCAACAGATAGAAGTATTTATGTATGTATTTGTTACTGAGACAAGGTCTCATTCTGTCACCCCGGCTGGAGTGCAGTGGTGTAATCAAAGCTCACTCCAGCCTTGAACTTCTGGGTTCAAGCAATCCTCCTGCTTCAGCCTGCAGAGTAGCTGGAAATAGGCATGAACCACTTTTCCCAGCTAATTTTGCTATTTTTTTTTTTTTTAAAGATGGGGTCTTGTTATATTGCCAAGGCTGGTCTCAAACTCCTGGCCTCAAGTGGTTCTCCTAACTTGGCCTACAAAAATATTGGGATTACAGGTGTGAACTACTGCATTTGGCCAATAGAAACACTTACATTAAGTCTTGAAGTGCCATTTTGACCAAGAAATCTATGATGATAAGTGTGATGTCCACTGAAACAATGAGTTCTACTCATCCAATGAAATATGCTCACTCAAATTCATATCTCCTCCGCTTTATGATTTTTCTATATTCTATTCTAAAGTATTCAGATTAAAATATTAAAAATATGGCCAGGCACAGTGGGCCACACCTGTAATCCCAGCACTTTGAGAGGCCAAGACAGGCAGATCACTTGAGCCTAGGAGTTCAAGCCCAGTCTGGGCAACATGGTAATGTATCTATTAAAAATACCAAAAAACAAACAAACAAAAACATCAGCTGGGCATGATGGTGCACACTATAGTCTCAGTTACTCAGGAGACTGAGCCACATGAATTGCTTGAACCCTGGAGACAGAGGCTGCAGTGAGCCAAAACTGCACCACTGCCCTCCAGCCTGGGCGACAGAGCAAGACTCTGTCTCAAAACTCAATATGTTCCTTACAGTAATTAAGCTCCATGAATGCAAGCACTACATTTGCTTTATTCTTAGTGTCTGTTAGCTAATCAGTACTTCTTAAATATTTGTTAATTGACAAAATCAGTGAGTAATGAATACAAAACCATGTACCTGAAGAGTTTCTTTAGATTTATGCCTTGGCAGAGGACAAAAGAAAAAAGGATGAGGCTGTTGCTGAACATGATTTGGTGCTTCTGATGTTGATAAAGCCAGCAGATGGGAGGTGACAAGTGTAGGGAACTGATTCTGGCCATGGTGTGAGTCACAGGGGGCCCTGTCTATGATCTTTTGCACGATTAAGAGTTTACTTGCGGTTTACTAAGCGGGTTTTATAACATAGGTGGAGAGGAGGAAGAAAAGAATCGGCCCATAAAGTGAGATTCTTCACCTGTTTATAATTTATTTCTTGGCAGCAGATGCTCCCCCGCCCCTGGTGTCTGGAGAAAAGACGAATGCCAAGACGAAGTGGCAAGAGCATCTTTTATCCTTCCCCTGTGCCGCTGCTGAATCAACATCAAAGTCCTGCTGCCAAGAGTGATGAATGGCCCGGGAGCGTCACGGCTCGGTGGCTCCGAGTGCCCTGTGAGCTGGCAGCTGCCACGGCCGTCCTTCCTGTGACCCCCACATGTGTCTTCCCAAGATGGCCAGAAACAAACTTTCTCTTCAAATGTTGATTTGTACCCAATGTTGATCAACAAAGTCAATCAGTCAGTAACTTCTGCGTATTCAGTAGGGTTTTTAGGCTTTGTTAAATGGAGGTGCCCCAAAACTAAATTCCCTTTATTGAAAGATAAAAGTAGTTTTATAGCCAGTGAGGAACACCAGAGTGGCTGGTGCACAGGGAGGAAGACAAAGGACCATGAGATGAAGGTGCATGCATGAGCTGGGGTCACACCACACAGAGTCTATTCAATGATTCTTGAGAGAGAGAGAGAGAGAGAGAGAGAGAGAGAGATTGATTTAAATTCTAAGTGTGATGAGATAGAATTGAAGGCTTTGAAGAAACAGAGTATCATGATATGATTTAATCTTTAGAAGGATTTCTCCGGCCTAGAGCAGAAAGAGAGTCATGGAGACATTCTAGGAAATTCTGACAAACATCCAGGAAAGGGGAGATCATGGTATGTGGTATGGCTTGGATCTGTGTCCCTGTCCAAATGTCATGTTAAGCTGTAATCCCCAGTGTTGGAGGTGATGGGATCATGGGGGAGGATTTTCCCCTTGCTGTTCTCATGATAATGAGTGAGTTCTCAGGAGATCTGGTTGTTTAAAAGCATGTAGCACCTTTCGTTACACTCTCTCCCTCCTTCCATGACCATGTTAAGATGTGCCTGCTTCCCCTTCACCTTCCACCATGACTGTAAGTTTCCTGAGGCCTCCTTTCCACCATACTTTCTGTACAGCCTGAAGAACTGTGAGCCTGTTAAACCTCTTTTATTTATAAATTACCCAGTCTCAGGTAGTTCATTATATCAATATGAGAATGGACTAATTCAGTGATGAATAGGAAGTTGGCAGTAGAAATTGAGACGTGTGGACGAATTTGCAATCAATCTTTGATGATGTTGGTATCTTATACACAATGGAAGATTTAAAGCCTATTTAAAGTTTATAAATTTAGATACAATTAATAACTTACTGCTATGATACCACATGCCATTACTGGGCTTTGGAATGTGAGCAGAGGCTGCCTGGTGACCTGTCTGGTGGGGAACCCACTGGTTTTGGTGGCACACAGCTGCAGAATGAGACCCAAATACCTGTTATTCTTAACATCCTCCATGCTACCATCTCAGATCCTGTTCCTGGAGAGGCTGCTGGGAGGAGCCCCATTATGTCACCTCTGGAAGGCGTCAGCCACTCATACAGTAATGTTCATGCTGAAGGTGTTTTCTAATGATGTTCCTCAGCTATGAACCACTGGGGTGCCAAAGTAGAATTGGGGATACCTGCAGAAGCAGAGTTATAAGCACTGGCCCTTCCCCACTCTTACCACAGCCACATCTGGGGTCCCTAGCAGCCAATCCATTTTAGCTGATGGCATCTCTGTTCTTCAAAGTCATTCCTTTCCCTCATACCATATCCAATCTGCAAGGAAATCCTCTTGCCACATCCTTCAAATATATACAGATTCTGACCACTTCTCACCGCTCACCTACTACACCCGGTTCTCAACCACCATGGCCTTTCCCCTGGATTCTGCACCACACCCAAGATGGTCTCCTTGCTTCTACTCTTAGCCCCTCGATGAGTCAGGGTCCTCCAGAGAAGCAGAATAGATAGGAAAGGCCTGGATGCAGTTAAAGGAGAGGCTTTTTCAGATGTGAGGGAAGAACATTCCTCACAGAAGCAATGGCAGGTGGTGTGAGATAAGAACTTGTGCTGTCACAGTCATTGTTAGTGCCCTGCCCCACAGCTGCTGAGCCCATTTTTAACTCCATCCAGAGCTATGGAGGGCGGTTTCTTTGCACTCTGGAGGCTTCCTGAATTCTTTTACATCTTTGTCTGGGAGCTTTCTCCAGCCTTGCAGAAGATGCTCATCCTGCTGCAAGGTAGCTTGGAAATGCTGCCAATAGCAACTCTCAGCCAAAGCAAGACAGGAGTCCTAGACAGACAGCCCAGCGTCCCTGTCCCACAGAGGGACTTTTCTGAGGCAACACTGTGCATCGTTCCTTAGAAGGTTCCGGGTGGAATGTGGGCTCCAGTGACACAGGAGCAAACACCCTTCAATACACACCTATTCACTTTCTCTTTCTCCCATCTCACTTTCCCCATTCTCTCATTTGTGATTTCTGGGATCTACCTTCACCTCAACCTAAGTTCCTGTATCAGTTTTCTGCTTTCGGGAGAATTCCAACCAGAACATATGCTAAGAATGAAGTACAAGAACCGATTGCTCACCATACATTGGAAAACAAAATAATGTTGTCTAATCTCTTCTCTTCTGCTTGTCTTGGCTGGTGGTGGAGGGAACTGTATTTGGGCAGAAAGGACCCAGAGACTAGAACCGTGGGAAGAGAACAGGAACCAAGGGAGTCCCAGCAGGAGGAGGCGAGGGACAGTGTCCAGCCAGTGGGTGTCTGTGTGGTCCTTGCGTGGCATCAGAGCCTTCATGTTCAGACTGAGGTTCAGACCTGGGAGGAGAGAACAAGGGGCTGAGAGGAAGAATAGACCTAGGGAAGCTGAAAGGGCAGGCAAGGAGCCCCTGCTCGAAGGTGGTCAGAGGACCAGAGGATGGGGCTTGACAAAGAGCTTCAGATGGCTGCTTTGGCTTAGCTGCAGGAAATGAGGCAGACATTCATTACAGAAAGCACGGGACAAAGTCAGAGAGTCCCTCACTAACCTACTGATCTGATGCAAATGGATTCAAGTCATCTGAAGTATGTGGCTAACACTGCACATTGCAAATTCTGGATACATATTTGCTAGGTGAATATGCAACTGTAGGGCAGCCAGGAGGAGCCACATTCAATGTTTTGCAGTGGTTCAAAGTGCAACTTATCATCTCATCACTCCACTCTTGTTATCTTTTTTTCCCTGAACTAGTAATATGTCAGCCAAGGCTCTGGGTAATGCAATGGTTATTAACTTTTTATTTCCTCAATAGATCAGAAATCTGAGTAACTGCCATTCATATGTATTCATACAGGGGCTTAGGTGCATGTATTATCCATCCGGAGAAGGTTTCTCTCTGTGTTCATATGTCTACAGCTCTACATTCCTAAATAGAATTCGATGGAAGACAACTTAAGATCCATGCCTGCCCACACAGAGCTAATCAATACAGCGTTTAGGAATTTCCCTATTCCACTAGTTTCAGCTGTTTAAACATCCTCACTGGCTGATGTTTGACTCTATGTGGAAGAGTGTGCATGTGTTTGTGCAGATGTGTGTGGAGGCCGAGTGTTATTGTGACCTTCTTGGGAGATATGCATTTGTTCTCAGAGCAGGAAAGAGCCATGGAAATTGAAGAAGCATTATCATTTCATGTGCTTCTGTCTCTTCCCCTCCTGCTACTCACCAACTGAACATAGGATGAAGAAGGTGTGAAAGTCTTAGAAAAACATTGTTTGGTGGAGTTGAAAAGATCTTGACATCTGAAGGGGCACATCAACTTCCATCTCCTGAGATGGTACCAAAGGAAAGATGGAACACAACTATTAAGACAAATAACTTCAGATGGCTGCTTTTCACAGAAGTTGTCAGGAAATATAGCACCATCCAGACCACATTTCTCATTACCATTTTTGTGACTGTTCCTAAAATTTCCACCAACACAGTCCCCCTTATGTTCCCAAAAAGTTCCCATTAAAATGGAAACTGACATCTGAATTTGGTTAATCTGCTAACAATTGTTGAACATATTATTTCAAATCAGTTTTTCCACTATGGAGCTTTTATCTTAGGAATGGCAGAGAGGGGCATTGAGGAAGTGAGACATTGGATATGTTTTGAGGTGGAAAGGGTTAAAAAAAAAAAGAAATCCAAAGTATCTTAACTCATTTCTTTTGAAGTTTCCATTATGTTGACTTTGTAGTAAAGTTTTCCTTCAGTTAATATTAATGTGTGCGTGTTCATAAGCACGATTTTAGAAATAAAGGGAGGCAGACTGGTACTTGAGGGGTATTGCCTGAGATTTCTTCTGTTTAAATAAGTGCTGAATCCTAACGTATGACTGAAACTCAGACTGTCTGTCATTGTGGTGGGCAGAACACTTCTGTTTCCACATTAGACTAAATATTGCACAGAACACGGTGGCAAATAAGAGTGCTATCTTGCAAACTTATAGCTAAGATTGGAGAGCTGGCTTTCCCTATGGAAGAACTCTGTGTGTGTGTGACTATGTCTTTATATTTGAAAATGAGGAAAAATAATCTCTTTCATTTGATGATGAATTTTGTTTCTTACATAGGCCTTCAGCAAAATCCCCAAACCACAAGATGTCTTTAATGGAGCAACGGCTGGAATACACTTCACAGCAGCTGTTAATATAAATAATTCACTGGTAATTGGTTCCAGGGGCATTCCTGAAACCGCCCACCAAGTTGGATAATGGGATAATGGTGAAAAACAAAGAGATAATATTATGATTATCTATTCCCATTTACCCTTTCTGGTCATAATAAAAATAGAGACTCAGGCTCTATTTCCTAATCTTTTTTGTTTGTCTGTTTGCTTGTTTTTCTTTGAGATGGAGTCTTACTCTGTCACTCTGGCTGGAGTGCGATGGTGCAATCTTGGCTCAGTGCAACCTCTGCCTCCCAGGTTCAAGTGATTCTCATGCCTCAGCCTCCCGAGTAGCTGGAATTACAGGTGCCCGCCACCACACCTGTCTAATTTTTGAATTTTTAGTAGACATGGGTTTTCACCATGTTGTCCAGGCTGGATCTAAAACTCCTGACCTCAGGTGATCTGCCTTGGATTACAGAAGTGAGCTACCTCGCCTAGCTTGATTTCCTAATCTATAAGTCAAACATGAATAGATGTACAGAGGAACAATGTATCTTTGTAGCCTTCGTTCTTTGGTAGAAGATACTACCATTTTAGTTTTGCAGGGAATTTCTCCTTCTGTACTCAAGGTTCATTTCATTTTAAAACACTAGCATTTATACTGTCAAAATCCTCCAATCTGAGGCTCCATCATGCCATTTTAAAACCATAGCCAATTATGGAGTGGGGCAGAGAGAAAGTAGGAAGAAGCCACATTAGATGCAGGTTGCTAACTGACCCATAGCCACAGGTAAACATATTTGTTAACATTTTGAAAAACAGTTACACTTGCATGCACCTATCAGAAATAAGAATCTTTTTATTGGAAACAGTTCAAGTATAACACAATTTTTTGTACATTTTTTTTCCATTTTTCAATAAACCAAGAAGGCTGAGCATGTGAGCCTGCACTGGGTCTCTCCCAGCCTCTGAGAGATGATGCCAAAACCCAGTCTCTGGATGTCTCTCCCCTTCCTTCTTCCACCCCCCTACCACATTGGAGCTGCATAAGTCTAAAGAGACCTCCATTGACATCATCTCACAACAGGTTTATTGCAAGACCACTAATTTATCATAGGGTAACACTTTGCTGCCGGTTTCTTCCCTGAGGTTTCAACGTCAGCCAATGACGGCACCATACCTGCTTTCCTGATGCCTCCCACTATGTAGCAAGTGTCTAACCCTCATCATATATTTGCAAGTAAATTTGTGAGGTCAAACATAATTATATTTGCCAGGCACAGTGGCTCATGCTTATCATCCCAGCCCTTTGGGAGGCAAAGGTGGGCAGATCATTTGAGGTCAGGAGTTCGAGACCAGTGTGGCCAACATGGTGAAATCCCATCTCCTAAAAACACAAAAATTAGCCAGGCGGGTGGCTGGAATCTCAGCTACTTGGGAGGCTGAGGTGGGAGAATCGCTTTAATCCAGGAGGTGGAGGTTACAGTGAGCAGAGACTGCATCACTGTACTTCTGCCTAGATGGCAGAGCAAGCTCCTGTCTCTAAACAGAACAAACAACAAACAAAATTATCCAGGCATGGTGGTGGGCACCTGTAGTCCTCGCTACTTAGGAGGCTGAGGTTGATGGATCGCTTGAGCCAGGGAGAGGGAGGTTGCAGCGAGCCTAGATCACACCACTGCACTCCAGCCTGGGCAACAAATGGAGACTCCATCTCAAAAAAACAAAACAAAACAAAAGAAGATAAGTGGAAACTTTGACATGGTTGTATCTTAGAAAATGTGCAAATAAAAATGCAAATAAAATATGTGTACCAACTCACTGAGGCATTTTGTTGAGGTGATTTATCATCTTCCTTATTGCTAGCAGGTGACATAAAAACAGTTTAAAACAACAGTGGTTTTTAATTGCTTACAGAGCTTTCTGAATTAAAAGTCTAGTGTTGTGACTGCTGAAAACAATCAAATCCCCATGGCTGACAGCTGCTTTAAGGTACTGTCCCCATCTCTCCAGGCTCAGCTATGTTTCCCTCTACTTTCTCCTCCTCCAGGCAGCTGTCCCTGACCACTCCAGACCATGACGGTCCTTCCTTTCTCTCACTTCCAAGTGCTGACCCCGCAGTTGGGAAAAGCGCTGGCTTGTCCCAAAGCTAAGGAGCTCCAGGGCCTCTACAGAAAATAGAAAAGTTTCTTAACATTCCCATATTAAGTTGTAACAAATGTAGTGGCTAGAAATAATATAAATTTATTATATTACAGGGGTTTTTTGTTGTTGTTTGTCTGTTTGATATGGAGTCTCACTCTGTCACCCAGGCTGGAGTGCAATGGCACAATCTGGGTTCACTGCAATGTCTGTCCCCCAGGTTCAAGCTATTCTCCTACCTCAGCCTCACAATTAGCCGGGATTACAGGTACCCACCACCATGCCTGGCTAATTATGTATTTTTGTAGAGACAGGGTTTCACATGTTGACCAGGCTGGTCTTGAACTCCTGACCTCAAGTGATCTGCCCACTTTGACCTCACAAAGTGCTGGGATTACAGTCATGAGCCAGTGCACAGGGCCAATATCACAGTTCTAGAAGTCAAAATGGTAGCATGGTAACCTAGTAAGCTCAAAACGTTACTCCTTTTGTGTTACAAAGCACTGCCGACACATTTTTTTAAAATCCTCAGGTTGTCACCTCTTTATCCGGAGGGGTAGCCTTTGATCAGATCCCTGCATCTTTTCTTGACTGCGCGTGCCTGTAGTTCCAGCTACTCAGGAGGCTGAGGCAGGAGAATTGCCTGAACCCAGGAGGCGGAGGTTGCGGTGAGCCGAGATCGCGCCATCGCACTCCAACCTGGGTAACAAGAGCGAAACTCCGTCTCAAAAAAACAAACAAACAAACAAACAAAATAGTTGACGGTGTCCTTGCTTTCAATTATAACAAGACACGCAGGTTCATTTTGTACCTTAACAGAACAATATTTGGAATGAGCCATTTCCTTATGGGGCTCTGGTTCTCGTTACTGGTCAGTAGCATTTAGAGATCACAGTCAGGGCAGTGGGAGTAGCCATTAGTGCTGCAATGTTTCGATTCCTATCAATTAACAGTAAGTCTTAAAATTGGGCACTGCTTCTTGCAACTATATTTTTGATTTTCAACACTGTTTTGGTCTTCTAATTCATTTTCTTTTCCATATATATTGTAGAATGAGCATTTCTGTAACTATAAAAATCCTGGTGGGATTTAATTTAATGAAAATCCTGGTGGCATTAAATTTAAAGATCCATTTGGGGGAAGCTGACATCTTTACTGGGTCGACGTGAATTAGTTCTCATTTTATGTAGGTATTCTCTGATTCTCTTAATTTCCAACATACCAACTTTTACATGTCTTGTTAAATCTATATCAATGTATTTCACTTTAGGGGAGCTATTCAACATAGCATTGTGTGTGTGTGTGTGTGTGTGTGTGTGTGTGTGTGTGTGTGCTCATCTGCATGTTTTAATTTAGGTTTCTAACTGTACACTGATAAGATATAGAAATGTGGTTGATTTGTGTGTGTTAGCATTGTATTCTGAGATCTTGCTAAATTCATGCATTAATTCTGGAAGGCTCTTGGAGAATACTTAGGATTTTCAGGCTACTCCTTCACCCTGGAAGGCTGCTCTACCTCATCATCCTCACCTCTGAGGCAGACTTACTAGGCATCGCCTTTCTGGAAGATTATCAGCTGTCATGGCAAAGAGAGACAAAGAAATAAGATGAAGCATGTAAGCCTCTTATATCCCACACCTGAAAGTGACCCACGTGATTTCTGCTCACATTTAATTGGCTAAAACAAAACATAAGGCCACTTCTCAGTTAATAATTTTGTGATGTGCTCTCTTACATATATGCTTGGAGAGAGATAGAAAACAACATATTTACCAAGCTCCCTACTATGGAACAACAGAAGGTGTTCAAATCTGTTAGAATTCCTTTCCGCAACATGGACCAGTCCTGGGAAATTCAAGGCCTTTATGCCTTGGTTTTCTGTGAGGCGCAGAGAATATGTTAGTGTTGCATCTTTAGTTGACTGAGGCAGAAGAAGTGTGTGTTTTAAGGCAGTGGTTGTCAAACTTGCAGAGCTTTGTAAAATAAATAAATTCTCTAGGTGACTACTGTAGACCTTCAGACCTCTAAATCTGGAACAGGACTCAGGAATCTTTGTTTTGGAAAGCTCCTTAAGAGTTTTTGTGATCAGAGTTGGGAACCTCTCCATGAGGGATAGAGAGAGACCTGGGTAGCAGGTGGTAATGAAGGTGAGCTGACCTGCTTGCCAGGCCCCAGTGACTTCCTCTTCAGGAGCCATGTCTCTTCCTGTAGGTGACTCCCAGGCTGTCTCAGGGTCTCTCCCTGCTCCCCTCACTAACAGCAGCATTGGGGTAAACACAGAAGAGGTGTGTGGATGTGTGCAGGATTCTAATGCCAGGGAACATTTTCTGCTGGATGTCCGTATCTCAATATTTCCCTCAGACACAAGCTCATTCGAGTAAAGGGCATACAAAGCTTCTTCAAAATTATAGTATTTTAAGGTAGAAAGAGGTGAAAAGGTAGATTCATAGCTATTCACCTTCTTTTCTTGCTGCCACCTGGATGCTGAGCATCCCCTGAAGCAACAGGACTGCGTGAGCATGGTGGGGCTGAGCCCACCTCCTAATGAAGATCCAGAAAAGAAAGACACTCAGAAAGCCAGAAAAGGGGAAAGATGTTTTTTCAGCCCATCAAGCACCTGAGAGTAATCAAAATCTCTAAAGAACAGGATGTGGAGCCTCCTCTGCTTGTTCAGCACGAACATTTTGTGGTGAGTGCTGCAAACAAAGATGAGTCAGAGGCAGTCTCCACCTGGGTCACTCATAGTCCAGTGCAGTACACCAACGCTGTGAACGCTAAGGAACAACCATTGGCCCATCTAGGCAGAGTGGTAGAAGAAGGAGCATTTCTTTGAACAGCTGTGATGCTACCAGTCTGAAGAAAGGGGATGGTATCTTGAGAATAGGAAGCAGTGTTCTCAACGCACAGAGGCAGAATGGATAGAAAGGGGTGAATCACAGTAAGGTGCAGAGTGTGTGATGAGTGTACTTGTCAGATCTCAGATGAAAGTGACCAAGACCTATCTTTACTGTGATTAAGCCTCTAAGAAAAGACATACATGAACACACAAATAAGGCAACGCATTGTCTTATGCAGCTAAAAGGTAAAAAAGGGGATCAGGTTATCAAAAATGTCTTCAGCTAACAGGATTTTCATATTTGGCTCTATTTCATTCTGTAATTTTCAGGTAGATGCTTCCCAAATAAAACAAGATAAACACCTGCAGCTTCAAGCAACAGATCAATCAGGTGAGGAAACTGATAGAAGAAAGGGCAACTTCCCTCCGTATTCTCAGCAAAGCCCCAGGGAGAGATCACATTGGCTTACAAGCCTGTCCTTTAGATAATCTCTAAGAGGCATGATGCCCTGATTGGTCAGGCCTGGGTTAGGTGACTTCCCTGCATCCTAAGGTTGAAGTCAGCCCCATAGGAAGGAGATGCATGGAGCTGCAGGGATGGTTAGGGTGGATGAGAAGGGAGAAAGCCCATCTAGAGAAAAAAAAAAAATCAGGTGCTAATTTCAAAAGGGAGATTCATTGTGCTAAGAGAGAAAATAGAAACAAAACAAAAGCAAGCAAGCAAGTCACAGTCGCCTACTGCAAGCAGGCAGTCAGTCACTAAGTCATTTTCTGCTATCTCGTATTTATATGCAACGGAATTTTTCCCAATGTGAGGCATTGAGCCAGATAGAAATTTGCAGAAATGTACGTTCTCAAGGGAAAAAGTAGGATGAAGGCAGGGCAGGTAAATAGCTCTGCACAGTGCGTGTGTGTTTGTTTTCGTTTTGTTTTATTTTACTTTGCTTTGTTTCCTTTGTAATGAAAATAAAATGTTGAAGCATTCACAGACACGATAATGCCTTCTTGGAGGAGAACACTAGCTTGGCTTGGAAAACTGTTTTATTGCCCACCCATTGTTTCCAACATTGCTAGAGTAGAAGAGGTGCAGAAAATATAAGGGTGCTCTTAAAATAACATTTGAAAGATTCTGTAATGTTTACAAATAGCATCCAAATTTTTCACTGCTGAGGACTCCATTCCATATTTTAAGAGGAAAAAAAAGAGTGATAAATATTGGATGTCTTGGCCTGTGGGTTCGTTTGTCTTTATAGAAAGGCTGATGTAACCATCTGACCTGTTCTTCTGCCTGCTGCACAAACGAAATCAATTCACGGAGAGCATGGCATTGCAGTAAAGAAAGTTTAATTGACACAAGGCCAGCCATGCCACATGGGAGAGAGTAATTACTTCAATCAATCTCATCAAAGGCTGGTAGACTAGGGGTTTTTAAGAGCTAGTTTTGAGGCAGGAAAATAGGGTCTGGAGGCAGGGAACATAAGGCTGATTCACACTTCAGCTGTAACAGGAAATATCCTCTCCATAGGGCATATGCTGTAAATGACTTTGTAACTTTACTTCATCCTCCCCATTTACATAGGGCGTACCCAGAGTAACCAATGGAACAAAGAATTGGACGAAACCACAAACAAAGCAAGGAAGGAATGAAGGGTTTTGTTGAAAATGAAAGTACACTCCACAGTGTGGGAACGAGCCTGAGCACAGGAGCTCAAAGGCCCCATTATAGAATTTTGGGGAGTTTAAATACACCCAAGAACCTGGATACCCTCCACCATTAACATAGTTTGGTAAGCCAGCCAGGAGGAAGAGGTAAGTCCAAAATTTGGGATTTCTTCTTCTTTCTCCTTTTCCTTTCTGCTCTGTACAGGGGAATCTCTCTCTCTTTTCCTTTCCAATGCAGACGTTTTACCGGGCAGCACCTAAACATGGAAGGAACTGCAGGCTTGTGGCCACGATCAGTGAAACTAAAAGGTTTCCATGTGGAGAAGCCTGACCACCACCGCCTGATTCACTTAAGGAATCTGGATCTTTTCCAGGTTTTTTTCCTTTTTCTTTATCAGTCTTCCAATGGCCGTTTCCTAGTAACTCCTTGGAAATGGAGGGAAATTGGCCGGGGTCACTCCTTGGTATTGCCTGAAGGCCTAAGAATGAATGGAAATAATCACCCTGCCCCAAAGGGGAAAGGACCTTTTTATGTGTTTTTGGTGTGTGGTCCCTGATCCCTACATGTGGCACAGCTGAGAGCAAACTCTCACTTGTTTCAGGTGACTTAAACCTTTTTTTCTTATACTCAAGTCTTCCCTTCCCCTGTTCAATTGGCTAAGGGCAAAGAAAACCCACTCAGTCTCCAGTTCCTATAATGAAAGTTCATGGAATGGGAAGCATGGAAAAGGATGCCCTTATCAAATCATAAGGATGCCAAAAGTCAGAGATTACACCCACGTACCGAAGGAAAGCCCATAGGCTCTGGAGGGAATGCATGCAAAGTGGCACCGGTGCCCACAAAGGCCAGAGTTGCCTGGGACTCTAAGATTAGACTCCACAATGTGGATGCTCCTGGGGATCCTCCAGACCTCAGACTCTCCAAAGAGGATGATCTCGGCAGACGTTCTGAGGTCTAGTAATAAGCCCTCTTTGGAATTTTTCTCTAACAGTTGCAGTGCTGCTTGGCCCCTGTGTTGCTTAGAATCTGAAGTTCACTGTTTAACTGGAAAGTGAAATGGCATTGCATGTATCCAGGCTTTTGTGCTGCTCTTCTAAGCAGAGGGCCTGGTTAATGTGTGACGATCTACTTTGGTTTGGCCCCAGTACTCCTTGGAGTCTGGGGACATTTAGCCTTTAAAATCAAACTGCTGTGGAGACTGATTTCCCCCAAATTTTGCTTCACAGCCTTCTCTGGATTATCTACTGGGGCAAAGTAAAACCAGCAAGCTTGTGTTGCTATCTCACGGCTAAGGTTCCAAGCTGTTGGATCTTCGTATATGTGTGTGTACACATGTCTAGATGTGTTTATTTGTGCACTTACTGTTATATGCTGTGTCTACCAAATGGGTTATAAGAAAAGAGTGCTCATAAATTAAGTAAATAAATCTGAGCAGTTTTCAAGTTCACATGACTTAAGTATAACTTTACTAAACAACCTTACTTTACAATTATTAGTGGAATAAAAACAGAAATACCTTCAGAATTGGCAGCATGCATTTTGTCTGAATTTTATGTTTGTCTTTGCTAGAAATTTTTAAATGTTAGTGTTAATTCGAGCTGGGAGCTGTTTGGGGTGAGCCTGCCTCCCATTCTATTCTGAGTCTCACTGAGATAAATGCATTTCTGATTGCTTCCTTTGGAAAGGCTAATCAGAAGTCAAAAGAATGCAACCATTTGTCTCCCACCCATGATCTGAAAGCTCCAAGCCCCGTTCTCCTGTAAATTTGTCCCGCCTTGCCTTTCCTCCAGACAAAATCAATTTTCATTTTACATATGTTGATGAATGTCTCCTGTCTCCCTTGTTAAAAGTAAAAAACTAAGTACAGTGAAGACAATAATTATTTTAGGTAAACTTTCTGTGTAAATTAAAATTTTAAAGTTATTTTTAATGCTCATTTGATATCTGGGTCATTTCCTATTAAAATGGGTTGTAATGTGGAGAAATATGTTTCTAAAATGGTGGGATTATTCTTATCTATGAATGCCCGTATCTAATAGTTCAGGATGTCATGCTTTTTAGGGCTTTACTAAAGTTTTAGGTTACTAAAAATAAAATTCTAGTTAGCAGGTAATTCTGTACACAAAATGTACAAGAAATGCTTTTGTTACTAGTGGAGAAAAAAATAATTTTGTCTAATTCAGAAGTTATCTAAAAGCTCAAATTACAGATTTGAAAACGCTAAGATTTGAAAAGGTTTGAAAAAGATTCTGAAACAATATAGTAAGAAATCATTAAATAGGGGAGATAGGAGTTGAAAAAGTTTAAACAATAAAATATTCTTGATGAAGAATTGGAAACATTTGGCTAATTAAGACTTTCACAGTTAAAACTCTTAGGCTTGATTAAAGTAAGAAGTATTGTACAAATATATTGGCAGTTTTGCAATACTTTTTTTTACTACGGTCAAGTATGAAGGTGAATTGAGCATCAAGCCAATTTTCACAAACATGCTTGCATTGCTTCACGCTGTGTTTACTGTTTTCCGTGGGTAGTGCTGGAGGAACCCGTTGCTCATGTGCCTATGCTGGATTTCTTGATTGCACAGAATGTATCATGATATTGGTGAACTTAGGTATGTTGAATTGTATATCAGAAATAAAATATTCATTATGTGGGGCCATAGGTAACACTGTAGCCTCCAGGATAAATTGAGTATGCAAATTTAGGGTTGGTTTTTTTATTTGTCTTTGTTTCTAGTTTTCATTCATTTGCTGTCTATTCTCCTTTGGCTTTGTTGGTTTACCTCTCTATATAAACCCATGCTAGTAACAGGCTTTTATTTGGCTCTGTGAATAGTTATTTGGATTCCTATGCATTTCTGGCAAGTCATAATCCATTCCATTTATCTGGAATTCCTAAGCTACCTTTGTTGGGTTACAGGAATTAATGGAGCAAGCCAGCTTTTTATTTAAACAAACTTTGAATTTTAGGCTTCCTGAGACTTTACATGAGTTGAGTATACTCTCACAAATATAATTTGAGACATATTTATATCTCTCTCTCTACCTAATTTCAAAATGTGTAAAGTATTTGTGGGTATTCTTGACTCATGGCAATGTGTTTGTCTGCATATAGTCAAGCAGGGTCCCTAGGGCCGCTCAGGGAGAGAGAATCCAGAAACCTGGCATGCTGGCAAAAAGGTAAGAATTTCTTACTCTCAGTCTCTGGCCTTTTTCTCTCTGCGCAAACTGGGTAATCTCTGTGAAGTCTTAGCTTAACTGGACTAATAATAAGAACTTAAATAATTTGTCAGAAAGGTAGAAAGTGTAGTGCCTTTTAGTTCACTTGACTTTAGCAATCTTTGGGGGAAAAAAGACAATTTTAAAGATTATTGATAAAATACAATTGTCTTCAAAGTGTAACCATGTGTTCTAAATTATGTTCAAATATTAGATATGCTAAATGCTTTAAGGTCGTAAACTGCTTCTTTGGCTTTCGAAAATTGAAATTGTTTAACTTAACTGCCTTCCAGCTAGGTAAGACCTGGGGACATGTGGGGTTGGCCACATGTCCCCAGGAAATGTCCTCTCCATAGGGTATGCACAGTAAATGTCTTTCTACCTTTACTTCATCCTCTCCATTTACATAGGGAGTACCCGAAGTAACCAATGGAATCCTCTAGGGGTTATTTAAACTCCCCAAAATTCCTTAACAGGGCCTTTGAGCCCCTATGCTCAGGCCTGCTCTCACGCTGTGGGGTGTACATTCATCTTCAAGAAAACCCTTTATTCCTTCCTTGCTTTGTTTCTGTGCTTTGTCCAATTCTTTGGTCAAGATGCCAAGAACCTGGATACCCTCCACCAGTAACACTTTGTAGAAGCGGTGGGAGTGGCTAGGAAGTGGGTGATTATTGCTTATTGATTGGGGTGCAATCACCCTATAATTGCATCCCCAGCCAATCAGCAGCGGGCACCCATTGATCTCCTGTGGCAGAATCACTTCTAGGTGGGGCCACAGGAGTGGTTGGTGGGTCCAGGTGGAGCCATCATCAGTGTCAGACATGCAAAAAATCTGCAAAGATATCTCAAAATGCCAATCTTAGCTTCTACAGTAGGGATGTTATCTGCAGGAGTAATTGGGAAAGTTGCATATCTAGTGACCTTTGGAATAATGGCTGGCAATCATTTACGCCTACTTTTAGCAGAAATCAGGTTATTTCCCTAGCCTGGTGTTTTGTCATTAGTTTTACAGCGACAGTTGAGTTTTGGGGAAACACTATTACCATTTAAACCATAAACTAAATGTCTACCAAAGCCAGCCCAGCCTAAACCCAAGAATAATGAAGGCAGCTTGAAGGCTAAAAGCAAGAGAGGGGTTGGCTAGATCAGATCTGCCGCACTGTTGCAATTTTCTCTCTGTTATAATTACCGTGAAGGTGGTTTCACTGATTTTTAGAGCATTAATGGCAAAATTATCATCAATGGGAGGATCAGTTCTCGATGAGTCAGCCCTGGACTTGGTGCTTTTGTCAAACTCCAAGAACTGATTTCAGTTTTCTTTAATGTAGTAAAGGTCCAGAATTTAAGCTGGCGAGTCATTATTTTAAGATGTACGAGAAGGTTCTTTGGCTGCATCTCCTCTTTCTTGCCCTGTATGGGAGGGGAATACAGAAGATCTGGCTCCTGTTTGATTGTGTATTTGGTATTAGCAACCTCAGAGAAAGCAGACTGCCTGCTGACGTGAGCTGTCTGATGCCACATTTTACACAAGGCTAGTTAATACTTTCATTATAGTGAGATGGAATACTGACAGGTCATCTTTTTATTGAACAACCCTGTACTCCCTTTAGTCTAGTGAATACTGTTTTTAAAAATCTACATATTAGTTTTATCAAAAGTTCAACTCCTCCATCCTGGCCAGCTTTCAATCACCTTCTATGCCTCTCTTTAGGCCACGTGAATACAGTTTCTACTGCCCAATTGTTTCCCCTGAATGAATAAAAATACCAAGCACACTTGAAAACTCAGTTGTAAAACAAATTCTGGAGAGCCTTATCCATCACTGTCTACTATTACTTGATAAATAGGCTGTCTTTGGGGGTAAATGGCTCTATTAAATATATTATCTATTGGTAACGTTGAAGACTCTTAAATGTAAAAACCACTCACACTTTATTGCAGTAGGTTTCTCAATCATCATAGTTAGCTTATGTAATCAGTTTGATTGCATTAAATGTTTTACATACAAAACAGAAACAACATATTCATTATAACCATATCGATAGCGACAAGAGGGAGACAAATGCCTACATAGATGGGGCGGACCTCTGGTGAAACCTCACCTTCAAGTCCACAACAGCATGAAGGCTGAAGGACCAGACTGCTGGTCCCAGATGAAACCTGTGACCCAGAGTGAGAACTTATGTTCCTGTTTTCCCACCCTTCCCCTACTGATTCTTTCTGAATAATGCCTTTCAACCCATTGAATGTTGACTTTTCCAATACTGCCTGTGGCTTGCTCCTGCTCCTTCCCCATTTTGAGTCTATAAAAAGCCCTAGATTCAGCCATATTGGGTGGACTTTCCCGACTTTGAATAGGGGAACCACCCCTGCGTCCCCTCTTCGATGAAAGATGTTTTATCACTCAATAAAACACCCCACCTTGTTTACTCTTTGATGGTCAGTGCATCCTCATTCATCTTGGGCACTGGACAAGAACTCAGGAACTGGTGCACAAGACAGACTCAGCCCGGGCAGGGTGGGCAGACCATTTCTTACAGCAGGTACTGTGGTCAAGCATGGCCTGGGTGGAGCATCACCAGCCAGAGGTTTTTGGCTTGCTAAATGACTGAGAAGAAAATTCTGCATCAATATATGTATGTCAACCCTCATCAAACTGTACACTTCTTTTAAATATTTTCATTTTTAATTTCAATTATACCTCAATAAAGCTTTAAATGATTAAAGATAAAAAAAATAAAGGGTACTAGTTGCACTATGCAGCAAACATGGATACATTTCTCCTTAGTGCCTCTTCTCTCTCCAGATTGCTAGGAGCAGGTTAGGTTCTGAGTGGATTACTGAAGATGTTCAACATGGCTTATTGTAGCTCTCAGGAAAATGGCAGCCAGGGATATTTCTGTGGTGACCTCCAGACCACAGAGAGCTTGTAGACTCCCCTAGAGTTGTGGTTTAGGTTTCTCTTAGAGAAGTTACATGAGAGATTGTAGCAGCTGAAACCATAAGACAAGATTCTCATTATTACTGATTTCCCTTGGAGATAATGACATGGACAATAATTCTTGTATTTGAATAGATCCCTTTTTGAAGCAAGTTTTTTTCACTTATTCAAAAGAAAGATTACAATCTTAAAAGACAGTTCAAAAATCTACACCTGTGACAAAATCTTACAGATTTACACATACAAGTGAAAGAAAACCTGACAAAATATGAAGAAGGTAGAGAAATGGTATCAGTGAAAATGTCTGGTGCATTATTAATTGCAGTATAGTTAGAAAAGCTATTATCACTGGAGAAAGTTGGCTGAAAAGGTAGATGGGGTCTTTCTGTATTACTTCTCACAACTGCACATGAATTTAAATTGTATCTGAAAGGTTTTTCTTGGTTTGTCTTTTAAAGAATATACAATGACCTTGAGTCATTCATAAAAGATGCCAGCCTTAATCAGAAGCCTTCCGGAACAGCAAGAGAAGAGACTTACCTGAGAAAAACTAAAATAAATCAACTCTACACATCACATTGAAATTTATTTTGTAGAAAAGAACTCAATGAAAAGAAATCTAAGCACTTAGACCTCGATATATTGAAGACTGTATTATGGACAAGATGAAATCGCTAGAACCAAAAAGCGAAGTCCGTCCAATTATTGGCAGCCTTTTCAAGTGGAAGAAGCAGCAAGAAGAACTCCTCCCACCTCCCCTTCATCAGAGGGGCTTTCCTTCACTTTCTACCTGGACATCCAGGCTCTGTTCCTCCACGTCTAACTTCAGTTCCGCTGCCTGGGTTCCTGGAGGATCAAGTGTATTCCAACCCAAGCCTCCCTGTTGTCAGAAAATGTCATCTTTCAATCAAAGCAAGCAATATCCATCCACCAAATGGGCAACCTTTGGAGGATTCACTATGTTCCAGGCATTCTAAGAGCACTTTAGGGTTGGGTGTGGCGACTCATGCCTGTAATCCCAGCACTTTGAGAGCCCAAGGCAGGTGGATCACCTGAGGTTAGGAGTTCAAGACCAGCATGGAGTTCTGTCCAACATGGAGAAATCCTGTCTCTACTGAAAACACAAAGTAGCCAGGCGTGGTGGTGCATACCTATAATCCCAGCTACTTGCAATGTTGAGGCAGGAGAATCGCTTGAACCCAGGAGGTGGAGGTTGCAGTGAGCCAAGGTCATGCCATTGCACTCCAGCCAGGGCAAAAAGAGTGAAATTCTGTCTCAAAAAGAAAAAAAAGCAGTTTACACTCACTTTCCAACATAACCATTGCACCAAACTTATGAGGCACTTACAAGTCAAAACTCAGGACGGCCAGGTGTAGACCGGTTACATAACCCGCTGGATGACACAGGTCACAGGGCAGTGCTGGTGCCGGAGCCCAGGGCGGTCTGTCTTCGGAGCCGGGGCTCATCATGCACACTGCTGCCTGGTCCTGATGCCAGCCAGTCAGTACCAAGCCCTGACTCAATTTTACTCAGTCCTGAGCAAGTACAATCCACAAAGCTCATGACAGATCCATCACAGGGGCATATGAAATCCATTGATTAAAAAGCTATGGTGAATTTGTTTTCCTGTAACCCTCCCCACCTGCGCGCTGCAGAATGTGTTTCCCCAGACCAGCCTTAGTCTAGAACAGGCGCTGTCCTCCACGGGGTGGTGCTGACTTTAGAGAATTTTCCTATTCCTGTCACCTGGGCCCATTCTGTGTTCCCTGGTCTGCCTGTCCGTGTGCACCTGCAACACATGCTCGATGCCTGTCTACCCAGAGCATTCTCAGCCATTACAGTCACTCAGGGTCAGGACCCGTGGAATAAGGCAACAGATACCCAGGGGGTCACAGAAGTGCCATCGGGTGAAATAAAAGCAGCTTCTGCTCTTTCTCCTCCAGTAGCTCATGTTTCACTCCCAAATCCTTTTCAAATTGAGAAATATATGGCTGCTGTATATCATTTTCAAGGTTTTTCTCACAATTTTCAACCTCCTACCAAATATTTACCCAAGTTTAAGAAGAGAAAATTACAAAACTGCTCCCAAATCTCTGTGCTGCTGTTAATGATCTTTCCTTAGGGTATGATGCTCAGAAAACCAATGGCTAGTAATGAAACTAGTCCCTATCTTATCTTCAGGAACCATCTACATCATTCCCATTTTGTGAGAAGCACCAAAAACCATCTGTAATTCTGCTACGAGCTGCCTGGAGCTGATTATTAATTTTGCAACCCCTCAGCTTGGCACAAGAGGCAATGTCCTATAGTTCGCCTGGTGCCACCTGCGTAGGGAATAAAAATAATAACAGGTTTTCCAGACTCTGGTGTCCAACCCCATATATTTTTAACACCCCTTGCAGGAAATCAATGTCTCTCTCTCTCTCTCCCTCCATCAGTTCAAAGTTCTGGACATGTTTTGGCATCTTTCATGCTTCAGTTAAACCAGAGTATAGTTTTTCTTGTCCAGAGGTTTAGAAACAAAGCAATTTGAGCTGCTAGCAGATAAGGTTACGACTTCCTGTTAGAGTTTACCCATTCTGAGGTTCATTTTTACACTTCTGTGAAAGTGCTTCGATTGATCTCCAGAGCAAACAGCAGTTCCTAATTTGAATGTTTCAGAACCAATTGAGAGCCCTGGTTCAGCCACTGGGATAAAGGCCAAGCTGTCAGAACTTGTTTTGCTTTGTTACAGGAAAAGGCTAAGGTAGGTGGGTGTGGAGGCTGTACTCTCTGAAACTGCAGCCTTCCCTGGTGGGGGGTGGGGGTGGTGAGGGGGTGTGAAGCAATCACGACAGTGAACATGAAGACGTTTAATGGCGTGGTTTGAAAGTTCGAAAGGTGAGACTGAAACACAGCACAATGAGTTCCTAGGTTGCCTTTTTTCATTATTTCTTTTTCCCCTCAACAGGTTTTCTTTTCTGTAGTAAAGTAACCAAAGTTAAAATAGATGTTAGGAGATGTCAAACGATGAGAAAAGCTGAAAGTATAGTAATAAAGAGGGTCAGTTTTTCAAACATTATAAGCAGGACTTTTGGCAAAAGAATGAGGATAGATGAATTGATGTATACTTTCATTGATTATTATAGTACAATTAGTATCTGTGGGCTTCTGTGGTGGCCAAGAATATAAAACTAGGCCAAACATCATGGTTTCTTCAATTTAGAGCCAGCAAAACACCTCTGGCAGAAACAAAATTAGATGTTGGAAAGTTACTGTTGAATTGAGATATAATTATCTTGCATGTCAAACAATTTCATCTAGTAAATCTAAGGCAACATCAACCTGTTGCCTCAGAAGTTCCCCTTCTATATACCCAAGATAATTCATTTATTTTTCTCCTTCTAGATACCCAAGATAGATTTATATTTCCCAAAAAAATGTGATTTCTTCCTAAGAGCCACATCTGGAAACAACAAAAATGCCCACAAATAGGAAAACAAATTAATGCATCGCAGTGTGTTCATAAAATTGAATGTTGCGATATAGCAAAAACTGAATATAACAGTAGAAATGAAGTATTTCTACAAAGAGCAATGTGCATAAATCTCTCCAACTTTAAAAAAAGAGCAGGAGAAGCCAAACACAAAATAACTTACAGTGAATTATTCCCTGCATATGAATTCCAAAAGTACCTAAAACTGTCAGAGATCAATTATCCTCTCCCCTTCTCTGAAGGGAGAGGTAGAAGTTGGGAATTCATGGGGAATATTCTGATATCCTGTTAATATTCTGTATTCTGAATAATTAAGGATTCTGGAAGGAGTTACATAGGTGCATAGCACTATGCAAATATTCATCTAGGTATTGTCTCAAGATTTGGGCATGGTATTATATGAATGTTATACTACAGTTAAAACAGTTGAGTTTCTTTTGAAGTCCCCTCAAATAACAATATTAATGATAATAATTAGCAATTACTGAACCTTTATTGTGATAAGAGTTTTGCATTAATTTCATCACTTTCTCCCTAGAATGAAGTCTAGTGCATAGAAATTTTAAATTCCCAATTCACAGATTAAAAAAGCTAAGGTTTAGAGAGGCTGACCATTCCCCCAAGGTTCCACAGCAGGTTAAGTAGCAAAGCCATAACTGAAACGTAGTTTGCAGTGGAGCTTTTCTGAAAGGAAGCAACTGGAAGCACAGAAGATGCAACTGGTTGGTGTTACTCTACCTTTGTCCAGAAATGATGCACATGTGTTTCCAGGAAGGCAGCATGTTGTGTGTGTGTGTGTGTGTGTGTGTGTGTGTGTATGTGTGTGTGTGCCTGCCTGTGCGTAAGCCTTCTATTGCCAACATTTTCTGCCTTAACTGTAGTCAAAAAAATGAAAAAATAAAAACACATTTCCAATTCGACAAAGTCTATTTTGTGATACATCTCCTTTTACTTGGAGCTGCGGACACAGGTAAGACATGTGACCAATATGTTCCCAGCAAGTTTTCCATGCAGAGATGAGTGATGGCCAGGAGCAGGAGACACACACACGATCCATGACCTTGACTGACTGCCAGCACCTCATTCTAAGCAGAAAGAGTCTCGATCACCCAAGATTTTGACAAATACAGCTTTTAAAGCACATCTGCCCCATATATTTGGTAAATAGGAGTTACATGGAGATGAGTTATAGTAAGATGATTTTCAAATATTCAGAAAAACATGAGTTTAGATAAATATATGTTTCACTTCAGAAGTCAGTTATGTATTGGATTCTTTGGACCTACTTAAAGTAAATTATTAAATTGCCTTTATTGGTTGTCACCCCAGTGGTCGTATTTCAACTCCAGAAAGATTTGAAAGTCCTTGGGGAAGTTTCTGACTTTTACACTGACCCCAGAGCACTGTTGGCACTTCATGAATAAGGGTAATGGAGTTTGAATATACTAAAGTGAATGAACAGTCCCAGATAGTAGAGTCAAATCAGCTCAAATATCTATAATGCCTTCTCTGAGGATCTCTGCAACAGATGCAGTGAGGTACTCTGTTCTAATTGGAAATTCCTTACTCCTATAGGGGAAATCACTTATCCTTATTCTGTTAATATTCTATATTCTGAATAATTAAGTATTCTGGAAGGAGTTACATAGGTACATAGCATTATGCAAATCTTCATCTAGGTATATCTGTCACGTTATTATATGAATGTTGTTGCACCTCAGCTAACATAGCTGAGTTTCTTTTGAATTCCCCTCAAATAACAATATGAATGATAATGGCAATTACTGAACCTTTATTATCTCCTTTTAACAGTGCAATTGCATCCATCTTTCTATTCTATTCATAGATCATATATACATAGATGTTTTTTCAATATATGAGTGTTTCCAATCTTCCTTCTACCCCTAACTCAACATTCCAGCATGACTTGCCAAGTTTCCAATGTTTTCTCACATTTCTGAGTGTTCCTGCCTCAACAGATGTTCTTCTTTGTACTTTCTCAGAAGAGAATCAGGAGGAGAGAAGCTAAAATGGGAATGATAAGAGTCATATTGGTTGGGGCAGAAGATAATTTTTCAAAAAGTTGGGAGCAGAACTGGAACAGCTGTGGAAGAAGGGTCAAAGTTACTCCCCTCTTCTAAAGAACAAGCATATCAAGTGTTTGTCAGGAACCATGGATATTATCAGGTGCATGAAGAGAACTGATCCTGAGCTATGCATGTCGGCAATCCAACTGACTTTTTCACACCTTTTGTGAGGATAGATTCCTTAACATGCTGATGAGAGGGGGCACCCATCCCATCCAGGGAGACATGGAACAAAGAAGCTTCTTGAAGCACATAGTCATCAATCAGTTTTACACATATTTGCAGAAGAACACAGGTGCTATCTTATATGTTTAGCTCTAGTTTATGAATGAGTAAAGCAACAAGTGATTTATGTGTCCTGTCAAACAAGAACCAAAAAAACCTCATAATATTCTGGTATCTCATATAATTCTAGACATATATTTTATGTATGATGCTGGTGATATTCCCTCTTTTGATTCCTTTATCTCCTTTATAGCATTGGTTACCATGGAGACAAAGCTAACACTGCTCTGGACAATGCTTATGGAAATTTACCAGTAAAAGTGAACATCAATTGATTAGGTAGTGACTTTTCCTGTCTACACAATTAACTCTCAGAAGGCAGTCTGTTTATGAAACATACATAAATAAGCCACATGGGTGAAGTCATTGCTCACAAGCTCAAGCAATCAGATGGCTAGACAATTAAAAGTAAATGACCTGTGCTATTATTCAATATTGACTGTTCTAAAAATTCAATATCTAGGTTGATGTATTTCTAGACCCCAATTACTCAGCAGCTAAATGTTTGAATTGCTTCATGCCTCAGCTTTCAATAACTGTAAAATATTTTCAGCCTCTAGTGTTTGAAACAGGCTATAAATTCTTGTTTGTGTTGTTATGGTGATCTATAATGTCACCATTTTAATAACCACATCAAATGCAGGTATTAAGTGGCAATGTAATATCTCTACATAATTTAACACCAACTATTTTTAACAACCTGTGATATAATTGAAAATATTTCATACGGAAATTTAAAGTAAATAGAAATAAATTATCCCAAGGCTGAAACATATACATATTTGAGGGATGAGCATGAACACAACAAGGAAAAAAAACTGATGATAGAAAAATCCATTTCTAATAATTGGGGCAAATCTATGGTTAGTTATAACCCAACCAGTTTTTGTTTTCTATTTTGCAAATATAAAAAAGTTAACACCTACAAATTATTAGGGGAGGTGGCATCAGGGCCTTTTTCTACAGGCTTCAGTGATGCAACTCTTGGATGATGGGTTACTAGTCGTTGGCAATACTGAAGACTGAAGTTGTAAAGTAGGTTCTTTGATGTGCTGATGAGAGGGAGACTCTTCTCATCCAAGGAGATGTGGTACAAGGGACATCCAATGGGTTAAACTAGAAGTGAGGTCGTTTCATATTTCTTTCCCCCTGTATGTTTTTCTCCTGCTTGATAAAGAGACTTGCCTGTCACTTCACAGCCAAGCCCCAAAGTGAAGATGAGTTGGCAGCTGGTCACATGCAGGGCCCTGACACGGACCACAGAGTGGGAGAGCCAGGTACAAGAGACAGAAGTTGAAGCAAGATGCTAAGAAGAAAAAGAATAAAATAATTTCTGAAAAACAAACACATAAATCCCTTTCTCATTCCCAAGAGAACATCAGTTTGATTCAACATTCCTCCTCTTTTTCCATGTACTTCAGAAAAGCCGACCTAATTGCCAGCTCCAAGATGCATAAACCCAGTATCCTGTTGATGACAATATTTGGTCTGAGGGTAAACACATGACCTGAGTTGCCTCAATCAGACTAAAGGAAAAGACCTTATAACTTTTGATTAGGGAAATGATTATTTCTCTCTCTTTGAAAACCCTCTGTGATCAAGAGAGCACATAGGTCAAAGGAGACTTCTAGTGCAGGGGTGCCCAATCCTGGTCGGTGACCTGTGAGGAACCAGCCAAACAAAGCAGGAGGTAAACAGCAGATGAACTAGGAAAGCTTCATCTGCATTTACAGCCACTCCCCATCACTCCCATTACCCTCTGAGCTCCACCTCCTGTCAGATCAGCGGCAGCACAAACCCGAATGTTAACTGCATAGGTAAGGCATCTAGGTTGCATGCTCTTTATGAGAATTTTATCCATGATGATCTATCACTGTCTCCCATTACCCCCAAATGGGACCATCTGGGTGCAGGAAAACTAGCTCAAGGCTCCCACTGATTCTATATGATGTTGAGTGGTATGCTTATTTCATTACATATTACAAGGTAATAATATAGAAATAAAGTGCACAACAAATATAATTTACTTGAATCATCCTGCACCCATCTCCACAGCCTGCCCCAGTCTGTGAAAAAATTATCTTCCATGACACCAGTCCCTGGTGCCAGAGGTTGGGGACTGCTGGTCTAGTGTACAGCTGAATGGAGAGATGAAAAGAGCCCTGTGTATTAACGACATGGTTGAGCAGCTGTAGTGACTGAAGTTGGAGGCTTGCTTTCTCTGGGCTTTGCAGGGTGAGCTACTGATTTTAGTGTTATTTTAAATAGGTGCGAGGCAGTCTTCTCAAGATCTGTAGTTGGAAGCAGCATCTTGTCTGCTACAAGGCTAGAGCAGTTGAGTAAAAATGCAAGTTCCTTTAATTCAAGGAGATTTCAGTTCTAGGGAAAATATGGCCTCTTTACGGTCCGGCATTGAGCCTGAGGAGCCCTGGGAAGTCACTCCAGGGAAGATGCTGTTCTGGAAGGGAAACAGGACCTTAAAGCACTTCAGTGCTCTCCATAAAATGATTGGGGTATATCAGATGTGCAGAGTTGACCTGGAGGCCCTCACTGGAGGACAACAAATGTGTTTCCTACTTTATTATGACCCCTAAAAGAAAGGCACGTAGTGGCTGTCAGTCAGTTTGTTTTTTTTGTGGCTTCCAGTAAACAGTTGGAATAATTTGTGGAATCTTAAGGCTAGTACTAATAAAGAACATTATCGCCACCCATAGTCCTGAGAGATAAACAAGACAAAGTAGTTCCTACAACCTGGAGACTGAGAAGGCTGCCAGGCAGGAGCTGTGATTGCAGCTGAAAGATGCAACCCCACGTGAGGGAAGCCAGGAAAATACATACTCCAATCAATCACACTTTCTTTTTCTGCTATCTTTTGCCCATGCTCTGCATTTTTCAAAATCCACTGGAAGCTAGGGAGCAAGGGAGACCTTTGGTGTGTCCACTCTGAACACTGGGCACAGAGCAATGGAGAGAAAGTCTATCAGAAGACAACCAGTTCGGGCGCCTGCCTCTTCCTCAATCACAATCTCCCTTTCACTCAGGGTTACTTTATGCCTTGCTGAAAAACTGCCTTCTCCATTCTCTTACATTTCCTGTGACTGTGATTTGGACCTGGAACTTACAAAAAGGAATAATAACGGAGGAGGTGAAAGAAGAAAGAGAGGGAAAGCACCGTGCTGGACAGGTGGCTGGTTAGAGTGCTAGGAAAACATTTAATAACAAGCATGTTCTGTATCCAGCAATTTTACTTTTTTTTTTATTTTGTTAGTTGAGTATGTAAGTGTTCCCTTTGTGCCAGGGAATGTATTATGGACCAGACAGTAATGATGTAAAGAAGCCATTTCACTTCCTGCACTCATGAAATATGCTAATGTGGAGGAAAGGGAAGACAAACGATATCCATACGTCTATATTTATATATCCTTCCGATAAAGATGATGCCAGTGTGAAGGAAAGCAAAGCAGAATGAAACGCGTGAAAATTGCCAATCTGTAAGTGACAGATCTGTAAATAGTCAGAAAGAGCCTCTTTTGAGGACAAATTGTTGGCAGGTAGTTGGAGAAGAGCAGAAATAACAGTTTTCCTGGGGATACAGTTCCTGCTGTGAATGCTATCCACACACACAAACTTTTTATTCCCCTTCTTTATGTGGATCAAATACATATACAAAAAAAGTACAATACATCTTTAGGTTTGAGAAATAAAAGTTCTCTTAGAGAAGTTTAGGTCCACATTCACAAAATCCATAGAAATAAAGTTCACATTTCTTAGTGAAAAGGGCTGGCTACTGAGGACAGACTTGGCTGCCATATCAAAAAGAACCTGTGAGATTTATCAGGGCCCTGTTGCTTACCCTGTGATTTCTTGTATTCACCAAAGCAATGTATCACCAGATGACGGAAGTAAAATTCTTCTCTTCTTTTTCTCTGTGGTTCACTTAATGGAGATAAAGCCTCCTAGTAGAGCATCCAGTGAAATGTGCTCTTTCCTAATAACCTGATAAAAGACACATGGAAAGATGGAAGAGAATTGGACCAATCTCTCATCCTGGACCAAAGTCTGGCTGATTTCAGCAGGATTCACAGATGATGGACAAGAAAAAAAAGTACATGAATTAGAAGCAACTGAGATTCTGGTAGTGTTATGTAGCATTATGACAACAGTGGCTGCCTCACAGAGTATGTCACCACTGCATGTCCTGGTAGTGTTATGTAGCATTATGACAACAGGGGCTTCCTTACAGAGTATGTCACCACTGCATGCCCTGGTAGTGTTATGTAGCATTATGACAACAGGGGCTGCCTTACAGAGTATGTCACCACTGCATGTCCTGGTAGTGTTATGTAGCATTATGACAACAGGGGCTGCCTTACAGAGTATGTCACCACTGCATGCCCTGGTAGTGTTATGTAGCATTATGACAACAGGGGCTGCCTTACAGAGTATGTCACCACTGCATGCCCTGGTAGTGTTATGTAGCATTATGACAACAGGGGCTGCCTTACAGAGTATGTCACCACTGCATGCCCTGGTAGTGTTATGTAGCATTATGACAACAGGGGCTGCCTTACAGAGTATGTCACCACTGCATGCCCTGGTAGTGTTATGTAGCATTATGACAACAGGGGCTGCCTTACAGAGTATGTCACCACTGCATGTCCTGGTAGTGTTATGTAGCATTATGACAACAGGGGCTGCCTTATAGAGTATGTCACCACTGCATGTCCTGGTAGTGTTATGTAGCATTATGACAACAGGGGCTGCCTTACAGAGTATGTCACCACTGCATGCCCTGGTAGTGTTATGTAGCATTATGACAACAGTGGCTGCCTTACAGAGTATGTCACCACTGCATGCCAGTTTATTGCTGCATTTATTCAGAAAACAGGGGCACTATTAAATACATTTAATATTAGATACAATTAATATTAAATACATACTTATTAGAAATTTTTCAGGATTAGAAAAGGTACAAAGGTGTGTTTATCATAGTGCCTGGGATAGCAAGAGTTTTCTAATTGTGAAGTTGTAGTTGTTGTTAATTTATTTAACCCACAGGCATTGTTAAGCATTTTTTTTTTTCCTGCCAAATGTAGGGTTTGGCAATTTTTTCATCAGAAGAGGTGAATTTTCTGAATATCAAACTTGTTCAGGCCTTTGTAAATCAGTTTGCTTAAGGATTATATACATATCATAGTCAGTATTGGGGTATCTGAATCCAAATTGTGCTACCAATGTCTTACCTACAGTTTAATACAAAACTTTAGACAAGTTAAATTTAACCAACTTTATGTGAGCAAAGAACAATTCATAAATAAGGCAGCACTCCAAACCGGAAGAGGTTTAGATAGCTCTGCTCCGCAGAACATGACCCTTTACCTATAGTAAAGAAAGGAAAGCAGAGTTCACCACACAGAGCAACAGGATTGACCTTGGCCACCTCTACTGTCTCCTAAAGTAACTGGGTCATCGGGTGAAATTCACACAACTGAAGTCAGCACATCCACAGGTGTCTCCCTCCCCTAATGTGGGGTGTTGCTCCTGCTGGCTTTTCTCTGCATGAATCCTGATTTGGCTAACTCCCAGTCCTCTTCCCTACACCCCCTCCCCACCTGCTTCGGACAGGGACTCTGTTGCCCAGGCTGGAATGCAGTGGTGCAATCTTGGCTCATGGTAGCCTCTACTTCTTAAACACAAACAATCCTCCCACCTCAAGCTCCCCAGTAACTGGTACTAAAGGCCTGTACCACCATGCCCAGCTATTTTTGGGTATAATATACACATTTTTAAGGGAGTCTTGCTATGTTGCCGAGGTTGATCCTGAATTCTTGAGCTCAAGCAATCCATCTGCCTCGGCCTCCCAAAGTGCTGGGGTTACAGGCATGAGCCACTGTCCCAGCCACCCAAGTCATCTTAAAAGACCCCCTACTTGGGGGACTTGACCACAATGGCTTGGCCTTCAGCTTGAGGTTCAAGGAGCTCCTAGGGACACCTCGGAAGAAGTGGATCCTGCCCTCTGTTCTGGGACTTGCGGGCCCTGGAGCTCCTGCTGCGTTCACGTGGGGGCGCTAGGGCAGGTAGAGAGGGGGCTGGCTGTCGTCTCAGAAGCCCGTTTCTCCCAGCCATGTCTGGAGGGGTTGTTTCTGGGTCTGAATCACTGTGCCCTCGGCCTATCCTTCTTCCCGCCAACTCCCCGCCCTCGAGGAGGGAGATTCGCAGAGGTGCACCCAACTCCCACCAAGGGCCAGGTCCCCCGCTGACGCCCCGCACTCCAGGCAGGGGGCTTCTGAAATCCATGCTAGACACGGCCTGCAGCAAGACTCCCTCCCAGGCTGAGTCCGCCGTTTCGTGCTGCGGGTCTACACAGCCACGCGTTCCATGGGCCTACACAGCTGCCTGCGTCCTCCCCACCGTCTCTCCACACAACGTCGGACTGGCGAGCCGCAGGGCAACGACTGGAGGCGCTGGGTGCATCCTCCGGGTCCTGAGGCTGCAGCCTGGGGCGCGGGGTTCTGGGGTGCTGAGGACCGCCCAGCAGCCCCGTCCTCTTCGTCACCGTCCTGAGCTCGCTTCCCGCGCGGCGGATGGCTGCGGAGAGCCAGGCCCGCGGCGGTCCCGCGCGCAGGCGCCCACGACGCGACCACGGCTACTAGGAGGGCGGGGGCGAGGCCTCACGCCCCAGTCGTCCCGGCGAGGCTGGTGGGCTTCTTTGCGCAGGCGCAGACGGCAAAGGTCACGTTCTGACGAAAGAGTGGTGGGGCCCGGTTGCGGGAGAGACGCTTTCGCGCAGGCGCAGACGGCGGGAATCAGAGTGGGAGGGAGGTAGGTCCCTGTTGCAGGTGCTTGGCCATAGGAGCATCTGGGCCGTCCGTAAGAGGTTGCAGTTGATAATCTGATGATTTCCACAATCTCTGAAAGTGTTTTTGTGGTTTTCTTTGTTTTGTTACAGATGTGGAAAAGCCTCTTGTTCCAGTACATCACATTCCAGGGAACAAAGAATTCCTTTACAAAGCGGGTTGTCACCATTTTCTTGGAAGAAATATCACGGCAACAGGGCTCAAAGTTAATTCTGCTGGAAAGGCAGGGGAGAGGGAAATGATGATAGCATAAGCAACCGGCAGTGCCCTTCCTTACATTTGTATCTTCTTTTCCCAGTAATTTGTGCCCATGACTGAGTTTATAGTCACCTAATTATTTACCTACTCGCTTTAACTATACATACATACATACATATGTGTGTGTGTGTGTGTGTGTATATATATATATATATATATATATATATATATATAAAACCCCATTGATAAATCAGAGTTCCCATCACAGATTTCCTTTCATTTCCAATTAATGGAGAATTCTAAAGAGGGAAAGCTGTGAGCTGGAAGGATTCCCTAAATAGCAAGTGCATATGAAATGTTTTTATTGCATGTAACTTTTATGAAGGTGCCTAAAGTAAGGTTTCATCTAGTTTTAGTTTATTTATGGAAAATCGATTTCCAGTTTAAGCCATTTATTAATTCAGTTTTTCAGAGAAACTTGACTGAGCACCTGCTTCAGGCACCATTCAAGGCAAGAGGGTTATGTTCTTGAATAAGAGATACAGAGTTCTCATCTCTAGACAGACTGGCAGTAAGCCCAAAAATAGATCAATACACAATATAATTTCAGATAGTGACTTTCTGCTATAAAGCCAAAAGTAAATCAAAGTAAGCAGATAATATATTTTTAGAGGGGTGCTAGTTGTGATACAGACATGAGACTTGTATCTTATTCATACAACCTGCCTTTCGAATGGCAGCTGGAGTCCTGTACTTTGCATTGTTCTCACCCCAGGACTGTCTTAGGTACTACAGAACAAAGGAGAGAATTGGCAATTCTTGCACTGTCTCTTAAAACTTCAGTCCAGAAATGATACTCACCACCTTGCACATATTTCATTGGTCAAAACAAGTTACAAAGCTAAACTGATCTTCAAATGGGAGAGCATGTATGTAGAATTCCACCATATGCCTCAAATAAGAGAAATACAGAATATGTATGAGCAGCCCTAATGATAATAACAAAGAAAAACATCTCCCCCCAAAATCACTGTCTGGAGAACATTTCCTCTTAGTTGAAAGGTGAACTGCTTGTAAATATAGAATATTTCAGGATGGTGCAGCCACAGTGAAAAATGTAACTTGCAGGAGAGGGGTTGGGGTAGTGGTGGTTGTGGCTGTTCTGCACACTGAGTATTTATATTCAGACTGCCAAGACCTTTCTACCCCATGCAACTATAATTTGCATGTATAGTTATTCATGATCCTGCATGCTATGGAGGGCACCAAGATAGCATCCTAAGCAGTGGTTTACAGAGGAAGAAACTGAATTCCAGCTGCAAAGTTTGGAGTAAAGCTGGGGTTGGAAAATATAATCAAAGCTCTCACAGTGATAAATGAGGTATATAATTTTCTGTCTGTCACCGGGTAGCTTTGAAATATTAACCAGCAGAAACCTCTCTGAACTATAAATTTTGGTAAGCAGATATCTCTGCTGTGTAATGAAGGTAGAAAGAAAACAGTTACATCCAAAACAGAAGCATTGCTTATGAAGTGGAAGTGTGTTGTGACAGTAATGCAAAATATGTCAAAAACTCAGATCTACATAAGGTAAAAACGATCATCAGAGAAAAGATAAAACTATTGTCCTCTCTTGTAATTGGACTACAGGGTAACTGCTTAAGGTAATAATATTAACAATATCTTGGGTGATTTAGATTATTATTATAAGTGAAGTCAGCAATAGCAATGTCATTAGGGATGGGAAGGAAGAATCAGTCGTGCTGTATTGGAAAATTTCTGTACTGCATGTGAAATAGTATAATGCTGTTTGAAGGTGGACTTCAATTATCTGTGAATGTATATCACAAACTCTAGGGCAAGCACAAACAAAAATTAAAAATAACTGTGATTCACCTACTAAGACCAAATATAAGATGGAATAAAATAAAATGTCCAATTAATACTAGAAAAGGGGAGGGGTGGAGTCAAGATGGCCAACTAGAAACAGCTGTGTTCGGAGGCTCGTTAAAGAATAAGAAAAGAGGAAGAAGAAAGAAGAAGAAGAGGAAGAAGAAGAAGAAGAAGAAGAAGAAGAAGAAGAAGAAGAAGAAGAAGAAGAAGAAGGAGAAGAAAGAAGAAAGAAGAAGGAGGAGGAGGAAGAGGAAGAGGAGGAGGAGAGGAAGAAGAGGAGGGAGGAGGAGGAAGAAAGAAGAAGAGGAGGAGGAAGAGGAAGAAGAAGAAAGAGGAAGAAGAAGAAGGAGGAGGAGGAGAAGGAGGAGTGTGTGAATCCTTCAATGGCAACCAAGGCATTCAGGTTCTCCCATCAAAATTGACTAGAAAGCTGGCGTTACCCATGGAGAGAAGGAAGAGCAGTGTGGTGGTGTGAGGCCCACCTGAGAGCCACACAGGGAAGGGGAACACCCTACCCCCAGCCAAGGGAGGCAGTGAGTGAGTGCGCTACTCAGCTGGGGAACCTGTGCTTTTCCCACGGAACTGTGTAACCCACCTTTCGGAAGATCCCACTCTCGAACCCACCCCACCAGGGCCTAGCTTCCCAACCCAGGAAGACAGAACACACAGATTCTTACAGCCTCTCGCCTGGAATCTGCTTAAGCCTGCGGAACTCCTAGGGAGAGGTGTGATCAACACCTGCTGTGGCTGCCTGCCGTCTAAGCCTTTTAGCTCCCTGGGGGAGAGGCAGCGGTCATCACTGGGACTCCACACTGCCAAGCTCCCTGGGCAGGGTAAGGGCGGCACCCCTTTCTATAGCTCCAGGCTGCGTTTTTTTTTTCCCTCCTGCTGGAACCAGGCAGGCTGGATGGCTTAGTCCCAAGACTTATCCCCATAGCCCAGCACACCAGCTGTGGCAGTCTGTGGCCAGAGTGCCTCTTCAGGCCTGACCCTGACCTGTCCTTCCTTAGTGGGTGCAGCTTCCTGCAGCCAGAGGATCTCCCTGGGCCTGAGCCCCTAGCGGGAGGGGTGGCCGCAGTCTCTGTGGATCAGCAGAATTAGTCTCTCCTTCTGGTAGTTTGGAGGAATCTGGGCAGCCCAGACAAGTGGGTTTCCGCCCAGCGAAACACACCCTCTCCTCCAAGGGACAAAGTGCTTTGGTAAATGGGTCCTGCCCCCTGTGCCACCCAACTGGGCGAGACCCTCCAACAGAGGTTGTTAGACACCCTTTACAGGAGCAATCCTACTGACCTCAGGTTAGTGCCCCTTGAGGTCAGAGGTCCCAGAAGAAGGAGCAGGGACCCATCTTGGCGGCTCTCCAGCCTCTTTGAGTGACATCTCGAGGAAAAGGAGTGAATCAGATGAATAAGGCCTGAAGTGATGTGTTAAGTTGCTTAATTACATATCATTTGGTATCATGAGACTATAAAGTATGAGGGTGGGAACAGCATGAGGTGAGATTTAGTGGTACTGATCACAGGTAAAATTATACTTTAGTGATGAGGAAATATATATGAAGTTAGAAAACAATGTGCATTTGATTAAAGGGCTTCTAAGAACACAATCTGTGGTGTGTATCTGGAGATGTAGACTGTTATTTAAGTGGATGTATTGTACCTGTAATTCTAATCACATACCTCTTATCAAAGAGTGTATTTCAATTTTAGACTGGAATGACATATATTTTAAATCTCAGAATCATTTTAAGAAATACTATGGCCCACATGGTAAAAGCTAAATGCTATTAAAACTATTTTTTAGATTTAAAAAAAATAAGATGAAGAATTGAAACCTTTGTTAATACCCTTGACATATAAAGAATCCAAACAAATGAAAGATAAATGAACAAGTAACGAGAATGGATAATTGACCAAAGAAGAAATATAAACAAGCACTACAGAAGTGAAAGATGTTCAAGCTTACCAAAAACCCAGTATGTGCAAATTTTAATGACAAAATTACTATACACTAGTTACACCAATACATATGTAAAAACACAATTATAGTCAAAAGTGTGAAATATATCAAGAGACCAACACCCACATATGCTGCCAGTGAGGTTCTGAGTTACTTCAAACGTTTTCTAAGATATTTTTACAACACATATCAAAAACCCTGGAAAACAGATGACCTTTATCAGAAGTTTCAGTTATTGACATTTACCCCAAGGAGTTAATCACATATTGTTTTCAAGAACTTTGGTTCAAATATTTTCACATCCTATAATAGTGTAAAATTGGGGATAACCTAAATATCTAACAATAAATGGTATTTTAGTCACATGCTGCAAATTGGAAGGCGATAAGATAATTACAGCCTGCAGACACTGCTGGTTTATACAACTCAGTGATTTAAATTAAATTAGTCGGGTTGCAAATACTTATATTTGCAAATGCCCATCCCTCTACATTTTGTGTGTGTGGTGAGAGGCACCCGATTTTATTTAGCGAACATTTCTCCTCTATTCTCCGCCCATGTGATTCAGGTGGTCTCTATGTCCAGACTCAGGGATGGATCATGGAACCCAGATATAACCAGTCAGACGGTTCCCACAGTCATAGATATTATTGCTGGATGGGCCCAGATTGCTGTAAGCAGAGTGAATCTGGGTTTTTTTTTTTTCTGGAGCCACTAGAGATAATTTCTTTTCAGTTTAAAATGTTAAAAGTGGATGGTATATTCTGAATCTACAAGGCCATATCACATGGATTCACCCAGCCCAGTAGAAGATGGAATGAAGAGTTGGAGGAAGCCCCCAGTTCTCGGCAAGCCTGAGGTCAGCCAGTTCAGACTCTGGCCTTTTCAGCGAGAGGAGTCAGCAAACAACAACCAACCTCGAGATGCTGTTTTTTTCTTTTTGAGTTAAAACGTGTGGAATTGGAATGTATGTTACTTGTATCGGTAGATTGTCAGAACTGAGAGAGAAAAAACAAAACAAATAAATGGCCACCAGAGAACAAAATCCGCCTCTCTCTCACCTTCATTACTTCTTTAAAAGCCACACCGAAGCTTGCTCTTCCTGGCAATTGGCGTCAATGACAGCATTTTAAATTTCTTTTTAAATCTATTGACTTAATTGACATCACGAAGATAGAGAAGACCCTAAGTGCAAGTCACTGCTGTAACATTTCAGAATGAAATCGGTGCATTTGAAATTTCTGAACCCCCAGAGATAATGATTCCAGCAGCCTGCAGAGATTTCTGAAATGCATAAATACACACCTCAGCAAACCATGGCCCCACACAACAGGGAAGGGCTGAGGCTTCAGCGCACGGTTTTAACAGAAATGAGTGGAGAGAAATAGATTCTAGTGCCACGTCTTCATTTAAATAGGAGGGGGATTTAGCCAGGTGTGGTGACTCAGGACTGAGTGGGCAGATCACTTGAGGTCAGGAGTTCAAGACCAGCCTGGCTGACATGGCGAAACCCCATCTCTACTAAAAATTCAAAAATTAGCTGCGTGTGGTGGAGGACACCTGTAATCCCAGCTACTTGGGTAGCTGAGGCATGAGAATCACTTGAACCCAGGAGGCAGAGACTGCAGTGAGCCGAGGTCATACCACTGCACTGTGGCCTGTGTGACAGAGTGAGACCCCATTTTGAAAACCAAAACCAAAAATAAAATAAAGAAGGATGATTTAGTAATATTGTATTAACGATTCACAAAAGGGCATTGGGAATACAGCCAAACTTTAATAACAGCCACAAAATACAGACAACTAGACATAAGATGAGTTCATACAAAGATCTATTAAGGGATTCACACTCTTTCTCCTCTCTCTCTGCCTCTTCCATTCAATAGAGACAACCATTTTAAGTAGCACCAGGTTCTTACCGAGAAAATAAAAAAGTCTGCCTATCTTCTCTATCATAAAACATTTGGTGAGTAAAGTTCAAGTTTGGGGGGAAACCCGGCAAGAGCAGAGGCAAGGGTCTGAGGTCTCAGTCTGTTCTCATATAAATATTGAATTAGAAAAGAATTAGAGATATAGTTACATAGTTATTCCCATATAGAATCATAAATCATAAATAAATAAATAAATAAATACAGCTATTCAAATGTAATCATATATATACAATCATATAATCTTTAATTTTACTAATAGGTCTCAGGTCATGAAGCACAGAACTGAAGTGGCATTGAGAAAGAGGTGACCCTAAGGCAAGATGCTCTAAGCCCTCAGTCACACCCGCATATGGGCTGCTGGAGGGCACCTTGGCTGGGTGGCAGCACCAGCACCGTGAAAGCAACCACTGTTTAGCCAGCTAGGGAAGGAGATGTCCAAAATGGCCGAGACCTCTCCTTCCTTGGGAGAGTTAGGAGAAAACTCCGCTCTTCCAAGCTTTTGTGGTCTTCAGGGAGTCCCACAGACATCCAAGGGCTTAACTGTCTCTATGTGATGCTGTGCTTCAGTGGTCACATTCCATGCCTACTTTCTTTAAAAAAAAAAAAAAAATCCATGTCTACTTTCATCCTCTGCTTCTGCACCTGGTTCCTCTGTTTCTTCTAAGATAAGAATTAGTAACAGTAACATAAATGTTAACGTCCTTGATGTGAAAAAAGTGCTGACGCATTAGGTTTTCTCCTCCCCTCTTGCTTCTTGAAAATCCTAAGCCCCTGTCTCCAGGACACGTGACTTACCTGATCCTATCACTGACCACCATTACATCACCCTACCTACCCTGCCCCCTGCTTTGTACTCAAAAAAGTCTGAGTGTCCAAGCACTCGGGGTCACTGCCGGACTCCGCCCTTTGGTTGGCAGTGGACCCCTGGGCCCAAACTCTCTTTTCTCTATCTCTATGTCTTGTGTCTGTATTTTCACAGTTTCTTGTCTCCACACCTGTAGAGAGGGACTCACAGGACCCTGTACGGCTGGACCCTATATTCAAGCAACTTCATCTGGTCCCCTTCAGATAAAAAGGAATACGGTACTTACCTGTCCACAACTTCATCCTCTCTCTATTCTCTGCCTCTCCAGCCGGGCTGGTCTGTTCAGAGACCTCTGCGGTCAAGAGCAGCCTGGCATTCTATGCTGCTTATATACAGCCCCAAGACTGGCCCTCCTTGGATGGCTTTACAAACACTGACTCCACGAGCCTAGAGACTGGACTTTTCCCCAGAAAATAAAAAAAAAACAAAAAAACAAAAAAAAAACTGTATATGTCTTTCCATATTTTATTTGTTCCTATCCATTGATCCACCTCTGGGCTGAGGAAAGGGAAGCTGCTTTTAATTGCCTGTATTCCTAAATGGCTAAGATTATATGAGGCCACCATGGTTGACTCATCCAGTGCCTTTGCTGAACTTTGACTTCCATGAGGACAGCATGGAACACTTTAGACAGAAAAAAAGGTAGAAGGGAATAGTAGGAGAAACCTTGCTTATTTTGTCCTATGACTCCAATGCTATTTTTAAAATAAAAAGGATAGATTTCATTTTAATTAGAAAAATGGATCCAGAGAATGCTTAGGTCTGCAGCCAATGGCTCTTCGTGGATCTGCTTCTCTGGGTGAATGTGTAGTAGCTAATTTATGATTCCAGGAAGATTTGCTTCCCACCTCTGTTTCAGAAGCAGAAGTATTCTTTATTGTCCTGTGTCAGGGGTGCTGCAGCAGCTGTTTATGCTTACTTTTGCTTACTTGCAAATAAGTTCGTGTACATTTTGTGCATCACCAGGCATTTGAAGATTCAACCCTGTCGCTAAAAGAGAGCTTTAATTTGAACTGTACTGTGAGCCTTTCAGGCCTCAGGTGCACAGAGGGTTTACCTGGAGAACGTCATGGTGACTTACCTCTAAGGGCTCCTGTTTTGGTAGCTTCCTCACCAGACAATGGGGTTACAGCCTGAATCCTGCCTGGCATCCTTGAGAGGCATAAACACCCATAATGCCTCTCTAGTGGGCCCTTTTTAAACCCAGGGAAGATCTCATTTCATGCTGCTTGAGGAATCTCAGTTTTTCCTTGCTCTGTAATGAAGGCTTGGAAATGTTTCCTATTACATCACAAATCCCCACTCTTTTTAGTGAGCCTTTGATTCCTGAAGTTGCTTGCATGTGCCTGAAACCTTGAAATGTCTTCTCATGTGACAATTAGACAGAAAGGCTATCATTTGTTTATTTTTTATGCCTGTGATTTTGGTGCTGATCATTCCTTAGAGTTGCGTCTTGCTGATATATTGTAATGTCAGTTGCATTTTGGCAACATTCTTAGGTTTTGGCAAAATTGGAATAGTCATTCCTTAGCTTTCCCTGTTCAAATAAGACTGCAGAGAAAAGAAGGAAAAATTGTGAGTCAATCAAAGAGCTTTTCCTTTTTCCTGATTTTGTTGATTGCAATTTCCATCCCTTGGATCAGCTATCTTTCTCATTAGCGAGGTCTGATGAAATTATGGAAGACATTGAAGACCTTTTCATACTCCTATGTAGACCAATGTAAACAAGTTATCTGTAGGTGGTTTCTAACACAGATTGCCAGATCCTTTAAAATCTGTGTTTCTCTTGGTCAGAGAGGAAGCTGAGAGCATCCAGGCATCCTTCTCATTGTCATCAAGATGGAGCAGGCAGAGAGTGCCGCCCTCTCATCTGGGTGCCTTGAGTGAGGTCCCAGAGGCCCCTCAGCCTCAGCACATGTGCAGACTTGCAAGGTGTCGCAGGGGGTTGTTTCCTTGTAGAACATCTATCTCTTTCCAAGGCATTTCCTTGACTTCACTAATTTAACGACTATCTACTGACTTCTGTCTGTGGCTTGGCCTTGTGCCCATCCCAGGGGTTAGAGTCAGAAGTCAACCTCTGTGCTGCCATCATGGAAGTCAAAGTCCAGTGAAGGAGCTGGATGAGTAAAGGGAGGTGGCTTCATACCCCTTTTTTGGATGGGATGTTTTGCAAAAGCAGCTCATGCCCTAACCAGTGTGCACCTGCCCCATCTCATGCCAGTCCTAGGGAGGTAACTTCTTTCTTGCACCTTCGATCTTCTCCCTCCACAACTCATTAAGAGTCTGGATGGAAGGAAGGGGAGGCAAGCAGGAGAAAGAAAGCCCCCTCCCCTGTCCCACAGCATGTTCAGAATGGTAAGAGAGTCTGAGCATGCACGCTGCTAACCCAGGATGACTTCTTTAAACAGTAAACAAGAACATAAACAAAATCATACAAACAAAATGAAAACTTTGAGTCCGGGCATAGTGGCTCATGCCTGTAATCACAGCACTTTGGGAGGATGAGATGGGCAGATCTCCTGAGGTCAGGAGTTCCAGACCAGCCTGACCAACATGGAGAAACCCCGTCTCTACTAAAAATGTAAAATTAGTTGGGCATGGTGATGCATGCCTGTAAACCAGCTACTTGGGAGGCTGAGGCAGGAGAATTGCTTGAACCCGGCAGGCAGAGGTTCTGGGGAGCCGTTATTGTAGCATCGCACTCTGACCTGGCAACAAGAGCAAAAGTCCATCTCAAAAAAAAAAAAAAAAAAGAAGAAGAAGAAAGAAAACTTTCATTGAACTTCTGTTGAAAATCCAGGAGACTACAATGTCACAGGAGGCCACATTTCTATGGGGTGACCCCTGGCTGGAACTGTCACCCCCTTAGAGCAGTTACTCCTCCTGTCACTGCAGCCCACTCTGCTGCTCCGGGTTCTGTCATGGGCTAAATTTTGTGTGCTCGTAACATACGTATTCAAATACTCACCTTCGAGACCTCAGAATGTAACTTTCTTTGAAGATAGGGTGTTTATAGAAGTGGGAATTTAGTAAAATGAGATTGTTATGGCAAGCCCTGATCCAATCTGACTGGTGTCTTTATAAGAAATGGAGATTAGCACCAGGCACAGTGGCTCAACCTGTAACCCCAGCAGTTTGGGAGCCCAAGCCTAGCTAACATGGTGAAACGCCATCTCTACTAAAAATACAAAAAATTAGCTGGGTGTGGTGGCAGGTGCCTGTAATCCTAGCTACTCTGAAGGCTGAGGCAGGAGAATCACTTGAACCTGGGAGGCAGAGGTTGTAGTGAGCCAAGATTGCACCACTGCACTCCAGCCTGGGCAACAGAATGAGACTCCATCTCAAAGAAAGAAAGAAACAGAGAAACAGAGAAAGCGGGGTGGAAGGAGGGAGGGAGGGAGGGAAGGAAGGAAGAAACAAAGGAAGGAAGGAAGGAAAGAAAAGGAGATTAGGACAGACACAGAGTAGACTATGTGAGGACACAGGGAGAAGACAGCCACCTACAAGCCAAGAAAAGAGACCTCAGAAGAAAGCCACCCTATAGACATCTTGATCTCGGACTTCCAGCCTCCAGAACTGTGAGGAAATGCATCTCTGCTGTTTAAGCCACCAGTCTGTGGGGCTTTGTTACATCAGTTTGAGCAAATTAATATAAATTTCCATGACTGTGCCTCTTCCTTTTGACCCATGTATCTGATCTTCCTAGCGATTGCAGGACATTTGAACATGTGATCTTTTATTTGAACTCATTGTTCACCGGTTTAATATAGAAAGTTTTGCAATGTGCAAGTGTAGCTGGGCCCCCTACAGAGGGCCATGTGCTGGTCCCTGGAGCTGGTGAATATGTTACTTGGTAAAGGGACTTTATGGATGTGATTCAGTGCCTTGAATTGGGAGATTACCCAGGACTATCTGGGTGAGTCCTGTGCAATCAAGATTCCTAATAAGGAGAAGGATTGAAGGTCAGAGTCAGAAGAGAGACGACCATAGCTGCAGAGGTTGGAGAGTCAGGATTGCTGGTGGAAAGACCTAATGAAAGGGCTGCAGGCGGCCTCTGGAAACTGGAAAACACAGTCAGCAGTGGACCCTCCCCTGGAGCCTTGCACAGGAACACAGTGCTGCTATGGCTTGATTTCAGCCCCATAGACCCATTTCCAGACTCTGACCTCTAAAAGGACAAGTAACCAAACTGATGTTGTTTTAAGTCACCTTGCTTATTTATTTGTGAATGCAAGCCTCACTGTCTCATCCCACTTGGATGCACACTGCACAAGGCAGGACTCTTACCTACCTTGATTCACACTGTGTCTGTGGCACCTAAAATAGTGCCTGGCATATACAATTACAAAAACGAAACAAAACAGACACTAAGTGTTCAGTACAACCCGCTAAGCAAAGTACTCATCCACATTTCGCAGCCACCAAGGAGTAGAGATGACCCCCACATCAGACCACTCTCCTGACTAAGAGACCCCCGCGACTTGCTCTCTTGCCTTAGATTGAATGCAGAGCCCTGTGGGCAGGAAGACAGACAGATGCTGTTGAGTGAATAATTAACTGAGTTCCATGTTGATGCATTTACAACATAGCAGGTTCTAAGTTAAGCATCTCTCTTATTTTCTCTCATTTACTTCTCAGGACAGTCCTACAATATAGGCACTTTAATCATCCCCATGTGCCTAGGAGATAGGCTCACCAGTGAGGAGTGAGGCAGCCCAGGGCTCACAGTGGAGAGTAGTATTCAAAGTGGAAGCCATTGCCTGCGTGTGGTCTGTATGCCTCTCCATGACCGTGTCTTATACAGCAGCTGCTGTGGGGCAGAAACCCCCTATGGGTCTGGAGTCCATAGAGCTGAGTTTAATATTCTACATGACTGCTGTGATACAGAATCTGACTCCATTTTTGATGGTTGGCCCTGATCCCTTTCAAGCCCCAGCCCTCATCTGCCCCGGTAAGAAAGAAAGTCGGTAAGGAAGTCCAGCACCGCCTCCCTGAGCACCGTAGGGAGTGGAGCTTTGCAAGCCAGGACCCGTGCACTGGAGCCCACCCCATCCCATCAGCAATCAGAGGCAAGGCTGCCCTCCCTCTATTCCCCACCCTCTGCTCCACTCAAGCCACAGGCTCCATTGGTACCAGGAACAATCCTGCTGTCCCCACAAAACCCCATTTTGTGACTAATGAACCACCACATACCTTTTTTTTAGGTGCATTTTTGGATCTACAATCTCAACACTGGTCTTGGCATCCTCACCAATGTGGGGAGGGGCCAGAGGCAGGTAGGTCTGCCCTCCCCCAGAAAACCGCAAACCAACTGCTTAACTTCTGGGTTACCTTGCAACAAGTGTACCTAGCTCTGCCTTACTTTCCTGGATTGTACAATGGTGATGAAGAAATTCCCTGCCACAGAAGCAGAATTTTTCCCAGGGAAAAATTCTCTTTGAAGCATTGCATATAGGGTATGTACTAGTGATGAGGCTAATGGTGATGGCAGAGAAGAAACTTATATTTGGAATTTTAAATACTCCTTAAAGCCATGGGAAAGAGGTGAGAACAACTTGGGCTCTTGCCAAAGGGGGCTGAAAAGAACGAACTATCCTGACCTGTCACCATGGCCATGGTTATTTAGGTCCAGTCCACACTTCAGGAGTGATGAGTTATGCTGAATCTCCTTGAGGGCGGAATATCTACATAAATTGTTTGGAATCATTCTGCAGAGGAGACTTATTTCTTCTCTTCTGTTGATTGATTTAAGCCTTTATGTCAAGGTGTCTCACGAATGTTTTATTTGCACTTTGGGTTACCCAACAGTATTTTATTTATTTTGTCACATGAATTTGTCTAGCACTGGCTCCTTGGAGTTCTTTCAGTGTGTACTTTGCATACCCACCAAAAATGATTTTTTTTTTCTTTTGAGCACTTTCTTACTTTCTGGCACAACAAGATGCTCCAGCCTTACTTTGCACATTCTCTGTCTTAGTTCTAGAATCAGTCATTTTCCCAGGAAACTGTGGTTCTTTTCATTGGAGAATGGTATTAGAAATCAATGGCTGGGTTCTAGGTGGGCTTGCTGCTAAATGGGTAGGCATTTTTTTCTATAATGGAGTTACATCACAAACTGTATTACATTAATTGTGTGCGTGTGTGTGTGTGTGTGTTTGAGTGAGGGACAGAGAGCGAGAGAGAGATCATAATGCTGAGTTGCTCTACTAAAGTAGCTCATGTGAGATGTACAGTAAATGCTTCAACTTGTGAAGCCATTATAAAATAACTCTTACATATTAGTTTTCTATTACTGCCTAAAAATCTTACCATAAATTTAGAGGCTTACAATTTATGAGCTGATGGTTCTGGGGGCCAGAAGTCCAGGCAGATATGACCGTGTTCTCCACTCAGTCTCACAAGGCTGACATCTAGGTGTTGGCCTGATAGGGCTCTTTTAATCTTTTTTTAATTTGGAGTTTTCTCTGTCATCTCTGTGTCTCTCTCTGGTAATGGTCCAGGACTTATGCCTATATATTATATGACAGCTCAGATAGTGCTGAGGATTTAGTCTTTGCCTTGATGAGAAAGCATCTACCTTCTGGACTTTCTTGCAGTCAGTTCCTGCCCATTTTTCTTATGAAAAATATTTGGCTGCTCCAGTCACTGCCCTTGATGAGATTAGAGTCTGTAGCTGTCTCAGGTGCAACTAGCTAAAAACATGTCATGACATCTTTCTCTGGAGCCATTTTTAGAACAAGTCATTGAAGCCTTGGCACCCGTTCATGGCATTCCCTGGGAAAGACAGCAGGACTCTCTGTCCTGGGACATACTGGGTAAAGGCTGAGGATTATTGAGGGAAGGTAGAAGGCTGAAAGTGAGACCCTTCTCAGCAACACATACTCCCATATTTCTGTGTCTTATTTCCCTTTTAACTGATCTTCCTTTGTGAAGCAATAAATGCCCCCAGTCTTGTTAGAATGAGAGAAGAATAACCTTATGGGCTTTAATGCCACAAAATACATTGGTTGTTACATCAAAATTAAATCCCCAATAACCAGCAGAGAAAAACAGGGAGGTGAATGAATATTGATAGGATGTATAGGCAAGGAAGGCTTTTGTATCATAAAAGTTAAAGAACAAACCATAAAAAATAACTTAGCTACAAAATATTTTAAAATGTCTGTTTATCACATTAGACCAAAATCAAAACTAAAAGGCAAATGACATGTTGGGGAAACTATTTTCAAACTTTCTAACAAAGAATGAGTATGCGTAAGACAGGGAATTTATAAATTAATCAAGGTAAAAGCAAACACATCAAATAAATAGATAAAGGAAATTAACATGCAAGTCAAAATGGAAAAAGGCAGTAAACATTTGAGATAAAATATTCGGCCTCATTAGTTATATAATGAATATAAAATAAGAATGAGGAATAGTTATTGTTTTGTGGTTCAAACTGGAAAGTGCCTCTTAATACAACTCTCTTTGCTTCAGGTTGTGTTGAATTGAGCACTTTTGAGTAGTACCTGTAAATGAATATCACCTTTCTTAAGGACACATTGGGAATTACAATTGAAAGGCTTGTAAGTGAAGGTGCCCTCTGACAGCAACTTCAGGGTTGGACATTTACTTGAAGCAAATCATCAGAACCCCACAACAAGCATATAGGCTACTGGGGAGACAGTGAGTTCCCATTTCAGAAAATGTGCAAGCACGACGGGTGATTGATGGGGATACTGATGATGCCAGGAGAGGGCTGGGTTAGATGAATCAATAGCAAGGTCATAGTAAGGTCATTCCAAGTTTTAAATTTTGTGACTCAGCCACTCTGTTATCAGAACAAAGTGTTTGGAGGACCATAGCCATATTGAAACCTTCAAATGGTTTAAATTGTTATTACAATCAAAACAGAAGCAATACACTTCCTATGCACCAGGCATCGTTTCAAGCACTTCACATGTATTTGCTTATGTAAGTTTTACGACACAATGAGAGGTGAGTATTATCACCCTTCTTTTACAGATAAGCAAAGTAAGGCACAGAGAAATGAAGTCACATTCTTCAGATCACCCAGGAAATAAACAGAAGAACCGAAGGGTCAGCCCAGAGAGTTGCTCTGCACCACACACAATCTTAGGTCTTCATACCAGCCTGCCTCCGATTTGTTAGTTCTGCTGGAATTCAAGGTCTGAATATTGTTTGTTCTTCAAAATAGGACCTAGAAGCTCACCAGGTATGTACCACACTTTACAGTGTATAAAACGCTTTCACCATGAGTTATCTTATTTGATACTTTCAACGAGACAGTGAGATCGTCCTAGGATAAGAACGTCTTCATACCAGAGGAACATGAAGTTCTGAAGAGCTGTGGACTTGGACCTACATGAGCTGTTAATCCTGGGGCCTTTAAAATTGCACCTGCAATGCCTTTCAGCTACAAAGGTGATGTAAATACTTGTTTTTGCTTCTCATCCACACAAACCCTCCACTGTCCTTCTCAATTTCTGGAAAGTAAGGTTCTACATGCTTGCTTCAGTTGTCTACTGCAATGTAACAAACCACCCCTAAACATGGTAGTATGAAAGGTCAACCATTTTATTTCTTCATGATCCTCTGGGTGAGAATTTGCTCAGAGGAGAAGGGACATGGGTCATCTCCGAGCCACAGTAGTGGGAGCCTTAGCTGCAATTATTCGAAGGACTGGGATGACTCAACCGGTTTCACATCTGGGGTCTCAATTTGCCCTGTCCGCTGCCTTCCTCAGTTTTCCACCACTGGCCTCCCCACTGGGCTAACTTAGGCTTCCTCCCTGCATGGCGGCTTCAGTGTGAGTTGACTTCTTACCTAATGGCTGACTTCTCCTCCAGAGGAACCAGAAGCTGCAGGTATCAGAAAAGCTGGCTTTGAGCTGGTCCAGTCTCCCTCCTACTACATTCTGTGGTCACGGCACATTCCAGTCATCCAGACTCCAGGAAAAAGAAAGATACTGCCTGTTTATAAGTGGAGGAAATGTCATGAATAGCAAAGCCCCGACAACTGGATTTCTCTATTTTCATATGTGCATGTAACAGACATTTTTAAAAACTGTAAAATGTAAACAGTTACAAGTATTTTTCCGGTTTTATTCCATTGCTGTGGGTCCTTCTAAATAGCAACTATATCTACAAACCCACATAGATTTAGATGTTTCCTCTTTCGCACAAATTGGAACCTATTGTATCTGTTCTTCCACACTTTCCTTTTCTTCTGCTGCCATAGTGTTTCAGAACTCAGACACATGCAACTATGCATATTAATACAGCCGACCCTTGACCGATGTGGGGGTCAGAAGCACCAACCCCCTACATGGTAGAAAATCAGCATGTAATTTTCAACTACTTCAAAACATAACTACCAACAGCCTTTTGTTGACCAAAAGCCTTATTAATAACATCAACAGTTGATTAACACAAAAACAGATTAGTATCTATGTATATTTTATGCATTCATGATATACCTAACTTTTTCCTATTTTGTTTTACTATTTCTTGGTGACGTGGTTTGACTGTGAGTTCCTCCAGATTGCTGAAAACCTCCAAGTCATTTTGTAATGTATTTATTTAAAAAAATTCACTTATGAGTGAACCTGCACCAAGCATAGCTGTGTGTTAAGGTCACCTGTCTATGTAAATATAATTTTATAACATACAAATACACAAACATATATAAATGTATGTATCCATAAATAACACACATATATAAATATATTTGCTTATGGAAACACACTGTTAGGACACACACACACAAAGAAATAATTGTTTAGATGAGAAACTAAGGAGCTGAATGACAGGAATGGTAGAATAATGTTCATTGTACAGCCTTTCAAACATTTTAACTTTGAGCCTTGTGATACATGCATACACATGTTTTCCTATTTATCAGCATTTTAAGTAGAAAAAATAGCTCAGAAACACTTTCTGGTAAGCTTTGGGAAGTGGTTTTTTAACTGCTGAATAATATCTCATTTAATGGGCACACCATCGTTGACCTAACCACGTACCTTGCATCCTTAGCAGCACCATTATTTTTTTTTTTACGATCAAATGTGTTTTATGGACCAGCTGCTAAGTCACTAAATATAATTTAAAGGAAGAAACCTATTTGTATACATTACTGATATAATTATGTATTTGTTTGTGTAGGGATAATGTAGCTCCTGGCCAACATTATCAAACATTTTTAACGTCAAATCAGTGTTTATGGACCTGTCTGGTGATGCACCGTAATAGCAGTGACAGAAGAGCAGGATCATTTTTAAATATAATCCCAGGTCTCTTTGAAAATTGAAAACACTTTTTCAATTAAAGAGTTGTCAGCAGGTCTTGTGGCTTGACTGGAATGAAAGTGCTCAGTTGTAAATTTATTTTAAACTCCTGCCGAAAGCATATGAACTGAGATAATTAATTAGACGAACAGGAAACTGTAATCCCAAACAAGACAGTGGGATGCCGGCACAAGACCACCCGATGTGCCTGAGGCGCCCCTCTCTATTTAAGCACAGACAGGTGGAAGAGAATTAGAATGGGGTGCCCAGAAAGGAACCCTTGGGAAGGGCTGTATCTTGTTCTGTTTCTTCTGTTGTCCAGTAAGAGGGTATCTGCTGTTTGTGGCTTCCTTTCCTTACTCTTCTGACTATAACACCATAATGTTCTACTAAGAATGTCTCTCTTCCTCAAACCGGTGCTTGTAAATAGTGGGTGATTCTTCCCCACCTCCCTGTTTCAAGAGTGAGCTTATGACAGACCTGGCCAGTCAGTAAATTCTATCCTGCTGATAAGTCCGATTAGGTCAGAGATGGGCACTTGCCCTAAGTTTACCCAATGAGGCTCAGCAGGTGCCTTCTTCAGGATTGTTGGGAAGAATGTGGCATCTCTCTATTGAGGTGATGGAGCTGTGTCAATGTACATATGTAATTCCTAAACATCATCAATGAGAGACACTGCTTGAGAATGAAGCCCATACAAAATAAGGCACATTGAGAGAGGAGACAAGCTGACTGATCATCTAACCAAGGAACCAAGGGATGCGCTGACCCTGGGCTTCCTAGTGACAACTGATTCATTCTGATTAATTCACTAATCAACTGGGAGCTGATTAATGGTTGATTGATTCACACTTTTTGTTGAAGGCATTCGAGTGGTGTTCCTGCTATTTTTAACAAGAGTCCTGTTGGAGAGAGTACACACAACTGTGAGCTCTCATCTCCTCTGTCTGCCCCTAGGTACAGAACAGAGGGACAGGAGGCAGTGGGACTCAGTGCCATCCCTGTGTGTACTGTTTTTGCCTTACTGCAGATAGCACTGCCTCCTTCTGGTCTGTGGCTTTTGTCCCTGGTAGACAGAATCCTTGACCCCCAACAGTATCTACATCCTAATCCATGGGACCTGTCTCCTGGCTCAAGAGACTTTTCAGTTGTGCTGAAGGTAAGGATTTCAAGATGGGGAAATTATTCTAGATTATCCAAGCAAGTGCTAAATATAATCAAAATAGGGAGACAGAAGTCTGAGAAACAAGACAAATGTGTGACAGTGGATGCAGAGGTGAAAGGGAGGGAGAGGGAGAAAGAGGAAGAGAGGGAGAGATTTGACTCTGCTGGCCTTGAAGATGGAGGAAGGAACTGTGAGTCAAGGAGTTGAGGTAGCCTCTAGAAGCCGGAAGAGGCAAAAGGATTTCTCTCCTAGAGCACTGGCAGGGATATAGCCCTGCTGACATCTTCATTTTGAGAATTCTGATCTGCAGCATGACAGAGCAATAAATGTGTTTCAAGCCACTGTGGCTGCAGTCATTTGAATAGCAGTGATAAGAAACTATCATCATCTCCTCATCATTCTTTCTGGGTCATCTGTTTCTCCCTTTAAATTACTCTCCTCTCTGCCACAAAATCCTTTCTAAGACAGAGCTCAGATCATGTCACACCCAGCTCAAGTTTCCCCCAATGCATACGGAATAAGATCGGACCTACTGGCTTGCATTTCACGATCTTCACCATCAGTTCCAACTCAGCTTTCCCATCTTGCCTTCCTTCAATCTCTTCCATATACGGTGTCTCTGAAAGCTGCGGCACTTCAGTACTTCCTGAGCAACCCTCATCATTGTTTCCGTTATCCTTTCCTTCAGCCTGTGCATCTGTACTCTCTCCTCGCATCTCCGGATCTGTGTATCTTTCAGAGCCTAACTTGCATGGCACTGCGTGCGTGAATCTTTTCCCAATATTCCTCTTTAGCGACAAAAAAGTGTTTTTCACTAGTTTTGTGTCTCTCTTGCTATTCTTTTTGACTTTTATCTTCTATTGCTGTCATTTATACATGTCACCTTTCTTTCCTATTACATAGGGGCAGGACCTATTTTATTATTATTTCTTATAATGCCTAGCAACTACTGTGTGCTAAATATGTGTTTCTAAAATCTGTTTGTTCTTCAGTGTTTTGTAAGGCATTGAAATATAGGTCAAATGCCCCCATGAGCCAGGAAGGTGACACACAATGAGTGAAGTGAGCTTGGGTGAGACAGTATGGAATGAGCATTTATCACAGCCAGAAGCTTAAGTATGTCCCCTAAGTGCACTAATGTGAGTACGATTCCCGGATAAAGTATTTGGATGCCATTACAAATCAAAAAATAAAAATAAAATAAAAAATTAAAAAAAAATTCTGTTCTTTATTTGGGACACAATAAAGAACAAGGTTCTTATTGTTCTTATGGAAGGTTCCCATAGGTGAGAGGGGCAATGTGGGTGGGAGAATTTGTGAACTCAAAACCCATTCTTCTGTCATCAGAATATTATCAGAACTAGACTATCATCCAAGTAGAGAAACTACCAAGAGAAGATCACGGTCACCTGGAAAGCCAGGGCCCCTTCCAAGATGAACAGCTGCTACTCTGCTCTATTAGAGACACGTGACACTGTTGGTACAGTTGCTAACTGTTTATTGAAGGCCTGATCCAGAATTCTAAGTAAGATGTTCTCATGGCTGAGCAGCCTAGCCTGCGGAATGCTCTGAGTGACTTACTCCCCTGTGGGGATCCATGGATGTGTGGCTTCATTAATAAATGGGGGCTTGGCTAGACTTTTAAAACCACATCTCTCAGTTTGGACAGCACAGCCCGTCCAGGTGGCACCTTGAGATTTGTGTTGCAGGCAACTTGGGATGACTCATCTTGAAATGACCTCAGAGGTCGTTATCACAGCCAGAAGCTTAAATATACCCTCATTGCAATGATGGTGAGTATGATTCCTGGATGAAATATTTGCATATCCTTACGAACAAAATAAAAAACAAACAAAAATGTATTTTGTTGTTCTTTATCTGGGACATATTTTGGAAAAAGCATGAAAGTTTCCTGTAGATGAGAGAGGCAATGTGGATGGGTGAATTTGCGGGCTCAAAATGCATTCTTCTATTATGAGAATATTATCAGAACTTGACCATCATACAAGTAGAGAAACTACCAGGAGAAGATCGTGGGGGATCAACTCACAATTATCTAGCACCTATAAATTTCAAGACACTCTGTTTTCATATATTTGCTCTTATTTAATGGGTGTGCAAAGAAGCCCATTATTTTCAGTCTGTTTGAAATTGTGCTCAGGCAGACCTTCAGTTCTAAATTTGACAGCATGATCTTTGTGAAAGAAAGGAGTCTAAATGACATTGATCCAAGCCATGGATAAATTGTGTGTGTGTGTGTGTGTGTGTGTGTGTGTGTGTGTGTGTGTGCATGTATTCAAACATTGGCAGAAAGGAAGTAGAAAATGGAACTCTACAATGATAAACATGGTTTTTAACATTGGTGATACTCTATATCAATTTTTAATCTCATTCTGTTTAACTAAACAGTGTCGATATTTTAAAATTTTATTTGGGAGCAATTTTGTGAACCAAAATCTAGATAAAAATGCAGAATGTCACAAATCAAAAGGACTAGAATGTTCCATAGAAGTAGAGACTTGTGGCCAGGCGCGGTGGCTCACAGCTGTAATCCCAACACTTTGGGAGGCGGAGGCGGGCAGATCATGAGGTCAAGAGATCAAGACCATTCTGGCCAACATTGTGAAACCCCGTCTCTACTAAAACATACAAAAAATTAGCTGGACGTGGTGGTGCACGCCTGTAGTCCCAGCTACTCGGGAGGCTGAGGCAGGAGAATTGCTTGAACCCAGGAGGCAGAGGTTGCAGTGAGCTGAGATTGCGCCACTGCACTCCAGCCTTGTGCCTGGCGACAGAGTGAGACTCTATCTCAAAAAAAAAAAAAAGAAGAAGAAGTGGAAACTGGTTTGAGTTAGTGAGATGTTGCTCTCTTCTTTTAACTAAACGTTTCTTTTAATAAAAAATGGTACAGTAGATGAAGGTGTAGTCTTCCAAATGAGACATTCCTGTGTTCGCTTTTGACCTTGAACAAGTAGTTGGTATATTTTAGCTTCCATTTCTTCATCAATAAAATGGGATAATAATACTAATACATAATGTATAGGGTGATTCTGAAGATTAGGTGAAATAAAGTGTTCAAAGTAGGTGCTCAAAAATGTAGATATTAAGACATATTGTAATATTACTATAATTCATTATGGAACAAAGTGAAGACAAGACATATTTTGTAATAACATTGCTTTGTTTCTTTCCTTATGCAAAAAAAAAAATCATACATCACTCACCGATTTATTTTGAGTTAAAGTAACTTGGATTTGGAGATCTGAATTATGTAGTCTATGCAGAGAAATGGAGCAAAAACTCAATATCTGGATTATTTTTTCTTGGTTTCTTTTCTTTTTTTTGTTTCCTAATCTTTGCCTCGCCTGTTCTTAGAGTGAGAGCTGAGTTGTCAAGAGAAAGACAGCAGCATTTCTAGAAGTCTAAAAGTCTCCAGGCATTGTTCTGTAATAATAGTCATTGCTGAAAGTGGAGGTCTCCTGCAGAAGCGAGGTGGGCGGGTCTCATCAGAGAAGTGTTGCTAGGATTTCAAACACAAAACAGCCCTGTTGCCAGGCGAAGCCCCAGGCTGATAGCAACAGTGGGAGCCGGTCCCGCAGCATTTTTTTGTTTTGGTTGTTGGTCTTTTAAATTTTTTTCTTTTTTAACTTTCTAATTGGGAAAATAATTTGGATGAATAAAAACATTCAAAAAGAAATAATGTACAAATTCTTAACTGCACACTTTTGCCCATGTTCACTTATTATTAATATTTTGCTTGGTTTGATTTCTGTCTCCTTCCTCCTCTCCTCCCTTCCCTCCCTTTCCCCATTTGCCCTATAATGACAGTATTCATCTGAAGCATAATTATATTCATTATATTGTTTTTCCCTTCATTGTTCTTATCGATTTAATTTTACTTTTGAATACATATAGTATTAACATTAGTTTTTAAATATGCGTGGTGGTCCTTCTACTTCATTCTCCCCACTTCCCATAGGTAATCAGCTCATTTTCTGGTTTATTCTTTCTTGAGATGGTTAATTTTATGTGTCAACTTGATCGTGCTAAGGGATCCCCAGATAGCTGGTGAAACATTATGCTGGGTAGGTGTGTGAAGCTATTTCCAGGAGAAATCTGCATTTGAATCATCTGACTATGAAAAATTGCCCTCATCAGTGGGGGCGAGTATTACACAATCCACGAAGGGCCCAGATAGTTCAAAATGACAGAGGAAGCACGAATTCAGTCTTCTTGAGGTGGAAGATCTTTATTCTATTCTTGGACATTGGAGCTCCTATTACTGGCCCTTCAGACTCAGACAGTCTCTCTCACCAGCAGAGATGTGTTGCGCCTGCACCCTCACCTCCTTCTGCTTCCCAGCCCTTTGTCCTCAGCTTGAAAGTTACACCATCTTCTCCCCTGGTTCCCAGGCCTCCAGCCCCACCCAGACTTAACTATACCTCTGCTTTTCCCGGTTCTCTAGCTTTCAGATGCATATTATGGGACTTAAGATGCGGATTGGCTCACCAAAGCTGTGTTAGCCAATCCTCATAATAAATCTCCTCTTAAATATCCAGATATATCATGCTGATTCTGCTTCTCTGGAGAATCCTAATACATTTCGGTAAATATGGGCAGATATATGCATATCCTCCTATTTTCTTTTAGCTTACATAAAATTTGGCACACTATATATGTTCTTTTTATTATTTTTTAAAATGTAGTAAGATGCATAACAAAATGTATCATTTTAATCATTTTTCAGTGTACAGTTCCATGACATTCACTACATTTGCATTATTTGCAACCATCACCACCATCCATTTTCAGAACTTTTTCATCATTCCAGATTGAAACGCTGTGCTCATTAAACAATAATGCAGGCCGAGGCGGGTGGATCACCTGGGGTCAGGAGTTTGAGACCAGTCTGGGCAACATAGCTAAATCCCATCTCTATTAAGAATACAAAAATTAGCCGGGCATGGTGGCAGGTGCCTGTAATCCCAGCTACTTGGGAGGCTGAGGCCGGAGAATTGCTTGAACATGGGAGGTGGAGGTGTCAGTGAGCCGAGATATCCCCATTGCACTCTAGCCTGGGAGACAAAAGCGAAACTCTTTCTCAAAAACAAAAACAATAACACACCATTCCTTCCTTCTCCCCAGCCCTTGAGAAATGGTGGTGGTGGTGGTGGCGGCTTTGGCAACTCGTAACATAGAATCAGATGGTTCTTCAGAGACTCTTCAGGGTCTCCTCTGTCATTCAGTCAGCAGTCTCAGTCCATTTGCAGAGGAACATTGGCGTTACAGCAGTGGCATTTAATAAGGAACTTGACCCTATACAGAAAGTCTTTGTGGACAAGATAAGAGAATACAAATCTAAGCGACAGACAGCTGGAGGACCTGTTGATACTGGTCCAGAGTATCAGCAAGATCTGGAGAGGGAGCTTTTTAAGCTCAAGCAAATGTTTGGTAAAAGAGACAGGAATACCTTCCCCACCTTCAAATTTGAAGTATTTGATAAACCCCCAGCCTGAAGAAATGAAGTAAAATTAATCTGGTAATTTGTCATGGGTTAGTTATACGACTAGTTAGAAGTTTCAGAATAAACACACATTTCATAAAAAAAAAAAAGAAAGAAACACCATTCTACGTTCTGTCATCAATAATTTGCTTATTCTAGTTACCTCATATGCGTGTAATCATACAATATGTGTCCTTTTGTGTCTGGCTTATGCCAATTAGCATAATGTCCTTAAGCTACATTCATGTTATAGCATTTGTCATAATGCTGTTTCCTTTTAAAACTGAATAATTTACAACCTCTTTGCACTTACCTTTTAAAATTCTTTTTAATAACATCTCCTGTGGAGAATTCCATATCAGTTCATTAAAAAAATAAAAAGTCTGCACTGTTTTTACAACTGCATAATACCCAATTGCAGTGCATAGTCCAGTTTATTCACCTGTTCTTCCATACTTGAATATCTAGGCAGTTTCTTCTATCTTGCATTGACAAATCATGCTGCAATACATAATCTGAGCGTTTGTATTTTTTGTATGACTGGATGAATGTCTTTAGGATGCATTCCTAGAAGTAGCATTTCCAGGCCAAAACATAAATGGATATATAGTTCTATTAGAAATTGCCAGTTTCTCTTTCTCAGGAGTTATTTTGCCTTCTTGATACCAGTGTTGAAGAGTTTTTTTTTTTTTTTTTTCTGACAGCCTCGTCAAAAGAGTCTATGGTCAAGCTTTTGGCTTTTTGTCAATCTGAAGGGTGGGATATGTCTCAGGATAATTTTTATTTTAATTTTCCTAGTATGTGTGAAGATAAATGCTTTACATACAATTAAAAGATATTTTTATAACTTTTTGAGTTGTCCAGTCATCATTTTTGCAAAATTTTCTATACGATTTTTGATTTTTTCTCATTATTTAAAATGTCTTTACAATTTTGAAGTTTGTAATATATATCATCAATATTTTTTCCTGTTCATTATTTGTCTTTTTATGTTTCTCATGTTTTTTTTTTTTTTTGCCATGAATGGAAAAAATATAGCTATATATAGTCAAGCTTTTAATCTTTCAGTTACATATGGACTTGGTCATAGTTGGAAATATTTTACCTAGCCCCAGAGGATATAGGAATTCACCCTTTTCTTCTTTCTGTTTCTGTCTGATTCATTTGGAGGATAATCTAGTACAGGGTGTAAGGAATGGATATAATTATAACTCTGAACAAATAACTATAATTTATTTCAACACCATTTATTAAAATGTCTTTATTTTGCCCCCATGATTTGAATACTGTGGTAACCATATACTAGATATTTACATGCAGTTATGGCTACTTAGAGACTCCCCATCCTGTCCCATTGATCGGGCTCTTCCTGTGCCAGCTCCTCATTGCCCCCTTTGATTTAGTAGCTGGCATGACTAGTGACCTTCCAGACTTGCATTTCAGCAATTTCCTGGTTATTCTAGCTGATTTATTTTGCTTTATAAATTTCAATATCAGTTTGTATAGCTCCAAGAAATGTTCATTACAATTTTCATTGCAGTTGCATTAAAGTTATCCACTAAGTTAGAGAGAATTGAAATATTGGTGATGTAAAGATACCCTACCTAGAACAAGGAAAAACACTGCTATTCAAGTCTCTTATCTTCAGGAGAGTTTTACACTTTTCTGCATACTGGCTTCCATCATTTCTGGTGTGTTTATCCTTAAATGTATTGTTTATTTCTTGCTGCTGTTATAAATGAGACCCATGGATTCATTTTATCTTCTAACTGGTGTATATTTGTGTCTATTAACGCTACTGATTTTTGTATGTTAATGTTGTACATTGCTCTCTTGCTGAAATCGTTTAGCGTTTTTGTTAGATGTATCGTTGATCCTCTAGATGTATGATCAGGTTCTCTGCCTGTGCAGTTTTATATCTCCATCCCAGTCTTTATGCCCAAATTGCTTCCTTTTGTCTAATTCCCAATCTACTTCCTCAAGAACACTGTGAAATAATAGCGAATGTTGTTCACATTCTTGTTTTGTTAATGATCTCGGCGGAAGTGCTTCTAGGGTCCCCTCATTGCGTAAACTACTGGCTTTAAATATTAAAGTCTATACCCACTGTTTTTATTTTTCTCAACTTTTTTTTTTGTCAATGATGTGTGCTTTTGAGCGTTTATGAAGATAACCATTCTCCCTTTCTTCTACTCTTCCCACACCAACCCTTCCATCAGCCTGCCCGTCAGTTTCACACCTTCCCAGGATTAAATAAGAGAGAAAAGAGGGAGGGGACAGTGAAGACTAGCGTTATCACTGTCCTCCCAAGCTGGCTTTACTGTCTGGCCTTAGTAGAGGTTACCTCTTTCTCTTATGGGTATTTTCACATACTTCTCAATGGCTCCCTGCTGCACCCCAGTGATAGTTCCTCTGATCCGGGAATAATTTGCTTTCACTGCCCCCCAGTTCCTCCCCTGCCTCTATTCATCCTGCCAGCCACCCCACATACACGCTGGCCCACACAGGCTCCAGGCTGGCCACATACACGCTTGCTCATGCAGGCTCCGGGCTGGCCACATACATGCTTGCTCACGCAGGCTCCAGGCTGGCCACATACACGCTGGCTCACACAGGCTCCAGGCTGGCTTTCCATGCTACATGCATAGGATGAAATGCACTCCGGGTTTCCCAAAACCATCTCAGGCAATTTCTTGTGTCTTGGCATAATTTTTAATATTATCCTGTTCACTTTCAAAAGTGTCACTATTTAGGCAATAAGAGACCTGGCTCCCCTAGACCTGGGCACATCTGGAGCACAGGTACACGCAGCCTTGTTAACTTTGGGGCACTCTGAGCACCCAGGGCTCTCCTCACAGGGCAGCCCCCAGAAGACAGCTCTGCCACCAGACAGGTAACTAGGCCTCCTTAAGACATGCATATTTCTGGGGCAGGGTTCATACATAAGCCATGATGTCTTCCTGTTTCGAGCTCTTCAAGTGGCCCACTAGGCAGTAAATAGAGCAAGTAGCATCTCCCCACCTTAGGAACAACAGATATCATCAAGATGTTTTTTCTAACAATCTCCTCCAGTTTTTTACAACGAGCTCTGGATATTGGCCCCTGGTTTGCACCCATCTTCACAGCAGGCTGCGACACCTTAGCAGAAAAGCCTACCAGCGCCAGATTCAAATTGTTACACATCCATTTGTTTCAAACATAGCCCACATTAGCTGGTGTTTAACCACTTAGAGCCATCCTGCTTTGTATACTCTGCAAAACTGCACCCAACATCTGCTACCCACAGAGAAGACAAACTCAGTAGCTCTAAAGCCCCCAAAGTGGCTCTTGCCTTTTGCAGGTCTCTGACCCGGATACTCCCTGGTGTGATGAAGAACAGCATCACCCAGACAGATGAATCACCTCCAACCAGGAGTTCTCTTCTCCTCCTTCTTCTCTAGGGGTGATGGGCCACACACCACAGCCTCTGGACCAGCTCCTGCTATGAGGGACTTTCTTTCTGCAGCTATGCTACAGTGTTGAGCGAATAACCATGGGTGCGCTCCTGCCCCCTGGTGGTAATATCTCCTTTTTCTTCATGAGCCCTGAAATCTTTTGAACCCCATAATTTCCTCATCTGCTCCCTCCTCCTGACTCGGTTTATGTTTTTAAAAAGGTTAAAGGGCATCAGGAACTATTGAACATGTTTTCAGACATTCCTTTGAAAATGTGCATTTTGGTCTGTTACTTTATTTTGAAAACCTGATATCTGGCCAAAACTTCCTGCTCCAAGTGTGCTGAGCATCTTCTATACAGAGTATTGCAACATCACAAGAACGTTTATTAGCTGGCATGAATACTTAATCTGTGGGTGAGGTGTTACCCTGGGATCTCATTCAATATTCACAACAAGGAAATCTATTAACATGGACTTTGGCTCTAAAAGTGTTAAAGAAAAAGAAGTAAATCCTGAAAGCAGGCTGAGACGCCTGGGAATTTTTGCCATCCCTCATTGACAGCTGAAGATTTGATACTGATGTGAAAAGAAGAATGGTTTGATTTTACAAATGTCTGCTCACAGCTTTTCTGTTTCCTTCATTGTATCTCTGCAACGTTCATCCTTTATGGGACATAGTTATTACAGGGAACGTCTTATGTATGCAAAAACCCTACAGACCATGTACTTTTGAGTTATTTTAAGAGGTTTTCAAGGGCAGTTTTACTACATGTTGTCTTCCACTCATATTCTGAGTTTAGAAAACTAGTGTAAGGTACAAAAGTAGGAAACGTGCAAGAAAAGAGAAGAAAAAAAGTAAGGTGCTATACCTGTACCCAGAGGACTTTTGTGCTGGGGTGGGAGGCTGGGCTGTCCTTGCAGTTTTGTTCCAATACCACTGTGTAAAGTGACTCATTGTGTTTGATGTACATGAAGACGCCAGTGTGCCAAGAATTAAGGAGCGAAAAAGAAGGAGGTGAAGTGAAACGGAAGAACAAGTCAGCTCGTGCCCCAAGGCCTGGGAGGTTGTGGCCGGTGTTTGAATTTTGTTCTAATCAAAATGAGAAGGCTCTGGAGGGTTTTGATTGGAGGAGAGATGATGCTTGCTTGATTTTTCTAAATGATCCATCCAGCAGCTCCACGGAGAATATATTGTGGGACTTAAATATCAGTGATCAGATGGATGCCCTGAAAACAGGGAAGGCAGTTAAAGGTGTGCATTCAAGTCAAGATAAGTGTTTCTTTCTATGCTTTGCCTTCCGTTTACCTTCTTCACATGTGGACAGCAGGGTATTGCTGTGATGAATGTGAATTTTAAGCACTAATGTTCTAATAGGATAGATACACAGGCTGGGCACGGTGGCTCATGCTTGTAATCCCAGCACTTTGGGAGGCCAAGGTGGGCAGATCATGAGGTTAGCAGTTCAAGACCAGCCTGGCCAACACAGTAAAAAACAGTCTTTACTAAAAACAAAAATTATGGGAGGCTGAGGCAGGTGGATCACGAGGTTAAGAGATCAAGACCATCCTGGTCAACATGGTGAAACCCCGTCTCTACTAAAAATACAAAAACTTAGCTGGGCATGGTGGCACATGCCTGTAATCCCAGCTACTCAGGAGGTTGAGGCAGGAGAATTGCCTGAACCCAGGAGGCGGAGGTTGCAGTGAGCTGAGATTGTGCCATGGCACTCCAGCCTGGGTAACAAGAGCGAAACTCCATCTCAAAAAAAAAAAAAAAAAAAAAAAAAAAAAAATTAGCTGGCATGGTGGCAGGTGCCTCTAATCCCAGTTACTTAGGAAGCTGAGGCAGTAGAATTGCTTGAATCCGGGAGGCGGAGGTTGCAGTGAGCCGAGATTGCTCCACTGCACTCCAGCCTGCATGACAGCGCTAGACTCTGTCTCAATAAAATAAAATAAAATAAATTAAATAAAAGATAGATACACTAATCAGCACTGTAGAATTGAAGATCAGGTCTCCAGGTAGAAGTATTGAAGGCTGAATTTCAACCCCCAAGCTATCGTCCTGACTGCCAGGCAAATTATACCATCAGATACTGAAGAAATATCCAGAAGCTAATCTCTGAAGTCATAAATCTCTACTCAGTTATTAGGCTGACAACAAAGACTCATGAGAAAGAATATATTAACATGGTCCCAAAAAGTTGCCTGGCTTCTTACTTTTCATTGTCCAAATCAAAGACTGTCTCTGAGATGGATGAAGAAACTGAAATAAATGTGTTGATTTAGCCCTGGCTGCCCATCTACTACCCTATCACACACACAAATGCAAGGTGAGTGTAAAATGATTCTGGAAACAGCACACACAAAACTCAGCAGTGCCAAAGCCTAGTAACACACCGCAGTCCCCAAAGACACCGCAGCATGAGAAAAGGCACAGAAAAGAAGTCAAGGGTTATTGCTAAGCAGGGGCTGCAAATGAGTCCCAAAGATTCAGATGTTTCTCAGAACTTCCTGGAAATTCCTGCTGAACACAGGTCTTTGAGGACTAGCAGGCCTGCAATCGGGGTCGGTGTCCTACTCTCGGAACTTTTCCTTCTGGTATGTTCTTCTTTCATTTATTCCTGCAGCAGGGTAGAGAGAATTTTTTCCCCTCTGAAGTTTAGCGCCTCGAACCTTGCCTTTCGGAGAGCGAAGCCTGCATATCCTATTCGTAGCATGCTATTTAAATGTGTCTGGCATTTCACCTTACAGTATCTTGTTAACGTTTTTCTGCATGTGTTCTTCTAGGTGTGCCTATCACCTGCTCAACAGTTTGAAAGCTATTAGCAGAAAGAATATGCAATTCTAACAGGTGCACAAGCAGGGAGCCTGGGGGTTAAGTGTATTAGAGTCAGAATCTCACACCGTTCATGAAGCATATTTGCACTTTCTCAGGCAATGTACATTGGCTGCTGGCTGGCAAATTGGAAATTGGATAAGGGTATTTAGAACAAAATGTGATAGTGAAGCTGTCTCTGAAATTCAACCTGTGAAAATACCCGCTGGGGGCTATTAGAACTTCTAAACTGGGAAAATGTGGCAATGTAATTGCACAGAAGCTTTGAATTAGGTGAATTCTGAGAAGATCCCACAGGTAAAAGTGCTGCTACGGTAACAATCAGAAGACTCAAAAAAGTGTTTTCTTCCTGAGCAAAAATCATATTATTGGGACCTGGGGAGTATACGAAAACATTAAAAAAATCATTTAGATATGTTAAATAGATATTTTAAAAATTCATTTATATATGTTAACATAGATATTAGCTGAATTTGCTTACTATGTAGATAGGTGAGATTCTTTCTATAAGCTTGCTGGGATCACTCAGTAATTAAGAAGTATCTGATCTTACAAAATTTATATTGTTTTCATGCAATTTTCTCTCATATTCTGCTCTAATTGAGTAGTGTTTCAATTTCTTCAAAGATCTGAAATGCCAAGATTCCCCAACTCAGAAAAAGAATTTTCCATTTTCGTTCTGGTGTGGTGGCTCATGCTTGTAATCTCAACACTCTGGAATACTGAGACTGGTGGATCTCAACAGGAGTTCAAGACCAGCCTGGGTAACATGACAAAACTTCGTCCCCATAAATAACACAAAAATTAGCTGGGCATGATGGTATGCACCTGTAGTCACCGCTACATGGGAAGCTGAGGTGGCAGGATTGTTTGAGCCTGTGAGGTCGAGGCTGCAGTGAGCCAGGATCACAGCTCCTGACTCCAGCCTGAGAGACCTTTTTCTTTTAGTCCTGGTTTCATTGCAGGTTTGCAGTAGAGCCTTAAAAGTGTGAAACGGGCAGGGTACAGTGGCTCACACCTGTAATCCCAGCACTTAGGGAGGCTGAGGCAGGCCGATCTCCTCAGGTTGGGAGTTCAAAGATTCCTCTAGGAAGGGTTCCTCTAGTAAGGGTTCCTCTAGGGAGGGTTCCCCTAAAAAACGGTTCCTCTAGAAAGGGATCCTCCTCTAGAAAAGGGTTCCTCTAGGGAAGGGTTCCTCTAGGGAAGGATTCCTTGAGGATGGGTTTCGCTAGGAAGGGTTCCTCTAGGAAGGGTTCCTCTAGGGAAGGGTTCCCCTAGGAAAGGGTTCCTCTAGGAAAGGGTTCCTCTATGAGTTTCCTCTAGGAAGGGTTCATTCTCTAGGGAAGTGTTCCTCTAGGGAAGGGTTCCTCTAGAAAGGTTCCTCTAGGGAAGGTTTCTCTAGGAAGGGTTCCTCTATGGGAGGGTTCCACTAGGGAAGGGTTCCTCTAGAAAAGGGTTCCTCCTCTAGGGAACCCTTTTCTAGTGGAACCCTTTTCTAAAGGAACTTTTTTTAGAGGAACACTTCCTAGAGGAACCCTTCCCTAGAGAAACCCTTCCTAGAAGAACCCTTCCTAGAGAAACCTTCCCTAGAGGAACCTTTCCTAGAGGAACCTTTCTAGAGGAACCCTTCCCTAGAGGAAGACTTCCCTAGAGAAGGAACCCTTCCTAGAGGAACCCTTCTAGAGGAACCTTCCCTAGAGGAACCCTTCCTTAGAGGAACCCTTCCCTAGAGAAGGAACCCTTCCTAGAGGAAATTTCCCTAGAGGAACCCTTCCTAGAGGAACCTTCTTTAGAGGAACCCTTCCTCGAGAAACCTTTCCTAAAGAAACCCTTCCCTAGAAGAACCCTTCCTAGAGGAACCCTTCCTAGAGGAACCTTCCCCAGAGGAACCCTTCCCTAGGGGAACATTTCCCTAGAGAAACCCTTCCCTAGAGGAATGCTTCCTAGAAGAACCATTCTCTAGGGGAACCCTTCCTAGAGGAACCCTTCCTAGAGAAACCCTTCGCTAGGGGAACCCTGCCTAGAGGAACCCTTCCCTAGAGGAACCTTCCCTAGAGAAACCTTCCCTAGAGGAACCCTTCCCTAGAGAAACCCTTCCCTAGAGAAACCCTTCCTAGAGGAACCCTTCCCTAGAGGAGGAACCCTTCCTAGATAAACCTTTCCCTAGGAGAACCTTCCCTAGAGGAACCCTTCCCTAGAGGAGGAACCCTTCCTAGGGAAACCCTTCCCTAGGGGAACCCTTCCTAAAGAAACCCTTCCCTAGAGTAACCTTCCCTAGAGAAACCCTTCCTAGAGGATCCTTCCCTAGAGAAACCCTTCCTAGAGGAACCCTTCCTAGAGGAACCTTCCCTAGAGGAACCCTTCCCTAGAAGAGGAACCCTTCCTAGAGGAACCTTCCCTAGAGGAACCCTTTCTAGAGGAACCCTTCCTAGAGGAACCTTCCCTAGAGGAACCTTCCTAGAGGAACCCTTCCCTAGGGGAACCCTTCCTGGAGGAACCCTTCCCTAGAGGAACCTTCCCTATAGGAACCCTTCCCTAGAGGAACCCCTCCCTAGAGGAACGTTTTGTAGAGGAACCCTTCCCAGGGGAACCTTCCCTAGAGGAAACCTTCCCTAGAGGAGGAACCCTTCCCAGAGGAACCATTTTCTAGGGGAACCCTTTTTAGGGGAACCCTTCCTAGAGAAATCTTCCCTAAAGGAACCCTTCCTAGAGGAACCCTTCCTAGTGGAACCTTCCCTAGAGGGACCTTCTCTATAGGAATCCTTCCATGGAGAAACCCTTCTCTAGAGGAGGAACCCTTCCTAGAGGAACACTTCCCTAGGGGAATCCTTTCATAGGGGAACCCTTCCTAGAGGAATCCTTCCCTAGAGGAACCTTCCCTAGAGGAACCCTTCCCTGGAGAAACCCTTCTCTAGAGGAACCCTTCCCTAGGGGAACCCTTTTGTAGGGGAACCCTTCCTAGAGGAACCCTTCCCTAGAGGAACCCTTCCTAGAGTAATCCTTCCCTAGAGGAACCCTTCCCTAGAGGAACCTTCCCTAGAGGAACCTTCCCTAAAGAAACCCTTCCCTAGAGGAACCCATCCCTAGAGGAGGAACCGTTCCTAGAGGAACCCTTCCCTAAGGGAACCTTTCCTAGAGGAACCCTTCCTAGAGGAACCCTTTCCTAGAGGAACCCTTTCCTAGAGGAATCCTTCCTAGATGAACCCTTCCTAGAGAAACCCTTTTCTAGGGGAACCCTTCCTAGAGGAACCCTTCCTAGAGGAACATTCCCTAGAGGAACGCTTCCTAGAGGAACCCTTCCCTAGGGGAACCCTCCCTAGAGAAACCCTTCCTAGAGGAACACTTCCCTAGAGGAACACTTCCCTAGAGAAGGAACCCTTCCTAGAGGAACTCTTCCCTAGAGGAACTTTCCCAGAGGAACCCTTCCCTAGTGGAGGAACCCTTCCTAGAGGAACCCTTCCATAGGGGAACTCTTCCTAGAGGAACTCTTTCCTAGGAAAACCATTCCCAGAGGAACACTTCCCTAGAGAAACCCTTCCCTCGAGGAACCCTTGCTAGGGGAACCCTTCCTGGAGGAACCCTTCCCTAGAGAAACCCTTCCCTAGAGGAACCCTTCCTACAGGAACCCTTTCCTAGAGGAACCCTTCCTAGAGGAACTTTCCTAGAGGAACCTTCCCTAGAGGAACCCTTCCCTAGAAGAGGAACCCTTCCTAGAGGAACCTTCCCTAGAGGAACCTTCCCTAGAGGAACCTTCCTAGAGGAACCCTTCCTAGAGGAATCTTCCCTAGAGGAAACTTCCCTAGAGGAACCCTTTCTAGAGGAATCCTTTTCTAGAGGCTTTGATGGAGGCATGATGACTGCCTACACCTCAGTTTTGCACTTTCAGACTCTAGAACCTCTGTAGTTTAGCCACCCAGTTTGTGACTCTTGGTTACGGCAAGTCTAGGGAACTAACACAGGCATAAAATCAGTAAGTGATCAAGAAGTAAGTAACACGTGGATTCATATAACCCCAAAGCCTTTGTCTCATCTGCTGAACAACTTTACCTTTTTGTTGGACATGCTGACATCAAGACGTCCTGTATGCATTCACTGTGATGGTTGGATGTGGGACCTTTAAAACAAGCAAAAAGGTGATGTCTGTACGCCAGTGTCTTGCAGACAGTTTAGAAAATGAATAGTAAATCCAGAAAATGTTTATTGAATACCATAAAAGTTATATCAATGCCTATATATAATTTTTGCAAATTTCAAAATTCCTTCGAAATTTTCAGCAATTGGAGGTCCTAAGTGCATGCAAAAAAAGTATTTTTTTTTTTTTTTTTTTTTTTTTGAGACAGGGTCTCACTCTGTCACTCAGCCAGGAGGGCAGTGGTGCAGTCTTGGTTCACTGCAACCTCCACCTCCCAGGTTCAAAGGATTCTCATGTCTCAGCCTCCAGAGTAGCTGGGATCACAGGCATGTGCCACCACGCTGGGATAATTTTTGTTTTTTTTTTAGTAGAGACAAGGTTTCACCATGTTGGACAGACTGGTCTCAAACTCCTGCTCTTAAGTGATCTACCTGCCTCAGCCTCCCAAAGTGCTAGGTTTACAGGAGTGAGCCAGTGTGCTTGGCCTGGAAATCATTCTAAATATAGTTTTTTCTTAAACCAAGAACAGTTTAAAAAGCCCTAACTAAGTTCATCAGTACAGATTAATTCTTGTCTCTTAGTGGATTTGGAAGTCACTGAAGCATTGAGTTTGCTGTATTACACAGTGATAATAAATTAGTGTTGGTTAATAACCTGAAATATGTTTGTTTATAATTGTATTTCTAATAAAACAAATTGCAAAGAACACACATTGCATATGATTTTAGAATGCAGTGTTTACATGGTTCCTTGAAGGTATTTTCACACAGCTGTTTGACTTCCATGTGGTATCCCAACATCCACCTTAAGTGCCTGTGACCTAATAGGTGCGTTAGAAGTATTTGCTTCAGGAATTAATTCTGGTTCATCATCTTTTAACGTGATTGAAGTAATGATGTAGTACTCATAGAGTACCAAAGTGATTACTCTTTCGAGTCCTCTTTATTTTTTGATTAGGTCCGTATTTTCGTCTTGTATTATTTTGTTTTCTATTGAATTATCATTGCTTGTAGTGAAGACTTCCAGTAATAAGTTCCTTTAGTTTTTGGCTTTTGTAAGTCCAAAAATGTCCCTTTGTATTAAAAAATAAATATATATGAGTGCATGCGGAATTCTAGGCTGGCTATTTTTTTTTCTTCCTTTCATGTGAAAATAGTGTCCTGCCATCTTCCCATTTACATTGCTTTTCTTTTCTTTCTTTCTTTCTTTTAGATGCAGTTTTGCTCTTGTTACCCAGGCTGGAGTGCAATGGCGCAATCTCGGCTCACCGCAACCTCCGCCTCCTGGGTTCAGACAATTCTCCTGCCTTAGCCTCCTGAGTAGCTGGGATTACAGGCACGTGCCACCATGCCCAGCTATTTTTGTGTGTGTGTTTGTGTGTGTGTGTATTTTTAGTAGAGACATGGTTTCACCATGTTTACCAGGATGGTCTCGATCTCTTGACCTCGTGATCCACCCGCCTCTGCCTCCCAAAGTGCTGGGATTACAGACGTAAACCACTGCGCCCAGCCTGCATTGCTTTTGACAGGAAGTATGTTGCACCTCTTAGAGTTCTTCCTTTCTATACAACATTTATTTTCTACTTTGTTTTAAGGTTTTTCTTTGGCAAACTGTTTTGGGCAATTTGGTTATAATTTTTTTGTGTATTTTTTTTATGGTTCTTGGGCTTGGGTTTTATTAAGCTCCTTAATTCTATGGGTTTGTCATTTCATTACATTATTCATTCAAATACGTTTTGTACCTCCCCATTTTGGGAACTCCAGTTACATATTTACGAATCTACTTCTCCTAAAAACTGAATCTCTGTTCTTTTTTGTTTTTGTTTTCATCATTCTCTCTCTCCAGTTCAGTATGGCTAGTTTTTTTATTGATTTGTCATCATATTCACTAATATCTTCTTCGGTATTTTCTAATCTGCTTTTAGCATACCCAACATAATTTTCATTTCACATATTGTGGGTTTCATCTACACAATCTTTCTTTTTGAGATGGAGTCTCCCTCTGTCACCAGGCTGGAGGACAGTGGTGCAATCACGGCTCACTGCAACCTCTGCTTCCCACGTTCAAGTGATTCTCTTGACTCAGCCTCCGAAATCGCTGGGAGTGCAGGTGCTCACCACCACGCCTGGCTAATTTTTGTATTTTTAGTAGAGATGGGGATTTTACCATGTTGGTCCAGGAGCTCATGATCTGGCCACGTTGGCCTCCCAAAGTGCTGCGATTACAGGTGTGACAGGTGTCCTTATAAGGCAGGAGAATCTGGATACAGGGACAGAGATACACAGAGAGAAGACAACAGAGTGACAGTGAGAGAGGACAGTCATATCCGATGATGAAGGTAGGATGACAGTGATGCAGCCACGAGTGAAGGAACTCCTGGGGCTACCGTCAGGTGGGAGAGGAGAAGAGGAGAGCCCTCCCAAAGTTCTGGGATTACAAGCACGAGCCACCATGCCTGGCCTCATCTGTACAATTTTAACTTCTGTCGTTTTAATGTTTTATCTCCATGCCACATTTTCACACTTCCCTCAGCTTTCTGTACACACTGAATGACTGTTATGACGTCCCTTTCTTCTAATCATATGTGTCAATTTTAGATGTTTCCATCGAAGTTTTTTTCCCATTATAGGCATGCCTGGTAATTTCTGATTGGATGCAAGATATTTTGGAATGTATCCTTTTGGGTGAGAGAGAGAGATATTAATATATTTGCTTTGGGCATATATTTTTTGATTTGGGTAATTTTTGATTGGATGCAAGATATTTTGGCATGTATCATTTTGGGTGATATATATATGAGATATATAAAATTATGTAATTTGTATAGATATTGAGTTTTGTTGTGGAACACAATTAAGACATTTGGAAATAGTTTAATCCTTTTGGGTCAGGCTTTTAAGAGATATTAGACAGAAATACAGAAGCACTAATTTAAGGCTCAGAGTTCATTGTTATTCAGTAGGGATTGAAGACCTTTTAAGAGTAACCTATCTTATTTCTCAATGAATTATGAGGTCTCTGTGCCTAGCTGGTGGCCAATCATGCTGAGCTTGCGTGTGGTATCATGGTGCTATCCTCTTTGATTCTTCAGCATAATTTTCCCCCGGCCACAGTCAGTTTTGCACCTCTGTGCTGATTAAAGCCTGCTGAACAGCTGCGGGGGCCTCTGGAGATTTCTCTTTGGATCTCTTTCCTCTCCTCTGGAGTCAGATGGCTCCTCTCTGAGTTCCCTCTCCCTTTCTGTGGCCTAAAAACTTTCTCAAGGCAGTATATGTGAGAACATTTGGGAGTTTGCTTCATTATTTTCCCTTCTCTCATAAATCACTAATTTTTGCCTGCATCTATGTATTTAAAACTGTTTTATATATCTGTTCAGCTTTTTTTACTGAAGGAGGGTGAACCATTTCCTACTTCTTCCTCCAGAGAAAACTCCTGCCTATGTTTTACTTGGAAAAAAAAATATAAGTTGCATCTCACTATAGAACACACACATAGGCGCACACATATACACACACACACTCACACACACATGCATACTTTTTTTTCCTCGTTTAGTTTCCTAGTTAATAACTGCAGATGTACTCTTTCGGTTGGATGTTTCAACATGTTATTATGACCATTAATTGTGATTCTTATGTTACATAGCACCAGTTTGGAAAGATGAAAATTGCATCTTTTACCTGCCTTTTGAAAATGCTTTAACTCGTTCTAAAAGTCTTTTTTATATGTTTAATATCTAAAATTAAAAGGACTACATATGCAAAACAAGTAAAGTAAAATAAAATATTTAAATGCATTTTTTTTTTTTTTTTGAGACAGAGTTTCGCTGTTGTTACCCAGACTAGAGTGCAATAGCGTGATCTCAGCCCACTGTAACCTCCGCCTCCTGGGTTCAAGCAATTCTCCTGCCTCAGCCTCCCGAGTAGCTGGGACTACAGGCACATGCCACCATGCCCAGCTAATTTTTGTATTTTTAGTAGAGACGGGGTTTCACCTTGTTGACCAGGATGGTCTTGATCTCTTGACCTCGTGGTCCACCTGCCTCGGCCTCCCAAAGTGCTGGGATTATAGGCGTGAGCCACCACGCCCAGCCTGCATTCTTAAAATACCAGGGTGAAAATTCAGGCTATAAAATAAATAGTCAGTTTTTCAAGTAAAATTCTGACACTATAAAGAGGGCATCTTGCATACATTCTGATGCGAGCTAGGGTAACCCTTTAATTCTTCTTTGTATCACCTGTAACAGTTGTAATAAATTGATGATCTTATATCCCATTCATTTCTTTCTTTATTTTTTAATGTTTTTCCTTTTACTAATAATTTTAAAGACTGGATCCCTGGCTAGATTACATGGAACATTCCCATTTATGTCTAAGTTTTTTAAAAGGAGGAACTGGTTTTTCTAATGTATCCTTTAACCTCATTGTCTAGGTCAGGGTGTGGACCATTAACGTCTTCATTTGCTGAATGGATATATCAAGGAGTTGATTCAGGGGCAGTCTAGTCAAATATACTGTTGTAAGCATCCCCCCGCAAAACACTATTAGTTAACAGAGAAATCTGTCATTAACATCACCAGTTGAAGGCAGCTTCTTCATCTAATTTGAACAGGAAGACACTCCTTTCCTTTTAATTGATTCAAAAAAAGTATCCCTGAAGACAATTATTCATAAATAAACATTAATATGTGACACATAAATATAAGGAGAAATTATAATATAGCATGTAATAAAGAAAAGCGTACAAAGTTGGAAACAAACAATTCCACGTGTTCTTATAAGAAATTCACAGACAGCAGAAGAGGATGTTCAGAGTTAGATAAGAAACACTACCTATAAGGCAATTCTTGGAATTTGGTTACAGGAAGGAAATGTATCCACTCTGTCTCTAGGCAAATAATTGATTTTTTGTAAATCTATTATAGAACACATTTTTAAAGACATAGCTTGACAAAAATGACTTCTATTTGAAACAAATCCCTTATCAATGTTTTTTTTTCTCCCTCACCCCCAAAATACAAAAGGCATTTCAGAAGTCTAGTCTCATCTCTGTTAAATGCATTTTGTGCTTAGTAAAGTTGTAAGTATAGTAACAGTGAGCTTGACTTTAGACTTATGTAATGCACTCTGACTGACAGGAAGTCATCAGTTTGGGTAGTAAATGCTACAGACAGACAGGAGTCTGTACACTTTCCAGCACTTCCAGAAAAGTTTAATCAGTGCTCAGTGTCCCTGCTAAGGCAGAAATGAGAATTCCTGAAAGGAACTTATTCTAAATTCCCATTCCCATTATCCAATAAAATACACTTATTCTCTTGCATTCCTATTTTGTCATGTATTGATAGCCAGTGGTTAAGATGGCAGAGAGTATAGAAAATGAGTTAAACTCCCTAGTACAAAAGATTAAGTCACTGCCTTGTTCAAAAGCAACCCAATGGCCTCGCACTGACCTTACCACAGAAGCCGCATGACCTTGTCACCATGGCCTTTGGGAATCTTCCTCATCTAGCCCCAAATAAATCACCTCGTTCCCCATTCTCACCCACTCTTATTATGTTTCGGTCACAATGGCCTTCTTTCCGTTCCTCAGACAGGCTGGGTTTCTTCTCCACTGAGGCCCTTCGGGTGATCATTCATTTTTCTGGGCATGATCTTCCCTTTCACCTTTGCTCGTCTCTTGGTCTTCATTTGGGTGTCAGCTTGAATTCCTCCGCACCAGAAAAATTGACCATGACCACTCCATTGAATATTCCCTACCCACCATGTTGCATTCCTCCACGCCCACCAGCACTATCGTCACATAATATTTGTCTTTATCCAAAATCATTTTATCACGTGTCTGTCTCTTCCAATAAAACTGAGTTTAATCTGTCCTGATTAGCACAGAAGTTTCATAACCCAGAATACTGCTGGCCCATAGCTGACCCTTCAGTAGCATTTGTGAGAATAATATAAAGGAAAGGAAAATAACCATTAAGAGCAGAATGGATGGCTAAGTTGTGGTATAGTCATACACAAAAACACTCTACAACAACAAGAATAAGTTATCCATAAGTACATGTACCACAATGTTATGCAAAGGTAGCCAGGCACAAAGCAGTATGTCAGAATGGCAAAGAAATCAAAGAAAAAAATATAGTATATACTGTATGAACCCACTTACATAAAATGCAAACACAGGCAAAATTAATTTGTGTTGTTTGCAGTGAGGATGATGAGTCCCTTTGAGAGGATAGGAACAGGAAGGAGCGTGGGTCAGCCTGGTCCTCGGTTGCTTCCTGAGCTGGAACTGGTGGAGCAGGTGTGATCACTTTGTGAGTATGCATCAAGCTTTCCACACCTGTTATACTTTAATTAATTTGGCCTGAATTCAATATTGCATTTGTTACTTAAGCTTTATTTTTTCCAATTGGCATATTTGTGATGTCCAAGTTTTGCACATATATATATATACACATATATATATAATTGTATATACACACATTTTATATGCATATATAAATATAAAACATATAAAAATTTACATAAATGTATATTATATATAATATATAAAATGTTTATATGAATGCATATATGCATGCAAATAACACATAAATAAAATCCATAGTAAATGCATATTTATTTAAAAATGATATTAATTCACTTATATGTAAAACATTATATATAGTATATAGGCTGGGTGTGATGGTGGCTCATACTTGTAATCTCAGCACTTTGGGAGGCTGAGGTAGGAGTATCACTTGAGCCCAGGAGTTTGGGACTAGCCTTGGCAATAATAGTGAGATCCCGTAGCTACAAAAACAACTTAAAATTTACAACTTAAACTTAAAACGTTTAAATTTTACTTTAACTTTTTAAAATTTAAAATTTAAAATTTTCAGGGAGGCTGAGGTGGGAGGATGGCTAGAGCTCAGGGGGTGGAGGCTGCAGTGAGCCATGATTGCACTACTCCACTCCAGCCCGGGTGACAGAACAAGGCTCTGTTTCAAAATAGAAACAAGATAGATAGATATATAGACAGATATATAGATACAGACAGACCAATAGATGGCTATCTTGATAGATAGATACAGACAGAGACAGATAGGAATTCTATCTCTTCAGGAAAATATTTCTTTTTTTTTTTTTCATGGTGCTCGAGTAATTATCCTCTTGGAATTCTCTGTCTTTTTTTGGAGGTACACTCAGGTGTGTTGGGTGCTGGGTTGTAAGAAATAGGAACAGTTTCTTCCTCTCTACACGTCTCTAGGGGATAGGACATCCTTGTGATGCTGCTCCATTCTGTTAGGAGCCACCAGCGACCCTGCAGAGATGGACTCTGAGCCAATCTTCGGAAAAGGGTGGGAGGCCCCTCCCCATGGAGCCCTCAGCCATAAGAACTAGTTTGCTGCAAGAAGCCTGTGGTTCTCCAGGTGATGTTAATCTACAACCAAGTGAACAATTAGAGAAGGAAACTTCTTCCCAGGGCAACGTGGGTGGGTGTGGAGAAATAGGCCACTCTTAACATTCAATTATATGAACAAATATGTGAAACCCCAGGAATGCCACTTCTCCAAATTATCCTAGGGCATATTTGGACTCAAATATTTTAAAAATATTCGAAGACTACAAACAATGTAAATAATCAAATACATATGTACAACAGTGAGAATAGTAATTAGCCTAAATGTATGCAATAGGAAACTAGATATTTATTGAATAAACGCATTAAAACAAATGTGTAGAAAAGTATTTAATACACAGGAGGGTTCGTGAGTTATTGTTGAACGGAAATAGGCTATAACGTGACATGTCCAGCCTGATAATTACAGGTACATATTTATAAGAAATAACGTAAGCACAGAAGAGTATAAAGTAAAAGTGGTTCTTGGTGAGTGTATAATTGACAGTGAAATATTTACTTCCCTTTTTACTTTCTTAATTTCTGACAATGATGGTATCTTTTATATTCACAAAAGAGAATATGAAAGTTATTTTTGTGATAAAGTATTTGCAACTATTGATCTGAGGCCATAATTAAACTGTACTGTGGGTGGTAATTTACAAACATTTTTAGCATGAAATATCTTTTATTTTTATTATTATTTTTGATTTTATACAAGCACCCTTCCCTTTCTGGTCTATTTGAAAAAACAGGATTTTGACTCTATGCCATGTTAGTTATACTTTATATTTTATTATTATCATTTCTGAAATGGAGTCTCACTTTTGTTGTCCAGGATGGAGTGCAATGGCATGATCTTGGCTCACTGCAACCTCCTCCTCCCAGGTTCAAGTGATTCTTTCGCCTCAGCCTCCCAAGCAGTTCATTGGAGGTGCACGCCACCACAACCAGCTAATTTTTTGTTATTTTTAGTAGGTACAGGCTTTCACCATGTTGGCCAGGCTGCTCTTGAACTCCTGACCTCAGGTGATTCACCTGCCTCGGCCTCCCAAAGTGCTGGGATTACAGGCGTGAGTCACTGTGCCCAGCCTATTTTATTATTGCTATGTATAAATAACTTACAAATTTGGCTAAGTAAGCTATACCAGTGGTTGACACCATGGCAGTGATCACATTTAAAAAATAATAAAATCTAGAAATAGAAATTCCATTTGACCCAGCAATCCCATTACTGGGTATGTATCCAAAGGACTATAAATCGTTCTACTAAAAGGACACATGCACACGAATGTTCATTGCAGCACTGTTTACAATAGCAAAGAACTGGAACCAACCCAAATGCCCAACGATGATAGACTGGACTGGGAAAATGTGGCACATATACACCATGGAATATTATGCAGCAATCAAAAATGATGAGTTTGTGTCCTTTGTAAGGACATGGATGAATCTGGAGAACATCATTCTCAGCAAACTGACACAAGAACAGAAGAAGAAATACCGCATATACTCACTCATAGGTGGGTGAGAAAAATGAGAACACATGGACACAGAGAGGCGGTCTACTATACACTGGGGTCTATTGGGGGGAATGGGGGAGGGACAGCGGGGGGGGGCTGGGGAGGGATAGCCTGGGGATGAATGCCAAGTGTGGGTGAAGGGGAGGAAGGCAGCAAAACACACTGCCATGTGTGTACCTATGCAACTATCTTGCACGTTCTGCACATGTACCCCAAAACCTATAATGCAATAAAAATTAAAAAATTAAAAAATAAATAAAATAAAATAAAATTTCCTGGCCCCATTGAAGATAAAGTCATTAATTAGCTGCTGGACCACAGGATAAAAGCCCACTGAAGCATGTCCTTAAGGGATATTCCAAAATTCAGAAACACATCTGGATTTATCATCCCATCCAGAAAACAATGTGGTCCCAATGAGATACAGAATGACGGTGTCTTAATTTTGGTCTTGCAACCAAACTCCAAGGTTACTGGTAGGGTGGCATGAGCCAGGCAGGAGAGGGCTCGTCCACGACCCACTAGAAATGTAGGGTGATGGTTGGAAGTTGTCGCATTGCCTCTCTAAAAATAATTTGGCCGGGTGCAGTGGCTCATGCCTGCAATCTCAGCATTTTGGGAGGCCGAGGCAGGAGGACTGCCCAGGTCAGGAGTTCGAGACCAGCCTGGCCAACATGGCAAAACCCAATTTCTGCTAAAAATACAAAAATTAGCCGGGCATGGTGGTGGGCTCCTTCTGTAATCCCAGGTAGGAGTCTGAGGCAGGAGAATCACTTGAACCCGGGAGGTGGAGGTTGCTGTGACCTGAGATCATGCCATTGCACTCCAGCCTGGGGCCACAAGAGCGATACTTTGTCTATTTTTTAAAAAAAAAAAAAAAAAAAAAAAAAAAAACAGGCCGGGCGCCGGTGGCTCAAGCCTGTAATCCCAGCACTTTGGGGAGCCGAGATGGGTGGATCACGAGGTCAAGAGATCGAGACCATCCTGGTCAACATGGTGAAACCCCGTCTCTACTAACAATACAAAAAATTAGCTGGGCATGGTGGCGCGTGCCTGTAATCCCAGCTACTCAGGAGGCTGAGGCAGGAGAATTGCCTGAACCCAGGAGGCGGAGGTTGCGGTGAGCCGAGATCGCGCCATTGCACTCCAGCCTGGGTAACAGGAGCGAAACTCCGTCTCAAAAAATAAAAAAGAAAAAAACATTGGCAGCCAGGGAGAGACAATGTCCTGATGGTCCATACCTGTTAACATGAAAAGTGTTAACGGACTGCAGGCCTCAGGGATAAACAGCTTCCTGGATGTGCGTATAAGAGACTAAAGTGGCTGAGTCTGCCCTTCCGGGTACACTCCGCTGGAAAAAGGAAGAAAATCTCCAATGGGCATGCGTGTAATTCCCTAAGCACAGTGCGCATGCTCAATTCCAAAGGGTAAGGAGGGCTCTGCGCATGCGGGCAGCCCACTTACGGGAGGAATGATGGGGAAGAGGCCAGCTTGAAAAAGTCCTAGGTTCCCAATACACGGGGCACTTGACCTTCTCTCTTAAACCTTCCCGTGCCCATTTTGGTCTCTTCTGAGGGCACCATCCTTTCTTCCTATTCAAAAGCCTTTTAAATAAGCTTCCATTCCTGCCCGGGAACTTGCCTTGGTCTCTTTTTCCACTTCATGCCCCTCAGTCGAATTCTCTCTTCTGAGGAGGCAAGGATTGAAGTCTCTGTGGACCCATGAGGATAGTGTCAGGAATGAAAAGCGTTCCTCTCCAAAGGGTTAACTTGCTCAGCGTCCTGGCCCTTTGCTCCCTGCTTTCAAGGCCAGCCTTCCTTACTCTGTGTATCCCCTCCCCTGGTAAACTTCCCTCCAGTCCTTATCTGTGAAAGACCACATTCCACATTTGTCATCCACTGTATAGATGATGACTCCTGTCTCAAGGGCTCCTTCCCCCAAAACTGCACTTCCTGCAAATATAACCCCATTCCTGCTCTTTTCGAGTTAGCCAACCTGGTTCAGCTTGGGCTGTGTGGTCCAACTCCAGCCAAGGGAGACAGGAAACAGTAACAGGGATGAGCTGTGTTAGAAATGAAAACTCCTTCCCTCCTTTCTTCGGGGCGCTCTTGCCATTGCTCCATCGTGAGCAGCACCATTCTGCAGAAAGTAAATTTGCTTTGCTGAAAGAGCCTCGGTCTCAGTGCTGATTCTTCTTTGCTGCACCAAGCATTTGTTCCCAACAGATAGGCTGCTGGTAACTCGGGGTGACTGATCTCTGCCACTGGTGACACGATTGTAATTTATTTCCTCCCTGAAGATATAAATCACACTGTTCATAATGTTGCATTCTCCCTAATGGAAATTATTTGAGACCTAAGTACATATTTTTCATTGCTAGAAAGAAGAAAATTAATGCTGTGGATGGTTCAAAGTTATCAATATCACTTTTCAAGAATCCTGGGAAGTCTTTTGTAGTTCTGTGTACTTTTATAAAATCCCAAGTCAAGCTACTAAACTGAGTCCCCATATCTGGTCAGTGGAAAATAAAGTCTCATTTGTGGTTTTTGGCTTTTCTTCTTGTTATCTGTGGTCTCTGAAACACTCTTTTTTTTTTTTCTGAAAATGAGGAGTTCTAGCAAAAGGCACTTGAGTGGAGGAGGCTCATGGGTTAGCAGCATTGATAAAGATGGAACAAAATGGATTGACATGCATCACCCAAAATTCTTGCCTTCTGCTGTCAGATGACAGAGAAAAAACCTTCAACACAATAACTGCCTTTTTCTGCTCAGAGCTTTTTTTCTAACATAGAAAGTAGAAAGTAGAAATCAGCATGCTAGTTTGAGATTTTTATATAAAAGGTCATCCGTCCACAGCAAAGCGAATATGGGTGTGTGGAGGTAATAATTACCTTCTGGCACTGCAGCCTCCTGAGGTTTGCTCAGGCAGGCTTTTATTTTCACTTCCTTGAAATTCAAGGCACAGAAACATGTGGGGCCTCTGAACTTAAACACCTGGTTTCCTAATCTATGTTATAACCCAGGCAGGGGAAATGGTTACTTACTATTAAATGTGGAATTTTTATCCCAGACACAGAGCCAGGAAAATGTTATTTATATTTTTCAACTTGGGATGCTCCACAATTGAGTCAGGAAAATGCCTTATTATAGAAGAGAAAATAACGGACGCAACTCATTATGTCTCCTGTTGCTAAGAGGACATCAGATGTTTTCTTAAGCAAAGTAGTTTAAATCTAAACATGGACAAGATTTCACACCAAAAAATGACATTTTCTTACTCCTTGCTCCTGATCTTAATAACAGTAATTTCTTATTCACATTTATTTCTGTAAATAAAGAACTAGTTATGAGAAGTTCCCAGGCACAAGGTGTCTGTAAGATCTTGTCTATAGGAAGCATCTTACAAAGAAGCCTGAGACACAAGCATTGCCCTGAATAAACAATCTCTCTGAACATTCTTTCCATCATCTCTAAAGAGGATAATGATGGAATCCCCTGACTCTGGCACGTGTAAGGATGCAAACAAAATGTAAGCACACAGCCAGTTATAAAGACACAATAGAGCAGGCTTAGCTTTGTGTTTCCATTGATTGTGGCTCTTGTCCCAACTGCCCTCCCCTCCCAGCACTGACTAATTGTAATGAATGTGAAATGTCTCACATCTGTTTAAAATATTACAACCCTTACATGGTGCCTTTAAATTTTGCAGGTGTGAGTTATTCTTTCACAGAAGACAGTCTAAGGGCAATCTGGACAGCATCTGTGTGTTTCGGTGTGGGCTTGTACCTGTTCGGTGTAATATAGAGCTGCAGGGAAGACGCCCGTGGAACTAGGGTGGCAGTTTCACCTGAGTCAGGAGTTGCTGTGATAAGTTCTCTCCTACCGAGAGTCTAAAATGAAGCTATTGGATTGTCCAGCATCCGGCACCAGGCCCAGCCCAGTCAATGGAGCATTAATTAAGCATTAATTGAAGAAATAAACACACTGCCCATGATTTTCCAGGATTTCGAAAATGTTTGTTATAAGTCTAATGAACAGTGAAAATAATATGGAAGAATATAGGTGGTAGACTTTCAGTAAATATGAGGAATAGGCTACTGACAATTAAGGATACCTAAAATGTCTATAGTCTTCTATAAAGATCATCTTTAAATTTTGCAAGTTGTGGGTGTGTGTTAGGTGGGATGTTTGTGGCAGGGATGGATGATAACGCATTAGTACACTTACTGAATCATGATCATCCTACTTTAGAGTGTAAAGGCGATAAACCCAAGGTTATGCTGCTTGTTTTAGGAACTGAACTACTAGGAAAATATAATTTATCTGTCTTGGTCTTTACTATGTCCACAGTGCCCAGAATAGTGCCTGTTATGTAATATGTGCTTAATAAACATTCAGTGACTTAAATAACTGAAATAACTTAAACCCGTTATGTCTATTGATTGGGTTGTTTTCTCAGCATTTCTATCTTTGTCTTCTGGGCACCCCCACATCAATTTCCTACCAGCCTGAGTCTCATAATTTGTGACAAAAGTTGCTTCAAAAAATAATTAAATATGCCCGTGAAAGATGAGTGCTAAGGAAGTGGAGGAGCTTGTGTGGCTGAATGTCAGTGGCCATCCAGAAAAGGCACGTGTCACCAAGTTGGCGAGTCTTGCAGGAATTACCTGTTGACCGGAAGTGAGTGTGGATAGGTCGATTACATTTTATCCCACGGAGTGGGGAGGCCTGTAAAAGAATTCGTAGGTTGCTTTCTGCTGAGGGAATGTAGACATCTGCCTTTATCTAGATTGAGAAGGGTGAATAACCACATCGTGGTAGAAAGGTACTGTTTTATTTAGAATCCAAACTTGAGATAAAATGGATCTGTTCTTTAATAATGAATATGACTTAGATTTTTGTCTGGAGGTTTTTGCCCTGCCTTCTACTAGCTGGAATCTGTTTTCATGTATTCTACAAACTGTGACCCAGGATTCTCACTTACTCCTTTATTCCTTTTATTTTTTTCCCTCCACTTTCTTCTTTTCCATCTTTCTCTCATCCTTCTCCTCCTGTTCTTTAGCCAATTATGTTATGTGATGCCTAAGCTTCTCAAAATGCATCGATTGAGATCATTGCAGGTTTAATGTGTCTTCTTCAAACAATATTTTTGTGTCATTGTCACTCAAAGCAAGTCCCTGAGAGCTCAGTAACACAAAAGACTTTGTAAGAACCTCCCCTTTATCAGACAGAAATATGATGTTGGTGAAAAATCTTTCAGCATATATGATGGCTTATATTAGAGCTACCACATGCCATCAAGGTTGTATCAATAAAGTAACAGGGCTTATTGAGAGCTCATGTGTAACCATCCAGTGGCTCCCAAACCTTCACAATTTGAGTTACTTGGGAAGCGTGTGCAGCACACAGATTCATATCGACTGTATCAGAACCCCCCAGAAGTTGATAATTGCAAAAATTTCTGCACAGATGATACCAATGCTTAGCCAGAGTTAGGGACCACTGTGTGTGCTACAGAAGACTGAACTTTCCCAACAGAGGACGCTATTTCCATCATTGACAGACATTACTACTTCTGAACTTGCAACTAGCCACAAGGTTTTCCTGCTTGTGTTTGTGTCAGCTCTCTGCTTCAATAAATTATTTGTCCCTGGAAATACATCCTAGAACAATCACATTAAGCATGCTTCTCGCCAGGTGAAAAATGGCAGAACACCACTGTGGGAATGAACTAAGGGAGGCAAGGTATTAACCCCAAAAAGGTGTAACTAATTGCTCAAGGTAATCCCAGCAATCAAAACCAGGTCCCAATAAAGCTGCAGACAATCAAGGATGCCTATGAAAATCATTTTATTCCACTTCTTCCATCTCAAATGGTTTCCTGATATATCTTGATTGACATCCCAGGAGTGTTTAATGCATGCAAATGTGCTCTCTTACCTAAAATACCAGGATGTATTTTATTGTTTTTCTAGCTAATGCTGCTGTTAAAAAAAAATAGAAAACAAAACAAAACTTTGAGAGGCATAATACAAACCTAACAGATAAATCCAGAGGATATTTTTTATAAAATGCCAAGCTTGAAAAGATGTAATTATATTGTTATGACTAATTGCATAGTGCAATACTGTGAGTACAGTACCTAATTCTTTGGGGACTTTTTTTTTTCCTTTGTAAATGTACTATTTTAAGAGCAGTTATAGGTTTATGGAAACTTGAGAAGAAAGTAAAGAAAGTGTCTATAGTCTCCCTGACTCCTCCCAGGTCCTTCTATTATTAACATTTTGCACTGATGTGGTACATTTTTTAACAATAGTGAGTCAATAATCATAATTATTAGCTAAAGTCTATCGTTACAGTAGGGTTTCCTGTTTGTGTTGTCTGTTCTACAGGTTTTGACAACTACGTGACGTCATGTATCTAGCACTATGGCATGATACAGAATGGTTCCACTGCTCTATAAATTCCCTGTGTTCCACCTGTTTATGCCTCCCCAACCCCAACCCTGGGAACCAGTAGTCATTTTGCCTTCAGTTTTCCCTCTTGAAGAATGCCATCTAGTCGGAATCATACAGTATACAGCTTTTCAGATTGACTCAGTTTACTTAGCAACATGCATCTAAGTTTCCGCTATACCTTTTTTGTGGCCTGAAAACTGGTTCTTATTGCTAAATGATATTCAATGGTGTGGATGTGGCACAGTTTGTTTCTATGGAATCTTATTGCTAAATAATATTCAACGGTGTGGATGTGGCACAGTTTGTTTCTATGGAACGGCGTAGGACTTTGAACTTAGTGTGGAATAATTCAGATCATACGAGTACGTTTTCTTTTCCAAAATAGAAAAAAAAAATGCCTTTGGTGTCCTTTGTACTCTCCATTCATCCTCTCATCTGTGAGCTGTCCCTTATGGCCAAATAAGTTCATATTAATTTTAATTAAACTCATGGAAGGTTTTCCAGCTCAATGAGTGAACATAAAGAAGACAAAATAATGCTGAGATGCATTCAAATAGGGGGATTTTCATTTGTGGAGATTGGAAAATCACAGTTCTCAGAAAACATAAGTTTTGCTATGATGGGTCAGTTTAGAGTAGATCCACCCCCTCCCGTTGAGAACAACTACATTAACTGATAAAATACCGAAGGAAATAATGTTTGTTTAAAGCATTGCAAAGCTATCTGTTTCATCAGGCCTTGAGAAACTTTGTGCCTGGGAGACGAAGCACTTTAAGATGAGCCCAGCGTTTGATTCTGCCTTGTCCTTGAGATATTGGCTGACTCATGAGCAGTGAAGAGTAAAAATCTGAGACACTGAATGGAAAGTGACCCTAAAATGCAGCAATGCCAAGCAGACCGTTTACTGATCTCAGTTCAGAAAAGGCTGAATATACAGGTAAGGGTGGCCAACCTCCCAGTTAGGAAGGAAGTATGGAAAAGTGAACCTGGTAGTCTCTAAACTCCTTTGGCTCTAGAGATATTTTCTTATTTGCAATAAACAAAGACCAAGAGGCAAAAGAATCAAGTAGGAAGCAGCAGTTAGGAGGCTGCGGAGTCAACAGAGCCTTTGCAATCACTAAGTGTAGAAGGAAAAAAAGTTGGGTTTAGAACTCAATAAGAAGCATAGCCCCTAGTAAACGACTCAAGCTTTATACAAAATATTGCATCTTATAAGCAAGAAAAAATCATCCCACAAGACTTACAGAAACTGAACACAAGCCTCAAGTCTTCTTAATTAATAGAAAATCACTTATAAGTGGGTGTTGAACAATGAGAACGCATGGACACAGGGAGGGGAACCTCACACGCTGGGGCCAGGGGCAGTGGCTAGGGGAGGAATAGCAGGGGGTGGGGGGATTGGGGAGGGATAGCATCAGGAGAAATACCTAATGCAGATAACAGGGCGATGGATGCAGCAAACCACCACCACGGCACGTGTATACCTATGCAACAAACCTGCACAACCTCCACATGTACCCCAGAACTCAAAGTATAATAACATAATAATAATAAATGTTTGAGACGATGGACATGCTAATTACCCTCATCCAGTCACTATTCCTTGTACACATCAAAATATGTACCCCACGAATATGTAAAATTATTTAATAAAAAATTAAAAATTCAAAAAACTTATTTTAATGAAAAAAAGAGAAATAAAAACAAATGCATCCTGTATACATATACACTAACTACTTCCCAGAAGCTGAACTCGTGCAAGGCCTTTTTACAAAATGTTTTATCCAAGATTTGTTTTAAAAACTACTAGGTTTATCAAAGGAAATTACCAAACCCAAGAAAAATAAAATATTCTTTAAAAACTCATAAACATATTCAGTAAAATAGATAAGATGAAAAATTTTAACAGAAGAGAACACTCTATACAATTACTCAAATGAAATTTTATTACCAAACGATGCAAGATTTGAATTAATAAACAAATATGTGGGTTTAACAGCATATTTGGCAAAACCAAGGTGATGAATAATGATTAGGAATACAGGCCAGGGGAAAATGGTCAGATGGAAGTACAAAGAGAGAGGAATCACACATTAAAACGTAGTTTAAATTGGCATTAAAACATATAAAAACATTTTTGAAATGGAGAAATGGCCTGAAAAATATGTGTGATCAGTGACAAAATTAGATAAGAGAATAACGAAGATTATTAGAGGAGATTCTGAGAGTTTCAAGGAACTAAATAAATAAATTTGTTTCAGTTTTAATAAAGCCTACGAAAGGCAAGAAAAATAAATACAAAGAACTTTGCAGCTAATCAGAGTAAAAATGTGGAAAGAAAAACAGAAGAAAGGAAAAGAAACATCATATTAAAAAACAAGAATGTCTTACGACACTTTTCCACAAATATACCTAGGCTTAGAAAGCTTCCAGATGGTAGGAAAAAAATACATCAATGTCACATTAACTTTTCCACAGTAAAAGAGGAAAATCCCACAGTTTCTCTATGTGTCCAGCATAACCTTGTTGCCAAAGCTTGGCAAAAACATTATAAAAACGAGAGCTACAGGGCTGGGTTCAGTGGCTCACATCTGTAACCCCTGCACTTTGGGAGGCTGAGGTGGGCTGATCACCTTAGGAGTCTGAGCCTGGCCAACATGGGGAAACCCTGTCTCTATTAAAAATACAAATAAAAAATATTAGCCGGGCATGGTGGCACATGCCTGTAAGTCCAGCTACTCGGGAGGATGAGGTATGAGAATTGCTTGAGACTGGGAGAGGGAGGTTGCAGTAAGCCAAGATCATGCCATTGTACTCTAGCCTGGGGGACAGAGAAAGATTCAGTCTCATAAAGAAAAAAAAAGAGTTACAGGCCAATTTATCTTATGAATATTGACGCAAAAATACAAAATTGCATATTATTCAATCTAATCCAGTAATATCATCAATAAATCAGTTCATACATAGGTTGGCTTTATTATATAAATAGTAGGTGAGTTTATGTTTAAAAAGCCTGTCAATATAATTGCTACAGTAATAGAATTAAGCCAATAAATAGAACATGATTCTTTCACTGAAAAAGAAAAATATTTAGTAAAAAATTTAACCCACTACGATGAGTTACTCAGAGCTATCTAGGAACAGAAAGAAAATTTTTTTAAATGTATAAAAAACTTGTTCAAAACATATAAAACAAAATCTTAGTTGAAGAAATACTGAAATTGTTCTATTACGAGGAATGAGAGAGAAGGATGCCTAATATCACCACTTTACTCAGTATTTTCACAGAGTTTTAAGAACTAACAGAACCATTGGAAAGAAAGAGATAACTCTGCCACTGTTTGTTGATTGAAGGAGAGACTATAAACAAAATGTCAATCATGTTTAATAAAAGCACAGTGAGGGGGTGGTGCGGAAGTGCATTCCCACCAGAGTTGCTAAAATGAAAAGATTACGAATGCCAAGTGTCGGTCGCAACATAGAGCAACTGGTGTGTTTTGGAAGGTGCTTTGTCAGCATCTACTGTGGCCAAAAATGAGCATGCATCACGACTCAGAAAGTCACCTCTTAAGTGGAATTTTGACTCCACTTTATAAAAATGCTTAAACATGTGAATCCAAAGAGAGGCACAAAACCATTCATAGCAGATGTTTTGAGTACATGCAAAAAAAAAAAAAAAAAAAAAAACCATGAACAAAAGACATGTACAAAACCATCCACACTGAATATTTTGACTATATGTAAAAAACCATTCATTTGCAAAATTCCCTAGAGCCCCAAACAAGAAACAACCCAATGTCCAGTAATGACAGGGTCATAATATGAGATGTGGTTCTCTCGTGAGAATTATTGAACTACTGTCACCTACTATAATTGGAAAAATTTTGAAAATATAATCTTGAACCAAAGAGGCCTGGTAGCACTGAGTGCACACTGTGTATTACTGTTTTCATAAAGGTAATGGCAAGCCAAGTCACTTGGTGTTAGAATTCAAAACAGTGGTTACTCTTTTGGAGATACTGGGGGACTTGATTCGTTCTCATGATGCTTCCTGGTCTTGGTGGTGGATATATGGTTGGGTTTGCATGTATAAATGTATCACAGTACACATATATTCTGATTTATGTACCTGTCTGTGGGAAGAAGAAAAGTTCCTTTTTAAAGTTCCCTTTCTTGTTAAGGAGTTAAGTGTGCTGATGACTTTGTTAAGCCCTATCCTATGTAGCTGTTAGATGTACCATGTTTACAGGCACATAGTATATTCTGTGTCCTTGTACTTTCACCAAGATATCTGTGCTGGACCTGCTCACAGGCATGTCCCAGCTCTCCACTGCTTTTACCTGTTTAGAAAAGTTTTAAGTTGTTAGCCAATCGGGTTTTAGTTTAGATTGTGAGGTCTGGCTCCAGCCAACGGAGATCAGACACAGCAGTAAGGACGACCCCAACTGTGTAAGGGATAAATCTGTGTGTTTTCCCTTGTTCTTTGTATCTCGTGGCACGATGGCTAGTGAGGGCACCCTTCCTGCAGTCCAGGAAATAAAAGTTACATTGCTGAAAGATCCTTTGTTTCAGTGCTGATTTTTCTTTGCAGCACCGAGCATGAGCATCTGTTTCCAACACTGGAAAACATACCTTGTTTCAATAAAAAAGATGATAGTTAAATATTTCTGGGCTCTATCCAGCCCAATTAAATTAGAATCCTCCAGGATGGGGAATGACTCTATTTTAAAACTTTCACAGGTGATTCTGATGTGAATCCAAGTGTGAGGGGCACCTCTGTTTTTTTTATTTTTTATTTTTTATTTTAGAATTTCAAAATAGAGGAAGTCAATAAACTTCTCTGTTCCTTAATTTTTCTTTATTTGTAAGACCTCTTCTTTCTTTCTTTCTTATTTTCTTTTCTTTTCTTTTTTTTTTTTTTGAGACCAAGTTTCACTCTTGTTACCCAGGCTGGAGTGCAATGGCATGATCTCGGCTCACCGCAACCTCCGCCTCCTGGGTTCAAACAATTCTCCTGCCTTAGCCTCCTGAGTAGCTGGGACTCCAAGTGTGCACCACCATGCCCAGCTAATTTTTGTACTTTTTTTTTTTAGTAGAGACGGGGTTTCACCATGTTGACCAGGGTGTTCTCAATCTCTTGACATTGTGATCCACCCGCCTTAGCCTCCCAAGTGCTGGGATTATAGGCGTGAGCCGCTGCGCCCGGCCTGCACCTCTGTTTTGATCACTCGTGATGATGGGTCTCAAACTTGGTACGTATCAAATCATCTGGGGACTTGGTGACACTGTGGGATCCCGAGCCTCAACCTGCTTCAAAGAGAGGAGGCATGCACATTTTTTTTTGGTAGCTTTCAGGGTGATTCTGATACTATACACAAAAGTTTGAGAAGCACTTCTCCACAGAGTAACATCCAGGACTCTGATTCTCAAATTGATTGCATACTGGAATCACCTGGGAAGCTTTTAAGAACTAGGAAACAAAAACCACAGCTGCCCATTCCCACCCCTGAGATTCTGACAGTTGCTATGGGGTTTGGTTTGGGAACCAGAATTCTTAACCGCTCCAGAAGATGTTTCTAATGTATAGCAAAGTTCGAGAATCACTGATTCAGGAGAAATGTCTCTTTTCTGTATGCATCTGCTTTTCTGTTTTAACAGCATAGAAGATTAAAAACGAATAAAGTTTTTATTTAAAAAATCAAATAAAAAATACTCTATGCATTTGGTAGTTGATAAATATCTTTGATTAAATTGTTTTTTCTGGAGATTTCCTGAGTTGCTGACAGTTTCTCAAAAAAGTGCATACATAATAAAGAAATGCTTAAAGAAGCTTATCTATCTTACTAGGAAACCTAACACATGTATTAAGATAAAGCAGAATTGGGAAATGAATTTTTTTCCACTCTGTCTTCCCAGTAGTGTTCAAGTATCTTTTATTTTGTTTCAAGTGCCATCACCTACATGTTTGCAGAACACAAACACATGTGTTCCCTGACATGCTCAGTTTTCCAGCTGTGTTTTACAGGGATGAGGCAGCAACTCCCCATGTGCTCTCTGTTAGTCCTAAAGATAGCCGGGAAACAACTGTGGTCATATGAGGTTGGAGGCAGAACTGGACTCGGGAGGTGGGGCTTGGATACTGGACCAAATTGAGGACTAGCTCAAACAGGTTCAGGCCACCGCACCTTTCCATAGAACATGCCCACCAGTGTGCCCATGTCAGTTTACCACTTCCATGGCAACACCCTGAAGTTACCACCCTTTTCTATGGCAATGACACAACCACCCAGAAGTTACAACCCATTTTCTATTAGTTTCTGCATAATCTGTCCCTTAATTGGCATTTCATTAAAATGGGTAAAATGTGACTGTGGAGCTGCCTCTGAGCTGATGTTCTGGGTGCACTGCCTATGGGGGAGCCCTGCTCTGGAAAGAGCGGGACCTCTGTTGCTGTGCTCTGCTGCTTCAATAAATGTTGCTGTCTCACCACTGGCTCACCCTTGAACTCTTTCTGAGTGAAGCCAGTAAACTTCCTGGGCTAAGCCCCAATTTGGGGGCTTGCCTGTCTGCAGCAATTCTCTTCATTATTTTCTTATTTCTCCCATTTTCCTGAGCTCCAAATCAGCTAATTATGAAAGCAAAATAGAATTTTCTTCCCTAGGAAATGCTCCAGTGCCAGAGTATACTCCAGTGCCGGAGGACTGATAGGCTGAGAGCATTGTTAGCTGTAAATCACGCATCTCTGAAGGTAGAGGTCAATCTTTCAGCTTGGAAATCTTTATTGCTAACTAATAGTTCACACCATGGAAACCTTAGTATCGTCACTGGAAAAAAATGTGGAAGAACCCATTTGTGCTGCCCAGTCTGGTTCCCTAACAAGAATTCTGGGCAGTAAGCTTCACTGGGGTGGAACTCTGGTGTTGTTCCTGCAATTAAAGACACAAGCTTCCATTTGTCATGCAGATACACAAACCCACACTATGGCTAGGCGTGGTTTTCATGGGAGCAACAAAAGTAACTCCCCATCATCAGGACAGAGTAAGCCCGTGAGCTCTGACAATATTCCCATTGGGGGGATCAATTTTTAACAGGCTCTCGGAGTGATGTTCACATTTGAGCTCTTGACGAATCTCTGAGTGTCAAAATACTTTTCTGCACAATAATAATTGAGTAAATGGACATTGATGCCATATTCCTGGGATGTGAGTTCTGGCTGCTCATTCACCATGTGGGCCATCTCTGCCTTGGTTTCCCTGCCTCTGTCTCAGTTTCCTCAACTTTAAAATGGGAATAAAAGCAGATATTTACCAAGGAGAATAGTCGTGGAAATTAAATGAGTCCATACATGGTAGGCGCCTAACAACAGAATCTGGTGTGTAGTAAACACTTGACTGTCAGTTACTATGAAAATCATTATTTAGCTTAATTATTTGCATACAGTAGACTTAAAAACTATTGATGTTGGCCAGGTGTGGTGGCTCACACCTGTAATCCCAGTACTTTGGGAGGCCGAGGCAGGTGGATCACCTGAGGTCAGGAGTTCAAGACCAGCCTGACCAGCATGGAGAAACCCCATCTCTACTAAAAATACAAAATTAGCCAGGCATGGTGGTACATGCCTGTAATAGCCAGCTAAGGCAGAAGAATTGCTTGACTCTGGGAGGTGGAGGTTGCGGTGAGCCGAGATTGTGGTGAGCCGAGATTGTGTCATTGCACTCCAGCCTGGACAAAAAGAGCAAAACTCTGTCTCAAAATAAATAAATAAATAAATACTGATATTGATTTACCATCTTAGTATCTGTTCACTTACCAACTTCTAAAAAGTGCAGCTGTGCTTTCATCACCCAATGTCTATTCTCTTTTCTTTCAGTAACAAGGACTGCTTGCTCTTTTGGAGATGACACTCTCCCTACACAGGTGGAAAAAGCCAGGGGAAAATTATGTGATCCAAATGGCTCACTGGAATTCTTTCTCCCGAAACTTGAACATCAAAGTCTTGAACAAAGTTATTCATGAAATGGGGAAAAAAAGTCAATTTAAACAAATTAATTTTTGTGGCATCGATTGCTGTGGACCATTTCTGGCTCTCCATGCATATCTGCACTCCCTCATGGCTCTTAAATAGCTCTTTTATTCTTGATGTCCAGGCTCAAATTCTGTTGCAAGAGAAAGACAGGAAGAAAAAGTGAGTGAGAGAGAGAGAAACAGAGAGACTGAGAGAATGAAATAAAGGAAGAAAGGAAGGAAGGAAATAGAAAGAAAAAAGAATAAAGAGAAGCAGAGAAATGAAGAAAGAAAGAAAGGAGGAAAGAAAAAGAAAGACAGAGAGAGAAAGAAAAGAGTGAGAGAGAGTGAAGGAAGGAAGAAAGATGGGGAGGGAGAGAGAAACTGAGAGAGAGATAGAAGGAAGGAAGGAGGGGAGGGAGGGAGGGAGGAAGGAAGATGGGAAGGGAAAGACTGAGAGAGAGAGAAGGAAGGAAGGGAGGGAGGGAGGAAAGAAAGAGAAAGAAGGAAGAAAGGAAAGAGAGAGACAGAGGAAGAAAGAAAGAAAGAAAAAGAAAGAAAGAAAGAAGGAGGGAGGAAGGAAGGAGAAGTAAAAAAGAAAAAAAGGAAGGAAGGAAAGGAAAAGAGAGGAAAGGAAAGAGGAAGGGGAGGAAGGAAGGGAGGGATAGAGGTAGGGAGGAAGGAAGGAAGGAAGGAGGGAACAGAGGGAGGGAGGGAAGACCTCCTCACATCCTCACATACATTTGAAAGAAGACTTGCTGACAGCCTTCGGTTATGGACTATAGATGGAAGTAAAGTTTTTCCAAAACTTGTGACTAAAATTAAATCTTGAATGACTAAATTGAGCGTTACTCTGTAGACATCATGATGTTAACATTTCACCATTTATGATTTCTTTAATGATTTTAGAACTACATTTTCCCTTAAAAAAAAAATTATCCTGTATCTTCTTCAGCGTCTCCTGGTGGACACAGCTGTAAAAGAGAAACCCAGAAACCTCTCTGCAAAGTGACTGGCTGAGTAAGGGGTCAGTTTGTGCTCCTCAGGTGGGATAAGCCAGAAGGCTGGAGCTGTGATGAGTTCTCAGAACAGCTCTAATAGAACAGAGAAAGAGGTGACAGGGAACAGTCTACCTCAAGCGCACTGGACATGTGAAGTATTTCTCCCATGGTGATTCTTTACTGAGGTTTGATTTATCTCATTGATTAAAAACTTAATGAAATACCATGAAACAAACACCAAATTCAGAGCAACATTTGTGAAAGGAAAGGAGCAAAATGAAATTCGGAAGCATAAAGAGGGTCTTTAACACCTTGGTTCTTTTTATTATATTCTCCTTGAGCTAAGTTTTGAATACATATTTGCCTATTATATCACTTTTATATCTTTTTGTATGATAATTTTTAAAATAATTTTTCTTACAGTGGAATAGGAAAACAAAGAGAAACTTTTATTGGCTAAGTAGTGAATAAAACAGCAATTTCTAGCTGGATGATCTTTTCAATTTCTATTAAATGTGTAACACATTTCTAAATGAATACCATTTTATTAGATGATACACTAAATCTCACTAAATATATCCTTATTCACAATTTCCAAAATTAATTCCTTAATGTCGTGTGTGACTGGGACTTCATGACAGCTCCCACTTTTGCTCAGAGTTTTTTACTTGATCAGAAACACTAAATTGTCAAAAAAAAAAAAAAATCCAAGAACTCTTTTTCAAACATCTCTTGAAAACGTGAATAGGCAGGAAGGAAGGGAGATCAATACATGTTAATTTTCTTTTCCATCTTCTATGAAAGTGGTGAAGAGAAACATCACTCATTCCTGCCAGTGAATATTGGATTCTAAATGTCCAATTTTTTGCCAAAGCCAAAAAATAATTTTTAAAGTAAATTCTATTCCTTGCTTTACAGCTAAATGACCCACTGAGAATTTGTAATTACATACGGCACCATTTTCAAAGATTGAGTAGACTTCTGAGTTGAGATACTATGTATGTTCTGGTATTCTTGTCTAAAATAGCTTCCACAGGAACCTAAATGTTATTTAAAAATACTTAACATCATTTTTTCAGAAATTAGTTTATTCAGACTGAATGCAAACGCCTTGAAGGAATACGTTGCATTTAGTGTATGCAAAGTCATATACTTGAGATCATTGAGCAAAATGCAAAGAGTCCCAGTAGAAATGTTTGTATCCCCCTGGACCACAGGGCATCCAACCTGTTGCCCGGAGAACAATTAGTCCCATAAGTACCCTTATTAGGGAAGAGAAACCAGCCGATGTCTGAACAATTGACACAATGTGAGTAGTGAGTTGGTCACAGGAAATAAAACATGTATCTACAGCTATACTAGCTTTGAAATATAATGATCAATAGCTAATGATCAATAGCAGCACTCCAAGTGGCAGGACAGCCACGAATGACACAGATTCATCAAAACTCAGTGTGCTGTATTTACTTCCCATGCTGGGGAAACACATATTTTAAAAGACACAGAGAGAGAGAATAAGAAGAGAAGGGAAGGAGAGGAGGAAAGAAAGGAAGAACGAACATATTTTTGAGCATTTACGTTGTCAAATAAAGGCTCAAAAGTATGTTTACTTCAAATGTTATAATTAATCACCATAGATTTTTCAGTGAAACTCCTAAATTGGTTTTCTGGTGCTGCTGTAAGAAATGACCACAGTCTTTGTGATTGTAAACAATACAAATTGATTATCTTACAGTTCGATAGGCTAGAAGCCACGTGTGAGTTTCTTTGCTCAAAAATCAAAGTGTCAGAAGGCCTGTGTAACTTACAGAAGATTCAAGGGAGAATGATTTTTTTGTGTTATTCAGCTTCCACAAGTTGCCTGCATTTCGTGGTTTGTGGTCCCGTCCACCTTCAAAGCCAGCCACAAGCATTCAAATTCTTCTCACATTTCTGCTCTCTGATCTGACTCTGCACCCTCTCCTGTCCGTGTTATTTTAATTTTCTTTCAAAGAGTTAGTCGACCATAGTGATTATGCTAATTTCACCCAGATAATCCAGGATAATCTTCCTGTTTTAGTATCAGCTGATGAGCCCACTTAATTCCATTTCCCCCTTGACATGTAACACAATATATTAGTATCTTCTGGGGATTAAAACTTGGACAGATGAACCCAGCACAGTGGCTCACACCTGTAATCCCAGCACTTTGGGAGGCCAAGGCATACGGATCATGAGGTGAAGAGATCAAGATCATCCTGGCTAACATGGTGAAACCCCATCTCTACTAAAACTACAAAAAATTAGCTGGGCGTGGTGGCACATGCCTATAATCCCAGCTACTCGGGAGGCTGAGGCAGGAGAATCGCTTGAACCCAGGAGGTGAAGGTTGCAGTCAGCCGAGATCGCACCACTTCACTCCAGCCTGGGACACAGAGACAGTCTGCCTCAAAACAAACAAACAAAAACAACAACAACAACAAAACTTGGAGAGATACGGGTTACATTATTCTGCTAACATGCTTCCGTAATGCATTTCCACTGCAATACCCACAACTGTCACCTTTTCCGCTGAGCATTTGATCTTAGCCCCAATACTAGGGAGTCTTCCTGAATTTAAACCAAGGCTTCTCACTTGGAAGAAAACACTAGAGTCAAAAGTAGAGCAGAAGTACTTCTCAGAGTTCAACACGGTGAAGGCTTTTCTACGACTATTTTAAAATAAACTTTTGTTTGTAACCTTCAGCAGCAAAACAATCCCATGACCTTTAAGACTAGTCATGGAATTTTCACCACCAGAAATTCATGTTCTTAGAGCTCTGCTGCTCAAAAAATAATTGCTTTTAAATTGCTCCAGGAAAATGTCTTTCTTTTGTGAATGCCTCATTAAGATTTTATCAATTCTGCTTTTACTTTTTTTCTCTTTGCATTTAAATATAAGGATTCCTTAGGCATTTTCAATAAAAGTTAATGAGTAATACGAAATCTGGTTGTAAAGTGAAATTCCTTCTGTTGAATGTTGTTTCCTAATGGAGTTCTCCTTTATGAAGGTAGAATTACAGTGTGGTCCTTCTCCTTAGTACCAAAAATATATAAATATAAAGGGCAGCCTCAATGAAACTTTATTCTTGGATCCCAAGTTATGATGCATTAATATAAATTTCTTTAAATATTAAATGAATAGGTCTCTTTATGGATACAACCTTTCCTCATGTTGTAAATTGTATTTGGCAGAGAATAACTCATAGTAAAAGCTAATATATTTCTGAAACAACCTTATTGTTATTGTTACTATTATTAAATAATAGTAATGTGATAATTTATTTAAAAAATCCAAGTGAAAATTGTATCTATTTTTTATTGTATAAAATGACCAAATTGATATTAAAAGTCTAAAATTTTCAGAGGGCAAATGCTTTGTTTAGCAATTCATCTTGTAAACTACTTAGAGTGGTTCAAAACTTGAAGTCCTAGATAAATATTTTTGTGGAAATAAAATATTTCAGACCCTTTAGTATTAAAAAACTAATTAGATGACTCATGAAGATTTTATATGAATGTCTTCTTTGTCCCAAGAACACTGTTTCTCTACAATATAGCCAATAAAATTACATTAATTGTTATAATAACTTTATTTAGTAGAAATCACATCTTTGTTTTGCATATCATGATTCTGAGATCATGAAAGCTTCAAAGACTTGTCCAAAATCACTCAATCATATATGCAGATTTGGGATTTAAACTGGAATCATTTTAATTTTGTGAATTAGTATATATATGTTAATATATCTTGCATATTTTTATGTCTTTTGATGTATTTCTCAAATAAGAAACAATAACCACAGCTTATTTTGGCTTAAGTAATCTTACAAATATTTGAAATAAATTGTATTTGTCTTGTCTAATACACTTCCCTGATGGAAAGTTTAATGACCATTTGTTTCATTCATTTTTTTCTGGAAAACATCATCTAAGTCCCAGAATTGAGGGTTTCTTTCTATAAGAGTGATTTTCAAAGACACTTTGAATATTAGAATTTATCTATAAGAATATATACTGAAACCAGAAAACAAATTTTAAAAATAAAATATGAATTTTATGAATGAAATTTTCTAGGATAAACCTAAAAATCTGTTAGAATTTTAAAAGTAGCCAACAAGTTTAGAGAAATAGAACATAATAATCTGAAATCAGTGGGGAAAAATAAAAATTGAATATAGAAAATTTGATGAAGCCTTTAGAATGTAGGGAAGGAGGACGAGGTAAATATCTAACCAGCGTTGCCTCTCTAATGGTCCAGTTCTACTTTCAACCTAGCATCTTTCGAACCACAGGTCACAGCACACCAATGGTGTGAAATAAAGTTAATGGGTTGGAACCAATATTTATTTAGTAAATCAAATAGAATATGCTATGTCAGAGTAAAACATAACAGACCCAAACAGAATAGAATGGAATAGAAAACATTTGACAGTGTTGCAACTAGTAAGGGTAAATGTATAGTTGAGAAATTTTTGCTTTAATATATGTGTGTGTACACCTGGCTATGTGCATATGTATACTGGCAAGGTATAAAATGTATTTCTCTATGTGAGTTGTGGTAAAAACATTTGAAATCAACTTCTTTAGAACTTATAACTGTTAACACTTGATGTTCATATTAACAACAGAAAATTCTATGTATCGGGTGATACGGATGAAGAAATAATACAGATCCTTGTTCTTGAACATTAAAACACAATAAAAATAGCAACACCCACAACATCAATAATAATAATAGGCTAGGCATGGTGGCCCACACTTGTAATTTTAGCACTTCAGAAGGCTGAGGCAGGCAGATTACCAGAATTCAGGAGTTCAAGACCAGCCTGGCCAACATAGTGAAACCTGTCTCTACTAAAAACACAAAAATTAGTCAGGCGTAGTGACAGAGGCTGATAATCCCAGCTACTTGGGAGGCTGAGGCAGGAGAATCACTTGAACCTGGTTGCAGTGAGCCGAGATCACACCACTTTACTCCAGCCTGGGCAAAAGAGCAAAACTTCCTCTCAAAATAATAATAAACATAAAATTATCATGTGACAGACTTCCAAGTGTTTTACATTTATTAACATTAAGTTCTCACAACTCAACTGTATGAAGTTCTATCATCCCAATTTTAGGGTAAAATTAAGTAAAAAGAACCTAGCAAGTTGGGAAACCAGATTCAAAAACTGGTAGTGGGTCTGTTATCACCCCATGTGCCTTTGCACTGTTTCTTTCCTAGTCTCACAGGGACAGATAGAAGGTAAGTTTGCTTTTGAAAGAAATGAGTGAAAATAGAAATTACTTTGAAAGTCTTATTAACTTGTAATCTATTGATGTCAAGGGTCTGTAGTTTTCAAAGATAGGCCTTAGATCAAAAGAACCGGTATTTTCTTATAGGGCAGCTGGTCCAATACCCTTCCAGTAGCTTCTTAAAGCTGTGGGTGAAGAAGAGTTCCCAAATTCTGGGCTGAGCAAGTGGGAAAAGCAAAATGCTGGAAGTGACTGGAAATGCCTTCTATAAGCACAGGATATGAGAGAAGAGACTCGCTCAGCAGTTAATTGCCATTTATCCATCTATTCATTCATTTAATATAGGCATTTTGAGATCCCAGTCTGTGACTGATACAGTGACATTGCAATATGTTTCTGACCCCAAGGGGCAAGATCTCTGTTCTTCTGGGGCTTATGTTCAATTAGGGAAAGATGGTTGACGAAGCAAATACATAAACAATGATGTGATAACTTTTTCAGCAATGATCATGCTCTAAAGGAACAGAAAACAACAAAGAAAACATATACAATGTACTCGTGACTAGAGGGGGAAGAGTTGCTCTTTTAGTTAGGATGGTCAGGAAAGTTCTTTCTGTGAAAACAATATTTTAGCAGAGACTTTAATGAAGTGAAGGCATAAGAGAGTATGTTCCAAGCAGAGAGAAAAACCCAACTGCAAGTGCCTTCAGTGTCTTTACTGTAACACTTTGGAAATGCTCCTGTCTTGGATCTGTTCACCGTATGCTTCTATTTTTATTTTATTTATTTATTTATTTATTGAGAGTCAGTCTTTCTGTTGCCTAGCCTGGAGTCAAGTGGCATGATCTTGGCTCCTCCACCTCGCAGGTTCAAGCAGTTTTGCATCAGCCTCCAAAGGATTTGGGATTACATGTGCATGCCACCAAGTCTGGCTAAGGTTTTTGGTGTTTTTTCAGTAAGGGTTTTGCAACCGGGTGAGCGAGAGAGAGGGGGAGGGGAGAGAGAGAGAGAGAGAGAGAGAGAGAGAGAGAGAGAGAGAGAGAGAGAGAGAGAGAATACAGCTCCTAGGGGACCCTAGAGCAGGAAATCGTTCAGGTAGGAACAGCAGAAGTTTTAACCCTTGAGTTATTCCTGCCCCATTTATGTTCTCATCCAATGAGAGGAGTTCTTTCAAACCTCCTATAGAGTGATTGATCTTTGACTCTGATACTGGATTGGCTACTTGGTCCACAGCAGCCCCGGAAGAGAAGTTTCTTTAACACAGTCCCTCGGTTTCACTTTGTTGGCCAGGGTGGTCTTGATCTACTTACATCATGATCCGCCCGCCTTGGTGTCCCAAAGTGCTGGGATTACAGGCATGAGTCACTGTGCTCGGCCTGCTGCTAGTTTTAACAGTTAATTTGAATCTGGAAGGCTGGGCACTGACATGCCAGCGGTAGTCATCTCAAGGAATTACGATACTGGGAAAAGAGGAACGCCTTTCATTTTGTGGTTGTGTTATTTGTGAATAATACTACGTATACGTTTTTATTATATTTAAATATTTTTCGTCAATCACATCATGCTTGTATATTAGCTACATTAAAGTACTTACTTTTCCTTTTCATCGCTTACACACTACCTCAGACTTAACAACGAGTCATGGGACTGGCTGAGCAAATACTTAACAGACTTCTTTTCCTGTGACCAACAGGAAACATTTTTGGACAATTTTTTTAAAGGAAAAAAAGCTATTGATTTTTTGCAAACGAACTTGTGTTTCCACGTTTCAGTGAGTTAGGTAAAATCATCATAAACAAATGGACCCTGAATCCCTTGCTCCTGCCCTGATTTTCTGATGTGGTTGCAATGAAAACACAGGCACATTCAGTACAAATGCAGAGGTTCCAAGTTAAAGGATAAGATATATACGACTAATAGTGGATGGGCTGGTGCAGGTGACACCTGCAAACTGGGAATTGCAGGATGGAAAGTGCCATCCATCACTTTGGAGGAGGCACTGGCGTATCAGCAATCCTGCATCATTGCAAAGCAGAGGCTGAGAATCCTTCCAGGAGGAGAACCCATGCTTTTCCCTTTGCACCCAATTTCAAAGAGGACACAGTGAAAGAGTGCTGCCCCAGAGACACCAGCTAGTGATCAGTTTCATAAACAGGGGTATTACAAAGTACAGATAGCTCTGGGATGGAACAGTGCTTTTGGAAGTTCATAAAAAAATGAAACAGTTTGAAAACCTGATAATGAGAATGTTGTGTCATATATCATTTCGGTAAATGTTTCTTCAAAATAATCTTGAGATTTTTTTTTCTGTCTGCTTCTAATATTGTTTTGTAACTTGAAGCCATGATGTCTTTTCTTAATTTGTCTTTATAATTTTGATAAGGCATTTTAAAAAATTGAAATTGATCTTTCTACGAGTAGAAATGAAGGACTGGGTCATTTTCGGGGGAGTTAATAATGCTTCAAAGTGCTGAAATTAGAGAATGAAGCAATCATCTCTCTCGTCAGGCAGCTCCAAAGCATTAAATTTACTCCAAAAAAGAACTAATGCTCAGGTATAATTTTAGCGATGACTGAAACCTGAACTAATTGTCAATTCCAGTTTAATTTATATAATAAAAGGTTTTTAAGTATCCAGAACTCAAATAGATATTCATTATATATTTCATATTTCAATTCCAGTTTTTATTATTTTAAAACATTTTATTTTCTCCACTTGAAAAAAATGATACAGGGGCAGAAGTACCATCAGTGATCATCAGTTAAAAAGCCAATTAGGATAGCAGAAACCAGGCCAGGTGTGGTGGCTCATGCCTTTAATCCTTAAACTTTGGGAGGCCAAGACGGGTGAATCACTTGAGCTCAGGAGTTTGAGACCAGCCTGGGCAATATGCAAGATCCTGTCTCTACAAAAGAATACAAAATTAGCTGGGCATTGTGGGGCATGCCTGTAGTCCCAGCTACTCAGGAAGTTGAGATGGGGGAAAAACCAGACTGGAAGGTTCAGGCTACAGTGAGCCATGATTGCACCACTGCACTAAAAGCCTTGGTGACAGAGCAAGACCCAGCATGGGTGACAGAGCAAGACGAGACCTTGCATCAAAAATAGTAATAGTAATAATAACAATAATAATGAATAAATAGGGGAAACGGGATGCAGGGAACATGGTTATCTGCATTAAAATCCAACTCACTGTATCAAATCTAGCTCTTCAACATCAGGTTTTCCAACTGGACACAAATGCATTCACAACTGTAGTCTGCAAACAGTATCTCTGGATGGAAAACAAAATTGATGCCCCTATTTGACTTCATTTGATCTAGATTCTGGATTTTGAAAAAAATAAACCTAACGGAATGGGGAATCAGCATTTTGCCTTCTTTTTTGAAGTCATGGGCACAGCTACTTGAAGAGGGTGTCCCTACTGTGACATGAATTACAAAACATGTGGGATGGCAGGTTTTGAGTTGTTGTTCCTGAACTACTTTATCAGAAACAAACCCCTAAAATCTAAAATGGCATTTTCTCCAATTCCAGGAGTGTTTCAGTTGAGAAAAAAAACAATGCTAATGTTAATCACTGTAGCATTTTCCTGCCTTCCAACAGGCCCTGGTTTAAGGACCACTTTAGATGCCAATGAAACGTTTCTTGCAGATGTTAATGAAAAACCTTCTGTTGAAGATGGAAAAGTTACTTGATGTGTTTTATTGCCCTAAAATCAAAGTGAAAATGAGCTTCTTATAGACTTACTGAAGGAGCTGAAATAAACATGTAGTTCCAAATGCTATGACTGTATTTGGAATGAGATGATTGAGAAAGTATTTTTTTTCTTTTTCAAATGTGCTTCCAATACTGATTCTGAGACTCTCTGCTCAGAATTAACCTTTGAGAGACTGGGAGACATATGCATTAGTCTAACTAAGCCAGAGAAGTGTGAAAACAAATAAATAAAAATAGAAGCGTCAATGAGCTAGGGATTGAAAGAGAGAAAACATTTACTCTCTTTGCAGGAAGAGAACATTTTTCTTTTCATTGTGATGGATTTGCTTTCAGAGAACCAAATCTGCTGCTGGGAACAATTATAGAAGCTGAATTAAAAAATCATAATGTTTTGTCCAAGCATGGTGGCTTATGTCTGTAATCCTAGCACTTTGGGAGGCTGAGGCGGGAGGATCACAAGGTCAAAAGATCGAGACCAGCCTGGCCAACTTGGTGAAACCGGGTCTCTACTAAAAATACAAAAATTAGCGGGGCATGGTGGTGGGAGCACCTGTGGTCCCAGCTACTCGGGAGGCTGAGACAGGAGAATCACGTGAACCCAAGAGGCAGAGGTTTCAGTGAGCCAAGATCATGCCACTGCACTCCAGACTGGTGACAGAAACTCCATCTCAATAATAATAATAGTAATAATAATTATGTTTCAAAGTGTCAGGAAGATACCAAGATAGCTGAGATTTACACAAGATCTTTTAAAAAAGAAAAACTCGTTGATATGAAGCCCAAACTCTTCTCCTTGAAGGATTTTCCTCACTGTGATTGCAAGAGGAAAGGACCCTGAGGCCGAGCAGAAGCTCAGCCTAAAGTGTCAGCTTAGCAGAGCTTCTGGAAGCCTCAGAGGATTGTGAGACAGGAATTGGGGTTCAGACTTTCCAAGGCAACCAACTCTTGACAGACAGTGATTCCAGAGACGGTGAGAATATAGGGCATAAGTCAAAACTAAGCCTCTGTTTGTCTGTAAAACATTTGCCATCTGTTAAACTCACCAGGGTAAGGTGCTAAGAATGCAACCACCAAGCTGCTTCTATAAGGCTGAGAAGCTGAGCTTAGGCTGTGCTTACAACATGGTCAAACATTAGTGTTGAGGCCTACCCAGAAGTTGAGCCTTTATACAAATAACCTGGGCTCTCTACTGAGAGCACTGAATGGCTATGGCCTAGGGTTAACAGTGAACCAGAAATAATGAAGATAAAAATGAATACTAGGTTCAAGCTCAAATTCCATCAACTTTTGGATGTAAGTCCTCAAATCAACTCAATCCATGGTTGGATGAAGTTTAACTGCCCCCAATCGAACTGCAGGCCAAAGCTAAAACAAAATCTCTCCGGAAAAATGCGACAGCCAGAGTCTCAATTTTTTAATATAAATGTTCAGAATTTTATTAAAGGACAGAAGATCACCAAGGCAATTCTGATATACTGGGCTTAAGAAACAATCGATAGAAGCAGACTCATGGGTTACAACAATTTTTATTTTGTAAATATTGATTCAAGAAATGTGATTAATATATTTGACAAAATATGATTTTTAGAGAAAAAATAAAAATTCTGGAACTGAGAACATAACTGCCAAGTACTCCATACTTTTTCTAATTATCTTTTACCTTGAGTTAGAGTCTTTCCAAAGGATTAAAGTGAGATTTGTAAACCAGCAAACCTCTAAGATCATTAACCCCCAGGATCTTTGACATTCTCCAGTCACTGGGTCTTTGAGATAGACATGTGAGTCTATGTGAAGTGTTCTCCAGAAGCAGTTTCTCTTCCAATCTAGTTCTGGCCTCTGGTTGCAGACCAATTAGTAAATTCACATACATGTCAATTACTCACTCATGCTTTAATGAAATCAATGATGTTAATAGGAATTCTGCATATACTGCACTGTGGCGAGTACTGCTTAACACCATTCAAATTATGGCAAGTGATTGGGATGGGTGTTCAGAAAGAGAATGACCGTACAGGTTGGTGTGGTGAGGCTTGAGCTTTCTTGGGTAGCATTATGGACAATCTCTCTGTGAAGGAATTATTAATTTGGGTGTTCCCATTTTCCATCACATGCAGATTCAGGGGGAAATTATTTCGGCTTTCCTCTCCTGCCTCTTCTTTTAGAGTGTGGAAATAGGTTCAAGTTTTACATCCAAAAGTTGATGGAATTTGAGCTTGAACCTAATCTCTTGCCCAAATCACGATGCCAGGCTCATTTTTGTATTTTTAGTAGAGACAGGGTTTTGCTGTATTGGCCAGAGTGGTTTCAAACTCCTAACCTCAAGTGATCTACCCACCTCAGCCTCCCAAAGTGCTGGGATTACAGGCATAAACCATCACACCCAGCCAAATCATGTATTTCTTAGAAGCGTGTCTGGCACATAATACATTTCCCATCAACATTAGCCGTATAATTCAATACAAAGTTGAGAAGTAAATGAGACAAAATCTCCAAAGGGCTTAGTATAGAGCCAAGAACCTAGGACACAGAAGCTGCCTAATCAATGGTATTTGTTGTTATTTAAAAAGATGTCTTACTTGTGTGCTGTAAGAGAGTATGTGGCTTTGTGCAGAGAAATCTTAGGACCGTCTGCCTTTGTTTCTTTGCTTGGATGAAAATACTGAGATGTCTAAAACAGCCAAGAAGCAACTGTAGGCTTGAAGAGGGATACTAAAATTGAAGTAATGTTTTGGAATTAAAGGAAAAGGATGAAAGAGTGGTCAGATTGCTCTGAATGGGAACTTTCCTGACCTTGGGGTATGTTTCCTGAAAGCTTCAGGAGCTTTTTCTTCTTGAAACATTTAAATGTATCCCTTTTATACCAGTGACAGGGGCATTAATGGAGGAGGTCAGGGCAGGTAGGAGCAGGCTGGGTGATATGAGTCCTGGCCTTGTCAAATGGTGTCACTCTACAGAAAGGCAGCATTAAATTTCTGAATGTCAAGTCAAGCAGTATGTCCGACCTGGAAACGTTTTGCCTTACCATTGCTAGATAATTAAATACTGTCACGGCTCAGCATCTTGCTTAAAGTTAACACATCAGGATTTACATTATTCTTAGCCATGGGCACATTGTTTTCACCAGTTTTAAAACCCTCACAATAACTAAAATGTCCTGTCCAGCCTTTGAGCACACAATTTTCAAAGCGTATCAGCTCCTCGAAACAAATGTATTTAGGCAGAATAATATGTCTGTCACCAAGCAAACATGAATCATGATTTAATGGAGCTTGAAATTACTTTAGTCTGTAAAGCTTGGCGGGAAGATGGGTTTCACCTGCCTGCCCTGTCCATTGTTTATGCCTCCAACGTGACTTCGAAAAACGTTCAGGACTGAAACTAGGAGACCAGGTAAGACTCGTGTGTTACATAACGTACCTCCCCTTTTTCTCCTTTGTAGCACTGATCTTGGGTTCCATTAAAACAGAATTTGTGCAGTTTTCCAGGGGCCGCATCAACAGAGAAAGGAAAAAAACCAATGAATAAATTGGGCCGACTGCAGCTCGGGAGTGTTTGTGTAAATCAGAACATGGTGATTTATAAACACCACTTGCAAATACGACATGTACCCATTTTGAAGATAAATAGAAATACCTAAAAAGAACAACTGCTACTCACAGAATATTAGGACCATAATTCACACTTGTCGTGATTTCCTCAAGTAGAAAACGTCTTTCACGGTCTAAAATATTCATGGCATACCACACCTGTAACTCATGAGACAGCAGAAGACTTTGCCAAACGGACTCCAATTGAACAATACTTCATGCTTTTTAAAAGTGGTATAAAAAGAAACGGTAGCCTACTTGATATAGCCAGCTTTCTGATGACACCTAGAAGCGATAGTTCCCATAGCAATGGGTCAACATTTCATTTCTGTGTTTGTTTTGTTACCGTAAAGCATCCTTTTTGTCCTACTTCCATCTGTTCTGGGAATATTCCCATTCATCTTAGGCTTTCAGAACTCTCTCATTTAGGGAATCACTTGAATATGCTTTGTTGAAAAATGCATAAAGCTTCGGGTATGGTGAAAATTGGTTTAGCAAGACAGTTATTTCCTGAAAGAAATAAAGGAGAAATGGTGGATTTGAAGTTGCATCTTCTAGGAATGGAGATGATAGATGGAGGAGCAGAGAGAGAAGAGGGGGCGGGGAGGGATGAAAGAGAGAGTGGGGAGGAAGAGACCTCTTCTTACAGACTGCAGCCTTAATCCCGGCCCCTCTCTCTCCCTCACCCAGTCCTCTAATAAAGGAGACACAGTCATATTTTGTTTTTTACTCTTTTTATTGTTCTTACTCTTCTTGTTTTAGTCCCTTTCTTCACCCTTTTATCCTTAGAGTAAATCTGTGACACCTGCATTGCCCAGGTAGCTCCTTTAGGTGATTAAATGAGATCATGGTGATGTCTATTATGACACAAACAGAACAAAACAAATCAGTACTATGATGGGAGGTACAGGAACCCAGAGATGGAGGGAGAGGCAGGGGTAGGAACAAGAGCAGGCAGCTTCCTTCCTCCCAGGCACAAAAGCAAAGGGAGGCTGTGGTGCTGACATCCCCACTGTGTAAGGAGGGCTGGAGCCCTGTGTTTAGACACAGAAGAGACAGAGAATCACAGGGATAGCAGAGACAGGGCATCTGGTTTCCCCACAACGTCGGTTAAATAAACATCATGCTTGTTTTACCATTGAAACTGGGTCCCCAAAGAGCCCTGTATTAAAAATACTGTTTATCATTTGTTTACAGGTCTGCGTGCATGTCCTCGAAAACAGTGTTATAAACACCTGGTTGGAGAATGTCCCCAAATGTCCCATCCTGTATCTCCATGGCCTGGTTAGAGGCCTCAAGTTCCAGGCATCTTTTATCTTCACTGCTTTGTCTTTGGATCTCATGACCAAAGGGAGCTGTCACTGTCACCCTGTCACAATGTATATTCTGAGATGATATGAAGGAGGAATACTTTAAATAGTAAGAGCTAACTAGAGGTGAGGGAGGTGTAATGCTGCTGATTCAGTGACGTCTTACACATCTTCTGGACTATCTAGAGGGGAAGAAACAAGTGTAAATAAAACACGATCCCTTTACACTTTTCTAAATACAAATCATTGCCTTTTCCTAGCCAGGTGCCAACCACTGGTGGCACCTGGCTAGGAAAAGGCAATGATTTGTAACACCATACATTTTTTCCCTTCCTAGTGGCCTAGGAAAGTTGCCAAACAATGTTCATTATATTTGAATGCTGATGTCAACTTGTCCCTAAGAATGAAGTGCCTTGAAGCAATTAGGTAAAATCCGGTGGCACAAAAGATTCTGTGTTGCACTTGAATTGCCATCTAACCCCTGAGGCAAGTCTAACACAGAACTGGCTACCTGAAGGAGCTGCCCCAGGCAAAACACAGATGAGGATCGTAAACTTTCACAGGGAGAAGACCATGAGGAGTCCTGCTTCAGCTTTGCCAAGGGACGGGGTCTTCTTACGGCAGCCACACGCAGCCACACCGGTGATGTTGAAACTGGAAATGCTCCTTTGTCCCCCTCACAGGCCATGCGATGGGGTTGGCTCTCTTTGTCAGTCCCCACTGCTCAAACCTCTAGGGGGGTGTACAGAGGGCAGGTTGTGGGGCTCCGACCCCATGGCACTGTCTAGGGGTGGATGTTTGCAGCTGAATCCCCAGTGATCGTGTGTACCCGTGTGCTTTCCTAGTTCACAGTGTATATGTGACTTGTGTTAACCAGCTCAGTTAGACTCTCTACCTTGTCATAAGGACAGAGGGCTTTCTGTATCCCGGGTTCTTGCCTTGGTGTACTGGAAGAATCAGATCACACCTGGGCTTGGAGAATGAGTCCAAAGTTATATTGAGTGGAGGTAGCTCTCTGCTGTTGGGGGAGCCAGAAGGGAGATGGTTTTCCCCTGGATTTGGGCCCCTTGGTACCCGTGCTCTCTTCCTCTGACTGCCCAAGCCAAACTCTGCCTTGTCCCACTGGTCGAAGTCCTGCCGGTACGCAGGCTTCTGTAGCTATGTTCTTCTGCTGGCATGTTCCCACAACCAGCCACTTGTGTCTTCTTCCTCTCACCCTCCAGCAGCTTCTGTCTCTACCTTGCTTGGTTTTTTTTTTTTTTTTTTTTTTGAGACAGAGTTTTGCTCTTTGTTGCCCAGGCTGGGGTGCAGTGGCATGATCTTAGCTCACTGCAACCTCTGCCTTCCAGGTTCAAGTGATTCTCCTGCCTCAGCCTCCCGAGTAGTTGGGATTACAGGTGCCGGTCATGACGCCTGGCTAATCTTTGTATTTTTAGTAGAGAAGGGGTTTCACCATCTTGGCCAGCTGGTCTTGAACTCTTGACCTGTGATCTACCCACCTCAGCCTCCCAAAGTGCTGGATTATAGGTGTGAGCCACCACACCCCACTGGGTCTTGGGTTTTTACAGGTCCAGGGTGTGGGCATGGCAGGCCAGGGTGGTCTTGGAAAATGCAACATTTGGGTGAGAATGCAGAAGTGCCTGCCCTCACCTAGGTCCCTGAGGATAGAGGCCTAGCCAAGGACCATGCCCTCCTCTACCCAGCACTTCCCTTCCTTCTGTATCATTTAAAGGGAGAATGTTATTCCCTTCCCAGTGCTCCCATATCAGTGTTAAATGGCCAGCAGGGATTGTCCACTAGAGAAATGGAAGGGAGAGAATGGAAATGGCCGCACGCACCTCCTCTCCCCCAGACAGCTCAGGAGGTGCAGCAGAATGAGCACAGTCTGCAGGACAAGTGCAGAGGATGTCAGTCCCTCTGCTGTATATTGACTTTAGGACTCAAGTTGTCCATCTTTAAATAGAGGAAGGTGTTTCCCAGGGTAGTGCTAATCATGATCAAAAAAAGTAGGTGATATTTACATATCAGCAGCTGATCTTGGTACTAGGAAAATTGTGCCAAGATCAGCTGCTGATAAGTAAATGCTGCTGAAGCTGCTTATTCAAGGTAATCTGAATTTCCATTTTTAAAAGTGGACTCAAACTCTGCTTTCTCATCAGAAGACATTTTATTTTAAGTTTCTACTCCTTTTGTCTGCTCTGTCACATTTCTGAGCTTTAAAAGCTGTCAACTTTTAAGGAGGAAGCAAGACCCGAAATATGAAATACTGGTGATTGTGAGTAACTTTCAGTGGTTGATGGCCAAAAAAAAAAAAAGAAAAGGCAGTGGCTTTTTAATCTATGGATTTTATTAATCTTCCCGACATCAGTGCCCTTACAACTGCAATGACTGAAAATACCCGTTCTGTTACGAGCTGGCCAGTCTACTTGGAAAATAGGTGGCATCTTCAGGACCTGGGGAAAATGTTTGAGATGGAGGATGGGCTGGCATTGTTATTATTTGTATCATTGTGAAAATGAGCTTCAATTTTTGTTTCGCATTCATCCACTATTCTCATGGTCCAGATATGTATTTGTGGTAACCCAGAGATGATATAGAGGTAGGTAGAATATGCTTCTGGATTTATTAATTTCAACTTGAAGACGTATTCAAAAATTGAATGATCAGGAAATAGATGAAATAGCTAATGAGCATATGAATAACTGTTAATGCTTAAAAAAAAATGCTAGATAAAAGAGCAATGAATGACCTGTCCTCTGTAATTTTAATTCTCAGAAAACCAAAGCTCCTACTGAACACAACTAGAAATAAGATGAACAAAAATTAGCAAAATAAAAAAACTAACATATACAATAAACCCCCATGACACAAGTTCACTTATAGAATAAACCTACACATGTACCTGTGAACCTAAAATTTAAAAAATGGGGGTGGGTTGGGGCTGGGTATGGTGGCTCATGCCTGCAATCTCAGCACTTTGGGAGGCTTAGGGGCAGGCAAATCACTTGAGTTCAAGAGTTCGAGACCAGCCCAAGCAACATACATCCTGTCACTACCAAAAATACAAAATTAGTCAGGCAGAGTGGCAGTGCTCAGCTATAGTCTTAGCTACTTGGGAGGCTGAGATGGGAGAATCCCTTGGACCCTGAAGGCGGAGGTCGCAGTAAGCCAAGATCTCGCCATTGCACTTCAGCATGGGGGACAGAGTGAGACCCTGTTTGGAAAACAAAGATAAAAACAAAACTAAAATCTTTTATAAGTGCAAACAATATATAAAACATTAAGAGGAACTCCAGGTGAGACTCTAGAGGATTAAGGAGACCCTACTAGATCATCATAGTTTTTTTTTTCTAAGTTTTATTTATTTAGGGACGGAGTCTTGCTCTGTCACCCAGGCTGCAGTGCAATGGCATGATGTCGGCTCACCTCACCACAACTTCCGCCTTCCAGGTTCAAGCAATTCTCCTGCCTCAGCCTCCTGAGTAGCTGAGACTATAGGCACCTGCCACCACGCCCGACTAATTTTTGTATTTTTAGTAGCGACGGAATTTCGCCATGTTGGCCAGGCTGGTCTCAAACTCCTGAGCACAACTGATCCACCTGCCTCAGCTTCCCAAAGTGCTGGGATTACAGGTGTGAGCCACCACGCCCGGTCAATTATCACAGGTTTTTAGGCTTCTGTCCTTGGAAGACAATTCCCGAAAATGTGCATAGGAAGCTCGGAGGCTGAAGCTGCCTTCGTCGACTGTGCAAGACAGCAGGACAAAGGTTGCAGGCTAGGAATGGACGTGATCGGGGTCTTGGCCATGTACTCCACACTTTTTATCCAGATCCTGAAAGCCTGCCTTTTGGGACTAAAAGTGTGTGAGAAGTAGATCATTTTGCTAGACTGTCCTGACTTTAAACTTCTCCTGCATGCTGCTTCTACTTTCTGAAATAAGGACGACCTCTGCCTGGTGACTTTTCCTATCACAATGTCAGCAGTGGTATTTATTACACTATTTCGTTTCATTAGTCACCATTAATTGTTTAGAGTGCTTTTTCAAAGTCATTAGCTGAAATCCTCCAGCTCATTCAGCGATGCTTTCAATTAATCCACCTAAAAAGCTCTTGCATCACAACCCGTATGTACTTGTTAACGGGCGATTAGTGGGTAGTATCCAATATCCTCTTCTTGAGACAATTCACAGCTAAGCATGGGTGGGGATAATTTATACACAACCCCCGCGGATTATGCAAGCTTCTCTTTCAAGTAGTAGGAATAATAAAGATTTAACGGCTGTTTTTACATCTAAGGCTTCCCATGTTTTAAGGGAAAAAAGTTTGTATAGCTATGACATATTTAGTCTTTATAAAAGCTAACTACAGTCTTCATGCACAGAGTTGGGGAAAACACCATGAACACAGAACAGAAAAAATCAACAAAAAACAAAACAAAACAAAACAGAAATAGCCCCCATGCACCACTTTGGAATTTCTCACAGAAACGTGAGATGCATCTTTTATTGACGTCTGTGCTCAGTACCATTTCATTGTCCAGTAGCAGGCCCTTTGCTATCCAAGTTTGTTTGAACAGAGATCAGAACTGGTGAGTTTCATGGGGGTGTCCAGACATGAAGCAACAGGAACTGAGGTGGACAGGGAAAGGGCTGAGCTGACTGTGGGTCAGTCAGGTGGGGATGCCAGGATCACAGAAGCTCAGCAAGAAGCTGAATGCGAAGCTGACCTGCAGAGCCGAGTAACAGCATCCTGCTTCTGGAAGGAAGAACACACTATCTAAATTGAATTTCTCTTTCCTTCACAAGGGAATTATTAACCTCCCCATACCTCCATTTCTTTGTCCTCAAGATGGGGGTAATAGTGCATCCATCTCATCGGGTTGTTGGAACAATTGCATGAGATTATGTATGCTTGGCACCTGCCACGCAGGTCCATCTGATCAGTGAACATGAGACCTGGTGCCAATCCCAGGGCCTCTGCACTGGGTCACCTGCTTAGATTCTCATCTTCCAGGTCTTTCCATGGCTGACTAACTTCATTCAGATTTCCCTCCTTAGGGAGATCTTCCCCAAAAATCTTTAAAAACTATTGTCTGGAGTTATTTTTTTTAAATAATATTCACCAGTATCTGAAATATCATTAGCTTGCTTATTGCAGTCTCCTCATCCCTAGAGTGACCTCCCCTGAGGATCAGGACCATGTTTGTCTCATTTCAGCTCAACCATCCCAGCATTGAGCATTGCGCTGTCACGAAGCAGTTCCCAAAGCAAACAGAAATTCCACATGAGTGCATAACTGGATCTGTGACTGCTGGGGGTTAGATCAGCAGGTGCAGGGCAAGGTATAAGCAGCTCCAACAAGGAGAACAGTACACAGAAGGAACCCACTAGGTTAATGCAAGAGTAACTGTGCTTTTTTGCCATTAAAAGTAATGGCAAAGCCAGGTGCCATGGCTCACATCTATAATCCTATGTATACCTATGTAACAAACTTGCACGTTCTGTACATGTATCACCAGAACTTAAAGTATAGTAAAAAAAAGTTTTCATTACATTGATTTTCTATAGGTTAAAAGGGGCCAATTACATGTGTTTTTACTATATTTTAAACAATCAAGTTACTACTATCATCTGCCTGTTCAATTAAATGATGCCATACTCAAAACATGTAAATGATGCAGTTTCATCATGAAGGGATTGAGTCAAATTGAGGGACGGTGTGTTTTCAGTGAATGAGATCTATGAATTGATGAAGGCAAGAACTGTTCTCAGTAGCAAATGGAATCTTACTGTAGTTAAAGAAAGTAGCATGCTTTTGCCTTGCCTTGAAATTAGGCTTTGTTGTTGTTGCTATTATTTTCTGTGTAATCAACCACAAAGTTTAAAACTCTAAAACTGCAGGTATCATACTTGTTCTCTAAACCAACATCTCTCCATAATCTTGTGCCCATAGCTGGCACTCAAATGTGTACTCCAGGTAGTTATTATTCTGGGTACTAGTACTTAAAATTCCTAAATGTCTTGGTGTTTTTAAAGATGATTAATATGGCAGAACCACCGTCAACATGAGGTTAGTGTCGTGTGTTCTCATCTTCCGTACATTTTGGATAAATCACTTCTCTTACATGGCAAAATTAAGCCATTAGAGCTTACTGGTGCCCCTAAGCAGACAGCATATGCCTCAGCTGCAACGAGAGGTGATTTTAGTGGCACCTGCCTCCATGTTAAATTATATTAGACCATACGGTGAAAAACCGTTTCCCACTGTAATTCTCTTTCAGTCTGTCTGGTTGCATGAAGCAGATAATCTATTTGGTGAAGGTGTATTTTTTTAACTTTTAAAACCTCCTTTTAACAAAATGAGAGCCCATTCCAGGTCAGGGATGAGTATCTAGATAGAATTTTTAGTACATTTATTCATTTGTTTTGAATTTGTTTTTATGGGCAGACATGGCAACTTTTCTATTTGGTCTGAAAAAAGGACATGAGTCTTTAAAATCTAGTGACCTTCTTGTCCTTCCCTCCTCTCTTGCTGTAGTCCTGGCCCATCTCAGCATGTGAATGACTGTGGACTCTAGGCTAGGCAAGAAATTATAGCTGAAGACAGAGACTGAAAAGCTGAAATAGCAGTTGAATAAGGAAACTTACATGACCAAATGGCCTTTCACCTATGGTGGAAATCAATTTTGTGATGGGAGGTTGTTTATACCCTCAACTTTGTGATAACTAACTTGTATCTTGTGGCCTCAATGACTTCATTCTGTATCTTCGATGCCATATAAATGACCCGACTTCACTGGTTAGCCGCCAAGCATCCCACTCCCTGTCTTGGCTTTATATCTACAGGCCTCTGTGTAATTTCCTGGTGACGCAGACAGATCTATACCTAAAAGGCAATAAATATATGGGTTTTTCCCATTGTTCTCTATACATGGAGAGAAAACTCAGCTCTTTGTCATTCTCATTAGTTATTTTTTTTTGTCCTTTTTTACTGTCCACACCAATGACTAATGCCCCTTGATCTTATTAATTATTGATTACTCACAAGGGTCGGGAAGGAATAGAGATCCAATAACAGTGGGGAGGAAACTCTCAAGCGTGTTCCCCAGGGAAATACGGTAAGAAAAAAATTCACCGGTGAGCCTTTTGCACAAAGCATTTCATTGAGAATTATAAAGCTAGAGAGAGTCTTTCCATGGAATTAATTGCAGTTGATATTTTAACTAGATGGAAATTGACTAGCATATTATAGCTCCCTTATTACATTCAGCCTATACTGTACAAATGCCGCAAATAAACCATCTGCTCTACTAGAGCTTTTATTCATTATAAATAATCTTTGCACAACTTGCACTGTCCTCTACCCAAGGGCTTCCCACGTGCTTCCTTCCACTGAGTTCGCTGCAGGGAGTTGATGCTGGTGGGTGTTTAAGAACATTGTGTCTGGCCAAGCAAACGCAGTGGTTTTTTTTTTTTTTAAAAGCAACAAGAGAGAGGAAAAAAAAAAACCACAAACCCAAATCTCTACAAAGACTGTTTTCAATGGATCGTGGCTGCTTTATGATTTTCAGTACAAATCAAAAAGTTGACAAAGCTGTTAAGAAAATCGCGGCCGGGCGCGGTGGCTCAAGCCTGTAATCCCAGCACTTTGGGAGGCCGAGGCAGATGGATCACGAGGTCAAGAGATCGAGACCATCCTGGTCAACGTGGTGAAACCCCGTCTCTACTAAAAATATCTAAAAATTAGCTGGGCATGGTGGCATATGCCTTTAATCCCAGCTACCCGGGAGGCTGAGGCAGGAGAATTGCCTGAACCCAGGAGGCGGAAGTTGCGGTGAGCCGAGATCACGCCATTGCACTCCAGCCTGGGTAACGAGAGCGAAACTCCGTCTCAAATAAAAAAAAAAAGAAAGAAAGAAAGAAAGAAAATCGCGTATGTTTTTCTTTCCTGAGGTTGTTTCTACATTCACATCATCCAGACCCACCTTCCCAATCATCGAAGAAGTAATGATATTTTGCAGAAACAACGATTGATACTGTGGAAATAGACTTTTAACAATTATGTGATGAGCAGGTGGTGCTATTTTTTGACTCTGGTAAAAAAAAATTATTTTAATAAAAAGCTGTGCAACCCAGAACTGAAGACATATGATCAGCATTCTCATTTAACCAAGGGTTATGAGCTTTCAGACTTCTGAAAGAGTTGTTTCTTATAGCTTTGTCAGTCTTTTCTTTCCTGTTTTGGAGAGATGATTTCTTCCTTCTACCATTCCACAAGTCCCAACAAATCTTGATTATAGGACAGTTAGGCAGATCCAATATGGAGAGGGGATTTCCATTTGTTATTTAACCTGTTCATTCTGTGCTTTGTTGCAAACATATATTGTTTCGGTAGTTTAAATAAATACTTTTAATAACTAAAATGACTCATGTGTCCTAAGTCTAAAAATTTCCTGGTCCCAATTTAGCTCCACAAATTTGAGACAAAGAAGCTAAGTCTGAAACAAATTAGGCAATTGGCAAAGCAGAACACTGAGCAATACTGTGTCCTGAAGCATCTTTGTATTTGTAGAGTTTGAAGCGCTTTCTCCTTTATAAATGATTTTGTGCTGCACAAGTGGGTGCCCGTGGATACTTGACAGAAATGCCGAGGCCTCTTCAGCACATGGTGTATAAAGGGGATCAAAGGCTCTGCTCCAGTTTCCTCTGGGAGTTAAACACAGAAAGTGGTTCGCTTGTCTGCTGGTTTCAGGCAGAGCCCGCCTGGTTGGGGACTGTAAGTCACACTGAGGTTCTCGGTGAGTACACGGGATGTCCAGGGACCTTCAGAAGCGATTCGTGTTTCTAACTCTTGTAGCAATTCATTCCGTGAGACATTTACTGGTAACAAGAACTTGTTTAGACACATTCACAGAAGCAGAGACAGAGAAGTGCATAAGCATGAATAATTATCTGCAAGAGGTAATTGACTATGTAGATCTCCTGGGTGGAAAAGCACAAAGCCTTTTTCTCGTGTTTTATCCCCTCTCCTCTTGATGAAAGTGACTTGTTTCATGCAGTTGATAATACACCTCAGATTCATCTTCATTAGCGTTGCGTTTAGTAGGATCTACCAGCTCCACGTTTGACACTTTTTATTCTGGTAGGCTTTCAATTAAATTCCATAGATAAAAGGTATTTTTACTTCAAAGACATGTAAAATCATCTTTCGTTAACGAGTAGATTGGGATGACACAGTTTCACAAGACTGTATCTGACTGCAATGAAAACCATTAGAAGTTTCTTCTTTTCAGTCACCGATTGCCGTGTTCCATAAACAGAATGATTTTATTTTCAATATATCGTGGTAAACACGGTCTACAAATTCAGGGCTTGAAAAAAAAATAAACCACTTTGAAATGTGTTCACAGAAGTGTGAAAGAATGAATAAAAGCAGAAAGCCAAGTTCTTCCCATGTTTGTAGCCCATGAAAAAGTTTGTCCTGGTCACATGTACTGCTGCCACTGTGTGTTTTGTGGTGTCTGTTTCTAAGGCCCCCTCAGTATTGCAGCAGACACAGCTTGGGGAGGAGGGAGTGGGGCAGAAGGGAGGGTGGGGCCAGCTTTGTCCTTGACACACTGGCCTGGTCATTCTGATGGTGTGGGGACCCAGTAGGCTCCAGTTTTCTTGACTGAATTAAATTTTTCCTGAACTAAAATAGAATAAGAATCGCATACAACATGCTTTTGGGCCAAGCTTTAGTTTAAAATAAGTCAGGATGAATACACACACACACACACACACACACACACAATTTTGCAAATATTTTATATCTCTATTTTATATATATTTCATAATTATATATACTTATATTTCATATATATCTATATATTATACCTATATTTATATATGTATATATACCTATACATACATGTGAAATTATACCTATCTTTCATATATATATATATATATATATATATATATAGAGAGAGAGAGAGAGAGAGAGAGAGAGAGAGACAGATGTAGATATACATACACATTTGTGTGGTAGGATAAATACAAACAGAAGGAAAAGCTGGATGAAATATTTTGTAGATATTAATGTAGATAGATATAGAGATAGCTCCTGGCCCTGGCCCTCTCCTCTGGCTCGCACTCTCCTGTCCAACATATATATATATATATATATATATATATATATATATATATATATACACGCACACACACACACACACATAGATATATATGCACACACACATACATACACATGTATTTATACACACACATATATGCATATATATACATATATGTATATACCATACATCCTCACTTAAAGCCATTCATAAGTTAACAGGTTGTTAGAAACTGCAACGTTAGGTGAAAAGACATGGTAGGTCCTCAAAAAATGTCATTTCCTTCAACAAGATAAGAATATAATCATGAGAAAAAAAATCAGTTATGTCATATGTCTTTTTCTTAAAGTTTCAGTTTCCAAGATCCTATTAATGACATTAAGCGAGAAATTATACATCCTGACCTTCTTTTTTTTTTCACTTCTCATATTTATACATTTACATTTAAAGTAATTATTGACATGTCAGTGTTTAATTCTGCTATTTTTTTTTCTCTGCTTTTCTTTCTACTTCTTGTTCTTCTGTGTCTTTTTTCTTCTCCTTATGTGGGATACATAAACAATTTTTAGAATTACATTTTTTTTTCAAGATGGAGTCTTGCTCTGTTGCTAGGCTGAAGTGCAAACTCCACCTCCTGGGCTCAAGCAATTCTCCTGCCTCAGCTTCCCGATTAGCTGGGATTAGAGGCTCTCACCACCATATCTGGCTATTTTTTTTTTTTTTGTATTTTTAGTAGAGATGGGTTTCACCATATTGGCCAGGCTGATCTCGAACTCCTGACCTTGTGATCTGCCAGCCCTGGCCTCCCAAAGTGCTGGGATTACAGACATCAACCACTGCGCCTGGTCCCAGAATTTATTTTATGACCTTACTGAGCATATTGCATTGTATGGTTTTCTTAGTAGATACTCTAGTTAGTTAGTTAGTTAGTGTGTGTGTGTGTGTGTGTGTGTGTGTGTGTGTGTAAATAAAAGCAGAAAGTCAAGTTTCCTCCATGTTTGTAACTCTTGTAAGTTCAATCCTGGTCACATGCATTGTCGCTGTGTGCTGTGTGGGTTCTGTTTTCAAGGTACCATGTTACCATATGGACACACACACACACACACACACACACACACACGGTGTCACAGCATACAGATATAGACATGGTACCCCTTTGAATGAATCATAAGAACCTTACTTCTGTTTCTGTTCCTTTGCTCTCCTCACTTTTTTAATATAATTTGCTTACATATCTCCTCTGCATATATTGATCATCACAACAGATAAGTTTTGCTTCAACTGTAAGGTATAATTAAAGACACTCAGGAGGTGAAGGATAGTCTATTTAATTTGCTTCCATGTTTATATATAATGCTTTTTTCTTTCCTTTCTGAGAGTCAACATTTTCTTCTGTTACCATTTTACTTGGTTTGGATAGGACCCTATGGCTATTTTTTCAGGGTACATCTTGTAATATACTCTCCTGGATATATTTTATCAGAACATGCTTTTATTGTCTCTTCATTTCTAAGGGATTATTTCACACCAGATATTGCATTTTGATTTTATGTGTTTTTTTCTTTCAGCATTTGAACAATGTTGCCCCATTTTCTTTTCATTTCTGTCATTTCATATGAGAAATTCATTCCTTCCAATTGGTATTTCTTAATAAATAGTGTACGGTTTCTCTGTTTTTAATCTTCTTTTATTGCTTTCAGTTTTTGAAAGTTTAATTATGGCATGTCTTGGTGTGGTTTTCTTTCACTTTATCTCATTTGAAACATTCTCAGCTTTTTGAATGTGTAAGTTGATGTCTTTTTTGCCACATTTGGGAAGTTCCCAGCCATTATTTCTTTGAATACCGATTCAGTCCTAAACCTTTTTTCTTTCTTTCTTTCTGTGACTCTAATGATAGAAACCTAAGACTTATTGACCCACAGATCTCCAATGCTCTGTTCATTTTTTCCCATCGTTTCTCTCTTTCATTCAAATCAAGTAAACTTCATTCATCTTTCTTCTGTTTCACCGAATCTCTTCTCTTTTGCCTCCACTTGACTAGTGAGTCTATCCAGCTAGATTTTTCTTTCTTTTTTTTTGTTTTGTTTTTTAATGAGTTGTTGAAAAGATGCAGCCTATTCTAACAGGATAAATATTTTTCTTTTTTTGTTTGTTTATTTATTTGAGACAGAGTCTCGCTCTGTAGCCCAGGCTGGAGGGCAGTGGGGCCATCTCTGCTCACGGCAACCTCTGTCCTCTCAGATTCAGGTGATTCTTCTGCCTCGATCTCCCGAGTATCTGGGACTACAGGTGCATGCCACCACGTTTGGGTAATTTTGGTTATTTTTTAAATTTTATTTTTAGTAGAGACTGGGTTTCATCATATTGGCCAGGCTGGTCTTAAACTCTTGACATCATGATCCACCTGCCTCGGCTTCCCAAAGTGCTGGGATTATAGGTATGAGGCACTTTTTTTTTTTTGTATTTTACAGTTCTATAATTCCCATTTGGTCTTTTAAAATATCTTCTACTTCTTTGCTGAGATTTTGTAATTTTTCATTTGTCTCAAGAGAATCATAGTTTCTAGTCAAAGTATTTTTTTTTATGACAGCTGCTTTCAAATCCTGGTCAAATAATTCTAACGTCTGATTCATCTCAGTATTTGTATCTGTGCTTATTTTTTCTTCGAACTGTGGATTCTCTGATTCTTCGTAGGTTGACTGATTTTCAACTGTATCCCGAAAATGGTTACTGTTGTTTGAAAAACACTGAGTCCTATTTAAGTCTTTTCTGTTAGCAGGCATTAGCCCTGTTTAGGTTTGGCATATGTCTGGCTTGTACTTTCGGTATGCGGTTTGACTGACAGTTTAGTTTTCAGATGCTTTTAGTGCTTCTCTATTCTACTTTATTCTTCCGGTGCTGCTGGGCTCCCACCCAATCCCAGCCGATGCCACCTGCAGCTACAGAAAGTGTTGTCCTGGGCCATCTTCAATGGGGTGGCAGATAATGCTGATCCTTGGTCTCCTGATGCCATTGAATACAGCACCAGTGTGGGCTTCATGGTTGCCACTGCAGGTGGGTCGGCCCGCTGGTGCTCCAGATGTGTGGCGATGGTTGAATTGGCTCCCTGGTGCTCCGATGCTGCAGGCAGATTAGCCAGCACATGCCCCAGGTGTCTAGCAGCTGTCTGCTGGCTGCCCCCTCCTCCAGTTCTACAGTCAGAGAGAGGCAGTCTTCTTGGAGTATTTTGCCGATGCCTACTGGGGTTTCCACATTGCAGTCCTTTTGGTACCAGCCTGCGAGATGTGTGGGAAGGAAAAGTGAAACCAAGAGACTTTACCACTTTGTTGTTCAGGTCTTGAGGTCCCCAGCTAGTCTGCCTCCTTTGTTCCACACTCAGAGTCCTTCCATTGCTCTTGGTTGAGTTATATCCAGGATCGTTAGTTGTATTTATGGGTGAAGAGTGGGAGAAAGTGAGTATGCACCTCCTTGTGTTGGTACCGGAAGTCTATATTAGCGCATCTCTTAAAAGACTGCTATGCTTCATCTCTTTCTTTCTATTAACACACTTCATTTTTATATGAACACAATGTGACACAACTAGCAAAAGAGATGGCGTCCCCACACCTGTGCCTCCTGACTGCTGTCATTCATTGTGAATTGACATATATGTTCTATTACCCTGGAACAAAACTAGGCAGAGAGTCTCAATTCTTGTTAAAAAAAAAAAGATAGCTTTCTTTTCAGAGAGAAAAGGATGATGTTTATACAAAAACTGACAAGCTTTAGGATAAATATTTATCTGGCAGGAGAAGAGACTTAGACATCTCAGATTATCTTAACAAAATCATACATAGCTGTTAGAATCCACTTTGGCTAAAGTGGGAATAATATGATGAATAGCAAACATGATATATGCAAATAATTCCACATTATAAATATATGTTTTTTTTCACTTTCCATAAACTGTGGCAATCAAAATAAAAATGATAAACTGATAGGGGGAAAACGTGGCAATTGCAGAGCTGAGGGAGGGCATTTGTGTTTGGCTCCATCAAATTATCTACCTTTTTATTATCCAAGTTAATGGTATTGTGTCTAAGCTTTTGTGCCCTAATTCATTTCCCCAGGCTGCAAACAATTTCCTTGTGCTCAACCAAATTCACAAGTCCTCCTAGTAGATAATCCTGCTTCAGTTTGTTTACCAAATGAGTTTAGTACGAATGGAGCTTCGAGTGTGAAGCCATACACATCTTCCCCCTTCTTCTGTCTCTGCCGAAGCCCTGTCCTGCAGACTCCGACCCTTCCAGTCCGTCTCACAGTGGATACTTCCTGGAGCACAGGACATTCCACGCAGTTCGTATAGCTTCATTTATGGAACATGGTGCAGTTAGAGTTACCAGATGAAGTACAGGAAAACCCAGCTATATTTCAGTAAAAGATAAATAGTGAATAGTTTTACAGTATAGTATGTCTCAAGTATTGTATGGAACATACTTTTGCTAAAAAATATACATTATTTATCTGCAATTCAAATTTTACTCTGTGCATGCACTTTTATTTGTCAAGTCTGACAATCGTCAATTGAGGTCATCGTGTTTCCACCTTCCAAAACATACATGCCAGAGAATATGCATTTTTACTCCAGTTCCAGGTGACTAAAGAAAGTTACGGTAAAACTTAAATGCTGTTTTTCTTAATTCCTTTACTTTGTACTTAACAAATCAAAAACACACTCTAATGTGACACGAAAGCAATGCGATAAGAAATCTCTAAGCAGTGTTATCACATTTACTGTCCAATGCTATTTATGTGAATTAAGAAAATACACACAATATTACAAAGTATTTTGCAGTAAGATGTGTCAGGGTCAAGCACATGTCACAAATATATCTAAGTGGGTGTTTGTGCAGAGGAAAGAGATGAAGGGGAAAAATGAAACAGCAAACATAACAGGGACACGCAAAAACCCTTCATGTTTTTGTGCCATGAGATGAGGAGCACAATTAAATCAAATCTCTGTACTTTTATCCAGACAAGCAGAGAAGAAAAAACAAATAAATTCTTGAAAGAAACACAGTATTTCTTTTTTTTTTTTTTTTTTTTTTTTGAGACAGAGTTTTGCTCTTGTTTACCCAGGCTGGAGTGCAATGGCACGATCTCGGCTCACCACAACCTCCGCCTCCTGGGTTCAGGCAATTCTCCTGCCTCAGCCTCCTGAGTAGCTGGGATTACAGGCATGCGCCACCATGCACGCTATTTTTTTGTGTTTTTAGTAAAGACAGGGTTTCACCATGTTGACCAGGATGGTCTCGATCTCTTGACCTAGTGATCCACCCTGCTCGGCCTCCCAAAGTGCTGGGATTATAGGCGTGAGCCACCGTGCCCGGCCAGAAGCACAGCATTTCTATCCAATGAAGAATATAAAGATACCCTGGAATACATTTGTGGCCCTGTAGCAATGCTGGTCTGAGAAGCACTGACATCGTGTTCACAGACTATGGAATATGTCCATTTGAGTTCCCTGGTTCTGCTACACACTCTCTAAGCCACCAGAGACAAGTTTCTGAGCCTCAGTTTTTATATCTATAAAAGAGATTGCTGTGAGAGTTAAATGAGATAATATATGACAGTGTCTTGATACAAGACCTGACAAATAAATGCATGTAAGATAAATGGTTTACTATTGTTATTATTTACTATTACTACTATTACCATTATTGTTACAGAATGGAATATGATAGTATTGTCTAGATTTCTAATGTGTCTTCCAAACTAGAGTCTAAATTTTACAAGAAAATCAAGTATGTTTTAAGATTTCTATTGCCTCTCTTCACTCCCCAGCTCTCAATAAACATTTATTCATAATTAATTGTAATTGAGTAGTGAGAAAAAATTTAGATGAGAAACATAAAGAGTAGTTTTTAAAAAGATAGAGGGACTCTAGGAAGTGGTGTCATGGGGTTTTAAGTTTAGAGATAAGAAGCCCTGACTGTGATACGAGTAAAAAATTCAGAAACCTACAGGAGCCAGATTCTTTGAAATTAGCCAGTTTTTGGTTCTTTTTTTATCTTCTCGTTTTTATAATTACATAGATATAGAAACTATTTGTTTTCTTTTTTGTCTATAAAAACGTCAGGAGTTCAGGCACAGCAACGTATGGAAACTAACACTGAAGCTAGTTTTGGGGAGGCAAAAGGGAGTGGTGGGGATTGTGGCAATCTGATGTGGATATCAGAACACACCATGTTTAAAGGGAGCATCTGGCTTGCTCAGGTGGGATGGCAGGGCTGGTGTTGCCTGAGCTTTGCTTTTGATAAAATGATAGGAATACATATATTTTTGTCAAATCTCCCAATTTTAAAATATTGACTCAAAAATATCTAGAGGAGTATGCGAGTAAAATAAAAAAGAGTCACATGCCCATTGGACAAAATTGGGCACATCCAGCTGCTGATGTGTGTACTTTTTCTTTAAATCACAAAGGAATGATTCTCTTGTCTGCTATCTTTGTTTCTGATTACAAAACCTGAAACCCAGATGGGGGAAACTGCTTCCCATGGTTAATTGTGAACAACTGGCCAGGATGGGGCAGAAGCCCACAGCCTCCATTTCAGGGCTCAGAACAAAAAGAAGGCAATGGCCTGGGTGGCACTTGAGCTCGGCTTCACAGAGGAGGGATTCTGGAACGCAGGGTCCTGATGAAGAACTCAAGGTTAGAATGAATGCCGAAGATGCTTTTTTGTTTCTATGCTTTTCTTTTTTAAATAAAATACATATTGTTTTTATTTCATGAAAAGCAACTACATTCCCAGGTTGCTTTAGACTTCTAGGGATTCATGGTCAGACCTACTCTGTTTTAGGTGTCTTATCTGTACAATAGGGAGGATGTCATGAACTCACAAGTAGGGTATGAGAACTGAATCTGTCACCTGGAGTGGTGATCCTCACCTCCGACCTTCCCTAAGACAGAATTCCATTTTGTGCATAAAAATTCACCCTTGTAACATGTGCTTATCCAAAATGAGACCAACAGAAGATTATTTTCCTGGCCCAATAGTGCAAGCTAATAAATAAGGCAGATTTTTAAAGCTGTTTCTAATTAATAAAAGCATTATGTTCATCAAAGAGTCATAACTTAATTCTATCTTCTTAAAAGAAGTAGCTTATATTGTTCATAATCGTGTTAAATGTTAACACTGGCATCATGAGTTACTTCCGAGAAAGGGTAATAAACCCCATGTGGCTTTCTGCCTCTCTTTGTTAAAAGGCCATCACGGAAACATGCACATGTGCATTTAAAAAGAAGCCTCAGGAAAATGTCTTTCTTGTAGAATTAAAATTGATCTTCAATAGCTTGTCCCACTTTTGCATTCTCTTTCGTGGATGAAATAGTTGTTCTCCATTGTAAGGCATTCCGCTTTGAGGACTCAGGGTCCAGTCCTGTTGCTATTCTCAGGATTTACTCCTGGTGTTATGCTATTTTTCCTTTGTAGTTTCATTTCAAAAAACATGTTTATAGGCTACTTCTGAGCCACATGCTTTGATTACTTTAATAATCACACACTAAGTATGTTTTCTACGTGCATCTTGGTGTGTGCGTAGTTAATTACATTACATGAAACAATTCATAGTTGAGAAGAAGACAAGGTTAACTTTGGTAAAGGAAAATGTGAAAATTGCCCTCCAATTCTTTTCTTTTTTTTTTTCTTTTTTTGAGACAGAGTTTCGCTCTTGTTATCCAGGCTAGAGTGCAATGGCGCAATTTCGGCTCACTGCAACCTCCGCCTCCTGGGTTCAGGCAATTCTCCTGCCTCAGCCTCCTGAGTAGCTGGGATTACAGGCATGCGCCACCATGCCCAGCTAAGTTTTTTTTTTTTTTTTGTATCTTTAGTAGAGACGGGGTTTCACCATTTTGACCAGGATGGTCTTGATCTCTTGACCTCGTGATCCACCCGCCTCGGCCTCCCAAAGTGCTGGGATTACAGGCTTGAGCACCCTCCAATTCTTTTCTAATAAAACTGTGTGTGTGTGTGTGTAGACACACACACACACACACACACACACATATATATCTGCACTTTCTTTTCAGTCAAAAAGGAATGATTTTTTGTATGTGTGTGTATGTGTGTAGACATATATATATATACACATATATATACATACACTTTTTCTTTAAGTCACAAAGGAAGGATTCTTTTGTCACAAAGGAATGTGACTTAAGTCACAAAGGAATGATTCTTGTGACATTCATAGGTGTATATATATATATGTATATGTGTGTGTGTCTACACACATACACATATATGAATGGAGGGAATTCATATACACACACATATATACACACATACACACACACATGCACATATATGAATGGATGGAATGTGAATATAACACAATTCTCTCTATCCACATACATACACACACACACACACACACACACACACACACAAAGAAAAAAAAAGGTATATATAATACAACAGAATATCCCCAAAACATTTTGCGTCAAGTACTCTGTTAGGCAGGGAACTCCAAATTTGACCAAGATGCAGCCTTTGTCCTGAGATTCTTCTAATCTCCAAGGGAGGTGGCACCCGTGGAAGTCATCATTTTGCAAGGTAGACACTGGTCAGGATAATGATGGAGATGTGGATCTGATGTCCAGAATCTCAGGAGTGTGGACTTCTGTTTCTCCACCGTGAAACAGGAAAAGTCACGCCTGGGGAAGCGCCCCTAATGAACAGACACTTCCTTAGAGAGATGGTACATTTATAACTAGGAAGAGAGGATATATATGTTCAATATAAGAACAACCTTCACAAATGGGAAGAAGAGAGACCTTGGCTGATTTTACCTCTTTAATTCTGGCAAAGGGACAATTGAATGGGTGAAATGTGAACATGCAGTCCTTCCTTTGGAGTGAGTTATTAATTTTGGTTTTATATCTGTATCTCGTTTACCCAGGGTTCAGGAAGTAGTTTGTGATGATAGCTGTATTAGATTCCTAGGGCTACGTAATAAACTACCATCAACTGCTTGGCTTAACACCACAGAAATTCTTGTCTCACAGTTCTGGAGCCTGGAAATCTAGAATCAAGGTTTCATAGAGTTGCTCTCTCCTGGAGACTCTGAGGGAAAGTCTACTCCAGGCCCCTCTCTCTGAGATTCTGACAGTGTCCTGCACACCTTGGTGATCCTTGGCTTCTGGACACATCCCTCTAATCACTGCTTCAGTCTTTACATGACGGCATTCCTGTGAGTTTATCTCTGTTTTCTCTCATTATACAAACACCAGTCATATTGGACAAAGGGCCCATCCTACTCCAGTGTGACTTCATGTTAACCCAGTTACATCTGCAGAGACCCTATTTCCAAATAAGGCTGCACTTCACATTTATCAAGATTTAGGACTTCAACCTTTCTCTTAGGGAGACACAATTCAGCCCATGAAATGGTACTTACGATAAATATTTACGTGGGCTCAAGTACATGCAAATAGCCTGAAGAGTTCCACAGAAAACCGTATGAACATGATGAATTTCCAAAATACAGTGTTAAGTAGAAAATGTTAAAAAACAAAGAATACAAGTGTAAGAACACAAATGCTCTTTATTTAGATGAAAACTGTGTCACCAGCTGATCACTGTATATCTTTCAGGAGTAAATAGGGCGCAAATATCAAATGTATTAGAGTAGTACCTATGGGGAAAAAAGAATGATGGGTGGGGACAGGGATGAGATGAGTGGTTTAAAAAATGGCCCCAGATAACTTGAAATTTGTCCCATTAAGATGTAGATTCTATTTCTCTTGCCCTTGAGTTCCAGTGGGTTTTTGACAGTTTCAACCATTAAAGTATGGCAGAAGTGATGCCTTCAGCATATTTGGTTCTCTTAGGACACTTGCTCTGGAGGAAGCCAGCTGACACATGAGAAGAAGCCATGTGCAAGTTCACGGTCAACAGCCCGAGCTGGGCTACAAACTGACAGCTGGCATCTGCTGCGGCCATGTGAGTGCACCATCCTAGACTTGCGGCTCAGATGGGTCTTCAGATGACTGCACCCCCAGCTGATAGCTCATTTTAACTGCCTGAGATCCCACACAAAACTACTGAGCTGATCCCTTGATCTGCAAAACTATGAGTCAAATCATAGTTGTGTTAAGTATTAGAGTCATTTGTTACACAGCAGTTCTTAACTAGAACAGAAACAGAAACAATGCAATTAAATAAAAAGAGAGGCCCTGAATTGGTGAGTGTTGATAATGTCCTATTACACAGCAGGCAGTATATAGGAGTGAAGTTGACTGAGACAGCGAGGAAGTGGCCAGGAATGTGTCCACAGAGAGAGCACAGGATTGTCCAGAGAGGGCAACTCATCCAAACTCCATGAAACCACGAGCACATCACAGGAGACCTACCGTGAGTGAAATTCGGCTTCCATGTCCCAGGGTTTGTTCTCAAACGCTGACCTAGACACATGTGTATCCAGCTCCCCATCCCTAAATCACACTAGACACACAAGTGCTTGGTGCATTCCAATAGGTGAACACGGATTTTAAGATAATGCCCATCTTGAAGCACCCCAAAAATATCAGACAAGCGCCCCCTATTTTCAATTAAAAAGTTTAATAAAATTACTCACATAAATATGTAGATTTTAGAGATCTAGGTACAATAATAAAATAGCTATTTCGTAGTTTTAGCTCTATATGGTTTAAGATACATATTATACAAAATAACACAGGAACATGGATATGATTTTCCATTTAACTAAAAAAACATTTTTATTCACACTGTTTTGGCTCACATATTAGACTTCAATGTTTTCTTCATCATTCATGGAGTGATCTGACTGGGTGCTAGGAGTCCATCATACTTCTGTCTATGTGTTTGAGAAAAAAATTCGTATTTATATATATTTTTTCAGTATAAGCACAGGATATATATGTATATATACACACATATGTATACACAGATATATACATATACACATATATACACATGCATATGTACATGTATATGCATGTACTCATACATGTATACATATAAATAATGTAGATATGTACATACATGTGTATACATACATGTATGTTTTGAAATTACATGCATATACACATATATGTGTGTGTGTGTGTGTGTGTGTGTGTATACTGTACTTGCTTTGAAAATAAACCAAACTACTTGTATCCATGTGCATTGCATTAAGGCCTTTTTTGTTTTGTTGTATGTGTTATATTGGCAGCTACTTACCACACTGTGTTTTCATGGGATCTTAAACTGCACATAGGAAATGAAATTTCAAAGTGTACCAGCCTGTAACAATAATTACAATATTGTTACTGCATGGCTTTATCTATTTTTTCACTCATTGCATGAGTAGACTTCTTTTAGAATCTAAAATTAGCACCAATAGCGGTTGTTTCTGGTTGACTGGTCTCCTCTAGATGTACTTCGTGTTAAAAAATAATGTGATTGGAAGGTCAAGGCATAATATGCACTATTTTTCTCAGAGTTAATTGAGGGAAAGCTCTATTTTGTATTTGGGCATACAGGGGAATTGTCATCTTCCCTTACTATAAACATTAGCATGCCCTGTGTGTCTCTACATTGCAGGGAGACCCCTGGACTAACCAAACTCTCTTCTGCTCTGATGCTGACCCACCATGTTCATGTCCTGTGAGTCCACAGATTTATAAAGGCATCAGTCATCCCAGGCAGAGGGTGAAAAGGTGATGCTGAGGAGGCCCATGATTGTCAGAGGTTTACCTTTGCTTTCACTAAAGAGCCACTCACGTCTGAGCATCAGACAGCCTAGGTGGAAGTCACTATGAAATACCCACACACGGCTAACTTATTCTGATAAGTGTTGTGTTGTCAGAAGACAAGTTGGTGCCTAAATACACACAACAGACTTAGAGGTAATCTATGATTCATGGCGAAGTTAGAATTATATTCTCATTTTTCCCTGAAATGTACAAATGCCCATATTGTATGTCAACTCCCTTTTGAATCATAATGAGAAGATCATTTCCCTTTAATTCCATCCATTAATTTCTATCTATTTTCCCACACTCATACACTCTGTAAGTGAATAATTACCACATATAGGAGAATAACGATGTATGCACTGTTTGAGTTACAGGGTCAAACCTGGCAGAGACAAAGAATTATTTTGGTAAACATTAATGAAAGTTTTTATGCTTTGGCTGAAATGAAGTAGAGATCACTGTTTGCTCATTCTCCGTTTCCCACACCCTCTAAATCACCTGTCATTTTAACGTAAATTTTAGTAGATTCAAAGCAGGACAAGTGAATTTTGTAGCACAGCTCTGGGTACATCTCTCAGTGATGTGGGCATTTTGTGCCCTTGTTTCTTAGGAAAGCTCTTCTCTAAACTGATCTAGCCAGATGCAGAGCTTTGCATGAAAACATCCAATAGATAGACAAATGGGAAAGGATGACGGGGATCAAGGATGAAAACGGATATTTCTCTTCTGCTAAGAAAAGTGGCATCTTACTACTATCGGTTCAGCATGAAGGGAGAAATGGGTGTCTGCTCTGCCATCTTGTTGGGATGCCCATAGCGGGTAAAACAAACACCACCCTCATTAATTCCATAGGTCAGAGCCAAAAGCTGCGTTGGCCACAATAGTGGTTTTGTGAATGGCGGAGCTGTCACATACCAAAGTGGAATCTGGAGAGAACAGTTGTAAAGTTTTGTGGGAATTCTAATTAGAATAAGAGGGAGGGCTTTTTCGGTTAATTTGTTGTTTTGGTTTGTTCTGTTTTAATGGACTTCTAATGTATGTGGGCACAGACAGATGCACAGTTAGAAAGCAAAGCAAACAAGAAGGTAAAACTGAAATGACTTCCCAAGCTCTTTTTGACAGAAATGTGGGTTTAATGGTAGGTGGCTGTTATGCCATTGGTCTTGAAGGCTACTCATGCCATCATTTCTTGCCTTAAAAGACAACTCTATTTTCTCTGCTCTAGTAATGGAGCCATAAATAATATTATACATACTCTAACTTCAAGATCTGTAACTCAGTTGATCAAATTGTCAGGTTTTACCAAAAATACCTCACCAGGCAATGCAGAAGAGTCATGCCTGGGAATATTTTTTTAATGATTATTTATTGGTACAATTCTAGGATATGACTGAATTACTCTTTTGATAAAACTGTTCTTTTAAAATAATTCTTTTTTTCTGTAATTAGAAAACATATTCAAGTTAAAGGCACAAATGGACGTTTTTTCCTAAGTGCTAGAAATCAAGCATTTGTTTGAGATGAAATGAGTTTTAAAGTAATTGTCAGTCATTGAACTAAAAGTGAAAGCCGTCAGACAACCAGAAATCTGGATTAGCTTCAGATTGATTTGGAGCCAGCTTTGTTTTCATATGTGGTGGCTCAGTTTGATATGCATTCTATTTGAACATGACAAATTCCAAGTATATAAATTCTTGATGCAATTCTCAAATACAACCTAGAGACTTGAAGACAGGACTTAACTGTGTCTTATTTATTCGGGTTTTCCTAGCACAGAACACACAGAATTCATAGTGTGGTTGGTGAAAAGAAAAGGAAAAGAAGAAAGAGTGGAAGAAAGAAGAAAAGAAAAAAAGAAGGAAAGAAAGAAAGAAAGAAAAAAGAAAGAAAGAAAGAAAGAAAGAGAAGGAAGAAAGGAAGGGAAGAAGGAAGGAAGGGAGGGAGGGTAAAAGGAAGGAAGGAAAATAGGAAGGAAGGAAGGGAGGGAGGGAGAGAGGAAGGGAGAGAGGGAGGGAAGGAAGATCAAGGTACATGAAGGAAGTAAGTGAAATGGCAGAAATATTGTGGTCCATGTTAGAAAGCATTGAGGTGGACAAGGCTTGGAGCCACAGATTCTAAACTCAGCTGAGTGACCAACATCACCACTTACCTTAGATAATGTCCCTTGACTCATTTAAGTTTCATTTACAGCTTTTACAGATTAGGAATGGAATCCTGCACTCTGCAGAGCCTGGCTTCCTGTTGCTATTATGATGCTAATACTCAAGGATGAACACGTGGACCCGTGGTTAAGGTTTGAGCCGAGCTGTGTGCGTTTTCCTATCTCTGTTCCTCTAACTGTGCCAAAAACCAGAGCTCATTTCCCTTTCTGTTGTTTCTGCTTTTTACTGACCAGTTAAGTAAACACTGATCGAGTACTGATTATTTGCAATGCGACGGTGGAAATGGGCTCCAGGATTCAGGGGTGATAATGGCAGCAGATTTTCATTATGGAAGTGACCACAGTGAAGACAGAAATTTCTGGCTTCATGGAGATCATATCCTAGTGAAGGGATAGAGACATACCCACCCATCCATCTACCCATCCAGCGAGCGACGGTTGAATGGATTGTGTTGAATGCAGCAATGGAATAATGTCACCAGGTTTGTGGTCGGTGATGACAGTGGCAGATTTTCATGATAGAGGTCACTCCAGAGGGAAAAGCAGTCTGTAGATTACAGACACATTTTCCATTCATTTCTTCTTACCGTAATCATTAAACACAACGGGGTGATGGAAACTGCTGCTACAATTTTCAGGCAGTAATAACAGCAGATTTTCATTATGGAGGCCACTGTAATGGGAAAATAGATCCTGGCCTCTTGAAGATCAGAGACTTCAGTGAGAAAGACACGCTTATTCATTTGTACATACTCAAAAATTGATTGGGCACCCATTATGTGTTTGTTACTTTATGGGGTGTGGTCAATACAGATATAAATTAGATGTCCTGAAGAAAATCACATTCTGTTTTGTTTGTTTGTTTGAGATAGAGTTTCACTCTTGTCGCCCAGGCTGGAGTGCAGTGGTGCGGTCTTGGCTCACTACAACCTGGGTCTCCTGGGTTCAAGGGATTCTCCGGCTCAGCCTACTGAGTAGCTGGGATTACAGGTGCCTGCCACAACCAGCTAATTTTTGCATTTTACGTAGAGACAGTGTTTTACCATCCATGTTGGCCAGGCTGATCTCGACCTCACGTGATCTACCCACCTTGGCCTACCAAAATGCTGGGATTACAGGTGTGATACACTGCACCTGGCCGGAATTCACATTCTCATAGAAAAGACAGACAAGTGTAGAGGGCTCCCATAGAGGTCGCGAGAATCATGATAGAGGTTTGTATGGGCTGCTCTTGGAACGAAAGTAAGACAGGTCCTTATGCAGCCCTGGGCAGGTGGAGGAGCTGGAGAGTGTCATGGGGCTTCCTAGAAGAAATGAGGTCCAAACTGATTCAAAAACAGCTAAGCATAGCCTGAAGAATTTTGAGCAGGGTGCTGCCAGCAGAGGCATCAGCATGTGAAAAGACTCCAAGGAGAGACAACGCAGCATGTTTAGGAGCCTGCACCTGAGCTTCATGTATCTGGGGAGCTGAATGTGGGACCTAATGGGGAGATATTTGGCTGCATACATAGGTACAGGTGAGATAAGGCAGATCTTTGAGGCCATGCTAAGAAATGGGGGATAGATAAATGGTTTGGGCAGGGAACTACATAAGCAGAAGGGGTACTACAATGTTTTTGTCTTTGTTTTTCCAGTTGCAGTGCAGAAAATTGATTACATAGAAGAAAAGATTGATACTGGTGAATATAATGATGGAAGATCTCTGTGTGCAGAAAAGGCCTGGAATTTGATCATTCCTTGGGGTTCTCCTATAAAAGGAAAGAAAGAAAAAATAAAAAAAAGAAAAAGAAGGGGCAGAGGAAGGAAGGAAGGAAGAAAAGGAGGAAGGAAGGAGAGAGAAAGAGAAATGAAAGAAAGGAAGAAAGAGAGAGAAAAGAAGAAAGAGGAGGAGGTAGAGGAAGGAAGGAAGGAAAAAGAAAGAGAAGGAGGAGGAAGGAAGGAAGGGGGAGGGAGGGAGGGAGAGAGGAAAGAAGAGAGAGAACAAAAGAAAGAAAGAAGGAGAAAGAAGAGGAAGAAAGGAAGTGAGGAGGGAGGGAAGGGGGAGAGAAGGAAGGAAGCGGAGAGAGAGAAAGAGAGAAAAAGAAAGGAAGAAAGAAGAGGAAGAAAGGAAAAAAGGAAGAAAGGAAGGAAAAAAGGAAGGATGGAAGGAAATATTTAGAAGAAATCTAAACCAACAGAAGGTGTATTTTAGTAGAGATGGGGTTTCACCATCTTGGCCAGGCTGATCTTGAACTCTGGATCTCAGGTGATCTGCCTACCTTGGCCTCCCAAAGTGCTGAGATTACAGTCATGAGCCCCTGCGCCCAGCCAGTAATGGTATATAACTTTTTGAATAAGTAGGACTTCTGCTATAAATGAGGAATTAATAAATAAATAGGGAGAAAGTAAAGCTTTTTAATAGTGGAATGCTAACAGGTAAGTGTAGAAAGATTACTGATGGAATTGGGAAAATAACCATTTGGCTACCAAAGTAATAATTGATGAAGACTGGAATCATCAATGTATGTTAAAATTAGTAGGTGAATGTTTGATGAGAAATAGGATATTTACGTAATTTAGAATTATCTTCCTATAGGATACTTGTTAATTACTAACTCATTAATGAGTAAAAAATATTTCCTTAATTATCCACTCAATGGAGAAACTTGGGAGGCAGCAATTCTATGCAGGGGATAAAAATGATTAACTCTGGTGATGGGAGAGCTGATTAAAGTTGTCATTGCTATGACGGAATGAGCCGTTGTGACTTTTCATGCTATATACTACACTGAGAAGAATACAATCCTATTTTCCATTTCTGAAAATAAGGGGAAAACTAAATTTAATTATAAGAAAACATCAGAAAGATCCAAATGAAGGGATACTCTGCAAAGTATTGTCCCTATGTTTTTAAAAGTATCAAGGTCAAGAAATACAGAAAGGACTGAAGTTCCTTATTTACCAAAACTAAAGGGACATGATGACAAAAGGTGATGCATGAACTTGACCAATCCTGGACCAGAAAAGAAAGGAGCATGTTTATAGCAGCACAATTCACAATTGCAAAACATGGAACCAACCCAAATGCCCATCAATCAACACAGGGATAAAGAAACTGTGGTATATACATATACAATAGAATACTACTCAGCCATGAAAATGCAAATCCTCATCCAGGTTGCTGCAAATTAATGGCATTTGCAGCAATCTGGATGACATTGAAAACTATTATTCTAAGTGAAGTAACGTAGGAATGGAACACCAATCACTGGATGTTCTCACTCATATGTGGGAGCTAAGCTATGAGGATGCAGAATCATAAGAATGACACAATGAACTGTGGGGACTCGGGGGGAAAGGGTGGCAATGGGAAGGGGGTGAGAATAAAATACCACAAATTGGGTGTGGTGTATACCGCTCAATTGATGGGTGCACCAAAATCTACAAATCACCACTGAAGAACTTCCTCATGTAACCAAACAAACTTGTTCTCTGATAACATATGAAAATAAAAAAATTATCAAAAGGTAAATAAAAAAATACAGTACCTAATGTAAAGAAAAGAAAAGAAAGCAGGAAGAGAAACGTATTTTGCTCAATTGGTGGTGCTGGCTGTAAAACACACTGAAGGCACTGGAGACAAAGTTGTCACAGAGTCTGTTGATTAGACAGAAATATTGTAACAATGTTAATTTTTATTTTGATGGTTGTAGTGTGTCTACATAAGAAAGTGTATATCCTTCTTAAAAAATAGGCATTAAGTTATTTAGGGGTAATGAAGCATAATTTCTGCAATTTACTCTCAAATGACCCAGAGGAAAAAACAATACATAGAGAGAGTATCCATATTAGAAAGAGAAAAGATGATAAGGCAAATGGGGTCAACTGTTAGCATTTAAGCAATTTGGGTGAAGGTTACTCATGCATATTTTTTAATATTGTAACTTTTTTATTCTTTTTTTTTTTTCTTTTGGAGACGGAGTTTCGCTCTTGTTACACAGGCTGGAGTGCAATGGCGCGATCTCGGCTCACCGCAACCTCCGCCTCCTGGGTACAGGCAATTCTCCTGCCTTAGCCTTCCGAGTAGCTGGGACTACAAGCATGTGCCACCATGCCCGCTAACTTTTTATATTTTTAGTAGAGATGGGGTTTCACCATGTTGACCAGGATGGTCTCGATCTCTTGACCTCGCGATCCACCCTCCTTTGCCTCCCAAAGTGCTGGGATTAGAGGCTATTGTAACTTTTTGTATGTTTAAAATTGTTTTTTTAAAAGAAAAGAAAAATAGGAACAAGTTCACAGTTGCTTGGAGTATCACTGGGATTCCAACTCATGCCTTTCTTCCTTCGAAGTCCGTATGGTGCTCACTCTCACCCAGGAACTGGGGATGGGACAATATTGGTTCTCAGCTTTTGATGCCCTCATGATATTTATTCAACCTATATTTATGATGCACATATTTGGTCAATATGTGCCAGTAACAGAAACCAATCGAAAGATATCAGTTCCATTAAAAACTTCCATTCCAGCTGCAGAAGCAAAAAACAAAAACAAAAACAAACATACAAACAAGATCCCTAACCAAAGCAAAGCAAAACAGAAACACAAAATACGAAGGAAAAAGAGAAATATAATAAGAATATAAAAATGTAATAGAAGTTATTTGTTTAGCTGAGGGTTCACAGAAGGCATCTCAAAAAAAGTGATGATCAAATTGACTTCTAGTTGACACAAAAGACAATTGCAGGAAAGTCTGATCAAATCCTTCCTTCCAGCAAGAGGCAGAACGGAGTGCACAGACCACGCAGCAGAGCCAAGCTTGGCTGCACCCAGAGCACACAGCCCCACGGCTGGCACAGAGTCAGTGCCAGAGAAATGGATAGAGGGAGGCAGGATAGGAAGGTGCAGCTCACATTGGGCCTTGTGGGTGTTTGGATGTTTTTCTGCTGGAGTTAGGAAGCAACTGGAAGACTTTGAGGAGAGGAGCAACATGATATGAATTGTTTTTGAAAATTATTCTGAATGTTTTGTAGAAAATACAACCCATTCCCTTGGTTAATTCGTTGTTCATCTCAGGGACTCAATTTCTGTAACACTAAAATGAAAGGGGTGGAGGAGCTGGAGCCTGCTCTCCCTGACAGCGTGGAGGATCTCACAGAATGTCATGATCACCTTGAACTTGAAGGCCTCTTCTCCTTCCGGTACTGTCTTGACTTACTTGCGGATGTGCTCACACTTTGCTGTTCTTCTGAGATCCGGATCTCTGTGGTTGGGGTCCCCTGCCCAGCTGACAACTCGGATGCAGGTTGTTGTGAGCTCAGCCATTGGCTAGTGTTTGGAATGAAGGAAGTAATGATTGCAGTTCAGAGTGCAGCTGGCTTTCTGACCCATAAGCAGCCTCCTTCTGGAGTCGTCCTAGAGTAGAGTTTCTCTGTCGTTTACTGCAAGCTTAATTGGGAAATTCCTTGTGATTGCTGCATAAAAAAACACTATCTTGGTAACGTTGTTATACAAGATGAAGCATTACAAAAACCCCACACTGCCAGTATATGCAGATGCACTGCCCAGAGAAACAGGAGAAACACTAAGTTTCTCATGATGAGATTATTCAGTTCAGAAAGAGGGAGAATCCTTCTCAACCAATTAACAGCAAATCTTGCTTCCGATGGTGCCCAGCAGTCTTGATACCTCTTAAAGAGAAGTTGTTACCGTATCACAATGGTACTCCCTTTTCTTTGCGGAGGGGGGGGCAGGTTCTGACTCTGTCACACAGGCTGGAGTGCAGCAGCATGATCATGGCTCACTGCAGCCTCCCTGGGTCAACAAGCCTCCCACCTCAGCCTCCCAAGCAGCTGGAACCACATATGCATGCCACCATGCCCAGCTAATTTTTATATTTTTAGTAGAGACAGGGTCTCACCATTTTTCTCAGGCTGGTCTTGAACTACTGAGCTCAAGCAATCCTCCTGTCTCAGCCTCCAAAAGTTCTGGGATTATAGGCATTAGCCACTGTCCTCAGCCAATAGCACCTGTTCTAAACAAGGTGCTTGCTCCGTGGTTCGGTTCACTAACCTCTTCTCTCTCTACCTATAATTACTTGCTGGGCAAACTCATTCTGGAGATGATTTAGATAAAATTGTAAATATAAACAAATAAATAACACTGAACTTCCACTTCTGGAAAGATGAAATATTTACTTTATTCTTCTCTAGAAGGACAACTAAAATCCCTAGATGTATCTATTAAAAAAAAATAAAAAATAGCCGGGCGCGGTGGCTCACGCCTGTAATCCCAGCACTCTGGGAGGCTGAGCAAGGTGGATCACTAGGTCAAGAGATCGAGACCATCCTGGTCAATACGGTGAAACCCCGTCTCTACTAAAAATACAAAAAATTAGCTGGGCATGGTGGCGTGTGCCTGTAATCCCAGCTACTCAGGAGGCTGAGGCAGGAGAATTGCCTGAACCCAGGAGGCGGAGGTTGCGGTGAGCCGAGATCGTGCCATTGCACTCCAGCCTGGGTAACAAGAGTGAAACTCCGTCTCAAAAAAAAAAATAAATAAAATACATGAGAAGGCTGTGAAAAATGGAGATAAGTCGACTGGCCAAGAACCACAGGACCCAAGAAACAATATGGTGTTGAGTCTCATGAGTTTTCTTTTGGCTTCATCTATCCCATACTTGGAGCTGAAGAAGTAAGAAGCAGCCCACCACTGCTTCTGTGGCGTGAGTTCACTCTCAGGTGCTCAATTCCCCACTACCTGCCACTCTTTGTTGAAAGGAGCAGCTTAATTTTTAATAGGAAAGAAACAGCAAGTCCGTGCTCCACAAATCTCAGTGACGATTGACTATTACTCTTGAAGATCAGGCTTTTCTTTTATTTGGGTGACTAATGCAGCATCAAAAGCAATTTAATATCCCTGAACTTGGCATTTACAGATGGGATAAGACGGTGGGAGATGTCGAAGCTTCTACGCTCAGAGGTATTTTTTATTTATTGTATGTCGTACACTGCAAGTGCAGAGTGGAGAACTGTATAATGCTGTGCTATTATGTGTGCATTATTGTGCATGTGTGTGTAATTGTGTGCAGAGCTCAGTGATTAGGTTGGAACTCTGAAGTTCCATTCCCTGGGTGCAAACCTCAGTTGTATCACTGTCTTAGTCTGTTTTGTGCCCTTGCTACAAAAGGATACCTGAGACTCTGTAATTTATTTTAAAAGTACATTTATTTGGATTTTTCTGTTTTAATATTGTAACAATGCCAATTTCCTACATTTGATCATTGTGCCGTGATTATGTAAGATGTAAGCGTTAGTGGAAGCTGGGTGAAGGGTGTATTGTATGGGAATTCTCTGTACTATCTTTACAACTTATCGCTATGTCAAAAGTTATTTCACAATAATAAGTTAAAAATATTTTATTTTAAAGCTAAAAAAAGAGTAGATTTATTTAGCTCACGGTTCTGTAGGCTGGGTCATTCAAGGGCACAGCCCTGGCACTGGTGAGGGCTTTCTTGCTGCCTCGCAACTTGGTACAGAAGAAGGTCAAAGGTGAAGCAGGTCACCTGGCTTTATAACAACTCTTTCTCCTGGGAACTAGTCCACACCCATGAGAACTAATCTAGACTCAAAAGAGCTAGGACTCACCAGTGGGAGGACAGCACCAAGACATTCATGAGGGATCTGCCCCCATAACCCAACCCTTCCCACCACCCTGTGTGGCAACCCTTACCACCACTGCACCGTTCCCTGAACAGGTGTGTCTGCAGTGCATGTGGTATGTACTCTTGAATGGCATCAATAAAGCATATGGGCCGGGCGCAGTGGCTCACGCCTGTAATCCTAGCACTTTGGGAGGCTGAGGCAGGTGGATCACGAGGTCAAGAGATCGAGACCATCCTGGTCAACAAGGTGAAACCCCGTCTCTACTAAAAAATACAAAAATTATCTGGGCATGGTGGTGTGTGCCTGTAGTCCCAGCTGCTCAGGAAGTTGAGGCAGGAGAATTGCTTGAACCCAGAAGGCAGAGGTTGCGGTGAGCGGAGATCATGCCATTGCACTCCAGTTTGGGTAACAACAGCGAAACTTCATCTTAAAAAAAAAAGCATATGAATTGCTATATTATAGATGTACATGTTTACAATGTACAACACTCTATTCTGCCATGTACCAATGCTTGTTTCTCCACTAGCTGTTTGAGAGGGGTTGGAGAACAGCCTTGATTTGTGGTGTTTGTCAATATCTTTGGTGTAAATTCTCCTACAATGGATCATATCATGCTGCTAATGCTTTACAATCGACTCAGAAATTTAACAAGCTGTTCCTCTGAGCAAACACAGGTGGCTTAACACACCACTGATGTTTTTGCAGGAGTCATCTTGTGCTTCTCTACTCTTTTCCCACCAGGGACAGTGCTTTTAAGAGCACTCCTGATGGTCTCAGCTTCTTCACTGATTACTTCTGACGTTGCAGCTGAGGAGAGGTCTGTCTCAATGACTTAGTCCATCCGGCAAACTCAGGGTTAGGATTTGTTTGTGTCATTGCCCTTCATGAATTTTACAGTCAATGCTGAGTTTGGGTCATTTTAAGGGTAGTTTTTTTGGTGCATAGAAGAAACGATTTCAGACTGTATGTTCATTAAAATTACTTCATTAAAGTAAAGCAAATCAGAATTCAAATTATATCTAACCATTTGATTTTGACATAAAAGTCTTATTGTTCTGTTTACAAAGTGATTGATAAACATATACATTCTATATAAAAATGTTAAGAAGGGTTTAAATAATGTGATTGCGTAGTTTTGTTTTTGTTTTTGTTTGTTTTTCTGAAACGGAGTCTCACTCTGTTGCCTAGGCAGAAGTGCAACGGCATGCTCTCGGCTCAGTACAACCTCTGCCTCCTGGGTTCAAGAGATTCTCCTGCCTCAGCCTCCTGAGTGGTTAGAATTATAGGCATAGCGCCACCATGCCTGGCTAATTTTTTATTTTTAGTGGAAACAGAGTTTCACAACGTTGGCCAGGCTGGTCTCGAACTCCTGACATCAGGTGATCCACCCACTTCGGCCTCCCAAAATACTGGGATTACAGGCGTAAGCCATGTGCCCAGCCATATATTTAAATGTTTTAATAATTTTTAAAATTTCATATATGTGACTTGCATCTTAAGCAGTTTGCAGGTCTTACTAGAAAACTATCTCAAGTAATTTAATTATCCCAAGTAATTTAATAATCCCAGCTAATAGAGTATATTAAACTACTGAATATAGGAATCTGAATTTCTTATAAGGTATTCAATGATTTTTAAGTATATATTTTCAAATTAAAAGGCACACATTCTAAAATTTCTTTTTTAATTTTCAGTTTACTTGGCACTGGAAGACAAACCTGTCATATAATAGGTAAAATTACCTTAATTACTGCATTTCACAATCCAACTCTTATCAAATCATTCCTAAACATAACACAAAAATATTATTAAAAATAAAAATTAAATGATTTCTAAATTAACCTTAATACATGAATACATGTAGAATTAATGAAATCATTGTAGGATTTGAAGACCCATTAAGAAAATTATATCAAGTTCAACAAATTGCAGTTACAATTCTAAGCAAATTTGTTTGATGGGCAGAGATTTTTGGCCATCTCAGAGTTTGGAGATACAAGAAACCTGCTAGAGTTTCTTTTTCCTTTTTTTTTTAAGACAGAGTCTCGCTCTGTCTCCAGGCACCAGGCTGGAGTCCAGTAGTGCAATCTCTGCTCACTGCAACCTCCGCCTTGTGGGTTCAAGCAATTCTCCTGCCTCAGCCTTCCGAGTAGCTGGGACCACAGGCGTGTGCCACCATGCACAGCTAATTTTTGTATTTTTAGTAGATACGGGGTTTCACCATGTTGGCCAAGATGGTCTCGATCACTTGACCTTGTGATCTGCCCACCTCGGCCTCCCAAAGTGCTGGGATTACAGGCGTAAGCCACTGCTCCCAGCGTAGAGTTTCTATATTAGGGGGATACTAAGTCCATTCTCTTTCTATGAAGTAACCTTCCTACCCATGCTCCTCACATACAAGTCACATATTAGCTAATTTTAGCAACCACTCACGTTGCTTCCAAACTGGTGATATTCAGGTAGTTTTTACTACTCAGTTCTCTCCCATCATGGACTGAGTTTTAGACATTCCCTGCCTGGCTGTGCCGCTTCTTTTGCAGGTATCTGAACAGCATGGGACTGAGGTCTTTACCTGTCCTGAGTTTCTGTTTGTAGCTGTATTCTTGGTGTGAGTCACTGTGATGACAGCAGCACCCAGGACTTCGATGCCCACCCGTTACCTACCTGAAGCTGCTCTTCCTAAGAACAAAAACGTCCTCCTTGCTGAAAATGAAATGGACATGGTTTAGTCCCACAGTGACTCTGTCGTCGATCGTTTCTACTTGGGACTAGAATCTATTGCAGTGCACGCTCCTGGTTTTCCTTCATTCTTTTCTGAATGTGCACCTTGCACATGTGTGGGGTTTATCGTACCTGTGTGGGTTTTTGTTATTTTATTACTATTTTTTCTTTAATGTTCTGTCTCCGTAGACTGTCAAATATTGCCAATGTTGACTATATTTCAAGTCATTATGAGAGAGTATTGGGGAAAAATTTCAAGCAATAATGACACACACCTCAGATAAACCTCGTTGCATATGACACTGCCACTGAGCAAAGCTTGTATAGGTTTAAAAAAATGTTGAAATGGGTATTTTAGGGCATAAAGAGTAAGGCCACAATAATTCCTACCTGACTTCATTTAGTTTATTGGATATTTAAAGGAAGAAACTTTGTTTTGTTTTGTTTTCTTAAGACAGAGTCTTGCTCTGTCACCCAAGCTGGAGTGCAGTGGCAGGATCTCAGCTCACTGCAGCCTCTGCCTCCCAGGTTCTAGCAATTCTCCTGACTCAGCTTCCTGAGTAGCTGAGACTACAGGCGTGTGCCACCACACCTGGCTAATTTTTTGCATTTTTAGTAGAGATGGCGTTTTACCATGTTGGTTGTGATGGTCTTGATCTCCTGTCCTTGTGATCCACTCACCTCGGCCTCCCAGAGTGTTGGGATTACAGGTGTGAGCCACTGCACCCAGCCTAAAGGAAGAAATTGTAAAACTGTTAAATTTTAAGCATTCAATACTCCACAAATTTCACTTAACAAAATGAATGACCTTAAAAAACTAGAAAGGCCGAGAATGTCTACACATTAACATATATTAAACAATTTAGTGAGTACTGAAAACTTCTAACAACTCATCGTTATTAGATTTGTACCATAGGAATCTGGCTCTTGTTGGAGGAGGAGGCACAATAGCACAGATAAAGATGCTTCACTTCCTCACTGTTCTTCTAAATCCCTCTACTTTCCTTTGGTGATCCCAAACAATCCTTTATCTTTGTACAATCCTTTATCTTTGTAATGATGAGTGTCAAATAATTACTCTCGGGCTTAACTTATCCCCCTTTGTAAAGGTGTGTCACCAGATACATCCTAGACTTCTCCATTTGAATGTATGTAGGTGCCTCGAACTTTACAAAAACACCAAAGGTCTCATCACTTTCCTCCTGAGTTTGCTTCTGTTTATGTGTCTTTGTCTTGGACAGAAATGTAACCAACCATTCACCTTCCACCCCAGGGAGAGTTCTGAAGTCAACTCTGAAACCAGTCAAGGCACACCTACCAGTCTCCAGAGCATTCCTCCAATTGATCCTACTCACTCCTCTGCCAGCACAACGATCCCATTTTCCTCCTTAACCAACTCTCCCACCACAGGGGAATAAACACACCACACTGTGGCTTGTCTCAAATGTTGTCTCATTACCATTTATTCTCTATAGTGCAGCCACAACGCTCTCACAAAACATCAGTCCATGCATTTCACTCTCTTCGTTGAGTATCCTGCTATTCTGACAAAACATCCCAGTCTAAATATGTTAGCCAAGGGTCTCAATACAGAGGGTTAGAAAAACGTAAGGCTTAAGAATGCAACCTTCAGTTGCTGAGTCCTACTTCCAGGATTTCTGACTTAGTTGGTCTGGGTGGGGCTGAAAAACATATATACTCTTTAACATGGTAGTAAAACAGTCAGGTTGAGAAAATTAATCAAGTGTCAGGCTGCTTGGAAATTATTATAATATTTAGCTGCATGTGTTCTAATATTTAGTACATTTCACAGCTGTGTGAAATTATCTATATCCCTGTTTCTTCAATTGAATGGCCGTGTAATAACTGTGCCTTCATTGCATAATTTTTGTGCAAATAGAATGAATCCAAAGCCCTGAAACCTAGTAAGTGCTCATTAAGTGAAAACTACTGATATTATTTGTACAACTTTATTTGCAGTTACTGTGTCATATTTTATGTGACGGAAACTTGTAGTTTCACACAGAATGCTATTTCTTCCTCATTCTATTACTTGTGCCTGGGATTAGAAACTCTGGATTTCTGCATTAGTCAGAGTTCTCCAGAAGGACAGAACTAATAGGATATATGTATATATAAAAGGGAGCTTATTAGACAGAATTGGCTCACAGGATCACAAGGTGAAGTCCCATGATAGGCTGCCTGTCAGCTCGAGAGGAAGGAAGCCAGGAGTGGCTCAGTCCCAGTGCAAAACCCTCAAAAGCAAGGAAGCTGACAGTGCAGCTTTCAGTCTGCGGTGGAAGGTCCGACAGCCCCCAGCAAACCATTGGCATAAGTCCAAGAATCCAAAGGCTGAAGAACCTGGAGTCTGTTGTCCAAGGGCAGTAGGAGCAGAAGGAAGCATCCAGCATGGGAGAAAGACGAAAGCCAGAAAACCCAGTCAGCAAGGTCATCCCACCTTCTTCTGCCTGCTTTGTTCCAGCTGTGCAGCATGCATAGTGCCCACCCACGCGGAGGGAGGGTTTTCCTCTCCCAGTCCACTGACTCTCAAATGTCGGTCTCCTCTGGCAACACCCTTATGGACCCACCCAGGAAACAGCACTTCACCAGCCATCCAGGCATCCTTCAAGCCAATCAAGCTGACACCTAATATTCAATCATCATAGCTTCCTTCCTTTCACTTATCAATGATTCTTTCAGACTTAAGTTTAGTCATCATCTTCCCCATGTATACCAGGCTCCTCCCTTATATCTGTCCTGATTGAATTCCACATTGCTTAGTAATGCTGTGTCTAGATGTGTATTTCTTTATCTAAAATGTTAACGTATTTACAATTAAAAAGTAAATACTGGACTGTGTCCTATGCATATCTGTGTCTCCATCCCTTACCTATGATAATGTAAGATGGAAAATACACTCTCATTAGCTCTTATGATTTCCTGGCCTCCTAGACAAAGCCATTAAGTCAGTATGCCACTTTACCATATGAGAAAACAGGCTTAAGATGGCATATATATTATATCATTAATACTCATTAGAAATAGGACCAGAGAGAAGAAAGCCGTGTTTCAGAATAAAATCTCTCATAAAATATTAACTCTAAATAATTGGTAAACTAAGTCAATAAATAAATCAGGAGAGTAAAAACAACAAACAATTGTACATTTTGCAAAAATGATTCTATGTGTATAATGACAGCAGGATTTCAGGATTCAGAACTACTTTGACAAAGCAGATGAGGCTTTTTAAAGAAGTGGATGAATCTGGAAACCATCATTCTCAGCAAACTGACACAAGAACAGAAAATCAAACACTGCATGTTCTCACTCATAGGTGGGTGTTGAACAATGAGAACACATGGCCACAGGGAGGGGAACATCACACACTGGGGTCTGTTGGGGTGTGATAGCAGACACAGGGGAGGGATAGCAGTGGCTGGGGAGATTGGGGAGGGAGTACATTGGGAGAAATACCTAACGTAGGTGACCAGGGGATGGAGGCAGCAAACCACCATGGCATGTGTATATTTATGTAACAATCCTGCAAGATCTCAGAACTTCAAGTATAATAAAAAAATAAAAATAAAAAGATTAAAAAAGTGATTAGTCATTATGTCAAGTAGTATTTAAATCCCAGCTACCTTAAATTTTTGTGATGAAATTTAGAAAAAAAAGAGTCATGTTTTGACTCAAGATAGGCAAAATAATAACTTGAAAGAAAACTTTTTGTTCTAGGTCTCACCAAAAGAGAAAGAAAAGGAGAAAATAATCTTGTAAAGTTATGATTTTTAACCTGACTTTGAGGAGTTTCCTATTCTGCGGATCTTAAGGAAAAAAATAAATAAATACTAAAAGAAGGAAGGAAAGTAGGCAATGCTATTGGAAATTTATCAAGACCCTGCTTTAATGCAGTTGGCAGATGAGCAAAGATAAACCAACACTTTAGGCATTTTTTAGCATAGCATAGCACCCTGTGACAAAGCCCAATCCTTCTTAGCCATGTTCTTGGACAACTTTCCTAGGGGTTATAACTTTTAAATTTCTTTTCTAAAATGGTGATGCTAATAACTATTTTCCAGAGCTGCTAGGGAAAAAATGAGATAATATACAGAGAAAAATAAAACTTTGCAAAGTCCATGGCATATGGAGAGAACTGTATCAACCTTTTTCAAATGAAAGCTCACATATACCTGAAAATTGTGTTCGCATTATCAAACTTTCTTCTTTATAACTGGTGTCATAATAGCTATTTCTATGCCTTCTACTTCTTTAAAGTAAGACTGGCATTGACATCTGAATGAATGTGAATGGCAATTTCTTGATCAAAAAAAGGATGATTATATAAACTATGATTAAATCATAATACTAAATATTTAAAAGCACTTATTTCCCCAATGGATAGCTTCCTACATTAGGAATGAAAAGATTTCTCTTTATCTTCTGACTCACAATGATTTACAGTTGAACCTCCACAAAACCAAGGCATTTTTACACGGCACTTTGTACCCACACAAATATTCCTCCAAGGGTTAAATGGCATATTGAGTAGGATTAGAAACACACTGCTCCAAAGATTGCCATTTTCCTTTCTCTTTCCCTGTATCCAAACTTACAGGTTATAGTTTTAGAACAAACAATGAGAGGAATGACTGTCCCTTAGTAGATACAGGGAATGCATCACCTTTAAAGTCTGTGCCACTAAGATTAGAACTAGGCATGGAGCAAATCTAAACAAAGGGACGCCGTCTACATATTGCTTCGGGTCAGCTGTTGAAGGTTTTTATTTGTTGCAAGTGTACCGTTCTTGAAGGACCACAGTCCTTTCAGTAACTGGCTCCAAAGGCTTTGGCTGACATGCTCAGGTTGTGGAAGTAGGTGAAAAACTGCAGCAGTGTTAGAATGACTGATGAGGAGGCTGCTGTGTTCAAGGGTTAGGTGATGGCCCACAGGCATCCACGGATACCTCCTAAGGGAAGAAAGTGGCTTTGCTCTGTGGAGGAGGATAGCAGCAGGGCCTGGGAGGGGCAGCTTGCCTCTGCTTCCTCCAGGGAGGTTCTTCAATTGCTCTGTAAATACAGGGTTCTGGAGTGCATACACGAACTCAGGAGCAGGCCCATTTCTACAGGCTTAGAGGGGGGGCACACAAAACAACACCAAACATATCGACAACAAAATGAGAAAACCAAGGACAGACGTCAGAGGACTGGGACCCAAGAGATGTGGTGAGGTTGGATATTTTAATGGTGGTGCACAGTGTGGACAGAGAAAGATCACCTCTGGGGAGGAGAAAGGGGGTGTCGGTGTCAATTACGAGTTGAAAGATTGAAAAATATTTGTTTCTCTTTTTTAAGCCGTAACAGAGAATGAACAAAAAAATTAGTGATAGAGATATCAAACTCTACATGGTGTATGTTCCCTCCCTCTCTCCTTCTCTCCCTCCATCCCTCCCTCCCTTCTTTCCTCCCTTCCTCCCTTCCTCCCTTCCTGACAATCTCATTTTCCATGCAATTTTATCAGTTATTTCAAAGCCATAAGTCCTGGAGCCCAGACCTGAAATTGTCCAGCTGCTGCGTGGTGGCTCACTAGCTGCCTCAACCCACCCTTACTCTGCCTACAGAAGTGGGCCCGGAAATCACAACCAGCCAGTGAGAACCTTACTTTATTTTCAGGCCCTGTGATTGCTTCTGGGCTGGATATATTCTCCCTCAGCACCAGATGAATCTGGATTCCAGAGTTTTTGTTAAACTAACGGAAAAAGAAAGAGAAAACAACTTCCTGCTGGTACCACCGAAGGTGTCAGCATGAAACTTTTATGGGTAAACTCAAAGTTCAGTCCCGGGCTTAGATGGAAACCCATGGAAAAATAGGTAAGAAATTGAGGCTGGGTGTAGTAGTGCACACCTGTAATCCCAGCTACTCGGGAGGCTGAAGCAGGAGAATTGCTTGAGCCCAGGAGGTGGAGGTTGCAGTGAGCCAAGATCATGCCACTGCACTCCAGCCTGGGCGACAGAGCGAGACTGCATCTCAAAAAAAAAAGAAAAAAGAAAAAAAAAAAGAAAGAACGAAATGGAGAGAGAAGTGAGTATAAAAACCAATAATTTCCTTGATGTGTTTGAGTTACATTTACATCTTGCTTGAAACCAAAAGAGCCCCTCCAGTGATATCGTTTCTTTGCTTTCATTAAAACTGCATGTCTTAATGATTTGAACGCAAATGCCTCTTCTCATGGTTTATTTAGTTAAATAAAAGTTTCCTTGCATATTAACTTCTCATACAACTCAGAAATAATGCAGCCTACTACAAATATTATAGTGGTGAATCAAAAGTATTTCATGTATGTTAACAGAGCAAAGGGACATGAAAGAGTCTGAATTCTGTACGTGAGCCAGGCATAAAGTCAAGGACAAGGCAGGGAGCTCCCTGGAAGCTGCTAAGATCACAAGCACATTTTTGGACATTCAAATTAATCACCTGATGTTTCTTTTCCCACAGCAACATGCTAAGTGAAGGTCAAATGCTCAAAGCTTCAGGCCTAAGAAGCAAAGGAAAAGAAACCTGGAATTTTTCTCTCCTCACATGTTGAGCAACAGGAACTGGAGATCACTGATGATTTTGAATAGAACAAAGGTGGTGTGAAACCTTCACAGCGTCACCCTAAGAGTCATTTCTGTTATGAAGAAATGAAAACCTCGTGTGCTTGATCTCTTTACATCATGGCCCAACTTCTCCACTTTCATTACCAGCACTTGCCATGTGTGTGTCTGCATGTGTGTGTGCATGTGCATATGTGCGTGTGTTTGAATGCATGTATGCGTTTATGTATGTGTCTGTGTGTCTGTGTCTGGGTGTGTGTATGTGTGTGAATGTTTGTAGGCATGTATGTGTGTGTGTTTCTGTGCCTGTGTGTGTTTGTGTTTCTATGTCTGTGTGAATATGTTTGTAGTTGTGTGTGTGTGTGCATGCTTGTCAGTGGGTATATGTGTGCATGTTTCTATGTCTTTGTGTTTGTGTGTGTATGCATCTGTGTCTGTTTTGCAGGTGTGTATATGGTGTGTATATGTTTGTAAGCTTGCATATGGGTATGTGTTTCTGCCTGTGTCTATGTGTTTGTGTGTGTGTTTCTGTGTCTGTATGAATGTTTGTAGGTGCATGTATAGGTTTGTAGGCTTGCATATGTGTGTGTGTTTCTGTAACTGTGTGTATGTGTTTCTGTGTCTGTGTGTATGTTTATAGGCGTATGCATATGTGTGTGTGCCTGTGTATATGTGTATGTGTGTGTATATGTGTTAATGTGTGTATATCTGTGTATTTGCATAGGTGCCTATATGTCAGTGTGTGTGTTTGCATTTGTGTGAGTGTACGTGTGTGTGTGAGTGTGTTTGTGTGAATCCATGTTTATGATTCTGGGTGGAAGAATCAAAAGAAGCTGTTCCTCCACTGCCTTACTGGGCATTTTGGTGTTCCAGAACCAAAAGCATCCGAGCCATTTAACCATGGTAGCACTTCACCCCATCAATCAGTGGAGTATGGCAGTTCTTTTATGATGAGATAAAAGAAAGCAAAGAAGAAAGAGAGAGAGAAAGAGAGACAGACAGAGAGAGAGAGAAGTCAAGGCAAGCAGCAACTTTTCCTCAAGTCAGAGCATTTCCTCAGTGAGAAGACAGAAAAAAAAGCAAATGCTTATCCATTAGCACATCACTCACCTAGAACTGAGGCAGGACAAGGAAAAAAGAGAAAAAGAGAAGCATGCAGGATATTGAAAAACTTATTCTAAGTTGGCTATTTCCTTCCTGTTCAGAAGTTAGCTTTTGAGAAGGAAGGAGGGGGATTCATGCTGAAAATAATGGTTATGGAGCACAGCAGGGTATTTTTAACTGGGATCTTACTGGGATGGATTCTGAAGGCACGGGGGAGGTGCCGGGATGCCTCTGCTGCCATGCCCCTTCAGGTCCCACTGTATCTATTTGAATCAGGAACTAATTTCGCCGATGTATTGATTTAGGCAATGTTCCATCTTCATTGCCCACAAGATCCTCCAGTCAAACCATACCCAGAATCCCCTTGTGGACACAAGAGAGTCTCAGCTCAGTGCGATTTCTCAGTTTTTTTCTGTGTACATTTAGCAGGTCTATCTTCTGAGACTCTCTCTGTACCATTCTCATTAACAATGACAGATTATGATTAAGTTGCTACAACCTGTGAGGCTATAGGGGAGGCACAGAGGCCCAAATGGAGAATTCGGGCCACGACATGCTGGCTGCCACCACTGTTGGGATTTCTGAGAGGGTCCCTCCCAAATCTCCCCCATCTTCTCCACCGGGTCCTAACAAACAGAGGCATGAGAGATGATGATGAAAGGTCAAATTATCAGCTTTGTTACGGAGAGAGAACAAACTGCATATCGTGGCTGTGGGTGTGTTAGCCAAGTAGACTTCCTCATTCTGAACTGTGGAGTCTGACTAACCATCTCACCTGCGTTCAGGGATTGCTGAACCAGAGGAAGCCTGCCAGGTGTGGAGCAGCGTTAGATCGCTATTTCTGCTACAGGACATTAACATGAATTTAGTGGCTACAAACAACTAAATTTATCTGAAATAAATTATCTGAAAGGACTTTAGTGACAGAATTAGGCAAATGGCAAGTGGTAGAGAAATGGCAAGCTCAACAATTAAAGTCGAAGTTCTGTTCTCAGAGTTTCAGTCTGTTTATGACACCAGGGTACTGTATACTGCAGTGATCAGTTCTGTGTCACGATGATAGTCGTCTGCCTTGTGTTCAGAGTCTACTTGCCCAGTAAATCCACCAGGAAATATTATTAGGCCCAAATATTATTAGGTGCAAAAGCAATTGCCGTTTTTGCCACAAACCTAATATATTGATCACCAAAGATGAATGGGTTAAACTTAAACTCACTGCATCAAGGAGGTCTTGAGAGAATCTTAGCAATGTTTCCAAAGGGGGCAGGCAAAATAGGATAGTTACATGATGTGGGTGCCTGGGCCCAGTTTAGTTAAGATGGGGCTTTTGAAGTCAGAACTGGTTGAATGTTGAATCATCTTTGACTTAACAGTTTAGGACTGGTGGGCACAGACTGGTGAGGGTATTCATTAGTAAACTATTGACTGATAAAAGAACTGTTTACTCAGGTGAGCAAACTAATTCCTAGCTAAACTAATATATAAAATTTTCTGACATATTAAATAGTCATTTATTGGTTGTTCAGTCTTATTTTCTGGGACAAGAAATTTCTAAAAAAAAAAAATGGTTACATCATATCGATATAGGTAGTTTCATTTCCTACCTAGAATAAATCCAGATTCATATTCTTACTGGCTAAGAGGCCTTAAGCAAGTCCTATAATCTTTCTAAGGTTCAGTTTCTTCAGATATAAAATGGGGATTAGAAAAGTTTCTATCTTATGAGGCAATTCTGAGGATTCAATGAGATAATCTATCTAAAACCTTCAGGAGAGTTTCTGCAAAAATATAATTCAATACATAATAACAATACTGATAACACTCAAGTGTCAGGGAATGATTCGAGAATATCTTGAATGCAAAAGCAGCAGGCACCAATCAACACATTCCCACTCTTGTGAATAGGTGTCAGTCTGCATAAGAAAAATGTACTGCAACATATGTTTAGAATCAGTAGAGAGAAAATATTCTTTTAGTCATCTTGAATTAGAGTAACTCTTTTCAATTATATTACTGTCGCATACCCATGAACCACAAGCCTTTTAAGAAGTATGACGTCCAGTTTTGATTATGCAATATATATCACATTGTATCTTTATGTTGTCAGCAAGAATTGCAAATTCACGTGCCCAAAGCCATCTGTCTGTTAAGTCAGACATAGCCAGTTGCTGATAGGTTGCAATGCAAAGCTAATATTGTCAGAATTCTAATTTTCAACAATAAGCAAAATCCACATTGTCTTATTAAATTACCCAATAGAAAAGAAGTTAAATGTTATGCAGGGTGAGCGCAATATTAAGGAAGGATTATTTAGTCATCAGTCTCACAATGTGTGAGACTCTCTGCATACTAATGTCCATCAGCAAAACTAAACATTGAGCTCAGTGGATTTGGGGGCATAGTTTAAAGAATGTAACAATTAACCCAGAAAGAGTGATAAAGGCATTGATGAAGATTAAGCTAGTGCCATAGAGAAGTATGTCTCTACTGGGAAGTTGGAATCTTTTGCTCCTAGTTTACTCTGACAACAAATTCAGGTCAATGATGTGAGATAGTCAAACAGAAACTCAGGGAAGAAGAGGTGCCAAGACAAGCAGGTATGAATATTTCTATAGATTCTGTAAGACATTGTTGTCCTGTGGTCAGGTTCCCTGTGTAATTCTTGTGGCTTTGTTTTACATTCTTCCTAATTTTCATGGCTACTCAAGGATGAGGATGAGATTAGTTAAATTTCAACACACACATTGAAATATCATGTAATCCGGTTTACTTTCTGCAGCATAATTATAGGTACACAAATACTGTTAATAACTCCTTGAGTCTAGTCATAAGGTATTAGTTTGATGTTCATTAGTGAAAAAAAAGAGAATTGTGTGTATAATTTCATTTTTAAAAAATGATGGAATTGTAATTGTGAGGACCTCTGTGATGAGGAGAATTGACAAAGTGGGCTTGGACCTCACGTTTATAAAGTCAAGTTCATTATAAGCGTAAATTTGCAAGAAATCTAAACCCAACATCGATAGAAAAACAAGACCTCTAAAGTCCACTTAGACCCTTTCTTCCACTACTATTTTTAAGATTGCCTTCTCCAAACAAGCTGCTTGGCCAAATTTACCCTCTCTGTATCCCTGAACACAGACAGCACCCTTTCTTCTGTGTCTTCTTCTAGCTGAGAAGAATACTTTTTCCTGGGAGGAGAAAAACAAAACCACATCCCAATAGCTGCATCCTTTTCAGAAGACATGTGATTAGCCAAAAGATAAAAATACAAGGTTTTGGCCAGGAGCACTGGCTCATGCCTGTAATCTGAGCACATTGGGAGGTGAAGGCAGGCAGATCACTTGAAGTCAAGAGTTTGAGACCAGCCTGACCAACATGATGAAATCCCATCTCTACTAACAACAACAACAACAAAAATAGCCAGGTGTTGTGACATACTTCTGTAATCCCAGCTACTTGGGATGCTGAGGCAGAATTGGTTGAACCCAGGAGTGGGAGGTTGCAGTGAGCCAAGATGGCGCCGCTGCACTCCAGCCTGAGCAACAAGAGCATAACTCCATCTATATCTATATCTATATCTATATCTATATCTATATCTATATCTATATCTATATCTATATCTATATCTATATATTATTTGACCCAGAAGAGCATTCATTCCTGACTTTTGTTTTGTTCTTCCCTGAAAAAAAAAGTATTCTAAGACATTCTGGTCTGGGTTATTGGCTTTCAAAACTATACTTGTCTGTTTCTTGACTAATTCTTTTTCTCAGACAAGTAGAATCACACCACACACCTATTTAGTTAACACTGAATCTACTACATGCATGGCTAGCTAGAGAGAGACAGAGAGAGAGAATAACATCATGACATTACTGAAGTCCAGAATTCTGTTTATATTCTTCTCCACTTGAATTTGTCCCTGTGGGAAGGTAAGGCATGAGATGGGACAAGTCAACAGATACAACCCCAATGCTCTCAGTTTCCCAGGATTCTCTTGGTGGGAGCATCTGTCTACACTACCCATAGTTCCAATGTTTGTAGATACACAGCTCCCACCTTAGAAACGGCGTGATTTCTAGACACATTCAATGGCATTAACTGACATCTGCTTCCACCCCTGCTCAGCTGGTTTACTGAACAATTTTGAATTTGGTTCTTTGGTGAACTTTTTAAAAAATATTTTATTTCCATAAGTTTTTGGTGAACAGGTGGCATTTGGCCACATGAGTAAGTTCTTATTAGTGATTTGTGAGATTTTGGTGCATCCAGCAAAATCCTTATCATTGAATGATAATAACCATTATTATTGAAAATGTTCTCATATTTCACAAGGTAAGTCTTTTCTTATCCTTGCTCAGACATAACCCACAGTGGATATTTTGAGTTAATATTTTCTTTTTCTTAATCCCCTCTCCCGCAGCCTCTGTAAAGCAACACATTTTTGGGCAAGAATGCTTGAGTCAGAGAAAGATTTTCTTCTAACTTATTATTGAAAATGTTCTCATATTTTATAAGGTAAGTCTTTTCTTATTTTAGTAAAAATGCCTGTGGGAGGGAGAAGGCTTTTCTAAGCACTATACCTTCACTGAAGAGTCCTTTGATTTTTTTTTCTGGAAGTATCAGACAAAATGCTCAGCATAGTACAGCTTTGTGGTTGACATTTGATTGCCTGCCTGCCCAAGTAAGTGGAACTTTGATTTGTGGCATTTATGTTGAATCTCAAAAGCTGAGCCCGTGGAATCAGAACTTTAAAGTCCTTATGGTTTAATTTCAGAGTCCCTTAATGGTTGGGGCAGCGTGTAGGGGCCAGAGTCCCAGAGTAGAATCAGAACTCTGGATAAGGTAAACACTAGAGTCATGACCAACACTGCTGATTTTCCTCCTGTTCTTCAACTGTTCCTCCCTTGCAGAACCACACGTGGTTTCACTGGGGGCATCCATGTGCCCAGCCCAGGGTTCTGGCTGGTCATGGGTAACCACAATGCCCACATTTACCATCTTGCCTTGCAGTTCCTGATCCACGGGACTCAACAGAGTAGAGGCTAAGGTTTCCAGGAATGATTGCTGGTGTAGATCAAATAAAAACATTTCTTCTTTCCCCTCTTTGATGAATTGCATGCATTCTCATAAGAATACAGCTATCGGCATATGATTCTTAGCACTACTGTAGCATCTTATGACAATGGCATTATAATCATGAATCTGAAACCCAGCCTGCAGTAGATGACAGGAAGAGATGGCAGAGAGAGATGGTACAAACAAGATGTCCTTTCTTTTTCTTTTTATCTTTTCTTTTTTTTTTTTTTTTTTTGAGATGGAGTTTTGCTCTTGTTACCCAGGCTGGAGTGCAATGGCGCGATCTCAGCTCACCGCAACCTCCGCCTCCTGGGTTCAGGCAATTCTCCTGCCTCAGCCTCCTGAGTGGCTGGGATTACAGGCACGCGCCACCATGCCCAGCTAATTTTTTGTATTTTTAGTAGAGATGGGGTTTCACCATGTTGACCAGGATGGTCTCGATCTCTTAACCTCGTGATCCACCCTGCTCGGCCTCCCAAAGTGCTGGGATTTCAGGCTTGAGCCACCGCGCCCGGCCCTGATATCCTTTCATTTTCATAAGCCGTGGAAATGATGCATGCTTGGTACTGAAAACACTGGGAAAAACCAAGAAGGAGGAAAAGATAAGCCATGCCATGAAATCCCATGTTAAGCTTTAAAAAAGAAAATCACTCTTGGTTATTTAAATTTTACCTCTCAGTAATTCTCTACTTCAGCACAGATACAGAAAAAGAAATACCGCATATACTCACTCATAGGTGGGTGAGAAAAATGAGAACACATGGACACAGAGAGGCGGTCTACTATACACTGGGGACTGTTGGGGGGAATGGGGGAGGGACAGCAGGGGGGGCTGGGGGGGATGACCTGGGGATGACTACCAAGTGTGGGTGAAGGGGAGGAAGGCAGCAAAGCACACTGCCATGTGTGTACCTATGCAACTATCTTGCACGTTCTGCACATGTACCCCAAAACCTATAATGCAATAAAAATTTAAAAAAAAAAAAAAAAGAAAAGAAAAGAAAAAAGGAAAACAATAGAACATACATAGTCTTTAACTTTTCTCCTCTATTGTCTTCTAATGACCAAGTTGAAAGAAAAAACACAGGCCACAAACAAAAACAAACGAAAAACCCCAACGCCATTCATCTGAGCTTTAATTTCTTCGTGGAGACTTGGCTGGCCTTCCTGCTGGGTGCTATTATCCTGGAAGTTAGAGATAAGGAGTGGGCCCAGTAACCGTTCACAGAATAATGAGCAGCACCTCTCACTATTCTTGTTTCTCAGGAGCATTGATGAGGATGACTCATAGGCACTTACAGAAAGTGCATTATTTGATTATCTTTAGAGTCTCAAGCATCGTCTCTATGGAGGTTTGGTGGGCTGAGGGAAGAGCCCCTTAAGGCCATGATAATCTAACCACATGACAAGCAAACCTTCAAAAGGACATAAACCCCGTGTGACTTAAGAGTTGACTCTGAATAGTAATGAAAGCAGGCCCAGCAGACTTTTCAGGGCCCTCCCCGGCCACACAAAGAAAGCTGATAAAGGAGCCTTTCCAGTCAGTGCCGCTGATGATTAAGTGGTCTTGTCTGAAGGCTTAGATGTTACTGATGCAGTGGGAAGATGCAAATGAAAAAATAAATAAAAAGGAGAATAAAAGAGTATTAAGAATCTCCTTTAAAATGACTTTGAGGCCAACGAACTTAAAAACATGCTAATAGAAGCGGAACTGAACTGTTTCTTGAAGACACAGTATAATGACTGAGCTTCACAGAATCGCAACCTATTATTTTGTGCATTTTTATAAGTTACGGATGAACATTGTTGAATGTTTGCGTTATTTAATTCTGAGCCCTGTGAGGATGGAGGTGGCTTCTTTAACTGAACCACCAGGGCATAAAGGCAGTTGGAATAGAAAGAGGCACATTTTGGTCAGAACACATTTTTGTTCATAGTGGTAATTGCATGGACATCAGATTAAATTGGAGAAGGGGCAGGCAAAGTTAATAGAAACACATCACCCGCTTAAAACAAGTGCATATTGCGAGGTCTGCAATTAGCTCATGACTTTATTGTAAGCAAAACAGCTTTTATCGGGATTCTTGTTCTTGTGAATCCTAATTATTGGGTAACAGTCAATATTATACTCCAGCTAATTGCAGAAAAGTTGCTTGAATCTAGGCACCTGCCACGGTGGATTGTGCTTACTTCATCTTGTTGCATTTGGGCACAGTATGAGACAGGAGAGCCCAGGTCATCATGAAGTTGTGCTGGGTAGGGGCTAAAAATTTAGACTTGGGAACTATATTTTTTAGGGTTCTCTAGAAGGAGAGAACTAAGAGAATAGATGTATATAGGGAAGGGAGCTTATCACAAAGAATTGACTCACACTATCACAGTGTAAAGTCCCACACTAGGCCATCTGCAAGTTAAGGAGCAATGAAGCCAGTGGTGGATCAGTCAGTCCCAGTTCCAAAATCTCAAAAGTAGGGAAGCCAGTCAGGCACAGTGGCTCACCCCTGTAATCCCAGCACTTTGGGAGGCCAAGGTGGGCAGATCATCTGAGGTCAGGAGTTTGAGACCAGCCTGGCCAACATGGTGAAACCCTGTCTCTACTAAAAATACAAATATTAGCTAGGCATGGTGTGGGTACCTGTAATCTCAGCTACTAGGGAGGCTGAGACAGGAGAATCACTTGAACCCAGGGGGCAGAGGTTGCAATTAGCTAAAATTGTGCCACTGCACTTTAACCTGAGCAACAAAGAGTGAAACTCCATCTAAAAAAAAAAAAAGTAGGGAAACCAAGAATGCAGCCCTCAGTCTGTGGGCAAAGGCCCAAATGCCCCTGGCAAACCACTGGTGTAAGTCCAAGGGTCAAAAAGCTGAGGAACTTGGAGTCCGATGTTCAAGGGCAGGAAGCATCCAGCATGGGAGAAAGATGGAGGCTAGAAGATGCAGCAAGCCTGCTCCCCACCTTCTCCTGCCTGCTTTATTCTAACTGTGCTGTCAGCTGATTGGATGGTGCCCACCCAGATTGAGGGTGGGTCTGCCTCTCCCAGTCCAGTGACTCAAATGTTCATCTCCTTTGGCAGCACCCCCACAGGCACACCAGGAGCAGTACTTTGCATCTTTCAATCCAATCAAGGTGATACTCAGTATTAACCATCACGGCAACCAACCTGCCTGTGCTCAGCTCCTGGCTTTGCGACTCCCTGGCTGTGCACATGTCAGTGTATAACTTTGCCTTGTTGTGCTTCGGTTTCATCTTATGCAGAACAGGGATGATAATGACATTTACCTCAAAGCGCAGTTGCAGACTTGGCCAGTGAACTTTCTCTGCTACGGCTCACCCCACGACCCAGCACCTGTGCTGAGTCCCAGCTCCTGAATCCCAGGCCCCTTTTCCATAACCAGAAAGACTTGGAAGTGCGTCTGTTTCCATTCCCCATAAGCTCCTGGAAAAAGAACGGAAATTGGAGTCTACGATTTATAGGGGAGAGAAAAGAAAAGAAATTGGTAATATCCCAACACATTATTTTAACCATCTATGTGAAAACAGTCTGAGGGCATTTCACTGTTCTGTGAATACATTATCACCCTCAAAACCTGGCTGAATGTGAAGGTGACTCATGCGATCTGCTGATATTTATATGTAAACAAAAGACAGAGAAAATAATAGACTTTCTCAATGATATGGGGATGTGCAGAGGGGATCTTCAGCTATTAGGGGAACACCATTTGGTGCTGTTTTGATTTCCTCTCAAATATGGCATGCAGAGAACAGACCTTTGAACTGTAAACTACAGACAAAATCTTAAGCCTCATAGCCGACTGAATGGACTGTGTCTTGGTTAAGGGGACTCCAGAGAACCTTTAAAAAACTGAATTCCCAGTCATGATAGAGCAGGAGATCAGACATGCCTGGTCACATGCCCTCGCTTTTGCAAATTAGACACAACAACAGACTAGTATTACTGTTAAATTAGACGTCAGAAGACTGGCAGAATGGACCCTTTGCAGCAATAAGATACCAGATTGTTAATAAGACCTAAGGCCATGTCAGGCTAAGGATGAGTCTACATAAAGAGGAAACTATATTCTAACTGCCACAAGAATTTTCTTTTTCTTTAGCAGCTAAACAGGCACTGGCTTCAGATGAGCAATATTAAAACAGCTTGCAACTCATCTACGGCCAGACGTTGACTAACTGACCCTCCTATTCCTTCGGCAGTAACTAGAGCTTTCACAGAACAGGAGAATGATTTCAGTAACTCTCTCCTGATAAGAAGACATTGACTGTGGACTGGTTCTGGCTGGTTTACGGAAGCTGCACACTGAGTGCTTTCATGTTCATGTTCTAGCTTCATCTTGACATATAAAGTTTAATTCTAATACATTTAAATGTTAAGCCTCCATTCCAAAGTGAACGTGGCTTATGTGTAACATGCACGTTTGTTGAACATGCATGCATCAGGATCACCTTAACAAATATCCACAGTTCTTCCTTAACCTGTTGCGTATGTATACTTGGTCAATGCATTCATCGTCAACTTCTGTTCAGCCACTCTTCCTTCAAAGTGCTTGCTTTTGGATTTGGGCCAGAGGTTGTGCTTCCCACCTGCAGGCTGTAATCCCCCTTTTTTTAAGACATAAAGCTCTCTTTTCTAAATGTATACATCGTGTGATTTTTAAATTAGCAGGATGTACAGGAAATAATTTTCCCAAAGAGCTTATTTTTCTCCCAAGAAATGACAGATTATTTTTTCCCCTCAGTGCAAAGCAGATTTTAAAAGACAGGAACATTTCTTCAGCAATGTCATGGAAAAGAGTCTCAAGTTTTTGTGCAGTGATTGTCTCTGGACATATTGAGAGAGGGGAGGGGAGGAATTGTCCTTGGCTCACAATAAAGAGTTAGGGGGTGAGGGACCAGGTCTCCCCAGTTATTTAGCAGAAACTGGGTATTTTCACCTGACATAATTCTGACTGCCCAATCCTATGATTTTTACTGATTTTCGTCTTCTCTGATAATACTGATTGTTGACTCTTTAAGATTTAAATCACATCAACTGAAAGAGTTCAGAAAGGATCCTGAAGAGTCAAGGGGGAAAAGGAAGGAGGAAAACTCATCCTTACTTTTAGAAATAAAAACTCATAATTAATTACAGATTATTTTCTGGAAGGTCATGGAAAATTGCTGGTACAAAATCACTTTTATTGGATTACCGTGTAAGTATATACTATGCCTTCAGGCTGGCTGTGGGGGCATTGAACTGAGCACAAATGAAATTGGCCATCACAGGGTAAAATCTGCTCAGCCACACTGGAATGCCTATTTTCTCTATTGGCAATATTCGTAAGCAATGACTATAGAATTTTATTTTATTAACCAAGGCATCTACTTACAGATAGCGTGGTCAATGCTTTCAACGGTTATTTACTTCTTAGAATTGGTGGTAGGAAAATTTAATAAACAATATGCTAGCCACAAAATTTCCGATCAGTCAGTAAACTAGAACACTGCTCAGTGATTAGAAATCAGACTCGGATCCCACCGCTTCCATTTTTTATCTTTACATTCCTTAAGATAAAAGTTAAATGCTATAACAAAGAAAACCTAAAGTGTGTTAACAATTTAAATAGAATAAAAGTTCATTTCCCACTCGTGTAATTTCCAAAGGAAATGCCCCAGTATAATGGTTACTACAAAGTGTCAACTTGATTGGATTGAAGGATGCACAGTCCATCCTTTCTGGGTGCGTCTGTGAGGGTGTTGCCAGAGGAGATCAACATCTGAGTCAGTGGATGGGGAGAGGCAGATTCACCCTCAATCTGGGTGGGCACCGTCCAATTGACTGCCAGCGTGGCTAGAAAAAGAAGGTGGCAGAAGGTGGAAGGAGCTGACTTGCTGAGTCTTCCTGCCTTCATCCCTCACCCTTTGCTGGACGCTTCCTGCCCTCGAACATCGGACTCCACGTTCTTCAGTTTTTGGACTCTTGGACTTACATCAGTGACTGGCCAGGGACCCCCAGTTCTTTGGCCACAGACTGAAGGCTGCACTGTTGACTTCTCTTATTTTTATATATTTATTTATTTTTAAATTGTGTTTATTTGTTTATTATTTTGAGATGGAGTCTTCCTCTGTTGCTCAGGGTGGAGTGCAGTGGTGTAATTTCAGCTCATTGCAACCTCTGTCCCCAAGGTTCACATAATTCTCCTGCCTCAGCCCCCTGAGTAGGTGGGATTATAGACACCCACCACCATACCCAGCTAATTTTTGTATTTTTAGTAGAGATGGCATTTCGCCATGTGGGTCAGGCTGGTCTCAAACTCCTGATCTCAGGTGACCTGCCCGCCTAGGCCTGCCAAAGTGCTGGGAATACAAGTATGAGCCACTGCTCCCGGCCGGCTTCCCTATTTTTAAGGTGTTGGGATTCCAACTGAGTCACTACTGACTTCCTTGCTTCTCAACTTGCAGACAGCCTATTGTGGGACTTCACCTTGTGATTGTGTGTCAATACTCCTCAATAAACTCCATTTCATGAATACATAGATTCTGTTAGTTATGTCCCTCTAGGGAGCCCCAAAGAATACCCCCAGTCAGTGACTGGCTCTTCTCCAGGGGATGTTTGGGGTCCAGGCTCCCCCGTCTTTGTCTCTTCTTTCTCTAACATGTGGCTTCTGAGGTTGCAGTGCTGCTGATGGAGGAGGACAGAATGCACAGAATCACATATGGGAGCTTCCCCAGGCCAGGTTCGGAGGTCAGTGCCACCGTGTATGCTTCCCTGCCACTGGCTGGGAACGAGTCCCATGACCACAGCAAACTCCAAGCAAGCTGGAAATAAAACAACCAGGAAGGAGAGCAAGTGGGTTTGTTGGACAAGGATCCAGTCTGCTTCCATCTTTAAGATTCCATGCAGAAGGGCTTCCAGCATAATTAAGGAAGGGATTTTAAATTGAAGAAGCAAAAGAATAAATAAAATTCCCATCAGCCATTCCTATGTCTCCGTGTGTAACATGGTTTAAAACCAGAGTGGAAAGGCTTTATTTAACCATAATTTAAAGTAATACACTGCCTTGTAACAAAAGATATAAATGCCACAAATAGATGTCCTCATGTAGTGTTACTCCAGCCTGGGCAAGACAGTGAAATTCTGCCTCAAATGAATAAATAAATAAAATAAAATACATAAAAATAGGGTGTTGAGACACATTAAGTTTACCCTGTCCCTGTGGCTCCTTTGTGGAGAATACCTTTTGGTTTGTAATTAGTGGTAGTCAGGTAACAGCTGCCCACTTGGTATATTTTCCAGTTGTGAGTAAATACAGAACACCTATTCGTTAATAGTCACTTGTTTAAGAGAGAATAAATACATGGACCAGAATCTGCTTGGGGCCTTCAGCCTGGAATGCTGTCAGCCCCTGAGTCTCTCAGCTCAGTAGGCTGCTGGTCCCCCAGAGAGACCCTCTTTGCTGTTCTATCTGGGTGTCTGCCTCTCATTAACTTCAGTGCCACCTGCATGCGGTTCTCCCAACCCAGCTGGTACTCGGCAATTGGGAAGCCGTGCAGTTTTTGGTCTGTGGCCAGAGGACCGAGGCCACCTGGCAAGTCACCAGTTTAAGTCCAAGAGTCCAAAAGCTGAAGAACCTGGAGTCTGATGTTCGAAGGCAGGAAACATCCAGCAAGGGAGAGAGATGAAGGCCGGAAGACTCAGTAAGTCAGCTCCTTCCACTCTCTGCCATCTACTTTTTCTAGCCACGCTGCAACTGGATGGTGCCCACCCAGATTGGGGGTGGGTCTGCCTCTCCCCGTCCACTGACTCAAATGTTCATCTCCTCTGACAACATCCTCACAGACACACACACACCCAGAAAGGATGGACTTTGCCTCCTTCAATCCAATCAGGTTAACACTTAATGTAAGTGTAAAAAATAACCACTGTTTTATCCCAAGAAGAGAGAAGAAACATACATGTGAAAGAAATAACTTAACACATAAAATATATCTCTGATAAATCCCTGCTCCTCCTTTTCTCTGTGCCATGATTACAGAGACCAGCAGTTGTTGGGTCAAGGACAGTCTCCACATCATGTCACTCCATTTCTTTGACCACAGAAACAAGAGTCTGTGGGAACAGCAGTCATCACAATTGGAAGCATATTAGTGTTGAATCACAAAGATTCCATTTTTATTTGCATGGCTAGATAATAATATACCACACAACTGCGCAGTAATAAATGCTTAGAATTTGGTAAATACTGTGCCAGGAACTTCTGGAAAACACATTAGTCTAAGCAATTCAATAATATACATTTTCTTATTTTCCCCACTTTTATATACACATATATATTTGAAATTCAGCACTTATCCATCCATCCATTTGTTAAACGGTGGGTATCTTCTCCATGACCAAGCACTAGAAGATGCTGAGGGTGTATTGCTAAGTTACTTATACAGGGTTCTTGTCCTCATGGAATTTTTGGTATCATGGAGGAGACAGGAATTCATGGCATAATCATATAAACAAATATGACATTGAACCTCAACATCACTGATTATTAGAGAAAGGCATGTCAAAACCACAATGAGATACCACCTCACACCAGTCAGAATGGCTACTATTCAAAGTCAAAAAATAAAAGACACTGGAGAGGTTGTGGAGAATAGGGAACACTTCTACTCTGCTGGTGAAAGTGTAAATTAGTTCAAACATTATGGAAGACAGTGTGGTGATTCGTCGATGACCTAAAGACAGAAATATTATTCAACCCAGCAATCCCATTACTGGGTATATACTCAAAGGAATATAAATCATTCTATTATAAAGACACATGCATGCCTATGTTCATTGCAGCACGATTCACAATAGCAAAGACATGGTATCAACCTAAATGCTCATCAATAATAGACTGATTGCAGACAATGTGGTACATATGCTCTGTGGAATTTTATGCAGCCATTAAAATGAATGAGATCATGTCGTTTGCAGGCACATGGACAGAGCTGGAGGCTATTATCCCTAGCAAGCTAACACAGAAACAGAAAACCAAACACTGCATGTTCACACTTATGAGTGGGAGCTAAATGAACAGAACACACGGACACATAGAGGGAAACAGCACACACTGGAGGCTATCATAGGGTGGAAGGTGGGAGGAGGGGGGATCAGAAAAAGTAACTGTTGGGTACCAGGCTTAACACCTGAGTGATAAAATAATCTGTAGAACAAACCCCCATGAGAAAAGTTTGCCTATGTAGCAAACCTGGACTTGTACCCCCCCAAACTTAAAAGTTATTTTTATTTTTTTGAGATGGAGACTCACTTTGTCACCCAGGCTGGAGTGCAGTGGTGAGATCTCATCTCACTGCAACCTCTGCTTCCCAGTTCAGGCAATTATCCTGCCTGAGCCTCCTGAGTAGCTGGGATTACAGGCACACACCACCATGCTCAGCTAATTTTTGTGTTTTTAGTAGAGATGGAGTGTCACTGTGTTGGCCAGGCTGGTCTCAAACTCCTGACTTTAAGTGATCCACTTGTCTCAGCCTCCCAAAGTGCTGGGATTACAGGAGTAAGCCACCACACCCAGCATTAAAAGTATTTTAAAAAAATAAAAAAAGCTACAGCATTCAGAAAGTCTAAGAGGTTGAAATCTGATTGAGTTTGAGATGACAACAAATACAACTTACTGAAAGGGAAGTATATTTGATCTAAGATCTCATGGATAAGTGAGAGTCAGTGAAGCAAAAGAAGAACAGCATTCCAGGCAGAGGGAACAGCATGTGCGAAGGCTCTGAGACTGGAGAATACCAAAAAGGAACCAGCCCAGCAGGAGTTGTCATCACCATCATTTTATAAATGGGAAAACCAAGACCCAGAGACATTCAGCCACATGTCTAAGATCACATGGCTTGTAACTGATAAAGCCAGAGTTTGAATTTGGATGTTTTGAGTTCAAATCTTGTATTTTTCTACTCCGATATCATTACGGCATCAGTTGTCATCTTTTGTCTTTAGGTAGTTTAACGTTTAAAATCATATTCATCTGCAAAAAATAGAAACACAACCAAAAAAGTTCAAGTAAATATTTGGTTTAGCTTACTCGTGTTAGACATGTGATCAGACAAAGCTTCCTCCAGTTTTTGCTTCACCATCTATTTTAGCTCTTGGACTCAGGGTTGCAAATAGCTGCTGTACCTACAGGCATAAGGTCTTATTTCGATGGAGACAAAGAAAGACAGAAATAAAGAAGGAGAAGGAAGAGAAGAAAAAAAAATTTGTGGAAACCGAATCTGTTACCCTTTATTCTCAGAGAGACTGGAATGTTTCCAGAGATGCATATAATCAGTTTCCACTTACAGTGGCTGCTTTCTACAGTGTCTCCTGACTGCAGGGAGATGGATAAATTGCACAGTATTGTCGCCACCTTGCAAAACATTAGCACTTTGGAGTAAAGAAGAATGTAGAATGATGATTTGTGGGTGATAAGGGCATCTTCCAGGAAGAAACAAGTTGTAACTGGGCACAGCAGGGATCTTCCTTGGGAGTGCTTCTAAGCCACTTGCACCAGGTGCCACTCTCCTAGGAGGCAATTATGAAGGGGTTTGCAGGATAACACTAGTGACTTGCTGCCTTTGGTGTGAATAAGCAGCTCAAAGAAACTTCTCCTAGGTCATCACTTTCGGGACCTGCCAACATGTTTAGTGGACACTATCTCGGTTGGGTGACCCTCCTATCCTTTGCTTCTTTTTTCTAGCATTACTCTGTATTGTATGGGGTGGTGCCTAATTCCAGACTGAATTTCCCAGGTACTCCAGAGATCATCAGGGAGGAGACAGGGAAAATCCAGGACCTTCCTCTTCTACCCTCTCTGCCTGATGAAACATCTTTGTCAAAATGCTCCCAGCATCTCCTACCTGGCTCCAACTCTCCAAAAGAGGTTCGCTTTCATTCCAACTTCTGAAGGCCAGCCCTGCTCCTGGCTCTAATGAAATTCTATCTCCCCTCTGTTTCTCCAGCTGAGAGGTGCCAATGGCTTCCTCTGGTTGCTGACAGAGTTGATTGGATCCTCCTTCACAAGTTTCCAAGGCTGAATACACTTTTCAAAATCCATCAAAGAGAATGTCTTTCTTTAACCCTCATTGGAGAGATGTTTCAACCATAAACTGCCCGTAGGAGTAACGTGATACTGCTTGATTCCACAACCATTCATGTGATTTGGGAGCATGGTTTTGCTTGATGTGTACATTCTTAACATGATTAATAGAATTGCAGAGGTGACAGAATAAAGAGAAATTGTATAGCTCCTTGAAAGCCTGTCCATGCATTTATTTCCCCAGACAGACCAGCTTCATGCCTTCTCACGGAGGCATCTATTACAAATGGAAGGCAGGATGAAGGATACAGAGAGTAGAAAAATGAGAGCAGTGAAGTGTTGATTCAAAAAGACAAAAAAATGTAAAATAAAAGGATTTTGCATTCTAAAAATCCACGTGAGGCTTCTAGGAAAAAGCCACTGGGGGAATTTTATCCGTATGAACTGCCAGAAATTCTGTTTTAGCGTGCCTCTCAAGAGAACATTTTGCTTAAAAGGCAGAAAATACACGTCTAATCAAAGGGAAACCTTATATTCACGTCTGCTTTTAAATGAAAGCCTCAAAATAGAAATTGTTTGCCTGTACTGTAGGTCTGAATGACACTTCAGCTGGGGTGTGCTGACAAGTGTTTAATAATTGACTCTCTGGTTAGAAAACCCTCTGGTTTACAGTTGGCCATTTTCTTTAGTGTAACTATTTTCATGCCGGCCAGTTTCAGACAACTGCCATGACAGTGCTGAGCACGGAGTTGGGAAGAGACACAAAGGAGCCCAGCATTGCGTAGGATCACCACCCTTCATACACAATAGATGCACACCAAAGAGAAACAAGCTCAGTATCACAGACATGAAGTTAGTAAAACAATTAGAAGGAAAAAGCCTTGAATTTTTATTTAAAGAAATAAGTAATAAAAATTTGTTTCTTCTGGTTTTAATGAACTTTGTTTAGTTGCAAGTTTATACTGCTGTCAAGAACTGATTACTTCCTAAAAAGTCAATTACTTCAAGTTATTCAAGGGAAGGGCCTCTTCAGCTTTCATGCTTAGGTAGTTCAAACTGATAGCAGTGATATTAATCTTATTAATCACTACAAACTGTAGTGATATTAATCTTACCTTCTGTATTAGTTCTTTTTCTCAATGCTGTAAATGTCCACCTGAGACTGGATAATTTATAAAGAAAGGAGGTTTAATTGACTCAGTTCTGCATGGCTGGGGAGGCCTCAGGAAACTTGCAATCATGACGGAAGGTGAAGGGGAAGAAAGTAACATCTTATATACGTCAGGAAAGAGAGAGAGAGGAGACAGAGAGACTCAGGAGAGAGAGAGAGAGAGAGAGAGAGAGAGAGAGAGAGAGAGAGAGAGAGAAATAATACCGGACACTTTTCAAACAATGAGAAGAGCTTGAGGAAAACCATCCCAATGATCTAATCACCTCCCACTAGGGCTCTCTGTTGATACATGGGGATTATGAGGATTAAAATTTGAGATGAGATTTGTGATACTGCTTTTGTGATAAACTTTTCCCATGGGGATGCAAAGCCTATATCACCTTCTTTATTTTTTTAATTGAATTTTGCTTTTAATTGTATAGCTGTGTTTGGTTTCATATCCCTGTAGTATGTTCTCATATATTCCTGGGAACTCAAATAATTGACTCTCCCTCTTCCCTCTGTGGGTTTGCTGCTTAGTGTCATTTCTCATCAGCTTGGAAAACTTCTAGAAAGTTCCAGGCTCCCTGCTGTGTCTGAAAACAGACCCGGATGAAAGTAATACAACATGAAATATTTTACGAAACTTTTTTCTTATACAATGACTAGGAGATGGTGAGAGTTATTCTTCCTCTTTAAATATACTAAGTGTGGTGTAGAGTAGAAAACGCTCCAATCTGGTAATGGAGTAAAGGTCGAGTGATGACTTGGGTGCCTATCATGTTAAATTTATGTAGCCTCATAAAACTCTCTCTCCCAATTATGGCCCTTTCTGGCATCTCAGTTCAATGTGGTCCACGGTGAAGAGAGAGTTTCTTGGCAACAATATTGTGCTTTTATTTCCAAAATAACTGTTGATTTGAAGACTGTAGACCGCATCTTCCTCAATTTTTCAACCAAATGAACTCAGTGGTTTCTTAAACCTAATTTTACACTATGGCTAGAGACCAAAGGTTGTGCCTTTCCTTTGAATATTTCCATTGTAAAAGGAGCAGAACTCCAATTTCATGGTCTGCAAAACCTTCAGAGGGAGAATTGTAAACAGGGAACAACACCATGATCTCCCTTGAAAAATCTGAAGCAGAATATTCAAATTGGTTTCACATGTTATATCTTCATATTTCACTCAATTCTTGCTATTGCAGGTCGAAGAGTAGAAATATTAAGGACATCGCAGGAAACACTGCAATCCTTTTTTCAATCGAGGTCTTACTTTAGGCAAAATTTTCAAGAAGGTACAGACTGCTTCTGGTACCTGATTTTGCCTTTATAATATTCTAGCTTTATCTCTTCTCCTCAGCATTTTGTGAAATAAGAATTTATGTGTCAACTCTGAACCATGCTTATTGCTGATGCTGTAGAAACAAATAAACACAATTAAATATAATCCTTTCCCTTGAGGAACCCATAATGATGCAGCTTCTCTGATAGAGGATTACCTCTGAAGCAGAGGTCAGAAAATGGGAGGCTGTGGGGCCAATCAGGACTGTCTACCTGCTCCTGTAATTACCTGCTCTTTACAAATGTTTTATCAGGACACAGCCATATTCCATATGTACTGCATATGTCCACTCTGCACTGCAAAGGCAGAATTATGTCATTGCAACAGAGACATATTGTTCCTGAAGCCAGAAATATTTGCTCGTCCTTCATTCTTTTTCTAACATTTCTTTTAGGTTCGGAGGTACATGTGAAGGTTTTTACACAGGTAAACTTGTGTCATGGGGGTGTTATGCAGATTATTTCACCACCCAGGTATTAAGCACAGTTCCCAATAGTTACCTTTTCTGCCTCTCTCCCTCCTCTCAACCTCTGTCCTCAAGTAGACCCCAGTGTCCATTGTTTCCTTCTTTGTGTTCGTTAAGTTCTTACCACTTAGCTCCCACTTATCAGTGAGAACATGCAGTATTCGGTTTTCTGTTCCTGTGTTAGTTTGCTAAGGATAATAACCTCCAGCTCCATTCATATTCCTGCAAAAAAAAAAAAAAATGAACTCGTTCTTTGTTATGGCTGCATAATACTCCATGGTGTATATGTACCACATTTTCTTTATCGAATCCGTCATTGATGGGTATTTAGGTTGATTCCATGTCTTTGCTATTGTGAATAGTGCTGTAATGAGCATATACATTCATGTGTTTTTATAACAGAATGATTTCTTTTCCTCTGGGTATATATCCAGTAATAGAATTGCTAGATCAAATGGTAGTTCTGCTTTTGGTTCTTTGAGGGATCACCATACTGCTTTTCACAATCTACCTGTTTTTTTAAAGAATATTTGTGCGCTCCTACTCTAAAGCATTGACTCTTAAACTTCAGTATACATCAGAATCCCATGGAGGGCTTGGTGAAAGTGCCATGGAATCCACCAATTAGCTTCCAGGTGATCCTGACATACACTTAAACACACCTGTTTTTGTAAGCTCTATATTCTAAATAGGTGAAAAATATCAAAACAAGAATAAAACTGTACAACACAAAAAATACATCAAATTCAAATCTCACTGTCCTTGAATAAAGTTTTATTGAAACACAGCCACACTCATTTGTTTGCTATTATCTATGGATGCTTTCATACCACCACAATAGAATTGAGTAGTAGCATCAGAGACAGTATAGCTTGCAAAGCTGCAAATTTTTATTATCTTATTATAAAAAAAAATGCCAATCTCTGGCATGGAGGAAGGGCAGAAATACGTTAGGAAAGAGAGAAAAGAGAAAAAGTTACTAAGAAGAAGAACATAAAGAAAGGAAAACCGTAAAGATCACTAAATTGTAATTTCAATAACATTAGCCATATTTAGTAGCCATGGTAACTAAATGGTCCTACTACCATTTTGAAAATATACCACATATATTATTTTATTATTCCTAGGGCAAAAGAAAGTTGTGAGGAAGATAAGTAAGTGTATACCAGAATCACCTGGAGGCTAATTGGTGGATTCCAGGGCACTTTTGATTCTGGAAATCTGGGTGGAGCCCAACAATTCACATTTCTAGTATGCCCCAGGTACTGGCTATGCTGTTAAGCAGGAAACTACATTGAAAAATGCTAATGTAAAATGTTAACACATTTCTGGATATTACAAGTCAACCTAACTGGCAAATGTGTGAAGCACAGAGCTTGGTTTTCTTCTGTACCACTCCATTGTCTCAATCAGAAAAGTTTCCCTGTAGCCCAAATAAATATAGCTTGTTTACATGCTCAAAACTGTGCAGGGTAAAGGAGACAGAAAAACTAGGCTGGATACTTGATATGGTTTGGCTGTGTCTCCACCAAAACCTCATCTTGAATTGTAGGTCCCACAATTCCCATGTGTTGTGGGAGGGATCTGGTGGGAGGCAATTGAATCACGGATTTCTCATGCTGTTCTTGTGATAGTGAATTAAGTCTCATGAGATCCGATGGTTTTTTAAGGGGGGTTCCCTGCAAAAGCTCTCTCTTTGCCTACTGCCATCCGTGTAGGACATGACTTGCTCCTCCTTGCCTTCCACCATAATGGTGAGGCCTCTGCAGCCACGCAGCCATGTGGAACTGTGAGTCTATTAAACCTATTTCCTGCATGAATTGCCCAGTCTTTGGTATGTCTTTATTAGCAGGATGAAAATGGACTAATACAGTAAACTGACACTGGTAGAGTGGGGTGCTGCTGTAAAGATACCTGAATATGTGGAAGCAACTTTGGAAATGGGTAACAGGCAGGAGTTAGAACAATTTAGAGGGCTCAGAAGAAGATAGGAAAATATGGGAAAGTTTGGACTTTCTAGAGACTTGTTGAGTGGCTTTTCCCAAAATGCTGATAATGGTATAGACAATAAAGTCCAGGCTGAGGTGGTCTCGATGGCAATAAAGAACTTGTTGGGAACTGGAGTAAAAGTGACTCTTGTTATGTTTTAGCAAAGAGACCAGCAGCATTTTGCCTCTGACCTAGAGATTTGTGAAACTTTAGACTTAAGACAGATGATTTAGGGTATCTGGCAGAAGAAATTTCAAAGCAGCAAAGCACTCAAAATGTGACTTGGATCATTTTGTTGACCAAGGCATTCAGTTTTATAAGGGAAGCAGAGCAGAAAAGTTTGAAAAACATGCAGCCTGATGCTGTAGTAGAAAATAAAAACCCATTTTCTAAGGATACATTCAAGCCAGCTTCAGAAATTTGCATAAGTAACAAGAAGCCAAATGTTAATCCCCAAAACAATGGGGAAAATGTCTTCCAGGGATGTCAGGTGTCTTCAAGGCAGCCCCTCCCATCACAGGCCTGGAGGCCTACGAGCTACAAATGGTTTCATGGGCCAGGTCCAGGGTCCCCATGCTGTGTGCAGCCTAGGGACTTGGTGTTCTGTGTCCCAGCCACTCCAGCCATGGCTGAAAGGGGCCAACGTAAAGCTGAGACCATGGCTTCAGATGACGCAAGACCCAAGCTTTGGTAGCTTGCATGTGGTACTGAGATTGCAAATGCACAGAAGTCAAGAAATGGGGTTTGAGAACCTCCGCCTAGATTTCAGAGAATGTAAGAAATGCCTGGATGCCCAGGCAGAAGTTTGCTTCAGGGGCGGGGCTCTCATGAAGAACCTCTGCTAGGGCAGTGCAGAAGGAAAACATGGGGTTGAAGCTCCCATACAGAGTCCCTACTGGGGCACTGCTTAGTGGAGCTGTGAAAAGAGGGCCACCATCCTTCAGATCCCAGAATGTTAGATCCACTGACAACTTACACTGTGTACCTGGAAAAGCCACAGACACTCAACCCCAGCCTGTGAAAACAGCCAGGAGGGAGACTGTACCCTACAGAGCCACATGGGCAGACTTGCCTAAGTCCATGAGAAACCACTTATGCATCATTGTGACCTGGTTGTGAGACATGAAGTCAAAGGAGAACATTTTGGAACTTTAAGATTTGCCTGACCCATTGGATTTCAGACTTGCATGGGGCCTGTAGCCCCTTTGTTTGGGTCATTTTTTTCCATTTGGAACAGCTATATTTACCCAATACCTGTACCCCCATTGTAACTAGGAAGTAACTAACTTGCTTGTGATCTTACAGGCTCACATGCAGAAGGGACTTGCCTTGTCTCAGATGAGACATTGGACTGTGGACTTTTGAGTCAATGCTGAAATGAGTTAAGACTTTTGGGGACTGTTAGGAAGGCATGATTGGTTTTGAAATGTGAAGATATGAGATTTAAAGGGCTAGGGACGGAATGATATGGTTTGGCTGTGTCCCTGCCCGAATCTCATCTTGAATTGTAGCTCCCACAATTCCTATGTGTTGTGGGAGAGACATCCTGGGAGGTAATTGAATCATGGGGGTGGGTCTTTCCCATACTGATCTTGTGATAATGAATAAGTCTCATGAAATCTAACAATTTTATAAGGAGGGTTTCCCTGCATAAGCTCTCTCTTTGCCTGCTGCCATCCATGTGAGACATGATTTGCTTTTCCTTGATTTCCACCATGATTGTGAGGCCTCCCCAGCCATGTAGAACTGTGAGTCCATTAAAATTATTTCCTGTATAAATTACCCAGTTTCAGGAATGTCTTTATTAGCAGTGTGAAAACAAACTAATACAATACTTTTGCTTGTTTTCTGTTTGTTTTCATAGGCTTTTAAGTTCAAGGAAGAAAAGAAATGTAAAGGTAGATAGGGGTCCTTGGTTTAAAAAGAGAAAAATGATGAGAAGTCTTCCATTGTGATTCTTAATCAGATGCTTGACTTGTCAATGACCTACAGTTAGTCCAGGTCTTAGAGGGGCCGGATAACTCTACTTCTGAAAAGTTTAGGCATCATCACTCTATGTGCCACATCTCCAGCACTAGATCACGGTTAAGTGTATTCCAATCACAGTAATCCATTTCCCTGTGTCAGGTACTCACTCTCTCATCCTCTCTGTAGCTACAGGGGACCATATGGAACAATCCAGCCAATGAGGAGCAAAAGGAATTTATCCAGCAGTGTTTTGGGTTAAGATTATTCATTTAAGAAAATACATATATGAGAATTAGCTCCATCTTCTCTTCTTTAGATGCTACTACATTTTCTTACCTTTGTTGGGCTGAAAAGAAATTATAATCTAACTTTGTCTGAGTATTATTCAATGTGGTACATGGAAAATGAAACTAAAAAGAGAAACTAAAACATGATTATTAACACATAATGAGTTTCAACATTTACCAACAAACACCAGTACAGGAGGATATCTTTGCCCCTTAAATGATGGGTCAATACATTTTCCCTGAGTTTCTTGTACTCAGATCACATCAAGGCTTTGGTGAAATCCATCTGTCCTGCTACTTGGTGGTTGGTGTTCTTGGCAGCTGAAATAATCTGACAAGCTGGTCACCATTTTTATCATAGACTTAAGTAGATCTAATCAATCATCAGTTTGCTATTCCACATTAATAATACATTCTCGATCCATGCCTTATTTGGAGAAGCTGCCAACATCCACATATCATGTATAAAATTATGGAAGAAACAAGAAAACAACATCGTCAAGTCTCAGAAGTCAGAGTATCCATTCTTAGCAAGACTGTTAGATTCACAATCTGTGATTCTGAAGAATGAGTGTTACTTTAATTGATAGAATATGCAACTCTGAAGATACAAACTTATGTGGACTTTGGGGTTATATTGTAGGGGTTTTGATTTTATTTTTGTTATTTAATACTATAATGACTTTAGGCAATTCAAAATTGGTCTATATTTTAGTTTCATCAGTAAAACTGGAAATTTGTTTTGTAGAATTTAATAGGAATAATGCAGATATAATGAATGTAATATGTATAAAATAGTATAATCATATTGAATTACAAATTACAATATAAATACATATGTACATATATAATATATACACTATTATGCATATGTAATATGTAATATGCACACTATATGTAATATGAAATAGTATATTACATGTGTAAGAGTACACATATGCATATGTACATGCACACTATTCATATGGACACATGTACACTATTACACAGTACACGACACATGTAATAGCATACACACCACACACATACATACATGTAACATACATCTTGCACATATATATGCAATATATGTGTGCGACATACATGCATGCAATACACATGTCACATGCATGCATATAATACACATGTTGCACACATGCATATATCCAATACACATGTTACATAAAGCATATATACAATATGCATGTGCACACACATTTAATGTGAATTTACACACACATACAACGTGCATGTTACATGCATATATGTAACATTCCTGTTACATATATACATGTAACAGGCATGTCACATGCACACACGTCACGCACGACATATCACATATGTGCACACATATATACATATTAATGCATGCATGTGACACACATTACATGCATACAAGCACATTACTCACATGTAATACACATACTACATATGTATATGTAATGCATGTATGACATGCATACATGCACACATATTACATACATGTGATATGCATATTGCATATACTTGCGATATACATGTCACATATACCTGTGATATGCATATTACATATGCATGTAAAACACATTACATATATACATTACATATATGCAGGCACGGAACATACATATTACATATATACGTTGCACATATACATGCATGTAATATACATTTTACATGAATAAATTACGTATATACCCATCTGTAATATACATATTACATATAAACATATACTTATTACATATATACATGTAATATACACATCACGTATATACACATGACACACACAACATGCATACATGCAACATGCATACATGCTATAATTATACATGTAATATTCATGTATGTGATGTAATATGCATGCATGCAAAATACACACATGTGATGGGCATGCATGCGACATGTATGCAACATACATGTAACACATGTGTGCACATGCACATACTCTCAGGTATGTGATGCGTACATGTGTACATATATGTATGTCACATAGATACATATAGTATATGTAGTATACAAAATAGTATATTACATCTGTACATGTAATATGTACTCTATTACATACAGTATGTTGCAGCTGAGCTATAGTATACATATTACATGTATACCTCAGCTGCAATATATACTATAGCTCAGCTGCAACATAAATTATTCCTAGAGAGAGCTAGAAACCCTGCTGATCAGCTAACAAGAGTGAAGAGACTAAAGCTGGTTCTTTTGATATTAGCAGCCATATCCAGGTGAGATACTACATTTGTATCACCATCACCTGACTTCAACTTTCTTTCTTTATCCTTGATTTTCAGTAGTTTGAATATGGTTTGTTGAAATAAAAAGTAAATTACTAAGTGTTTAATGATTAAAAATAATTTAAAGTCATTTGTCTAATTAAAGTAAAATTTACCAAAAGTGACAGAGAGAAAAGAGAATGAAAATGCAGAACATACTTTTTATATACAGTGGGGTAATTTCAGTCTAATACACATATAATTGGAAACCCAGAAGAAGAAGGAAAAAGGATGGAGGGGAAAATATATTCAAAGAAGGAATAGCTGAAAATTTTTCAATAGAATCAAACCATTAACCCAGAAACCTCAAAGAAGAACAATGCATTTTTCTTTTGTTTGTTTTTAAGCTAAACAAGTTATATTTGAATTCTGAAAATCACCAATAAAGACAAAAACTTGAATGCAGGTGGAAAATGAAAGACATTTCAGGGGAAAGGACTTTGAGTCAGGATTCAATTAGTGAAGAATGAGCACACCTGTGACCGATTTACCTGTTTAATTTTCCCCAGAGCATCGAATCGAATGAGGAAAACCCCTGCACTCTTGGAAGCTTCCTTGTTCTTGCCACCCCTTCTCTGTGCCTTGTTCTTCTGACTGCAGCTTCGGTGGATATGGGGCTGGTCCAGATTGCTGGCCCGAGTATTCCCTGAGTGGCTCTAATGTCTAATGAGGATGACTTGGTGTCCTGAATACTCATAAAAAGCATCCACCTTTATGGCTGCAGAATGTCTTCAGCACTGATGTGAACTTCGCATGAAGGAGAACTGACTAAGCGCACTTCTGGACCGCCCTAAAGATTCTAATTGGAAGTTCTAGAGTCAGGCCTTGGAATGTGTATTATTCACACAGCATTATTCAAGATTCTGATGTAGGTGCCCCATTATTGAACCCTCACAGCACTACATTGAATTAGATGCTATGACTATCCCCACGTTACAGAACAGAAATGTTAAGCTCACAGGCTCAATGTTCAAAACTAATAAGTAGCAGACATTGAGCTCGGATCCAGACCTACCTGACACCCCAAAACAGGTCTCCAAGCTGCTTTTCATCTCTTGTCCACACTGCCCATCCCTACGTTCTGTCTCCTACCCTTGTGACATTGAGAAAGGCAGTGGCTGTATCTATATAACGAGAGAAACTAGAACATATTTCTTCCCCTGCCGGGAGATTCAAGACACTGAGCATAATCAGTGCTTCTCAAGATTTAATATTCATTTGCATTACCCAGAGATCTTGTTAGAAATGTAGACTTTGATTTGTAGTTTTGGAATGGAACACAAGATTTGGTGATCTTAACAGGCTCCCAGGTGTGGATAGTTGCAAGTTGATGTACAAGTTTGTCTGTCAACAGTTAGCCATTGTTTTCTGAAAATCTTTCAGTTTTATCAGATTCGGTAAAGTGCAATTCAAGTAAATGCCAACATTTAAATGCCATGCCCTTCAGCAAGCCTGGGACACAAGAAGGAAAAAACTCGTTCTTCAGAAGCTCGGTCAGTGTCTACTGGAAGGCAGATGTATTCAGCACTGTAATATAAACAGGAACATTACATGAGCGTGTTAATTTGGGTCTTAAAAAATAAACTTTTGATTAGAGTACAGAAAATCGAAACAGGAATAGGGAAAGAAGGATATTAAGACTTGGTCACCCAAAGATGGGATTTAAAAAAAGAGTAATATTGGAATAAGCTTTCTAATTACTAGAAATTCAATAAATAACAGAAATAGACTGGGCGTGGTGGCTCACACCTGTAATCCCAGAACTCTGGGAGGCCAAGGTGGGTGTATCACAAGTTTAAGACAAGCCTGGCCAAAATGGTGAAACCCCATCTCTACTAAATACACAAAAATTATCTGGATGTGGTGGCAGGCACCTGTAATCTCAGCTACACAGGAGGCTGAGACAGAGAATTGCTTGAACCCAGGAGACGGAGGTTGCAGTGAGCCGAGACTGTGCCACTACTCTTTAGCATGGGTGCCACAGTGAGACTCCATCTCTCTCTCTCTCTCTCTCTCTGTCTCTCTCTCTCTCTCTCTCTCTCTTTCTCTCTCTGTCTCTCTGTCTCTCTCTCTATATGTGTGTGTGTATGTGTAAAATAACAGAAACAAAACACCACTCACTGACATGTGTGCTTACACCTGATGTGGTATACCACACCATGTGTAAGCAGTTGTACATTTTTGGAATTTTGCATTCTTATTAGCTCCATAGTAACCCTGTGATATTAACATTAATAGTATCCCCATTTACCAGATGAAGAACTTGAGGCTGAAACAGGTTAAGTAAACTCATCAAAGGAAGTCCAGTCACCATGAGGGGCAGCTCAAGTTTAAACCCACTGCCTGGCTCATTGTCTGGCTGGAGAGTGACCTCTGGAAAGAAGGGCATGAAGAAGGACCACGAAGCTGCACAGGAGGTCCAGGGAGCCTCAGGCCATTTCACCAGGGCAAGCTCAGGTAAAGTGAGTCAGCCTCTGCGAAGCGAGACCGGGGAGGTGGAAGCAAGTCGCTTTGGTGGATCGGACAGCCATGCTGAGGAGTTAGGGCTCTTGCTTATGAGCAATCAGGGGCATGTTACGGTTCTTGATGAAGAGAGCAAAGATCGTCTGATGGCCATCAAGCAGACTGTTTGGAGGCAAGACCTCTTATCTACGGAATTCGGAAGTAATTACACTTCCCTATTATCTAAAACCACATCTGTACAAAGCTTCTTTCCCAGGAATTTATAATAACCAGAAATTCTATACATCTCCGGAATGCATGCACGTCAAAACCCATTATGCAACCTTTACTGACATCAAGACGCCAAAATATCTACAAGTGTAATCATTTACCATGACATACATAACTCATATCGTCCAAATTACTCTTACACTCCTGGAAAAGAAATCCTGTCACTTTCTAGATGCACCTGGATAAGCCAGAGAAACCTAGCGTAACCCTCCCATCTCAATCAGACTTTAAGATCCATCAATATCGCTAAGGACAGTTCACTGCCATGTGCTCAGTCCTCTCTTGCTGAAATATCCCTCTGCACTAGGCTGCAGCGTTCTTTCCATCTAATAAAACGTTCCATTTCAAGCCTATACTGTTGTTGTAAATTCTTCTTGCTACCATGAGCGAACCACTCTCTATTGCCAGGGCTCTGACACCTCACCGGACACCTCATCTGGCAGGTGAGAAGGAAACAGCAAAATGATCAGAACTTTCAGAGAATTAGGCCCAGCATCCCCCATCAATCGCGGAGTGGATAAAGAAAATGTATACATGTACCATGCAATACTACTCAGCCATAAACAAGAACAAAATAATGGTATTTGCAGCAACCTGGATGGAATTGGAGACCGTTATTCTAAGTGAAGTGACTCCGGAATGGAAAAAACAAATATTGGACATTCTCACCCAAGTGGGAGCTAAGCTAAGAGGACGCAAAGGTGTAAGAATGACACAAGGGACTCTGGGGACTCAGCGGGAGGGTGCTGGGGATGGGGGTGAGGGACAAAAGACTACACGTTGGGTACAGTGTACACTGCTTGGGTCATGGGCGCACCAAAACCTCAGAAATCACCACTGAAGAACTTACCCATGTGAGCAAACACCTACTGTTCCCCAAAGCCTATTGAATGTTTTTAAACAATAGAATGGATTGACACAAGGGAGTGGATGCAGAGACGTGGGTGGGGACAGGACAGAATAGCCAGGAGAAGAACTCAGGGCTTCAAGTGAGGAAGAAATGCTGAGGGACATGGCAGAAGCTGAATTAACAAGTTCTTTTTGAAATTTGTTTTTTATTTTACTGTACATTGACAATCTATACTTGCATATGTTCATGGAGTACAAAGTGATATTATGAACCATGAATACAATGTGGAATAATTAAGTCAAGCTCATTAGTATATCCATTATCCCAAATACCTAAACAGTTTTTGTGGTGAGAACATTTAGAATGTGCTCTTAGTAATTTTTAGTGTATAATACCCAGTTATTGACCACATTTACCATGTTGTGCAATAGGTCCCAAAAAAAAGATCCCTCTTGTCTGAGCTTCTGCACCCTCTAACCATCAACTCCCCATTGCTGCCTCCCGCCAGCCTCTGGAACCACCATTTGACTCTCTGCTTCTGTAATTTGATTGTTTTGGATTCCACATATGAGTGAGAATGGCAATATTTGTCTTTCTGTGCCTGGATCATTGCATTTATCATAATGTCCTCTAGTTTCATCCCTGTTGTGGCAAATGACAGAAATCCCTTCTGTCCGCAGGCTGCATAGTATTCCATTGTGTATACACACACACACGCACACACACATGCACACACACGCGTGAGCACACACACATGCATGAGCACACACACACATATATATATATTTAAATTTTTAAAAATTTTCACATTTAAAAAAATTCCTCTATCTGTTGATGGACATTTAGGCTGTGAATAATGCTGCAATCATCCTGGCTTACAAGGATCTCATTGATGAACTAATTTCAGATCTTTTGAGTAAATACTCAGAAGTGGGATTTCCAGACCTTATGATAATTCTATTTCTAGTTTTTGGGGGAACCGCTGTAATAACTCTGCTAACTTGCATTTTCACCCACAGCATGCAAGTGTTCTTTTCTCTGCATCCTTGCTGGCTGATGCTTCCTATCTTTTGGGATTTTTTATAATAGACTTAATTAACAAGTTTTAAAGATCCATTGTCTGTGGAACAAGAAAGGGAGGAAAATATATAAAATTACTGAATGCTTTTAGTCCCACTCCTGAGTAGGTGGTTATTGATAACCACAGCCAGATTTCCTAAAATAAGAAGGGCTTTGTGAGTGAAATCAAGCTCCCCTGAGGTCTGTTACTTTTGAAATGTCTTTTAGGACACTGTAAACATAGATCTAGAGCCCTGAGGAGCAGCATCCTCTAAGCTCCAGCATCCTTTCTATGTCGCATTCCGCCTCTTCCAGGAAGCCTGCCCTGACCCCCTCAGTCTACCCTGTGTGATCCATCGCTGACCCACTGTTGTGGCTGGACATGGCGCCCTGGTGCTCTGTGATGTAGTTTCATATTGTCTCATATGTTGGGTTCCGCTGAGCTGAGCTGAGTTCACATCAGTGATGACATCTATATCATTGTATCTGAGGAGAGTACCAGCTCCTGAAGCTTCATTTGAATTCCAGTCCCTGAGGATTTGGGGGAATTTAACTCCATTGAGGATCAGAAAGTCATTGCTTCTCTATAATTTTAGCAATGTCCTTGATGTTTCCAAGATGAAGAGACAGCAACAATGACAATACCAACAAAAATAAATGTCAATACTGGGGGCTAAATTTTCTCTGACAACATTTATCGGGCTGTGCATGGTTTAAAGAAAACATATGGCTTTATATGACCTTTCGACGGTAAAATTCTCCAGCTGAAGAAAACTCCCACCATTCCCTATGCCTTAATCCTTTCTGGTTTATCCACCCATCTGACTTCTGAAAGCACACGTTTTCAGCCCTTGACCTGAGGTCTGTCCTCTGCCCTGTGATGCTCCACATGGTGCCCCTCACTAGTACCACACTCACTGCCTTCACACCAACTGGAGCTCTTAACAAAAATGGATTATATTCTTTTCTTTCTGCACCTTCTTTTTTAAATTCTCAGTAGTGAGACATCATAATGAGTGTACCTGTCACCAACACTCCATAGGTTGACATTCCCCCTTACTAGCTGAAACAGGTTATTTTATTCATATTTTGGAAAATGACTCCCAAGTGCTTCAGGATTTTTTTATTTTATTTTATCTTAGCCTGTGGTTGGCGGCTGGTTTCGATGAATCTCGGATCACGATTCCAGCGAGGCTTTAGCATCTCTGGCTTCTATGAATGAAATGCAGCCATCCAGAGAAATAGATTCACACAATTGAGAAGTACCCACTGTCCTACTGCCATTTACTAAATGAAAAGAGAATACCACTGGAGGCTACAAACCATCTCCTGCCTCTGTTTGGATAAACTGCTTATAAACAACAGAAAAAAACAAGTTTCTGTCCTGCACTTCCGAGCCTCACACATCTTTGGAAATAACTCTAGGTGTTTTCTGAAGTTTAAAAATCCAATACACATTATTCCAAGTGCAAGGAGGCATACTGGATGGGATGAGCTTAGTATGCATGCCTTACATAAATTAACAGTTCGCCTTGGAGGAATCCCTTCCAGAGAATCTGATGAGTGAGCTCCCAGCTTTGTGGATGCCAGCAGCCTGTGAAAACTACTGAAGCCTCTACAGGCATCAGCTGGGTCAGCTGCTTAGGAAGAAGCAGTAAAACAATCCTCTCTTCTCTATAGAGCATATTTCCCCTTGTGTAAATAAACACGTGTAGGCCTGTGTCTGAGTTAGAAGGAAAAGCAATTGCAAAGAAGCAGTATGAACAGCGGAGCTGCCTGCTGGTCCTCTATCTATCTATGCAAGCTGAAGTTGTGTGGTTCCCACGCAGGGAATAATAGAGTTTATACCACACTTGCCTGCGTTATAGCAGGTTGTTCGCTTCCTATCTCCTCCTTCCCTCAAGTCTCTCTTCCATAGATTCCTCTTGCATCTGTTTGTGCACAGGACAGCATTGCACTCATGGGTGCTGTTTACCAAACACATTGGACTCTTCACCTCATGAGCTGAGGATTGCTAGTGCTGGCTGGATGAGGTCATGTGACTATTTCTGGTAAATGAATTTTCAGTAGAGTTTTTAAAATGAGGTTTTCTTATTGATATATATATTTGTACATTTTTCTTCCTTCCCTTCCCTTTCCCCTCCCTCCCTCCCTCTCTCTTTTTCTCTTTCTTCCTTCCTTCCTTCCTTTCTTTTTCTTTTCTTTTCTTTTGTGGATGACAGAGAGTCTTGCCCTGTCATCCACATTGGAATGCAGTGGCACAATCCTAGCTCACTGCAGCCTCAAACACCTGGGCTCAGGCAGTTCTCTCCGCTTGGCCTCTCAAAGTGCTGGGATTATAAATTATAGTGAGCCACTGTTCTCAGTTATTGTACATATTTTTGAGATACATATAATATTTTGATACATGTATATGATGTATAGTAATCAAATCAGAGTAACTGGGATCTCTGTAACTTCAAATATGTATATTTTCTTTGTATTGGAAACATTCCAATTCTTCTAGCTATTTAGAAATATATAATAAATTATTATTAGCTATGGTCATGCTACTGACCTATCCACTAGGTCTTCCTTCTTCTGTCCGATTATGTCTTTGACCCATGGATCAACCTCTCTTCAACTCCCCTTTCCACACCCTTATCTGTATTTGGTTTTATAATCACTGAGAAGTTTTTAAAAAGCACTGATGTCTAGAACACTGAATTAGTGTCTCTCAGGATGGGGTCTAGGGAATGGTGATATTTTACATCTCTCAGGATGGAGTCTAGGGAATAGTGATATTTTACATCTCCTAAGTTGATTTTACGGCACAACTGCTGTTGAGAACAATTAGTTAGACCACAATAAGGAGACAAAGAGAATATTCCTGGCCTTGGATAGATTAAGTTCATGGGTATAGTGCATATGTCAAATTTATGTTTTTTATTTTAACGTCTGTGCCCCCATCACTGATACCACTTTTATGAATAAAAGTTATTGCATTTCACAGGCAACATCCAAGAGCCCCTTTGGTCTATGCCACCCCTAAGAGTTATGAAGAAAGCCAAAGGCAGCCAGATGCAGGCATGCCCAGTCTCTCCTCCTTTCTGGCATGTTCTCTGTGATGCCATCATTGCTTAGGGCACCACTGCATACGTGGTTTTCTGATTCTGCACTGTTGTTTCTCAAGTGCTACACCTAAAAAAGACAAGCACTCAAAGGAACAGAAGATGAAATACCACATATTCTCACTCATAGGCGGGTGAGAAAAATGAGAACACATGGACACAGGAAGGGGGGTACTACACACTGGGGTCTATTGGGGGGAATAGGTGAGGGACAGCATGGGGAGGGAGCCGGGGAGGGATAGCCTGGGGAAAAAAGCCAAATGTGGGTGAAGGGGAGGAAGGCAGCAAAACACACTGCCATGTGTGTACCTATGCAACTATCTTGCACGTTCTGCACATGTACCCCAAAACCTAAAATGCAATAAAAAAAAAACACCTTAAATAAAGATGATGAAACTGACAGCATAACAAAAAAAAAGTGATTTATTTGAATTCAACTTGGTGGTGAGAGGGGTGACCTCTTAGGATTAATTTCCCTTCAGGTGGGGTGCAAAGATCTTTTGTCCCACCACACGGGAAACCAAAGATGCATCCTGGAGATTTAGCAAAGGTTAACCTCATATTACCTGGATATCTTTGCTTGAGAGAGAATGAAGTGGCCATCTGTCCAATTCCCCTCAGGACTGACCACCCTGACTTGTAGATCAACTTCATCCTCATGTATAGATTTCTCTTGTCCCAAACAAGGGTCCTTTGTTGAGCAATGATGCCTGAAATCTTCCTTCTTTGCATGATCTTTAAGAGCTTACTTGATCCCAATGGTTTTAAGGATAATGTTTCTCATTTTCAAAAAAAAAAAAAAGTATCTTTCCTTGTTTAGTGAGTAAATAAAACAACCCATTCTCATACCTTGAGACGCTGCTCTGCTTCCCCTAGGTACACTGGGGATGTCCCCTATTTCTAAGCTCTCTTCACTGAGAATTATTACTCTATCTTCAGATAGCCATCAGACTTAAACATAAGGAAAAGGGGTCAGCAAACTCTGCCCACAAACAAATCCAGTTTGGAGGTCAAATCCAGCTGATAGCCTACTTTTGTTCAGCCTTTGGACTAAGAATTGGTTTCACATTTTTAAAAATTTGTAGAGTAGGAGAAAAGGAAGGTGAAAGAAAAGGAGGAGAAGAAGAGGAGAAGGAAAAGAAAGAGAAGGAGGAGAAAAAGAAGAGGAGAAAGGAGACAGAGGAGAAAAATTAGGAGGAGGAGGAGAGGAAGAAGAAACCATATGTATAACCCAAGAAACTTAAATTATTTGCTATCCAACTCTACCAACTCTTGGTTTACCAACCCGTTGTTTAGAATCTGCATTCTTTAGATTGCAGACAAAAAATAAGGCCTGTCTAATCTTATCCTAGTATTCAATTATGTTTAGTAGTGAAATATTTTACCAAAATAGAAATATATCCTCCTCCAGAGTATATCACCTGCTGTACCCCCTTAAGAATCACCGATGAATTATCACTGCCTAAATCCCCAGGTAGGACTCAACATAATAACTCCCATTGACACCCTCGAAACACATACTAGACTCCGTTTTACATAAATTGCCATTTAACCCCAAGAGGTCAACTACTGCTAACATACCTATTTTACAAGTAAGGAAATTGATGCACAGAGAGGGTGGTGACTTGCCCCAGGTCCCAGAGTGACTCCATGCTGGAGCTGGAGCTTGCCCTATGAGGACAGCACATAGGGCAAGTAATTGCACAGTGCACGTTGTATAGTACACCATAACTTTCTCTGCCTTAAGCTGTCTTGCCAACAGACTGTGAAGTTGCTGAGGGTGGGCAAGTGTCTCAGTCATCTCTTTTCACTACCTGAAACAAAACCTAAATTATTCAGTGCTCAACAATGCTGCTTAGAATGAATGGATAGATAGATGCATCAATGGACTGCAGGGAGCCATTTATCTGGTTGTGACCGCTCACTGACTCCTGTGCCAAATGGGCTTAGGGTAGACAGCCCATAGTCCCTGACTCACAAACAGACAGGCTCACTCTCTATAAAGATTATTGGGAGATGATAATTTTCAGAGAAAGAACCGTTGATATCTTCTGCCTGGAATCCCATAGTTTTGGCGACATGCATTTTTGAGGTGAGATTTTCACAGATTCTTCTTCACTGTTTACAAACAACTGAGCAAACTGGAGGGGTTGATGAGTGTGTAGATGTCCCAGAGTCATAGTAGGTAACATTTGCATGTCATAATATGTAACATTTGTGAGTCATAGTGTGTAACACTTGTATGTTATAGTATATAACATTTGTAGGTCATAGCATATATTTGTAGATCATAGCATGTGACATTGGCATGTCATTGTGTGTAATATTTGTAGGTCATAGCATGTAGCATTTTGTAGGTCATATTATGGAACACTTGTAGGTCATAATAGGCAACATTTGCTAAATAAGTTGGTCCACAGCTTGGTTCTCCCATCTATTCGCCTCCCTGTAACAATGTGCAGGCTGTTTCACTTGCTCATATATCAACCCAGTAATTAGTCAGTTATTAATATTTACAAGAGCCATTGTGAATTCCCCAAGATACAGTTAACTTCAGTAATAATCATAAGTAACGTATAAAACATAACATGTTCATTTTTTTTTTGTTTTTTTGTTGAGACAGAATCTCACTCTGTCACCCAGGCTGGAGTGTGGAGTGCAGAGTGCAGTGGTGCGACCTCGGCTCACTGCCACCTGCCACCTTCTCCTTCGGGTTCAAGCGGTTCTCCTGTCTCTTGGCAATTACTCAGCATGGCTTTTGCGTTTTCCAGACGTTAAAATTTCAATGTTATTCAATAAAACATTCAGCAGCAGCGGGATTTTCAGACATCTCCTTCAACTGACATTCCTGAACTCTAAATTATAAAGAAAATTTTAAAACTTTTCGGACCGTGAATTCAAATGTATAAAACATGTAGCTCATGTAATTTTCTACAAATGAACTTCGTTTCAGATATAAGGTCCCATCTGTCCTCCATCTCCGATGCTTTGGAATACCTGCACTTCTTTATACTCTGAGGAAAGGGTTGACACATTATCAGGGCATTGGGATGGAGCCTCGAGGAGATGTCAGCTGTCATGCTTTCATCTGGTGTCATGTCAACGGTTCATACAGTCTCCGCATAGTCCCTTCTTGCTCTGGATCACAGGACTCCTCAAGCCTTCCCTCTCGCCATCTGCCTGCCTTTCTCCAGTGCACAGGGCAAAACAAGAGTGGGAGCAACGCGCCCAGCGGATGACAAAGGGTAGTTGGCCTGAATGCTTCTCATTTCTTCTACAGCAGAAGGACCCAGTTCCCTCCCTTCAGGGGACAGATGTAACAGCAAGATTGCCTAGGCACCATGTGACACACATGCTTAAACAGAAGGAAGGAATACACACGGAGTCGGAAACAGATGAAGGCATCTTCCCTAAGGCTACACAGGCTTTGAGCTCTGTATTTCTTGAGAAGGACACAAGCCAGAACCAAGTCCCATTATCATGAAGCCGAGAGGAGGCAAAAGACTGCAGGCACACGACTGCCTTTCCCAACACAGAGGCCTTCCTTCAAAGTCCACTGATCTTTCACAGGTTATTCATATTTCAGAATGAGACACCGTAAGTCAAAGTTGTATTTCAATGATGACACATATTGACTGAATTGTTTTATATTGGAGTAATAAGCTGGGGGCAGTGATTTCTGTGGTTGGACTGCAATATGTCCATACCCATATGCTCTTTTGCTGGTTACTTTCTACCTAAGGAATCCTGCAGTGTCCACTGGGAGGGACACAACCCTGGTTCCTAGTGTCCCGAGAACCCAGAGTCAGAAAGGGCTAGAAAGTCACCAGTCTGAAAGTAAACTCAACTTGATATTTCCATTTTGTACGAAGTTTACCTGTAGTCTCAGTGCTTCTTGACATTCTGAGTTCTCCCTGGTTCTGTTTCTTCAGAGTCAGTCTCCAATTTTAATTTATTATATGTTGCCCGAATGTGAATGATTAATTTTCAGAGGGATGGGAGAAGGAATTAAGAGTATAATGACCGGGCCGGGCGCAGTGGCTCACGCCTGTAATCCCAGCACTTTGGGAGGCTGAGGCAGGTGGATCACGAGGTCAAGAGATCGAGACCATCCTGGTCAACGAAGTGAAACACCATCTCTACTAAAAATACAAAAATTAGCTGGGCATGGTGGCGTGCACCTGTAATCCCAGCTACTCGGGAGGCTGAGGCAGGAGAATTGCTTGAACCCAGAAGGCAGAGGCTGTGGTGAGCCGAGATCATGCCATTGCACTCCAGTCTGGGTAAAAAAAGCAAAACTCCATCTCAAAAAAAAAAAAAAAAAAAAAAAGAGTATAATGACCTTTATTTCGATTTTTCAATCTCTATTCCTCCCCGACCCTACATCATCCATTGGAAATTCCCAGTACCTGTAATTTGATAGCCCTTCCAGAGCTCTAAGGTGAAATTATTTTTGCTGTCCTCTCAGTAGACGCATGGGTCTTAGCTTCTCCAGGTCTAAAAAGTCACTTATATCTCTTTCATGGTTATTTGCAGTATATTTTTCTCAGACTATCTTTGCCTCTTATATCTGATTTTGTCTTCTCTCTGTTGTCTTGATCCTTGTCTAGTGTGCTTTTCCCTTTATTTTTTAATAATTGTGGTGAAATTTAGGGAAGAAGAAAAAATAAATGTGTGAGTTGAATTTACCTTACTTAACTGGAATTTATCTCTTTATTCTTCCTAATAATATTGTGAAATAATTATTGGATCCCTTTTATAGGCAAAGAAATGAAGGCCCAGAGACACTAAGCCACCTACCCTTGTCACGTAGATTATTAGGAAAGAAGGTAAATTAAGAAAAAAAATTAAGCCAAAAAGGCAACGGAGGTTCGCTATGCAGATGAAAGAAAACGGGTTCAGTTAAGGTAAAGAAGAAAGCCCAACATGGATGAGAAACAGCGTGGCAGAGAGAAGAGAAACCCTCGCAGAAAGTGAGTTTTGCAGCAGACGTAGATTGGTCAGAGAAGGGCCAGCAGCTTGCTAAAATTAAAAAATAAATGAGTCTACTGCAAATCATGAAATGACTAGGGGAACACTTCTCACTTGAATCTAGCTCGGATTTAATGGTCTGGAGAGATTCTAAATGTTAGTCTGGAACAGGTCTTGTTACAAAGTTGAGGGTTTAAATATTGTCTTTAGAAACTGTCTGCTGCTGTACCGTAGGCCTTGCTGTAAAATTATCCCAATATCCTCAATATCTTGTCTGCTTTCACTTTAATCTATGGAGGCAATAACCTTTGACTCAATAATTCAGATGAAAGCATTTTATAGCTTGAAAATATTCTTTAACCTCTTACAAATGGTGACTTTTCCAACTGCATAGATGTCTAAAATTATTGCAGAACGTGGAGTTCTTTGACACAGAACCTTTAGAAGAACTTGAATGCACATTTCTCATCTTTATAAAACTGATTTGTTGTCAAGGGCAAGAAGATTTAGAGCTTCTAGGACAATGTGGAAATAAGAAATTGCACTGGGCTTTCTCAAGGTTATATCAAGAGTGAAGAGAAAGGTCATTGCGGTTCTCAATGGAACTTTTATAGAGCTCCTTTAATAAAGACAAGCGAGCGTGGAAACTGAAGCTACGATACTGTCTTTTCAGAAAATTGAACCAGATGCACAATGTCCACGTTCCTCAGCCAATTTTCAAAATCTTTGTTATTGTCTACGTAACAGCAAATTACTTGAACATAAAAAGGCAAGAAAATTCTGTTATTAATCCTATAACTCAGGGGCTCAGCGGGAAACATATGGCACATGCGAATGAAGATAGTTGAAAGATAGATTAATAAAAGGACCATCTACAAAGATGTTGACAGAATGTAAAGCAAACCACATGGGACATTGCAGTTCCTTAAGGCCAACTGTGGTGGGATTTCTTACCACACCCAGGCATCAAAGGGAGAGGCGGCCAAGAACGCTGTGTGGAAAGGCTGATTGCTATTGTAAGGTTCCATCAGTTGTAGTAATCCAGCAGTGAGATGGCTGAAGGACAAATGCAGGAATCTCACTCTCCTCCCTCCTCCTGGTTTCCTGCAGGCGATTCCTTTCAAATCTGAAGACAAATAAGAGGTAAGTTTATTATGATGCATCTCTACAGGGTAGCCAGGGCAGATATGTGACTCTGTAAGGACAAAAAGAAAAGAAAAAGTATAATGTATTATAATAAAGCATAAATATATTAATTTGTAAATATGCATATAATATATTGATGTAAAATGCTATTAATAAATAGTAAAGTTATCTATTTATTATCTTAAAAGTTTTTTTTTAAGTGAGCTCTTTTTTTTATATTTTACTTCAGGTTCTGGGGTACATATGCAGGTCATGCAGGGTTGTTGCATATGTGCATACATAACCAGGTTCTGTGCTGCCTCTATTCCCCCTTTGACTATATCCAGCATTTCTCCCCATTTTATCCCTCCTCACCCTCCCCACCCCCCACTGTCCCTCCCCTAGTCCCCCAACTGCATCCAGTATGTGATGCTCCCCTCCTTGAGTCCATGTGTTCTCATTGTTCAACACCCACCTATGAGTGAGAACATGTGGTGTTTGGTTTTCTGCTCTTGTGTTAGTTTGCTGAGAATGACAGTTTCCAGATTCATCCAAGTCCCTACAAAGGACACAAACTCATAATTTTTTATGGCTATGTAGTATTCCATGGTGTATATGTGCCACATTTTCTTTGTCCAGTCTATCATTGATGGGCATTTGGGTTGGTTCCAGGTCTTTGCTATTGTACACAGGGCTGCAATGAGCATACGTGTGCATGTGTCTTTATAGTAGAATGATTTATAGTTCTTTGGCTATATACCCAGTAAAGGGATTGCTGGGTCAAATGGAATTTCTATTTCTAGATCCTTGAAGAATTGCCACACTGTCTTACACAATGGGCGAAGGATATGAACAGACACTTTTCAAAAGAAGACATATATGAGGCCAACAAACATGTGAAAAAAATGCTCATCATCACTGGTCATTAGAGAAATGCAAATCAAAACCACATTGAGATACCACCTCACACCAGTTAGAATGGCAATCATTAAAAAATCCGGAAACAGATGCTGGAGAGGATGTGGAGAAATAGGAACACTTTTACACTGTTGGTAGGAGTACAAATTAGTTTAACTATCTTTTGTGTATCATCTGTCTCCCCTTAAGGCCACAAAACACCTAAATACCTGGCTCCATCTTATAAATAAGTGACATACTCTATTTGTATTTATGCTGTAGTAATACTTAGAACTATCTTAGTTCTCATATAGAAATTTAACTATTAATAATACAACAGGCAAACTAGAGTAGCAAAGTAATGTCTACATTTAGATATGACGCATTTTTCTTTTATTTATTTATTTGTTTTTTGAAAAAGAAAAATGAATTAAAAAAAGAAAGAGAAAGAAAGAAAGAAAAAGAATGAAGGAGAGGAAGAAAGAGGAAGAGAAAGAGGAGAGAGAACAGGAGAGTGTTGCTTTATTGCCCGGGCTAGCTAAAAATGGGTATTACAAACCTCTTTAATGCCAATAATTGTGCTTAATAATAGAGACAGGAAAAAAATAAGGGAAGAATATAACAAACAAGTAGCCAACCAATATTTCATTTAAACCTGTGAGCAGGTGTAATGTGGTACTGATAAGAGTGTATATTTTGTGTATTTAAAGTGGAGAGTTCTATAAATGTTTATTAGGTTTACTTGTTCCAGATCTGAGTTCAAGTCCTGGATATCCTTATTCATTTTCTGTCTCGTTGATCTATCTAATATTGATGTTGAAGTCTCCCACTATTATTGTGTGGGAGTCTAAGTCTCTTTTTAAGTCTTACGTATCTGGGTGTTCCTGTACTGGGTGCATATATATTTAGGATCATTAGCTTTTCTTGTTGCATTGATCCTTTTACTGTTATGTAATGACCTTCTTTGCCTCTTTTGATTTTTGTTGCTTTAAAATCTATTTTTATTAGAGGCGAGAATTGCAATTGCATTTTTCTTTTAATATCTTTATTTTAATGGGATCCAAAGGTATGCTTACCAGAACAACTAAAGTTACTCTTATCCTTTATTTGTTGGGGGAAATGGGGGAGGGACAGCGGGGGGGGGGGCTGGGGGGGATAGCCTGGGGATGAATACCAAGTGTGGGTGAGGGGGAGGAAGGCAGCAAAACACACTGCCATGTATGTACCTATGCAATTATCTTGCACATTCTGCACATGTACCCCAAAACCTATAATGCAATAAAAATTTAAAAAAAAAAAAAAAAAAAGAAATTGATCAAGAATTTTTAGAATCTCTTATTGGGCCACATGGATTTAGATCATTAGTATTATTCATTCAGTTTTTTTTGGAGAAAGTGTGTGTATTCTTTGAAGGAGAACAGATACCTTCACACAAATTGGCTTACCAAGAAATTCATGACTGAAGTGAAAGATCATTTGAATTCAGAGAGAGCAGGGTATCAAAACAGGAAGGCAACCAACGCTGTTGACATGAAGCGTGTTCGTGAGATTGCTTTTAGATGCAAGTTGCAGGATATTCAACTAGATCTACTTCAACAATCAGCTTTTATCTTATTTGACAGAATATTTGGAATCAGTCAATCTGGAGTTGGTTCAATGCCTCAATGGTGTGATCTCCTCTTTCTCTTCTGGCATGCTAAGTTTGTCCACTGGATCTTCCCTATTAATGATCTTTTTGTTTTAACAAATCATTTTCTAGTATATGACGGCATTGAACATTCTAGTCCCTTTATGGTCAGGTGGTTCCACAGAATTCAGAATAAAAGGGATAAATGCCATTTATGGGCGAGACCAGTTAAATGCAACATTGAGACCCTCAGAGTTTCCTTCCCATTGACAAAGCAACAAAGAATGTTCAAAATAACACTACTCTATTGGCCCATATTTGTGTCTGCCTGAAATACTATGTTTGTCCATATTTGTGTCTGTGCTAGTTGTCCCACAATGAATGTAACAGGAAAAAAAAAAAACCTTGCATGTTGCCTAAAATTAGATTTAGGTCTTATTTATTACTGCAGCATTGCATAAGTTATTCTGATGAAAAAATGCCTTCAACGGTTTGATCATCACATTTCACTCAACACTGTCAAAAATCACGAAAACAACGGATGATGAGAGATGTTCATCCTCTATCCCTGTATCTCTACAAAGAAGAAAAGAAATTATCTGAAACTGTTTTCTTAGATCACATTGACTAAGAGCGTGTAACATAGTTTTGCTTTGGGAAAAAGTGATGTGTTTAATGTAGGGATCTAGCATCTTTAAACTCTGTAGTAAGAAGAGTTGTTACAGGGGAAAGAGAATTGGGAATATTGAATAGTGTGTTTTGTGTTTACAAGCCACAGAGACAAGCTAAAAATAAAATATGAAAACAAATATGTAAAGCTTACTGGTTTAGAGCATGCACTTTGGAGACAGATTCGGTGAGTTAACATTATGATACGTCAATTCAATTGTGCTAGGACCTTAGAAAACCTATTCTGTCCTTTAGTCTCCTCATTTATGACATTGGAATAAGACTAGGAAAGTACTCATAGGGTTACTGTGAGAGTTAAATGAGTTAAGCACACATATCTTAAAAATTATTTCTTCTTATCTGCACAATAATCATTTGTGTGTTGCACTATTACTCCTACTATACAAATAATAAAACATACTTGAACAAGTGAAGTGATCTTTCAGAGTCACATATCTGGAAAAGTAACAGAGCAAGGTGTTAAAAAATAGCACAGCACATGGAGTAGACTCCAGACGTGGAGTTGTTGGATAATATGCTAGTTGTATATTTTTATTTTTTGAGGAACTTCCAAACATTTTCCATAATGGTCATAGCAATTTACATTTCCACCAACAGTATGCAGGAGCCCCTCACCCCCATTCCCATTGGTTAAATTTTATTTAACCAATATTTGTTATATTTTACCTTTTTAATAATAGCCATTCTAGCCATGGTGAGATAGTATCTCACTGTGGTTTTGATTTTCATTTCCCTGATGATTAGCAAATTTGATTTTGACTATCTTTGCTTATACCTGCTGTCCTTTTTTTTTTTTTCTTTTTCTTTTTTTTTTTTTTTTTTTTTTTTTTTTTTTTTTTTTTTTGAGACGGAGTTTCGCTCTTGTTACCCAGGCTGGAGTGCAATGGTTCGATCTCGGCTGACCGCAACCTCCGCCTCCTGGGTTCAGGCAATTCTCCTGCTTCAGCCTCCCGAGGAGCTGGGATTACAGGCACGTGCCACCATGCCCAGCTAATTTTTTGTATTTTTATTAGTAGAGACGGGGTTTCACCATGTTGACCAGGATGGTCTCGATCTATTGACCTCGTGATCCACCCGCCTCGGCCTCCCAAAGTGCTGGGATTACAGGCTTGAGCCACCGCGCCCGACCCACCTGCTGTCCATTTTTATGTCTTCTGTGAAAGTATGTTATTTGGGCTCTTTGTCCCATGCCTTAGGTTTTGCTTTTCCTTCACTCTATTCATTGCATTAATATCCTTTGACAAAAGCTTTTTAGCTTAATGCAATCCTATTGGCCTAATTTTGATTTTGTTGTCTTTGTTCTTGGCATCTTGCCCAAAATATTATTGCCCAGACCAATGTCATGAAGCTTTCCCCCTGTGTTTTCTTCTAGGAGTTTCATGGCACCAGATCTTATATTTCAATCTAATTCATTTTGAGCAATTTTTTGTATGTGAAATAAGAGGGAAGCCAATTCCTTTCTTCCTTTTTTCCTCTTTCTTCTTCCTCTCTTCCTTTCTCTTTTCCTTTCCTTCCTTGTGTCCTTCCTTCCTGCCTTCCTTCCTTTCTTCCGTCCCTTTCTGCCTTTCTTCCTCTCTTTTCTTCCTTTCCTGCCTTCCTGCCTCTCTTCTCTCCTTTTCTGCCTTCCTTCCTCTTTCCTTTCCTCTCCTTCTTCCTTCCTTCCTCTTTCCTTCCTCTCCTTCCTCCTTGCCTCCCTCCCACTCCCTCCCTCTCTCTTATCCTCCCTCTCTCTCTTTCTTCCTTTTATTTCTTCTTTCCTTCCTTCCTTCTTTTTTCTTTTTTTCTTTCTTTTCTTTTCTTTTATTTCCTTCCTTCCTTCCTTCTTTCTTTCATATAGTTTCGTCACCACCATATATTTATCAGAGACTATTCTTTCTCCATTCTTTCATGTTACCCTTGTGAATAATTAGTTGATTATATATGTTGGTTTGTTTCTAGGTGCTCTTTTCTGTTTCATTGATCTATGTATTTGTTGAATACCAGTACCATATTGTTACGGTTCATATAGCTTTGTAATGCAATTGTGAATCATGAAGTGTAGTGCCTTTAGATTCATTTTTCTTTCAAGATTTCTTTGGCCATTTGGGATATTTTGTGGTTCCATGAAAATTTTAATTTTTTTTTTTAACATCTGTAAAACAACCTGTAATTTTGGTAAGCATCACATTGAGTCTGTAGATCATTTTGGTAGTATAAACATTTTAACAATATTAATTATTCCTATCCATGAATGTGGTATGACTTTCCATTTATTTGTGTCTTCTTCTATTTCTTTCATCAGTGTCTTACAGTTTTAAGTGTACTTATATTTCACTTTCTTGATTAAATTTATTCCTAAGCATTTTACTATTTTGATGTTATTATAAATAAAATTATTTTCTTAATTTATTTTTGGATAGTTTGTTGTTGGCATTTAGAAATGCAGATAATTTATATATTAATTTTGTATCCTGGTGCTTTACTAAGTTTATTACTTGTAACAGTATTTTAGCAAAATCATCAGAATTTTGTATATATAAGATTATGACATCTGCAAACAGAGACAATTTGACTTCTCAATTTTTAATTAGGATGCCTCTTCTGTTTTTTCCTTATTTTTTCTTTTCCCTTCTCTACTTTTCTTTTCTTATTTCATTTCTTTTTCTTGCCTAATTGCTCCAGCAAAAACTTCCAGGATTTTGTTTTGAAGTTCTTCAATGGGGATGGTTTTGACCCAGGGAACATTTACAATGTCTAGAGGCATTTTTGATTGTTGAGACTAAGGGTGTGCTATAAACGTCTAGTGAATAGAGCCTAGAGATAATGCTAAACATCTTATGGTTCACAGACAATCCTCCACCACCACAAGAAGCTTATTGCCCAAAATGCCTGCAGTGCTGAGGGTGAGAGGCCCTAACATAGTTACTCTTTCCTAACCCTTGTACAATTTAGAGATGGCCAGGTCAGTGTCAAGGAGAAGCAATACCTAAACACGTTCTGTGCTTACTGTGTTAACGTCTCAGTGTTGACTCTACACAGCACAAACATCTACCCAGACACAGGAATCTTCCTTCTTCTTTGTTTTATATAGATAAATAACTATGCTCATTAGAATTCTGGATATCCATAAGGTTGAAGCAACAAAAGTGCAGGCCAGATATCTTACTCTCTAGTCTGTTAGGCAATAAGAACCTCACAACAGACTTGGCAATTTCATCAAGAAAAAAATCTTCTCAAACAGATAAAATCATGAAGAATGAAACAGTCACTACCATTATTAATGACAAGAGCAAGGAAGCCTTATTTCAGTATAAATAGGAAGATAACTGTGAATAAAAAGAGAAACACTTTATGAGATTTATTTATACTGGTAAATAGCACATTTTTTTTCTTTTTTCAATTGCAAATAGGTAGAGTTTTTTATTATTTATTTATTTTTATTTTTATACTTTAAGTTCTGGGGTATATGTGCAGATAGTGCCAGATTCTTACATAGGTATACATTTGCCATGGTGTTTTGCTGCATCCATTTCCCCATCACCTACATTAGGTATCTCTCTTATTGTTATCCCTCCCCAATCTCCCTACCCCTTGCCACCCCTCCCCTAGGCCCCCCACCCCCAACAGACCCCAGTAAGTGATGTTCCCCTCCCTGTGTCCATGTGTTCTCATTGTTCAACACCCACTTATGAGTGAGAACATGCAGTGTTTGTTTTTTTCTTTTTGTGTCAGTTTGCTGAGAATGATGGTTTCCAGGTTCGTTCATGTCCCCACAAAGAACACAAACTCATCATTTTTTATGGCTGAATAGTATTCCATGGTGTATATGTGCCACATTTTCTTTGTCCAGCCTATCACTGATGGGCATTTGGGTTGGTTCCAAGTCTTTGCTATTTTAAACAGTGCCACAATGAACATAGGTGTGCATGTTTCTTTATAATAGTACCATTTATAATCCTTTAGGTATATATCCAGTAATGGATCGCTGGGTCAAATTGAATTTCTATTTCTAAATCCTTGAGGAATTGCCACACTGTCTTCCACAATGGTTGAACAGATTTAAAATCCCACCAACAGTGTAAAAGCTTTCCTATTTCTCCACATCCTCTCCAACATCTGTTGTCTCTAGGCTTTTTAATGATGGCCATTCTAACTGGTGTGAGATGTTATCTCAATGTGGTTTTGGTTTACATTTCTCTAATGACCAGTGATTATGAGCATTTTGGCCACATAAATGTCTTCTTTTTGAAAGTGTCTGTTCACATCTTTTGCCTATTTTTGATGGGGTTATTTGTTTTTTGTTTTTAATGTAAATTTGTTTTAGTTCTTTGTAGATTCTGAATATTAGCCCTTTGTCAGATGGGTAGATTGCAAAAAAAATTTTCCCATTCTGTTGGTTGCCAGTTCACTCTAATGATTGTTTCTTTTCTGTGCAGATGCTCTTAAGTTTAATTAGATCCCATTTGTCTATTTTGGCTTTTATTGCCATTACTTTTGGTGTTTCAGTCATGAAGTCCTTGCTTATGCCTCTGTCCTGAATGGTATTGACTAAGTAATCTTCCAGGGTTTTTATGGTGTTAGGTCTTGGGTTTAAATCTTTAATCCACCTGGAGTTAATTTTTATATAAGGTATAAGGAAGGGATCCTTCAGCTTTCTGTACATGGCTAGCCAGTTTTCCCAACACCACGTATTAAATAGGGAATCCTTTCCCCATTGCTTGTTTTTGTCAGATTTGTCAAAGATCAGATGGTTGTAGATGTGTGGTGTTACTTCCAAGACCTCTGTTCTGTTCCATTGGTCTATGTCTCTGTTTTGGTACCAGTACCATGCTGTTTTGATTAGTGTAGCCTTGTAGTATAGTTTGAAGTCAGGTAGTGTAATGCCTCCAGCTTTGTTCTTTTTGCTTAGGATTGTCTTGGCTATATGGGCTCTTTTTTGGTTCCATACAAAGTTTAAGGTGGCTTTCACCACTGATTCCACAGAAATACAAACTATCATCAGAGATTACTACAAACAACTCTATGCACATAAATGAGTACATCTAGAAGAAATTGATAAATTCCTGGACACTTACACCCTCCCAAGACTAAACCAGGAAGAAGTTAAATCCCTGAATAGATCAATAACAAGGTCTAAAGTTGAGGCAGCAATTAGTAGTCTACCAACCAAAAATGCCCAGGTCCAGATGGGTTCACAGTCGAATTCTATCAGACGTACAAACAGGAGCTTCTACCACTACTTCTGAAACTATTCCAAATAATACAAAAAGAGGGAATCCTCCCTAACTCATTGTATGAGACCAACATCACCCTGATGCCAAAACCTGGCAGAGACACAACTAAAAAAGAAAATTTCAGGCCGATATCCGTGATGAATATTGATGCAGAAATCTTCAATAAAATACTGGCAAACCAAATGCAATAGAACATCAAAAAGCTTATCCATCACTATCAAGTTGTCTTCCTCCCGGGCATGCAAGGTTGGTCAACATACATAAATCTATAAACATAATCCATCACATAAACAGAACCAAAGACAGAAACCACATGATTATTTCAACAGATGCAGAGAAGGCCTTTGACAAAATTCAACAGCCCTTTATACTAAAACTCTCAATAAACTAGGTATCTACGGAACATATCTCAAAACAATAAAAGTTATTTAAGACAAACCCACAGACAATATCATACTGAATGGGCAAGAACTGGAATCATTCCCTTTGAAAACTGGCACTAGACAAGAGTGCCCTCTCTCATCATTCCTATTCAACACAGTATTAGAAGTTCTAACCAGAGTAATTAGGCAAGAAACAGAAACAAAGGTATTCAATTAGGAAAAGAGAAAGTCAAATGGTCTTTATTTGCAGACAACGTGATTGTATATTTAGAAAACCCCATAGTCTCAGCCTAAAATCTCCTTAAGCTGATAAGCAACTTCAACAAAGCCTTACGATATGAAATCAATGTGCAAAAATCACAATCATTCCTATACACCAGTAACAGACAGAGAGTCAAATCATGACAGAGCTCCCATTCACAATTGCTACCATGAGAATAAAATACCTAGGAAATACAACTAACAAAGGAGGTAAAAGATCTCTTCGAGGAGAACTGCAAACCACTGCTCAAGGAAATAAGAGAGGACACAAACAGATGGAAAAACATTCCATGTTCATGGTTAGGAATAATCAATATCACGAAATGGCCATACTGCCCAAAGTAATTCATAGATTCAATGCTATTCCCATCAAGCTGTATTGACCTTCTTCACAGAACTGGTAAATAGAACAGTTTTTTTCTAAGGGGGATAAAACTATCATATATCAACTTTCATTCGATTTTAAAACCATTCCTCCCCATCTGCTGATGGAAACACTTTCACATTTCTTACAACGTTAATATTTTTCTTACCTGGAAACTTGTATAATTAAATAATTTTAATTGTCATCAATGTAAGTTTATTATTTACAGTAACTCTTTATATAATTGCATCAATGTACTTTGATATTCTTAACTGATGATTTAGTGCCTCCTAATGACTTATCTGACACATAAATAATAACAACAGTAGATTGAGTTCCACGTCCATTTTGCCCCAGTGACATGTCCACTCAGTTTTACATATTTGACTCATCCTGTCCATTATTAAATGACAACTAAAATCAAGGCAATGGAAGCCACAGGCCAAAGGACAAACAAGACTCCCTAAACCACCTTGTTAATAATCCCTTATGAATACTCCCTAATCTACTTCCCCATCATCAAAAGGAATGGGGAGAGGTAAGTTTTGTTACAGTGGGGTTGGGATGGTGAAATCAGTCACCTGAGACTGAGGATCCAGGGATGGAAGTCCTGGTGTATCCTGTGGGTATCAGGAAGTTTTCACAAAACAAAAACAGAGGTGGCTTCTTGTGTGCCCACGAACTGTAGCCCTTTTGATATGGGAGGGAGTAGGGAAGTACTGGTTAGGGAATGGTCCCTGGTGAGGGCTCTGCCCTTGGGCCTGTGCCAATAGACCTTAATGAGGATAAGCATTTCTGTTTTCATGCCCAAAATGTTGCATTTTGGCTCACAACACCCACTTCCCATGCCCGTAAAAACCCCGGACTATAGTGGGCACACACACAAGCTACAGGACATCAGGAGGAACAGACAAACATACCAGCAGACACCAGCAGACTTCTGCAGACACTGGCAGACAATAGCAATGGCAAAAACATGCAGATGCTGAGGAGAATTTGGCTGAGGGCAGTTGGAGGAGGGTCCAGCCACTGGGCTGCCCAACTCCAGGGGAACCTTTCCACTCCATCCCCCTGGTGATTCCCCATTAGTCTCACTGAAAGCTACTTCCACCACTCAGTAAAACCTTACACTCATTCTCCAAGCCCACGTGTGATCTGATTTTTCTGGTACACCAGGGCAAGAACTTGGAATACGAAAAGCCTTCTGTCCTCACATTAAGGCAGAGTGTCTAACTGAGTTGATTAACACAAGCCTTTTGCAGACAGCAAAGCTGAAAGAGTGCACTGTAATGCACACCCTCTGGGGCTTCTGGAGCTGTAAACATTCAACCCTAGACGCTGCCATGGGGTTGGATCCCAGAAACACTACCCACAACCTGCCATCTGCTTGCTCCCTCTAGGGGTTTAGGCAGCGGGGCACTGAAGAAGTGAGCCAGACCCCTGTCACATGTCCTGAAAGGGGGATAAGGGAACTTTTCCCATTTCACTTTGGCATGAAGCAGCTTAGCAAGTGTGTAAGGGATGTTAAGTTGAAACATACTCTTATTCCCTGGTGATTTGGGCCATAAAGTCAAGATGACAACCCTATTTTCAAAGATTGTTGGTTCAGAAATGCATTCAAGTTGTGTTCCCTCTCTATATCTGTAACTCTTGAATTATTTTCTGTACGCTGAACAAAGACAACCTCTGCCCCTCATTTGTTATCTTCTAGAATGCAAATGAGTCTTTTCTCCTTCATCCCAATTAATTTAGCTTGAGGCATTTATATTTTAATTGAAGTGGCACTTTTCATAAATATTCATCAATCGCAAATAAATTTTCAGGGTCAGCAGGCCATGTGCCAGGAAGGAAGAACATGGATGTTTTCCTTCCCCTGGAGCAAATCCACACTCATGAATGCATAAGCAGCCCTCCCTGCTTATTTAAATTCAATAAGAATTTACTGAGGGCCAATAGGTGTGAAGTGTGTGAGTGGGGTCTGTATTCTCTGAGAATACAGAAGTGAGCATAGCATCATTCCACGTGCACATCTTTTTATATATCTACCCCTCTATATGTGGCGCATCTTCACTTATAATCATTTATTTTAATAATCATACTTTTATTTTGATATAATTTTATTTTAAGAAAAAAATATAATCACTAATGTATATAGTTATTAATAAAGTGTCAGAGAGAGGAAAAGCAGAAGGTTCAGGGAGTTAAAGGGGCTTTAGAAATATACAAGACACAATGAAAAGTGTGTTTTCTGGATGGCAGAATTTTGGTTATCTTCTCTTTTAATTCACCTGTTGTGTCAGTCAGGATATGCTAGGTTATGCTGTAGAAACCTTCAGATATCAATGGCTGCTGTCCAAATGCTGAATTCTGTCTCATTCTGCATGTCCATTAATTGTAAGTGGGCTGTGGTTTGCTCTGCATCTTCACTGGGACACAGCTGATGAAGTGGCATCTGTCTAGAACCCTGCTGGTCATCCTAGCAGTGGGAGAGAACATGGAACACACATGCTGGCCCTAAAACTTCTTTATGCAAGTGGCTCATGATATTTAGGCTCATGTTACATTGCTCAACGCAAGTCATACGTTCAGTCATTGGTGAGTTCAGAAGGGCGAGGGTTTGTGATCTTTTTGCAGGTAGTGGCAACACAAGGAGGAGTATAAAGTGTACATGAAAGCTGTCTAATTACTGACAGATGAATTATCCACTTCCCTAATGAAATATGGTTATTCTTGTGCATTATAAGAAAATTCCATGAAACCCAAAATCATAAATAGAACACATACAAGGCTTATAGCTCCTTTGAGCAGAGGCTACACCCCATTTCACTCTTCTGATTCCAGTGCTCAGCAGGTTTTGCACAAAATAGAGAACAAAGCTTTGTTAAAACAAAGAAAACATTGATATAAATGAAAATGTTAATGTCAAACTCAGATTCATCCTAATGGAAGAGATTCTGCACATACAAACTTCAAATGAAACACTTCTTTATTCTGGGATAAAGGATCCAAGTGGCTAGCTTTCCTTTTCTTTTCTTTCTTTTCTCTTCTCTTCTCCTCTCCTTTTCTCTTCTCTTGTTTTCATTTTTTTTTTCTAAGTGGAGTTTCATTATTGTTGCCCAGGCTGGAGTGCAGTGGCAAAATCTTGGCTCACTGCAATCTCCACTTCTTGGAGAGTGACTCTACCTGAGTAGCTGGGATTACAGGTGTGCACTACCATGCCCGGCTAATTTTTTGTCATTTTTTTTTTTTTTTTTTTTTTTTTAGCAGAGATAGGGGTTCATCATGTTGGCTAGGCTGGTCTCAAACTCCTGACCTCAGGTGAGCTGCCCGCCTTGGCCTCCCAAAGTGCTGGGATTACCGGCATGAGCCACCACGCCCAGTAATAGCTTTCTTTCCTACAAGAACAATTACAGAACAAGGCAGAGATTTCTTTTTCTCCCATGACTCCCATATAGAATCAGCAGCCAGTCTGTCCACCTGTGGGATCTCTGTAAACAATCAAATAGAGAGAAATCAAAATAAAACCAGACAGTCTGTATGGCCCACCCACGTGAGTCCCTTGGTATCAGACACTGGGGAGCATTGGGCCTCACCTAGTCTCATTTCCGGACTCACGGAAAAGTCCATATTGAAACCATCTCCAGCTTCTTCCTTCCTCTTAAAAAGGATTCCTCAGTCACTCAAATGGGATAATCAAGCAGAAGACACTTGCCACAACTGATTAGAATGAACTGGGTATTTAGTGAGAGTTAGTTCTTCCATTGTTTATAATCCAGGGAAACTGGATTTCTTATTTAATCTGAAATGAAACCAAAAGGAAAAAAGTAAAAAACAAGACCCCTGAATTTCATTCGTGGCATTAGCTTAAAAGCTGCAATGAAGTGTAAAACAGGCATGAGATTTTGCAGTCTGGGTTCAGGTATTCTCTGGATGAATGAAAATACAAATCAATATTGTTTTAAATTCTAGCCACTTAATTTGTTCCAGTGCGTGATAAACATCCCTAGGTTTAGGGTTCTGTGCTATCAACTGAACTAACAGGAAAAATAGTAGTTATTTAAATGTTAGGAGGTTTAACAATGAAGAATTTAGTTGTAGCCAATTAAGTAAAGTCTGAAATGTTGAACGCTTATTTAGAAAAAAATTTAAGAATTATGGATATATGTATTATTATGACAAAGAATCATGCTTACATATAGTTGGCTTTAATAAACAGACAGATATCTTTAAGACTGGGGTATTACATGTTGTAAGAGGTTGCAGTGTATTATTCTACCTGTCTTTAACATACTACCTATAATATTTGAAGTGAAGGGTTTTATTTCCTCCCCAATAAAATGAAGGTCAATTTTTATACAGAAGACATGTATGTGGTTAATAATTAAAGAGAGAATTAATTATATTGTAATTTTTCAAGTATTTTTTCTGTTGACTAAAGAATAAATAGAATATTATTTATTCAGAGAGGAAAAAGAGGAGGGACTGAGCTATGAGGAATTAAAAATAACAGAAAAATAGTGAAAAACTATACAAAATGCAACAAAATGACTTCAAGTCATCAAGTCCTCAGGATGGCCAATGAAAACCATGATGTGGTTTGTATCAGTTAGCTATTGCCATAATAATGCTGTATAACAAATAACCCCTGCTTTCAATAAAGTGTGAACAATGATCATTTATTATTCATCATAATTAAATATTATTGTTTAATTTGTTATTATGTGTAGTCCCAAGACTAAGGGTTAACTGGACAGTTATTTTTTTACTGGGCTTAGCTAAGTGTTTCTCACCTTTATGTATTTTGTGCTTTTCCTTTTTTCTTCTAATTTTGTCTGGGGCTTTCTCACCTGCCTGGCTTGCTGTAGGCTAATTTAGGATGAATTTAGTTGAGACGATGGGCTGTTCTCCATGTGGTCTCTCATCCTAAGCAGGCCAGCCAACACATATTCTTATGCTAGAGGCAGATGTTCAAGAAGGAAAACAGAAGCACACAAAGCTTTTAGAAGCTGGACTCATAAATGGCACATTGGGATGACCATTCTCTACTAGTCATTCTCTACTATGCCATCTCTACTAGTCATAAGGCCACACTTGATTCAAGATAGAAAGTGTTGGAAAATATTCTTGTGTTGCATGTTACCTGAAGGGAGGAGCATGACTTCCACTTTCCTGTCCATTGGGTTGCCTTGCAGCTTTCAGCAAATAAAGAGGGAGGAGCATCTTCAAACACTGAGGTGCAGGTGCTACTAGCTGGAAGATGGCAGAAGCAACGTTAAGTGGTGAACAGTTGTGGCACCAGCTGTGTCTGCTACATCTACCTTTCTCTCTGCCTGAAGACTTCTCTTTACTTTCTTTGCTGAAGCTACTTCCAATGAACTTCCAGCTTCAGCTTAGATGTAAATTTCTAAAGACATCTTCTCTAACTTCAGACATCCTGACTTACATCCCTGATATAGTGTCTTAGGATTGCTAGTTCCTCTTATGATAATATTCACCATGCTGTTGTTGAATTGCATTCCCACCCAGATGTAAGGCGTGTGAACACTGGGGTTCTGCCTATGTTTTTAAACACTGAGTTCCATGGTGCCTAACACGTGGCACATATACCACAAATGGTATATATTCTGAACAGAATTTAGCTATGCCTTTGAACACAAATTTAAGCCTGATTTTATGACAAGTCGTAGTTAAATTTCCCACGAGACATTGAATAAAGAGTCCATTTCTTCTCAGAGTGACAAGGCATTTGACACACATGAATTCTGTAAAGAGTACCTGCTTCTTGTCGGGTGCAAAAATAACCTTTAAGGACATTAAAATGGAGAGGGTGGAGCAGCGAGGAAATGAAGTCATAATAAGGTAGAGTTTTTCAGTTGAGTAATTGGATTTCTAAACACATGCACATTTTATGTCTCTTTGTATTAAGTCATTCATGGAAAATATGTTTCTGTTAAGTAAAATAGTATATGACAACAATCAGTAGACACATAATGATTTTCTCTTTCACACTTGGTTAGGTAAAAAGTTTGCCATAATGTGCTGCCAAGGAAAAGTGATTACTATTATTAGGATCTAGATCATGTGACAGCTTGGTGCATGATGCTGTTTTGGAATAATCCTGATACAAACTCCAGGGTTGAGATAAATCATGCAGCCTCAGACCCTGAACCCAAACAAGCGGATTACAGGTACTCCTAGCCATTGCCCCACCCCTAATTTAGTTAAAAGTCCTGCTAAGAAGTTTAGGAAGCGCTTGAGCAAGACATTGCTCTCCTTCAGCTAGGTAGCGCAGCTCGCTTTCTGATTTTACCTTCTGGATTGTCCATAGACACAGAAGGAAAACAGAGGCACACCCTCAATGTGCTTAAAACTTTTACTCAGCTGCAGAATCAAACCTATTCCTACCTCTGTGCAGGGTCGGTTCTTAAGCCAAGCCAATTGTCACCACTTTGGGATGAAGATTAAAACGAAAATAGGCATTCTCATTTGAAAGAGTCATCAGAAATCTGGATACCAAATGTATCAACTTTTAAGTTATGATGACATGACATGAGGAGTTCTTGTTCCTAGTGGTCCTCCTGAATTCCAGCTGTCATTCAAACTCCTGTTCCAGTAGGTGGTAGCCAGTTTTATGTTTCTAATTGGCTAAGCTATTGTCTTAGTTTGGCTGCTATATGAATTACCATAGACTCTGTGGTTTATAAACAATATAAGTTTATTTTATACAGTTGTGGAGGCTGGAAGTCCAAGATCAGGATGACAGCATAGCCAGGTTCTCATAAGGGCATTCTTCTAAGTTGTTCTGCTGACTTCTGCTGGAAGTTTAACATGGCGAAGAGAGCTAGCTAGCTCTCAGCAAGGGATCTAACCTCAAGAATGACGCCTCCATCCTTGTGACCTAACTACCTCCCAAAGCCACCACCTCCAACAACCATCACATTGGGATTAGGATTTCAACATATGAATTTGGGAGTAAAAACATTTAGTCCATGTATGGTCCCCTGTCATTCAAATGTTTACTTTGCTTTTTGTTGCTAAGACATATTGTACATACGATGAACAACTGGTGGCTTTAAAGTACAGATTACCCTGGAGACTCTGAATGAGCTCAATCAGTTGAAAGGTCTTAAGATCAAAACTCAAGTTTCCCTGAGGAAGGAATTCTGCCTGTAACCAGCTCCCGCCCAAGAGTTTCCAGGCTGCCCTTCCTAATAGTCTCTCTACAGATTTTGACTTTCCTAGTCCCCATAATTGTATAAGTTAGCTCCTTGGACTATATAAATCTACCTACCTGTCATCTATGAATCATCTATCTCACGAATTCTATTTCTTTCTCTGACTGACATAAAACTGTTACCGGAAAGGGGTCCTGACCCTGACCTCAAGAGAGGGTTCTTGGATCTCATGCAAGAAAAAATTCAAGGAAGTCCATAAAGCAGAAGGAAGTTAAAAAGAAATAAAAGAATGTCTACTCCATAGACAGCAGTGGCATGAGCCACTAGTTGCCTATTTTTATGGTTATTTCTTGATAATAGGCTAAACAAGGGGTGGGTTGTTCATGAGTTTTTTTGGGAAAGGGGTGGGCAATTCCTGGAACTGAGGGTTCCTCCATTTTTTGACCATAGAGGGTAACTTCTTGACATTGTCATGGCATTTCGAACTAACATGGCACTGGTGCAAATGTAGCAGCGAGGACCACCAGAAGCCACTGTGGTCACCATCTTGGTTTTGGCGGGATTTGGCCAGCTTCTTTACTGCAATCTGTTTTGTCAGCAAGGTTTTTATGACCTGTATCTTGTGCCAACCTCCTGTTTTATCTCGTGACTTAAAACGCCTAACATCCTGGGAATGCAGCCCAATAGGTCACAGCCTTATTTTACCAAGCGCCTATTCAAGATGGAGTTGCTCCGGTTCAAACGCCTCTGACAAAATTATCTTTGCAAAATTATGACAGTAAGAGAAATCTGACCTTGCTAACTTCATCTTGCTTCTAGCCTCACAGACTAGCTGTCTTTGTTCATTTCTGGGCATGGACCAAACTTTTGGAAGAAATTTATTTCATAGTTTAAATGATAATAGCCCTTCTGGAAAACTAAACTGTTCCTGTAAAACTAATGGAAGGCCACTAACTTAGGAGGGGGAGAGGGGCTTGTGTTCTAAATAATTACTGGTCGTTACTCCGGGGGTCATAAGATTTGCAACTTTCCCAGTTACTCTTGCAGATAACATCACTACTGTAGAACCCAAGATGGGCCTTTTGAAATGTCTTTTCAGGTTTTTGCATTTCTGACGACTGGATGGCCTGGACCTATAACTCAACCAGCCTTGTGGCCTGTGGCCCTTCACCCAGAAGCAGACTCAGTACATGGGGAGCATTTCCCACACTCCTATGATTGCATCCCCAACCTATCAGCATGCCCCCTACACTAGACTCTGAGCCTCTGAGGAGAATTATTTTGAGGGAGAAGAAAAGGAGAAATCAGCTAGGTAATCAGCTGAGACTAGCCCTTGGAGAAGCAGCCTGGCTGAAAAATCACAGCTACAAGCAAGAATAGAACAGCTTGGGGAAAACTCAGGCTGCACCTCCTACACAGATAAGTAGGCAGAGTCCAGCATAGAAGCCTTTTGTTCCTTGTGGGATTAACGAGCTCCCAGGAAAAAGTTTCCTCCCCATCTCAGGCATATAAATGATGAGCTCCATGGGAACTTGCACAGGTAAGAGAGGGCTTACCTAAAACAAACCGAGTTATACAAACGAGAGAGGCTGTGTTTTGTGCTTGCCTAAAGACATACCCACAGCAACATAGATAAGGGGGAATATGCAGACAGCTTTACAGATGAGTTACTCAAACAGCTGCAGAGAGGAGAGGAGTTTCTTATAAAAGCTTTTGAATTCAACTGTAAAAACAGCAACCTACTCCGTCTCCCCTCTATGCTGTGGAGAACTTTCTTTCTTCACTTACTAAACTTTTGCTCCAACCTCACCTTTTGTGTCCACGCTCCTTAATTCTCTTGGTCATGAGATGACAAGCTCAGATAACACCTTAGACAACGAGACCAGTGACCCTTGACTTATTTCATTTAGATAAATCACTTCGTTTCCCACGTGGCACAGCCAGCCTCATGTCAAACTCTTTCTTTACTGCAATGCTGTGGTCTCAGTGAGTTGATTTTGTTTGTGCAGCTGGCAAGAAGAACCTATTCAGTGGTTACAGTTGCAGAATCTTCTTTGGCCCAATCTACTGTAAAATGGCCCAGGAAAGATGACTGTGCAAAGGTTTTCAATGTACTTGTCACTGTAGATATATATTTAACTATTGATATAGATATGAGCATACACATCGATCTGTCTTCTCAATGTCTATTATCTATCTGTCTGTCTGCCTATCATCTATCTATCTATCTATCTATCTATCTATCTATCTATCTATCTATCTATCATCTATCATCTTTGTCCTCGTTATGCTGGTACCATAAGCACAAGTGTAGGCTGCCTATTGGAGGATCAATTGTCTTTCCCACACACCCACACTGGCATTCTTCTGTGGAAGCAACCTTGACCGTTGTTTTGCACCGTCATTACGCAGAATGCTTTCTTCCTTTTACAGACTTAGCATTTTGATTTTTATCATGAAAGTATTCATTATGGCTTTAAAGTTTTTCTTTTCATTATTCCATACCAACTTCCCAATAAGCTTCTGCTTGTACTTGCAGTTTTGTTACTTTTAAAAATGCATCTCTTATATTTTATTATGTTTTTAATATAGAGACAGGGCCTTGCTCTGTTGCCCAGGCTGGAGTGCATGGCCTGATCATTGCTCACTGCACTCTGGAATTCCTGGGCTCCAGTGATCCTCCCACCTCAGTTTCATGAGCAGCTGGGACCACAGATGTGTGTTATGCCTCACTAATTTTTTTAACATTTCTTAAATTTTAATTTTTTTGTAAATGTCACGTGTCACTGTGTTGCCTAGGCTGGTCTTGAACTCCTGGCCTCAAGCAATCCTTCTACCTTGGCCTCACAAAATGCGGGAATTACAGGCATGAACACTGCATCAAGTCACCTTTTATTTATATTTTACAAATGCATAATTTTGAATATCATATCCTACAATCGGAAGCCTAAGTTTGCCCATTCATTTTTAAAACGTGGCAGTGATAATTTCACGATGTAATAAAAGAATCAACGTCCCTGCATTGAGTTTCTTTTTACTAGCACCAGCTGGCTTTAGATTACACTGGAGGTCATTGTGAGCAAGGGCTGTGACTTCAGTGTCTACATCTTCGGAGATGATGGCTGCTTGCCCTTATCCTATTGCCCTCCCTTTCCCCATCACCTCCTGTCCTCTCTCTCTGTGCACCCGCTTTGGGCTCTGCTTGTTCCCCACAATCCACAGGCTCAGAAGATGAACAGACCTCACATGCCCCCTAAAGTATGCCCAGCCTGCAGCACACAAGTAAAAGCATGTGCAGTAGTGACGCAGGACTTGGCTATGAGGCCTATCCGAGCAGACCAAAGTCAGCCTTGAAATTCTTGAATTCCCAGGGATTGGTGAAGGAGTCTGAAATAGTCATCCGGAGAGATCTGTCATCCTCATGGGAGACTGATGAAAACAAAAGAGGTTGCCTACACAGACTCCAAAAGGGACCTACGAAGACTCAGAAAAGGGTCCCTCAGCAGTGACAACTAAAAAATTCTCCAGACATTGCTAAATGTCCCCTTCAGAATGTGGTCGACCCCAGTAGAGAATCACTTCTCAACATTTGGGAAATACATGTCCAGGCCAGGCATAGGACTCAGTACTTACGAGATTTTCTGTAAAGTCAGTCCTTTCCCTCCCTCCTTCCCAGGGCCCCACTGCGTAGCTCCTCTCCCTGGAGTATTGATCTATGCTCTTTCTCAAGCCTCATGTGACCCAACTGCACCTGTGAACTCCAGCTGTGGGCACCAGCTGTGTGGCCTTGTCTCCTGGGCTCTGCAGTGCAAATGGCGCTCCCTCTGCCAGCTTCACATCCCTGGTGCCAGCCTGAGGACTCCCCCTTCTACGTGAAATTGCTGAGTGTTTCACCTGGGATGTTCACCAAGCTGGGCAGAGGGAGACCAACGTAAACTTTGTTTAACTTTCCCGGTGGCTTGTTGGTAAAAGTTCAGTTCTCAAGCAAGAATCACTTGTAAGGACAGATAGAGTTCATTTCACAAACTTCTAGAAATTGCCAAAACAGTTTTACATCCCTTTCGAGTTGGACTGGGGGCCAACAGAAGTAAAATAGGAAAAATCCATGAATGTTAGGCTTAAAATAATCTTCCGTGTGCCATTAAAACCCATCTTGCTACAAACGCAGACTGCTTTTAAGTGTATCTCAATGTTTGAAAGAAACTTAAGCGGAGTGTGGTGGCTCATGCATGTAATCCCAGCACTTTAGAAGCCTAATGAGGGCAGATCATCTGAGGTGGGGAGATCGAGACCAGCCTGACCAACAAGGAGAAACCCTGTCTCTACTAAAAACACAAAATTAGCCAGGCATGGTGGCACATGCCTGTAATCCCAGCTACTTGGGAGGCTGAGGCAGGAGAATCACTTGAACCCGGGAGGCACAGGTGATGATGAGCTGGCCATTGCACTCCAGCCTTGGCAACAAGAGCAAAATTCCATCTCAAAAAAAAAAAAAGAAAATTTAAAATAAGGTTTTTAAGAATGAAAAAATAAAGAGAAACTGAGATGCTGCCCATCAATAGCACACACTGAAGGTCTGCCTGTGGCTCTGTTATGTTAACACACTTGTTTCCCGGGTTTTAGTCTCTTCCAACATATCAAAGTGTATCCCACATTTGAGTCACCAGAAAAGAGATAGGAAGAGGCACCACACCCACCCCCACATACATATTCAAATTGTTGAGATGCTGGAAGAATAACCTATTGGCTCAACTGAAATTAGGGTTGATTAGCAAACAGAGGGGTATGAGGATTTCCAAAACCAAAAACAGTCATTTAAAAGCATCTGCAAAGAGATGCATTAACATGTGTCCTTGACTCTAAAATTGCACCGAAACTCAGAGATTTCAGTGTCCCGAATTGGAACTTATAATTACAAGTTAATGTATCATCATCTTAGCTGAGTGTAGAGGTTTTAAGGACAAGTGTGAGAGCTGTTAGACGTGGGTTTATCTGCTCGTACATCACAGTGATGCTCGAGTTTGAAGATCTTACAGACAGCAGCCACATTTATTTTTCACTGCCCCTAGGGAAACGCATGACAGGGGAGGTTATATGATGGGTAAACATACCACCAAAAAGTCACTGTGATTAGCTGACTTGTTGGTCTGTATTCTAAGCACTACAAACTGAAAGATCTGGAAAATCGAATTGCACACCCCACATTGTTAAAAAGTGAAACGAGGTTTGAACACAGATTTTGTAGATCTTTGTTTGAAGTATCTGCTGTTTCTGTTGAATCTGAAGCCATCAGCTGTGTTCCTTATTCAGTCTTAGTAGCTAGGAGAGCTGTGAATAATGATATTCTGATTGTCAAAAATGCCTTATCTTTCCGTGTTCTTTTACACTGTCATAGTTAACAGAACGAATTACCATGAACAGCAGTGTCAAGGTGGAAATGGTATTTCCTTTAACCTAAAGGAAAATGTGATGAGTGCAATTCAGAATAAAAGTGGCATGAGCAGACCTTCATGTGTTGATGTAGAACAATATGTAAGACTTACTGTTTTTTTGTTTGTTTTTTGAGATGGAGTCTCACTCTCTTGCCTAGGCTGGAGTGCAATCGCAAGATCTCAGCTCATTGCAACCTCTGCCTCCTGAGTTCAAGCAATTCTCCTGCCTCAGCCTCTTTAGTAGCTGGGATTACAGGTGCCCACCATCATGCCCCGCTAATTTTTATATATTTTTGGTAGAGATGGGGTTTCACCATGTTGGCCAGGCTGGTCTTGTACTCCTGATCTCAAGTAATCCGCCCCCACCTCGGCCTCCTAAAGTGCTGGGATTACAGGAGTGAGCCACCATGCCTGGCCAAGATTTACGGTTACAGAATTAAAGAATTAGAAACATAGGTGAGAGGTATGCGTAAATACAGGTGTTTATCTACACGATGTTGCTAAAATGATACACACATTCCCGTGCGCACAAACACACACAGAGAGAACTCATAACCGAACAGTGGGTTAGTTCTGAAGAGTCCAATTAACAAGAGAAAGATGTGGTTTAAAGGAAGTCACTTATTCTGGGCCAGCCTAGGGGAAGAGACACAGATGTCCTCTCTTTAAATGTGCTGCTTCGCTTTTGGAGCAGTATGTGGCCAATTTTAAAAGGTTTTGCAGAGGAGGCAGCAAGCAGAATTGGGGGCGTCTAGATGTCAGCTCCAGTGCAGTGCCTTAAGTTAACATGGTTGCTAACTTACATGTTAATTTAGTAAATTCGTCTAATTTTTAAGGAGTTAGATGAACTCGCCCTGTAGGCAGTGTCTGGTGAAGGCGGTGGAGGTGGGCATAAAAGGCTGTATTTGGCTAGTGTGATGACTCATAGTTGTATTCCCAGCACTTCTGGAGGCTGAGGCAAGCAGATTGCTTGGGCCCAGGAGTTGCAGACAAGCCTGGGGAACACAGCAAGACCCCATCTCTACAAAAAACACATAAATTAGCTGGGCCTGGTAATGCAGGCTTGTGGTCCTGGCTACTCAGGAAGCTGAAGCAGGATTGCTTGAGCCCAGGAGATCAAGGCTGCAGTGACTTGAGATTCTAACAGCACACTTTAGTCTGGGTGATAGACTGAGACCATCTCAAAAAAAAAAAAAGTTATATTTGCATTTCTAAAGGGGTAAGTGGAAAGTGGGGAACTGGGACAACAAGAAAAGAAGGAAGATAAAACGTATTTAAATAATCTGTTAGAAGAAATGGGGCATACTCAGTTACAAACTTAATTGAGATAAAAGGAAGAAGAAAACTGGGAGGCTGAGAGATGGAGATGGAAGGAAAGTTACTTTCTCACTGCATATCTCTTTATTCCGTCAGAAATATTTGTACTATTCATCGAAAAGGAATTCATTGGAAAAGTACAGGTGGAAATTGCCATTGATTTCTTTCAGTATATCACCCTCAACATTTGTGATTCCAGACGTTGCATCATTAATAGGAGGCAGGCTTCGTGCTAAGTGCTTTAAATATGTCACTTCCTCCTGACAACACACAGCAGGAAGGGAACCTTAAAGAGCCTAATGTTACAGATTCAGATAATGAGCCACAGAGCGTTCAAAGCACACGCCTGATTAACTGTGCCTCAGATCCAGTTGTGTTTGTGTGCAGTCTAGAGCTAAATCACCACACCGTTTCCTCTGTAGTTCAGAAAGAGTAGGAAGGAACTCAAGCATCAGACTGATCACTTATGTCTTATTTGATCAACCTTCTTAATGAGCTAAAAGTTATACCAAGGAAAATTGGCTGTTTGTATAAGATAACTTGGAATAGGAAAGTGTTAATTAGAACTTATGAATCTTACAATCACTTTGGTTTGTAATATTCTTAATTTTAATAATGCAAAAAGACATTCTAATTCCATTCCCGAATTATTGAAATTGCTTTTTAAATGTTGTCATGCTTTGGCAGCAAGTGCACTGCAGAGCTCTGTATTACTTGATCTCTAGGCTTGTTATTGAATTCCTGCCGGCCATTTGCACAATTGCATAGTTGCAAATTTCACTAATAATGTCCATATTGGAAATGTGACATGATCCTCGAGTATGTCGTTTGATGAAGCTAAACTGTATCGATTTAATAGTAGATAAGTATTTGATGGGCTCCTAATGTCTGCCAGCTGCTAAAAATATTGTTTTTGTTTTTTGTTTTTTGTTTTTTTTTTTAAAAAAAAAGAATAAATAAATCCTGCTGTGGAGTTTGAGTTTCTGTGGATCTTTGAGTCAATCTAATCAGCGCTCATATAAAATTGTTTTTGAGTTGGAGTCTCACTCTGTTGCTCAGGCTGGAGTGCAGTGGCACAATCTTGGCTCACTGCAAGCTCTGTCACCTGGGTTCAAGTGATTCTTCTGCCTTAGCCTCCTGTGTAGCTGGGACAGGCAGACACCACCACACCTGGCTAGTTTTTTTTTGTATTTTTAGTAGAGACAGGGTTTTGCCATGTTGGTCAGGGTGGTCTCAAACTCCTGACCTCGTGGTCCGCCTGCCTCGGCCTCTCAAAGTGCTGGGATTACAGGTGTAAAGTTCTTCTTAAGTCACTTGGTTTAAAGACAACAGTAAGTGGAATTTTTGCAGGAAAGTGCCTGGAAGAAATAATTTTTGAAGTGGTAGGAAATATCGCCCATATAGCCTAATATTCATTAATAGGAATGTTATAAGCTTCATAAATAAAATAAAGTTAAATTAATTTAGAATTATATTTTTAGATAAATAGAATGGATTTGACTCATCTACCTTTATAATTAAAAACAATGAACATAAAACTATTCAAAAACAAAATGATTAATAACTTAATATTTTATTTTCCATATTATGATTGATTAATAAAGAAAAAGAAGATAGAAGAGAAAAAAATGAAATAGAAGAGAATGGAACTATTTTTGCAGAATTAGCATGGGTCAGAGGAGCTGAGAATCCAATCTGAACTTTCTTATGAGACATCTTGGTAGAATGGTTCTAGTTACACAGCAGGAATATTGAGCTAATGGTCCCTGTGCTCTCTTCTTAAAACATGTGTCATATAGAACCAGGAAGGGGGAATATAAAGAAAGATAAGCCTGGAGAGAGAAAAATAGACAGACAAAGAAATTTGGGAGTTCCAGTTTTATGAAAATTAAAGCCCATTTTTCACTTGTCAAGGTACTTACCATAAAGATTTTTGAACAAAAACACTTTCACTCACATACTTAGGTCTTAAGTCTTCTCACTTGCTCCGGGAGTTGGAGAAGAACAAAGCCAATACATCCGCATATTCCACAAAAATGGCTTGCACCACCCCTGTGTACTAGGTACCACTCAAGGCATAGTGATCAAGAGAGATGATGTCTCTATCTGATGGAGCTGCTGTTTTAGAGAAGAAGGAGAGACAAATAAGTCAAATGGATTCTATGTCTGATGGGAAAAAGTTCTAGGGTAACAGGTGGAGTGGGGTGGTGGTGTGTTTCAGAGGCTGGTGTAAATTCCTGTCATTTCTAAGTCCAATTCTGCTATTTGAGTCTGGACCAAGTTGTTTCCTCTCAATTTTTAAAAATTTCATGTTTTCTAATTTGTTCTTGAAATCTGCACATCACATGTGGCTATTGAGAGACTGAGATAAATGGCATGTAAGTGGGAATGGGAGCTCGCATCCTCTTTTGGGGCACTAGGATGGGACGTGGGTCAATGCGGACAGACGTTGCACTGAGCTGGGTTTTGTTGTTGCTATGGTTACCATCTGTGAGCCATGTGCTTCACACTCATAAAGGTGCCGTGTGCTTATGGCATCCGAAGTATGTCTTCAGTGTTTGCGATCCGTCCTCAGTTCTGAGCCATCTTTCCATTGCTCGTTGCTGTTTGTTACTGGATGTTTGCTGAACTGGTGAGGTGGGGGTGTGGTTGAGTTTTCTCTGTTGTTCTGGTTCAGCCTCAGTCCTAGGTAGGCCTGGTGGGCCTGAATATTCGTGTTGGGACTTTCTCAGCTTTCCTGCCTCTCTCTCCAGAATCTACATCTGCCTCTTAACAATGGGTCTTGCAGAAGAGTTGGGAGCTCCTTCCGCCTGGAGGGAGACTAGTAAATGGTACTAGATGAGAGTCCTGATCCCAAGACTGTGATCAGCACCCACTCTATGGGTAGACAGATATTTTCTTCTTTCCTTTGTCCTGAAGTAACAAGAGGCCTTTACCTGTATGCTGGGAATGGCAGGGTTTGCTGCTCTGTTTTCAGGGTGAAAGGCATTTGCTTTCTATGTTACAAGGTGTGGGGTGGAGGATCAGGTGTACAGCTTCATGCCTTTCCTGCTGCCACACCCATCACTTACCTCCTTCATGACCAAGGGAGTCTTTCTCCATTTCACCTCTTGCCTTCAACCTTTCTCATAACATGAGGTGGAAGATCTATAAGAAAAGATTACGCAAGTGCCTGCAACCCTGGTCTCCCACACAGCTGGCTCTGGGTGAATTACTCTGTCTCCATTGCAATTTCTCTGTCCTGATAAATTAGCTCTGTCTTGATAAATTGGCTCTGTCTAGGCAGCAGGAAGGTGAATCCGCTGGGCAGTTGCAAGAGGTTTTGTAACCTCATACTAGTCTACTCCCAGTCTTTAATGAATGGTTAGAAGGTTGGCATTTGACCTGGTTCTATGGCCAGAATCCTTTCCTCCCAGGCTCTGCCATGGTTGGGGCAGTCCACAGGATCCATCCTTCTCAGTCAAAAAGCTGGGCCTGAATGGAGTTCAGAATATTTACCTACTTAGCAACCCCTGCTTTCTGATAGGTTAAAAAAAATTATTTTTAGTTTACATGCCTTTTCTCATTGCTAGTTTCTGAGTGTTGTGGAGGAGTCGGAGAGGATTGGAAAAAAACAACTTTCTCTCTGCCGTCTTAGTCCTGTGTCTGGGGCCTGTTAATTAATTTGACAAATGGCAGATTAACAGGAGAAAATGCTTAGGTTTCCTTATTGATGGTCGTAATCGTATGTGTCCAGAGGCTTTGTGAGGAAGAAGTGAAGACACAAAAAGATGACAGTTAGACCCAAGGGCTTATATACCCCTTTCAGAAAGTGCGACCCGTTGTGGAGACGGGACTGCAGAAAAGAAAAGGGGTTGGGGCACTTAGGGTGGGTGAACTGTGGGAAGGTGACTAGGAAATCTGTGGCAGATAGGATTGTTTGGTAAGTGTTGTGATGCGGGTGTGACTATTTCTCCTACTCCTGGTACAGGAGAGGGAGACCCCTCTGTAAATGGAAAGTAATGTCACCTTTACAAAGAAAAAATTATACTCTACTTTTAGGCAGAAAGGGAGAGCATAGAGTGTTGTTCCTGCATCTGCTGGTTCTCAGTGGGCTTCAGCTCAAACTCTCCCACCAGTCAAAGTGGAGTATTTTGGGTGACATACTGTCATCCCCTCTCGAGCAATGCTCTTTTCAACTCTGTGCTCAAGGCAAAGCCAGATGATTTTAGTGCTTTGAAAGGAATTTAAAATGTGAGTTATGAGCCCCAGTCAAGGTGACTAAAAACAGTTGGGAACTAATTGTAACAAGGAAAACAATCATTTCAACCCAACTGAATGGCAAAAAAAAAAAAAAAAAAAAAAAAAAAAAAAGATAAGTGAATATGTCATTGCTATTTTTCATGTTAATTCGATCAATTTGGTCATTAAATATTGTATACATATATCAAAATGCCACACTGTATGTCATTAATATATATACATTTTAGTCAATTAAACCTTAAGCTGAAAAGAAGATGGAATAGTTCAAAACAATGATAGAATTTCCAAGTTAATTCATTGATTCCATTTAATCTCTCTTAGTTTTCTTTCTTATTTTTGAAGGGAAGAATGTTAATGTCTTCCTCTTTGTATGTTCTAATTTGAATTATCATAATTTGGGAAAGTCGCAAAAGTTGAAGACTTTGGTGCTCTATTTGTCAAGTTATTTTACTGAAACATTTAAAAACTAACTTTGACAAAATACATACAAAAGATATAGAATGATTCATTTACAAAGTGATCAGTACCACTGTCATACACATAGGTTGAATTCCAAAATACTGTCACAAAAGATCAAAGTTTTCCAAAATCCAATTTATGGTAAGCAGGAAAAAAAATTGTATATCAACATACTGAAGTTTGTTTTATTTTTATTCAACATTTAATCACAAAAATTTTGTAATTCAGTTACTTTCTGTTTTTAAAAATGAAGTAATTCAGTATCTATTACTGGTGAAATCTGTAGCTTCTTTCTTCCAAGTTAATGAAGTCTTTCTTCTGAACCACATAATATTATTTTGTTTAAAAGTATTTAAATTATATAACACTTTTTACTGAAATGTGAAAATTAGAAAAAGGATTAGAAAGTAGAAACTAAAATTAAAATGATAAAAATAGTACCTCCCAAAGGAAAAAAGTGATGAGTAAATTTTCTCCTACATTAGTAAAACTATATGTAATTGAATATCTAGTTTTTTAAAAGAAAGAGTTGTCTTAAACTCTTTAATATATGTGAATTAAAATAATATTTCCAAAATGATGTCATATATGCAAAAAGGTCAACTTTACACAGAAGGTCACCTGGGGAAATAGGAAATAAAAAGAAATCAGCTGATGTTCCTCTGGTTTACTCCTGATGAGTCCTGGGCCTAAGTTTATAAGATGGACATTGCTATATTTTGAATACTTATGTCACCCCAACATTCATATGCTGAAATCTTAACCCTCAACCTCACCAAAGCAAGGAAATGAAGAGATGGGCCTTTGGGAAGTGACTGGATCATGAGGGTGGAACACTAATGAATGGGATTAGTGTCCTTATAAAAGAGGCCCCAGGGAGTTGCCTTACCCCTCCACCATGTGAGGACACAGTGAGAAGGTGCCATCTATAAGCCAGGAAGTGAGCCCTCACCAGACGCCAAATCTGCTGTCATTTCTCTCTTGGACTTCCCAGCCCCCAGAGCTTTGAGAAATGCATTTCTATTTATAAACTACCAATTTATGGCATTTTGTCATAGCAGCCCAAATAAACTAAGATAATATACACTTACAGCATGACCTGCAATATGTCTTGCTACTCCCTCTTTATCTGAAGGAAACCTTTGTAATTCACGGTAGTATGTTCTGTCCCTAACTCAGCTTTATAAGCCGTTGTGTGATTTTTCACAGGCCAATCCAAGACCTTTCGACTACGTCTTCTTGAAAGTAACAGTGGATTTCCAGATCTTCTAATTCTGGGGAGTGTGTGGTTCTTCTTTTATGGTAGCCATAGATGTCCACTTGCTGATTAGCTGGTGACATGAGCTAGGTAGTCCAGACGAGGAGATTTAAATAATTCTCAAGTAATGAAGACTGCAGTCAACTTTCCTTTCTCCCAAAACAATTACTTTATTGCATACATAAAATCCTTTCGCCTGGAAATGAGAAAAACAGGTGGCTGCAATTTGTATCAGTTAAATTGTGACTTTGTTTTTGTAATTTATGCTTTTTCTTCCTTCCTTAATGATAGCTTTTTTTAAAAAAAAAAAAAACTGCTGTTGGGTACATATTTATATGGTATGATTTTTCTGTGTCCATCTTCTTTTTTGCACTACTTTGACAGTTTTAATAAGACATGTAAGCACTATCTACTGGAACAGGAAGAAACAAAGAACTAGTGCATTTATTTTTGCTTAAAAAATGTAAATCCAAGTGAAGCACTTGTGGAAATCATGAACAAGGACCTTGTGATTCTACACTTTGATTTCTACAATTTTTGTCTGTCAAATCCTGAATTGTCATTACAGTTAACATTCTTCTGCCTCATCAAAGGAGATGAGATTCAGAAACTCTAAATAAATAAATAAAAGCAAGTTAGATGGTTGCTAATGCAAGCAGTTAATGCAAAGTTAAATGAATTGATAAAACTGAGTAATCATAAATAATGATGTGAGTTGATTGTTTATTTTTTCAGTAGTTTTAGGTTCATAGAACATTTGAGAGGAAGATACACAGCTTTTTTGTATGCCCCATGCCCCCAACACATGCACAGGTTAATCCATTTCCAGTAACCCCCACCAGCGTGGTTCATTTGTCAGAGTTGAGGAACCTACATTGACCTATCATTATCACCCAGCGTCCACAGTTTACGTTATAGTTCACTCTTGGGGTTGCACATTCTATGGGTTTGAACAAATTTAAAATGACATCCCTTCATATAGTGTCATGCACAGTAGTTTTACTGCCCTAAAATCACCTACTTTCTGCTTATTCATCCCTTCCACTCCCAATTCCTGGAAATCACTAATGTTTTTACTGTCTTCACAGTTTTGCCTTCTCCAGAACGTCATATAATTAAAGTCATATGGTATGTAGCCACCTTTTCAGACTGACTTCCTTAACTTAAGAGTATGTTTCTAAGGCTCTTCCACGTATTTTCATGGTTTAATAGCTCATTTGTTTTTAAGCACTGATTAATATTGCTTGGTCTGGCTATACCACAGTTTATCCATTCACCCACTAAATGGCATCTTGATTGATTCTAAGTATTGGCAATTATGAATAAAGCTGCTGTAAACGTCCATGTTCAGATTTTTATGTGGAAATTAGTTTTTAGCTTTTCTTGGGTAAATACCAAGGAGCACGATTGCTGGATTGTATAGTAAGAGTATGCTTAGTTTTTTAAGAGGCCCCAAACTCTCTTCCAAATAGTGTGTACCATTTTGCATTAACATTAATAACGCGAGGATATGCTGCTCTACCTTCTCACCAGGACTTGGTTTTGTCAGTGTTCTGGAATTTGGCCATTCTAACAGGTGTATAATAGATCTCTTTGCTATTTTAATTTGCATTTCCCTGATGACGTATGATGTAAAGCATCTTTTCTTTTCTTTTTTTTTTTTTTTTTTTTTTTTTGAGACGGAGTTTTGCTCTTGTTACCCAGGCTGGAGTGCAATGGCGCGATCTCGGCTCACTGCAACCTCCGCCTCCTGGATTCAGGCAATTCTCCTGCCTCAGCCTCCTGAGTAGCTAGGATTACAGGCACGCGCCACCATACCCAGCTAATTTTTTGTATCTTTAGTAGAGACGGGGTTTCACCATGTTGACCAGGATGGTCTCGATCTCTTGACCTCATGATCCACCCACCTCGGCCTCCCAAAGCGCTGGGATTACAGACTTGAGCCACCACGCCCGGCCGTAAAGCATCTTTTATTATCCTCATTCGTCATCCATATATCTTCTTTTGTGAGGTGACTGTTATAGTTTTTGGCCCATTTTTAGTTGGATAAAATTGTTAGTTTTTTGGTAACCTAATTTTCCATTATTATATTTTATCATATTTTTTCTTCTTTCATTTTATTGATGTGCCTAAGTGTGCTTGGCAACCAGTGGTTTGTGAAAGTCATTAGGACAAGAGAAAGATAAGATGGGAGTCTTATGAACAGTTTTGTACTCGTCGGTGGCTCATGCCTCCATTCTCATCATGTGACTCTTCATGTTGCACAGAGCAGCTTTGCACAGTGTTTAATTTTAAAGTAGGTACATGAGCTAACACAGACATAACCAACATCACTACCATTATCACTGATATCAATTCTTTATTTTTCCAACTTTTGTTTTAAGTTCAGGGATACATGTGCAGGACGTGCAGGTTTGTTACGTGGGTAAACGTCTGCCATGATGGTTTGCTGCACAGATCATTGCATCACCTACGTATTAAGCCCAGCATCCATTAGCTATGCTTCCTTATGAATTGTTTTTCTCCTGAGTTCTAACAGTCATCCTAGCTAAGACATCATAAAACATCAGACAAAGGAAGCACTGTCTCCAGCAGTAAAACACTGCCTGAAAATATTTAACACATTAATACACACCCAAACACATATACACACATATATACACACAAATACACATACATACATATACAAAAACATATATACAGATATATATAAACACAGATATATATACACAAGCACGTACACATACATGTGTGCACATACGTGCATTTGCATGCATGTGTATACATGTGCATGCCTATATAAACATAATTATATATGTGCATGCATATATACACATAAATAAATATAAATATACACGTGCATACATACACACATACACACATGCATATATGCATGCATTAATGTATACACATATACACACATACATATGTACATACACCTACATATATACACAAAGATATACTCATACATATGTACACAGATATACACAACACACATACACATATACACAAAAGTGCACATACCTATGTACAAATAAATACATGTACAAATGTGTATATGCATACATGTATATACACACACCCATGCATACATGTAAACACATATATACATACATATATACACACATATATACATGTAAACAAACCTACACATATACACAATGCATACACACATATATATATACATATATGCATATGCAACATTTATATAAGCATATATTATATACATACTTATATGTTATTTCTATACACACGCTATATATACTCAAATATGTAAGTACACATAGGTGTATTTTCTGAACTTCCTTTGAATATTCTAATACCAATGTTGATCCACTCATCCGTCAGATATTTCCTGGGGACTATCTACTAGCTGGCCATTTTGCCATATTGCATGGTTAGAAAAAGGGCAAAAACCCACTCTTCTGTTCCCTTATATTCGCTAGTGATTTAATGTCATTGAACCTGGATGGACATGAGAGGAGCATGAAGCAGATGATGAGGGCTGTGAGATGGAAAGGAGAGATGGCCTTATTAATGATTGTGATCAATAATGACAGATAATGACAGTAATCATGATGCTGCTGCTGTCATGTGGAAGATTATTCAGCAAATAGTCCTTCTCCTCTCCCCTATTACAGGACAGTGCTTTCTTCCCTAGTGATGTTGGGTATGGCCATAGACTGACTTTGGCCAATGGGATGTGGGCAGATGCAGCAGAGTGCCTCCTGAAAGATACCTGACATGTCTGCCAGCCTCTTATGCTCCAGTGCTCCTGCAGGAACCTGGAATGCAGACTGTTGTGGGCACCATCTTAGTGCCCTTCCATGTGGGTTACAAGCCTTAATAAATGTACTGAGATGGTTATTTTATAGGTTCTTGTAGTCAGAGAGCAGCATTTCACAAGGCCTCTCATTCTTCCAACCTGCCCTTCTCCATCTGCATGGAGACTGGGAAGAAGAATCCAGAAAATTTCCCTATCTGACATCCCTGAAACTCAGCAAGTTTCCTTGATGACGTGGCATTTGCTTACATCTTGGGGGACGTTCCATTTATCAGAGGTTATTACCCAGGAGTACACGTTAATCAATCACAAATATTTATCTGCCACACACAGGGGATAAAGTAGTCAATCAAGAGAAGAGTGTCTTGTCTCTATGGTATTTTAATCTATAAGAGAGTATTTTCAAAACCCAAATACCTGTCTGTGGACTTTCTCTTTTGGTGGGGATGAATTAGACACTGTGCTTTTAAAAAATGACACCTTCCAAAGCTTCTCATCACGTTTTAATGTGCAGAAAACTGCTGAGTTGAAGTTACAAGTAACAGGTTTGCTTATTGGTATTAATAAATATTATACATATTTAAAAGATGCTGTCCCACATACAATTCCTTCTTTTGAAATTATTCATAGAGGCAGGAGCAGAGAAATTCTAGGCAGACAGGGGTGGATCCCCAGAGAAACACCACCTTCAAGCTCCAGAACAAATTAAATAAATAAAACAACTGGAAATCACTGGCCCAACAAGACATCTTTTTGTTTGCTTGTTTGTTGTTTTTTTGAGACAGAGTTTCACTCTTATTGCCCAGGATGGAGTGCAGTGGTGTGATGTTGGCTCACCACAACCTCCACCTCCCGGGTTCAAGCAATTCTCCTGTTTCAATCTCCCAAGTATCTGGGATTACAGGCGTGAGCCACCACACCCGGCTAATTTTGTATTTTTAGTAGAGATAGGGTTTCTCCATGTTGGTCAGGTTGGTCTCAAACTCCTGACCTCAGATGATCCACCTGCCTTGGCCTTCCAAAGTGCTGGGATTATAGGCGTGAACCACTGCACCAGGCCCAGATCTTCTATTCCTGTTTGCCTGCTCTCTCCCAATTGGTTCTTTCTGAATCATGCCTTTTTACCGATCACATGTTTTTACCAATAATCAAAATTACCTACAGCCTCCCGAGCACCCATCCTGTGCCTACGAGGACCCCAGACTTTGCCAACAGGGGGAGAAATGGCTGGACTTTGAGAGAAATGACCCGACCTTGAGGGAGATGGCCGGACTGTGAGGTAGATGGACAAATTTTGGGGAAGATAACCTGTCCTTCCCATCCTCTCTCCAGCTCTCCTCTTTGCAGAAAGCAGTATTCATTGCTCAATAAAAATCTCCACTTTCACTATCCTTCAATTGTCTGTGTGACCTTATTCTTCTTGGATGCAGGACAAGAGTTTGGGACCCATCAAGTGTGGGTACCCAAAAAGGCTGTCGCACTGGCCCTTTGCCCTCACTGGTGGAGGATAGCCAACTCATGTGACGAGACAAGGAGCCAACGGAGCTGCTAACACGCTGCCATCCACAGACAGTAGAATTAAAAAAGCACTGTAGTACCTCCTCCTGGGCTTCAGGGCCGCAGGCACCCCACCTCGGTGCCACCACAGGCCCTGCAGGAAGCAGGATCCTGCCAGTGCCCAGAACAGCCAGTTGGTCCCTGCACTTGCTCACTCACGTGCTCCCTCCTGCAAGGGGGTGAGTGTGGCAGGCCAAGTAAACCGGGCATCCCTGTCATGGGTCCAGTAAGGGGGCTGAGGAAAATTTTGTATTATTATGGCCATCTGCTAAAACTGAAAGTTGCAGAATTCACTATGAAATGGTGAGTGATAAGGTTCACATTTATGTGGATCTGTTTTCTTGTTTTGTTTTTAATGAAACAGGGTCTCACTCTATCACCAAGGCTGCAGGGCAGTGGCACCATCGTAGATCACTGTAGCCTTGACCTCCTTTGGCTCAGGTGATCCTCCTGCCTCAGCCCCCTTAGTGACTGGGACCGCAGGAGTGCACTACACCCACCTAATTTTTGCATTTTTCTTAGAGACAGGAGTCTCTCTATGTTGCCTGGGCTAGCCTCAAACTCCTGGGCTCAGGTGATCCATCCACCTTGGCCTTCCAAAGTGCTGAGATTATAGGCATCAGCCACTAAATCCAGCCTAGGTGAATATCATAATAATAGTTTTCTCGTATTTGAACATTCAATTATTTTGTTTAATGTTCATTACCAAAAGTCTACCAGACTTTTTGGTACAGAGTAAATAGTTAATATATATTTTTAAATAAATTAATTAAGTTTGAAGACACCCACTCTAATTAGGTTCGTGCAAAAGTATTAGTGGTTTTTGCAGCAATCTATAATTCGTTCATTCAGCAAATATTCGTTGACCACAGAAGCCAACTTAATACTATACATAAATACACAGTTTCCCTCTTCTTGTGAGAACAAGAGATTATCTTATTGGATGCCTTAAGTGGGAGCATGTGGACATTTGAGATGGTAAAACTGGAAGCATTCTTTGCTTGCGCTTGGCTTTTTATCTTTCTTCTTCTCTGCACTGTGGCTCTGACAGCTTGTCTTAGATTCACTCTTTGTCATCCTGATTCCCTGAGTATCTCTGGGAACAGTCTCCTAACCCCATTAGTTCATGTTGGTCATTCGACATGATTGAAAATACTCTTTTGTTATTACAGGTCACTGATAATTTCATTTTGTTCAGCACAACCTGATCCTCCCTGACTGATACAAGCCCCACTCTCTGTTAAATACTGTATTAGATGCACTAAACACGCACCGAACAGAACAGTCTCTACACTCAAGCTGCAGAAAAACCTAGTGACAATGCCTAATAGAAACAGTCAAGAGATGTGGTATCTTGGCAGATTGATGGAGTGGCTACCCTCTTGCAAATATGAAATACACAACACAGAATTGTCACCTAGAGTCACATTGTGTTCCATTAGATGTCCAGAACCTGTTCATCTTTCAGGAGTGAAACTTTGTATCCCCTGATTGACACCTTACTGTCTCCTCCCCAGATCCTGGCAACCATCATTCTACTCTCTGCTTTTATGGGTTCGACTATTTAAATTCTACAGATGAGTGTGTTCATGCACTGTCTTTCTGTGTCTGGTTAATTTCACTCAGCATATGGTTCATCCATGTTGTTACAAGTGGCAGGATTTCCTCTTTTATAAAGGCTGTGTCCCCTCTGTGTCCACACTATGTCCCCTCTGTGTCCACACCTACACAGACACACACACACACACACAGTTTTTTGTTTGTTCATCCATTGACAGAAATTTGTATTGTTTATATTTTAAAGATAAATATATTATATTTCTATGTTGTTTACATTATTTATGTTATGCTATATCTTAGCTATTTGTAAGTAATGCCGAAGTGAAAGTGGGGTGCAGCTGTGTCTTCAACATACAAACTTCATTTCCTTTGGATATATACTTAGAGGTGGGATTGCTGGATCCCGCCTCTAAGTATATATTGCTGCATCATAATGTGGTTTTTATACAGTGGATATCACCAGATGCTTGAGCTAACTCTTTTGAGTGCATTTTTTTAAACAGGGTCTTTCTTTGTCACCCAGGCTCTAGTGCAGTGGTTCAGTCATGGCTCACTTGAGCCTCAATCACCCAGGCTCAATCAGTTCTCCCACCTTAACCTCTCAAGTAACTGGAACTATAGGTACAGGCCATCATGCCTGGCTAATTTTTCTATTTTTTGTAGAGGCAGGATCCCCCATGTTGCCCTGGCTAGTCTTGAACTCCTGACCTCAAGAGATCCTCCTTCCTCAGCTTCCTAAAGTGCTGAGATTACAGACACGAGCCTCTTCACCTGGGCTTTGAATGCTTTTTTAAGGAGTGAATAATACATTTGTTATTTAATATCAACTTGTAGTTCTAAAGACAAATTTGTAAATGTAACAGATTATTGATTTGTATGAGCAATTTGTGTTTTGGGGTAAGAAACTGGGGTATTAAGCTTGATAACTGACTCTAATGTAAATATTACACAAATACTTCTGACTTTGTTTTTCCTTTAAGGAATATAGAGCTTAAGTAAAATACTTATCTGGAAGTTATCATGTGGTTTTAGTTAAGCAAATAACTGTTTTTGTTCTTATTTCTAACAAAATAATCACATGTGGTAGCAGATGGCCATTCCATTTCCTAATTTCACATTCTTTTACAAAGAGTAATTTTCCTCCACTTAAAAGATGCTATATTGTCTTCAAAATACCCTCTAAATTCCAGTAACATTTTCCTGAACTTAGAGAAACAGCCATTATTAATCTAGAAAACAAATTAAATTTTGCATTAATAATCAACATTTTTTAAAAGGCTACAGAATGTATAACAGTGTGTGTATAGATGTAGAATGCAGATTTTATTCATGAAGTAGCTTCTTCGCATCTTTTAAAATAGAACATTTGACATGGGAGTCTGACTTTCGAGAATAAACTCAGAAAACACATCAGCTGCTCTTCTGCTCATGCAGTTTAATGTGTAAATTCCCAAAGCATTGTCAGTTATAAGGTTGAGTTGTATTCAGCTGATTTTCTAGGTTCCATACATTTAAAATCATAGAATAACCATAGTGGCACCTATGTCGACAGTATGTGAAAAGGACACGTGATGAAAATAATTATTGAATGATTATCATATGTCAACTCATTTCTAAATGCTCTGAGTCTCATGAACTATAGTTTGGAAGAATATTTATTAGCTTACCATTGCCCTAGCAGCTCCTAAGAAGCACCCAGAAATTGCAGCACCATTTGAGATCATTGGTTTTCCAAAATTATGAAATAAATCTTAAGCTATATGATTAACTTTAGCAAACTACGTTCATCCTAGGAAATTCTTGTTAGATAGTAATACAGTTCTTTATTTGTTTAAGGCAGAAAATACTATTTTAATATCAAATGTTAATATAATTTTAGGAGTTGTCTAATAATAATTCATTCAACATCTATACATTAACCATGTACTCAACACTGGTGTACAGGAGTAACAGACATGAGATTTTCCCTAATAGCTATTGTTTCTTCTCATTGGAATAGAATGTCCAGTGTTTTGTCTGGCTTCTCTCAAAAACAGTTATTTCTGAGCCTCCATTGGAGCTGGATGTGATTATTTGACTAAGTTGCGGCCAATGAGATGTGAATAAGAAATGATGTGTGTATCTCCTGGGACCCGGCAATAAGAAGAAGGAGAAAGTCGACTTGAACCAGGTAGATAATGACAACACATAGAGATGGCTGAGTAACAAGTCACAAATAGCCTAGAACCCTGAAAGTCACACAGAGGACAGTCACCATATGTATTCAGATGGATACTTGATGGGGAAATACACTATCTTTTATTTTTAAAAAAAGACATTAAGTGTTCTCTTACTATATAGTCAAATCTACATGATGCAGTGGGAAAAAGTACAGTTTCATGTCACTAGCAACAACTTCTGTTAATTGAACAGTGTGATTCTTATTAGTGTATTTAACCCTCTCAACTACCTTATAAAGTAGTTGCTACTGTCTTTCATCTATAGATAATGTGGATGATAGCACTAGCAAGTATATCCCAGGGTCAAGCCCAGGTTCATTTTCCTTTTCAGCTTTCTGTATTATAAAAGCGATTGTAAGTTTGATGTTAGAGGTCAATTTCAATAGATTAATGGTAACTCCCCAATGTCTTATGTTGAGAAGTCTCCTTTGGACACAGATGCTATCTGACTGGCAGGAAATGAATGTGCTATGATTTGTTGGGTGAGACTTCAATAGAATTTTGGCCATGTTACAGCCATGTACCATTTTTGGAAGAATACTTCTCTCTTTAAAAATAGAAAATTGGAAGACATTCCAGGGTGATAAGTTGAAATATGCATGTAGCAATTTTCTTTCCTTTTCTTTGAGGCAGGGTCTAGCCCTGTCACCCAAGCTGGAATGCAGTGGTGAAATCTCAGCTCACTGAACCTCAGCCTCATGGGTTTAAGCAATTCTGCTTCAGCTTCCTGAGTAGTTGGAACTACAGGCATGGACCACCACATCCAGCTAATTTTTATATTTTTAGTAGCCATGTTGGCCAGGATGGTCTTGAACTCTTGACCTCAAGTGATCTGCCCACCTCTGCCTCCCAAATTGCTGGGGTTACAGGTGTGAGCCATGGTGCCAAGCCCACAATTTTTGTTTTTGAACGTGTCCTTACATACTCATGTCTTAATTAATGCATGGTGCATCCGGAGACTCCACAAAATATGATTTTCTTATTAACCTACATAACAAGCAATACATGTATTAATATCCCTACTTCAAAACTGTAGAGACTGAAAATTGTAAAGGTCAAATTACCCAGTGAGTGGGTGGTGATATCCAAAATGGAACTTAGATTTCACAACTAGGGTTCTAGACATGTCAGGGCCAAGGGAACACAGAACTTTAGGAACCAGATGGGTCAATGTTCCTATGAGATACAAGATAGCATCTTTTCTCACTGTCAAGAGATTCAATGTAGAAGGAGATGAGGGAATTAGTGCTAAAGATGACCCTCAACCTGGGAGCAGCAAAAAAGGAGTGCAGAGCCAAACAATCTTTCTGGCAGTAAAATGCCTTCTCTCTTCTCATTTATCCTCAGAAGGCCAGCTGTGTAGGCAGGCAGAATTATTGCTCTTCTTTTGCAAATGGAAAACGTAAAGCGCATAAAGATGGAAGAATCTTCCAGAGTGCCGGGGTGATGAAGGTCACAGTAGAAAGACTGCTAGTAACCTTGTTCTGCATTTACCCCAGAAGCGATGGATGACTTCTCTACACCACAAAGAATCAGCTTTATTCACGAGTAGAGGCTAGCCTTTAAACAAATACGTTTGGCTTCATTGTGATTCTGCCCATGCCGTGTACTTTATTTTCTCCGGATGACAAGGAAACAACTAAGCGCTTCTTTTCATCCACTAGAAAAGCCCGGGAACACCACCCTCTGCCGTGTAATGTGTGCCATCACCTCCATCATCTCATCAGCATGGAGTTCTTGATTAGACATTCCATTTGCTGTGAGCTGAGCTAATTGAATCAATAAATAGTGGCTAGAAGGATATTTTCAGAAAAATGATGGCTGGTTGCTGCAAAATCCGCGGGTCCTGGTGTGTAGTTCAGGCTGACCAGTGTGGGAAAGTCTACATTCTAGAGGCACACAAGAAGTCCCTAAATCTGTCTGATAGTTGTTGATTCAGGCTAAGAAGGGCATTTTTTTTGGAATTTACAAAAGATAATCATGTAGCTGGGATTTGGTTATGCATATCAACACAAGCTCAACCCCTATAAACCCATAGTTTAGAAGATTTTCTGAAAAGGAGAAGAATGGAGGTAACACAGAAAGCTACTCCTGAGATGTCTGGAGGTGACGTTACTGGATGGCTGGTTAAGCCAGTCCTTTTTGTTCTTTCCCTCCACAGAACAAATTTTGCAGCCATTCCTATACCAGTTGTGAATATCTGTCTACAGAAACAAGGAACACCAGTAATAACTAATACATAGTGAAACAGAATGTTAGTTATTCTTTAGAAAGAAGCTCCCTGCCCACCTTTGGACACCTCCCCCACCCACCTTTGGACACCTCCCAGTAACTTGGTTCTTAAGACAAAAAAGAGAGAAATTTTTAAATAAACTGTTCTTTATCTAAAAGACAAAACTATCTAACTTAGATAGGTTGAATCTGGGATTATTTCTACATTATTTTCATAGCCTTTTTGAATACAAAGTTTTAAAAAATATCTATTTCTATTTCTTTGTGAGAAAATCTGGTTTAAATCAGTACATTGGTTAAAAACAGTAATTAGAAAATTGTGATTCTTAAATATTAACATTATCCAAAGAATAAATTACAGATATTCTTAAAAGTACTTTGGGCATTAGAGGGATAAGAAGTTGATCTCAAACATAGTTTAGAGTATTTTCATAAATTGTTTATGTTTATTTGTTTATAATGGGGGGCATTTGGACCTATAACTAATTGTATTACATGACTTTATTATTATCTCAATATGTAAAATACGTTATGCTTGACAATGCTAAGAGTCTGAACTCATGGAGACTTTTCCAATATTCAAATCTGATTATAAAAGAGTTCTATTAAAATATTCCATAGAACTTAGTCTTGTAATGAATATTTTCTTACTCTCATGTTAATAAGCATTATAGAGGAATGGGCAGTTAGAATCTAGTATTTGGGATCTCAATGATTTCTCCATTTGCTATGACACTTGATGTCCCCCAAGTTGAATCATCATGAAGAATTTGAACTGAAAATGTCAGCAAAGCAATGAGCAGTTTGTGGGTCTCTCCTCACAAGTCTGGGCTCTGTGGAGCTGAGAAACCAGCCTTGGTAGCGTGATACTTTAATGCTATTAATTTGTTCTTAGAAAGAGGGGAAGATTGCTTACAGTGAGGTTGTGACTATGTTTTTAGTGGTTGCTTTAATAAAGATATATATTTTACTTAAAGAAATTGCTTCCATGGTGTGGGCATCAGGAAGCTTGGGCTGTTTAAGGTGGTATTTTGTGCATAAAATTTGATTTCATGTGACCTCGGTTTGTGACTTACCTCGGCTCCTGGCTGGTTATGTGTCTTTGTGCAACTAGCCTGTAGTTAGGAAGCCTCTGCTTCCTCTTCTGTAAAATGGGTATAAAGATTTATCAAACTGGCCCAAGTGTTTTGGTGACATAATTAATGACAGCATTGAGAGAACAATGATTTAATTACTTTGTACCATGAACACTTTATTTTTAGATTCCAATTCCTTGTCATTCTAATGTGGCTGTGAAACATGTGCTTTCATTCATTGGTAACATTTTTCCTAGCACTGTTGTGTGCTCTATATTATTCTAAGTGCTTTTCAAATATTAATCCAAGCTATTCTCACAACGTTGTAAAGTAAAATAAGTCTCCCTGTTTTACCAACAGAGAAACTGAAGCACAGAGAGATTTGCTGGCTTTCCTCAGATTATACAGCCAGATCTGAGTCCCAAAAATTTAGTTCCAGAATCTATGACCTCAACTCTGAGACTTTCCAGCAGCTCCACACCCCCACTCCACACATGAACTCTGTGGAGCCATCAGACTCCTCCAGCCTGCTGGGACCAGTGACTTACCCAGGATGGACATGCGACCAGGGAGGCCGGTCAGAATCCACATCTAAGACACTCAATGCTGTGGACAAGAATATCTGGGACTGATTGCTGTCAACTCACATAGCCTGGATCTATCTGAAGCGATCTTTGCAGGCCATGGAAAAACCTTCCTGAAGAGGAAGTCAACATGGAAAAAGTTGATCTAAGCAGGTGATAGAGGCTTAGAGACCCCATAACAATAGCTGAGCCCCTGGAGCCAGCCGGGCTGAACTAAGTATCTTTCAGGCTTCTCCAATGCACAACCCACGGAATTCTTTTTTATATTTGAGTTGGACTGATATGGTCTTCAGAAGTTCACAAATATAAAAGCCACAAAATAAGAAAATCATCAAAAGTCACACAAAATCAGAGATGCAAGATTTCTCATATATAGTTAGGTACTCAATAACTGATAAATAAATATCTAAACATACACACATATACAAATAAATACATATATAACAAAATAAATAACAATGTATGTAACTATATATAACTATATATATATATATATATACACACACACACACACATTCACATATACACAGACATATACATACATAACAAAATATATAGGTCAGGGACAGTGGATCATGCCTGTAATCCCAAGCACTTTGGGAGGCCAAGGGTGGCAGATCACAAGGTCAAGAGATCAAGACCATCCTTGCCAACATTGTTAAACCCTGTCTCTACTAAAAATACAAAAACAAAAACAAAAACAAAAACAAAAAACATTAACTGGGGGTGGTGGCATGCACCTGTAGTCCCAGCTACATGGGAGGCTGAGACAGGATAATCGCTTGAGCCTGCGAGGCGAAGGTTGCAATGAGCTGAGGTTGCACCACTGCACTCCAACCAGTGACAGAGCAAGACTCCATCTCAAAATATATATATATAAACACACACATATATATATAACATAAAATATATAACAAAATATATAAAACATATATAAATATATATAATGAATTACATCATGCCTTCAGATAACATCATTTCTTAAATATCTTTTTATTATAACTTTGATTTAAAAAATAGGTTGTGTTATACACAATTTTATTTAAAGTCATGGCTTCCAATAATCTATTGACAATGTTAAGTGAAAGTTTGCTGTATGTGAGAGAGAGCAAAAGAGAGAGTGAGACAGAGAAGACTCTAATCCTGAAAGGCAAAACTCTCTACTAATTTGAACAACAACAAAAAAACGTCCAGCCTAGATAAGTTTTTATCATAAATTGTTAGTGTGGTAAACCTGGCCAAACCTCCTAAGTATTTATCTTAATGATTTAATAATTAATATGCTCTGCCTAATACATGCTTGTTTATAATAGGTAATAATTTATGTTACAAAAGTACAAACATGTTCAATTAAAAAAATACTTATTATATAACACACAAGATCAATGCAATTCCTAGAATGTGAAGACCATGGCTACCAAATGGCTAGCAGTCACCTGACCACATTATGTAAGATACATGTGCACACCACCATATTCAATTCTGAGTTAACTGGTCTGAAAACCAATTATGTATTAATTCCAAGCTATATATGACAGTAAAACTAAATACTAGAAGAGATACTTGGCTCTGATTTGCGATTTAATTTCCCTTAATTAATCACACTGTGGGTGCATTTTTTAGTGGTATGATCTGTGTTTATAGGATTATACGAAGGTAACATTGTGTGATAGATGCAAGCTAATGCATGCACCCCTTTTATTATACACAGGGCTGCATATTCATTTTTTCTTCTTTTTTTCAAAACAGGGTCTCACTCTGTTGCCCAGGTTGGAATGCAATGACACAATCTCGGCTCACTGCAACATCCACCTCCCAGGTTCAAAAAATTCTTCTGCCTCAGCTTGCCAAATAAATGGGATTACAGGTGTGTGCCACCACACCTGGCTAATTTTTTTAAATTTTTACTAGAGATGAGCTTTTGCTATGTTGGTCTGGCTGGTCTCAAACTCCTGGCCTCAAGTGATCTACCTGTCTCAGCCTCCCAAAGGGCTGGGATTACAAGCATAAGCCACTGTGCCTGGTCCACATATTCAATTTTAACTACCGTTTCTCTTTCTCACAAACTAAGCCAAGTATTTGGATCCAACTGATTTATTTTTCTTCTTTCAGACATAGTCAATGAATTTCCAAAGTAAAAGAATGGAATTTCAGTTGCAAAGCAATATAAGAATGGTTTTCTTTAAGAAGTATACCTATCACTGTTTCAGAATGTTTTCCCCTAGTACTGCTTATTTATTGGGCCATCAGAAACAGTGGCAGATGCTTACACTTTGATAAAACATTTGAGAAAATATGCCAGAATCCAAGAGCAGGAAAATCTGCTGAAGGAGAACATAATGTTCATATTTATCTAAATGTGTTTGTTTACATTTGAGTTTTTCTCTGTAGCAGAATATTGTGCCATGCAGACTTTTTCTAAAATGTAACATGTAATGCTTCATTCAGGGTGCAAAATGTTCCTTATCATTTCTACCTTATATATGACTGAATGACACTTTGGCAAGATCACTGCTATCCAGATGTTCTCTCTACATTTTAATCCAATAGAAATATTCTATATTACTTTACAACTTTTTCTCTCAAAATTGTATCCATTACGATCATGGGCAGAGACGACTTTGGAAGGGTGAGGTGGATGGATCGTGAGTTCAGAAGATCCAGAACATGCTGGCTAACACAGTGAAACCCCATCTCTACTAAAAATACAAGAAAAAAAAAATAGCCATTTGTGGTGGTGCGCACCTGTAGTCCCAGCTATTTGCGAGACTGAGGCAGGAGAATTGCTTGAACTCAGGAGCAGGAGGTTGCAGTGAGCCACGATCACCCCACTGCACTCCAACCTGGGCAACAGAGTGAGACTCTGTCTCAAAATAATAATAATGATAATAATAAAATAGAGGTGAATAAACTGAAATCACACTCATGTAAAAGGATTTTTTTGTGTGAAAAATGGAACCACAGATAATGATGATCTAAGAGTGGTGAGGAGGGGAAGGGGGAGCCAAGAATTCACAGCTTTATGACATAAGGAAGATTGACATTTGTGTCATCTACCAATAACTAGGACAAAGATAGCCAGTAATGGTGAAATGTGAGTTTCAAAACACAATGATTAATAATATTTTAGAAGCTACAATGAAAAATAAGCAGGATTTGTACTTTATGCCTAGCCTCAAGAGCAAGAGGAGTGTGAATTAGAAATCAGCCGCTAAATGTCTTTAAAAGCAAAAGAATCCTCAGAGCAGATGGTTTCCCCTGACAAGAAACCAAAGGGAGCAGAATATTTTGAGGTGGAGAATTTTCTTAAGAAAACTAAACGTTATCAAAATTACTCAATAAATGGTGGAAGAACTGATCATCTCAGAAGTTATAATACAAACAATTATTATTAAACTAGATACCAAGGACTAAATCTTACTAATAAATGAAATCTTGTCATATACTAGGATTTATTTTTTTATTAGCAAATACAATATCAAGCATGCAAAGCTGTCACTACACCAGTGTCTGACGTGAAGCAGATTAGACAACCCTACGATCATATTAATAAAACTCGTCTAAATTCAACACATTGTTTCATAATGCTGACTCCTCATCAATCAACACTAGAAACAAAACAACAGCCAGATGTCCTCACTTATCTCAGAAGTTTCTTTAACATCATAGAGAATATCTACCAGAAGCTTTAAACTACATCCCACTCCATAGTGAAGCATAGAAGGAAATTTCCTCTATTACCAAGAATACTCAACACTGTATGAGAGTTCTTGACCAATTCAATGAGAAATTTAAAATAATAACACATAAATATTGGATAGGACAAGAAGAACGGTTATTCTTTACAGATGATATAATTAATGACAGAAAATTCAGGCACATCAACTAAAAATCTATTGGTTCCATTTGCTACAACTTTCTTTAAAGCATGCATTGATAGAATGATTCTTTGCTCTCTGTAGTTCAGTCAGGCTGGTCTTTCTGGCTTTTTAAATTCTGAATCTAAATCATAATCTTTAGCAGCAAAACTAAGACCCCAGGAGTGGAGAGCACAGGGAGAAACTCGCCCAAGAAGGTATGGCCAGGCCAATGCTGTTCACACCCTACTGTTGATATGTTTTGTTTCATATCAGGAGAAAAGATGACAGCAGTGATATATTAACTAAATGGAAGGGTTTTATGTTCACAATCATAATGAACAAAATATTTAAATCAAGTTATAGTGGATTGAATACTTTTTCTCAATTCTTCATTTCCCAAATGTTAAAAATGTTTGTGTCCCTCATCATTCAATGCTTCAGCTCTCTGCTTATGGCTGGCATCTACTTTGTTGCTGGTTGAGATGTTGAGATTGGCCATGTGACTCACATTTACTAATGGAATATTAGCAAATGTGATTTAAGTCCAGGGTTTTTTAAAAGCCTACATGGCTCATCACGGTGGCTTATGCCTGTAATCCCAGTACTTTGGGAGTGTGAGGAAGGAAGATTGCTTGAGCCCAGTTTGAGACTAACCTGGGCAACACGGCAAAATCCTGCCTCTACACAAAATACAAAAATCAGCCTGGCATGGTGGCATGTTCCTCTAGTCCCGATCACTCAGGAAGTTGAGGTGTGAGGATCACCTGAGCCCAGGGAGATAGAGGCTGCAGTGAGCTGTGATGGAGCCATTGCATTCTAGCCTGGGTGACAGTGAGACCATATCCCAAAGAAAAGCCTACTTGTCCTGGCTTACCCCTTGCTCTTCTGCCATTAACTATAACACACACGCACACACACGCACGCACGCACGCACACACACACGCTAATCTTGAAGAGTTGACACTTCAACCTCAACTGGTACCTCAAATGGAACTGGTGAAGCCGGGTGCTTCCATTTGCAGGAACCCGTCTAAAACAAACTTTCCCATGTTCCTAAGCAATTGACTTCAGAGTCTCATCTGTAGACGTTCTCCTTTTACTCTGAGTCTCTCATGCATATACAACTCTTGCCATTCTGCTCCAACATTTCTTTGCATTTCCATAGATATCCTACTCTTTCTAGATCATAGGTCTGGAGGACATTAAAATGTGGTTCGTCTGGGCAATTGTGGAACTGCCAACCCTTACTAAGAATCAGACATTTTATGAAGAGACAGAGAGAAAATCCTTAATTCCCTTCCAGGAAGAGTTTTTTTTTTTTTTTAATTTAGAAACAAACAAACAAAAAATGACAAACCTACTGGGAAGATTGCTCCTGATTAACTTTTTGTATTTTGTTGTATTTGAGTAATATCTGCACATCTGGAGTCAGTTTTAATTTCTCAAAACATGACAAGAGTGGACCATTATCCTCCTTTTCCCTTTCCTAGGAGCTCTTGCCTTCCTTTCCTCTGAAAACATTTTGATCTAGGACACTGCTCCTATTACATCACCCACTTTTTCGTGTTCATGGCCACTTCTGGCTTTCTCAGGATAGGAACCAGGAGAGAGGAGTAAAGACCAGAAGAAAGGTTCTATCCACTGGCCCAGATGTCATCTCCTCTTAAGTTCCTCCAGTTGAGGTTCATTTGAGATACTTTCTCTCCGAAACAATTCACTGACATCCGGGGAGAGTGCTCCACTGACTTCCTCTGACTGGATCCCTCTCAGGATGGGCAGTGTTCTCTTATTTATCCTGATAAATTCTTATCTTCTATTACAGACCAAACAGGTCACCGTCCTGATCACTGATTCCACAGCTGACTCCAGGAGATGCATACTTGTGACCACCCACCTCTACTGCAGAAAAGCATCTGAGGCAGGAGAATTGCCTGAACCCAGGAGGCGGAGGTTGCGGTGAGCCGAGATCGCACCATTGCACTCTAGCCTGGGTAACAAGAGTGAAACTCCGTCTCAAAAAAAAAGAAAAAAGAAAAAAGAAAAGCATTTATTTCACCAACTGGCTTGGTCCAGTTAATATTTCTATTAGGCATTTCCAGAAGTGCATCTAGAATCAGTCCCTGGGCCCCCACAAACTCCAAAGAAGATCAATCATTACCTGTGTTTCCCTCAAACCTGAAGCGGATGCTGCCCCTTTTCCATCCATACCTCCATGATGGGTTTTCATTTCCACATGGGCCAGAGCAAATTTCCCATCATGACTTTATGCTGAAAGCTCTCCTTGACCACAGGACCCATTCTGCCTTTGCAAATGTCAGGGAAGCCACGCCAGAGAATTAGCATCTCTGCCCCCAAAAGCTGTCCTCAGATGGCACCTGACCCAGCAATCCCATTACTGGGTATATATCCAAAGGACTATAAATCGTTCTACTATAAGGACACATGCACATGAATGTTCATTGCAGCACTGTTTACAATAGCAAAGACCTGGAACCAACCCAAATGCCCATCGATGATAGACTGGACTGGGAAAATGTGGCACATATACACCATGGAATATTATGCAGCAATAAAAAATGATGAGTTTTTGTCCTTTGTAAGGACATGGATGAATCTGGAGAACATCATTCTCAGCAAACTGACACAAGAACAGAAAAAGAAATACCACATATTCTCACTCATAGGCGGGTGAGAAAAATGAGAACACATGGACACAGGGAGGGGGTCTACTACACACTGGGGTCTATTGGGGGGAATGGGGGAGGGACAGCGGGGGGCTGGGGAGGGATAGCCTGGGGAGAAATGCCAAGTGTGGGTGAAGGGGAGAAAGGCAGCAAAACACACTGCCATGTGTGTACCTATGCAACTATCTTGCACGTTCTGCACATGTACCCCAAAACCTATAATGCAATAAAAATTTAAAAAATTAAAAAAAATAAAGAATTGGTAAATGATCATTACATCAGGGTGAATGGGATATCTGACACCTCAAGCATTTATCATTTTTTTGATATTACAAACATTCCAATTATACTTGTGATTATTACTCATATGCCTGCATCCAAATATCTCATGTAACCCATATGCATATCACTATATACTCATAAAAATTAAAGATAAAAAGAAATGCAAACAACATTTTAAATCTCATATTTAATTAGTAAATGCATTTTACCTCCCCGCGCCAACAGAAGATTTGGTGGATGAATATGTTAGTTCCACGTCTCTGTTGCCAAGGGAAGCTAACTCTCAGGTGCGTATTCGATACTCTTTCCAAGTGCTGCTCACTGAGACTTAGCTCTGATTGCCCCACAGTGGTGACCAGCTTGACAGCAGTCCTTTTAAAAGCTGCTCCCCCTTTCTTTGTCATGACTTCACTTCCCTACAGTGTTTTCTGATCATATGGACCAAAGACATTATTAGCCCCTGAATCCTCATCTCAGTGTCATCTTCTACCTGAGGACATCATGGGAAAAATACACCCTCCACTTTGCTGATGATGAGAAAAGCACACAGCGTGCTGCTACCCCTGGGTAGGGTAGTCCTGGCGTGGAAGAGCACAAATGACTTTCTGAAGAAATGTGTAAATACTTGAACTTTTCTATCAACCTTTCTATGCTCTCATAAGTTTCACTAACGATCTTTGCAAGTGGTTGCCTGTCACCTCATTTTGGAAAATGGGTGTCCTTATTACCCATTGTTCGTCTAAGCCAGAAAGAGTCCTTTTAACAATCTTCTTTGAGGAATAAGAATAAATAGAAACACACCGACAGGCCAAAATGACTGTAGTAATAGAGCAAGCAGAGTTCAAACCTATTGAGCTCTCTTCCCAAATGGTGACATTTTGCTGTGAGAAAATCCTTATTCTGAATTTGATGTTTATTATTCTCAGAAGCTCTTTTGATTTTGTGATTTGGGGTGCTCCTGGTCATGAGAGCTTAAACCCCCATCAACCACTTGAATTAAGAGTATCCACAAACAGAATTGCAAATACAGGCTTATGATTACCAGATTTTATGGATATTAATATTTTATAAGGAGACTTAATCTATTTCATTGCATTTTACATTAGTTGTTTTAATAAATATTTTTCTACCAGTAGTACCTGACAAATTTCATAGACTTTATAAATAATTGGTCAATACAGAATCTCATAAATTGACTCCATCTTTGGAAAGAGTCCCAGTTGCTACTTTTGTGTTATGTTCTCACAAACAATCTGTAAGTCACAATTAATACTGGTTAAAACTGTGACAGGTATTTGACTTTGTCAAATGACAAGTTTTGTTTGAATGCCTAAGAAGCTTAATTCCCTGTAATTACAGATTATGACATGGCAGATTTCCCTGAGCTCTAACCTAGTGCTATTGATAAGAACATTTTTAATGAAAGACACTCAATGGAAGAAGAAAATCCAAGTTTAGTGAAACAAGTGAAATGTAAATCAGAGTCACAGAAAGCTACAAAAAAAACCTCTATTACTTAATTTGAAAATAAACATACCAAGCTTTCAGTTTGATTGTTATGACTAAAGTATCCATGTAAGTAAAGTAGAAACACTGGGGATTTTTTTTAATTAATTTATTTATTTATTTTACTCCCAAAAGTTTCTTATCATCCACCTTCTGAAGCCTACTTCAGGGGGATTTGTTTTAATGCTTTGATTTCCTGGGTGCAACTTTGGGGCAAATAGTTTGTAATGAGTTCTAGTGTTTCCTTTTTAATCTCAAGGATTATTCAAGCTATGAGGCAGGCAATAGCATTCAAGATATTTTCAACTCTGAGAAAGGTTGCATATAACCTTCATTAGATAAGAATGAACTTCCTTAAAGGCATTTGAAGCCACAGCCTAGTACCTACAAAAAAGAAAATTTAAAAATAGCCAGGTGTCGTGGTGTATGTCTGTATCCCTGGCTACTCAGGAGGTTGAGGTGGGAGGATCACTTGGGACCAGCAGTTCCAGGCTGCAGCAAGCCAAGATGGTGCCACTACACTCCATCCTGAGCAAAGGAGTGAGACCCTGAATTTTAAAAAATAGAATAAAACAGATAGGAGGATATCATTAAAGTATTTGACCTTCTTATTCGTTTTAAAAAATACACAAACATAAATTTAAGTATCAGATAATGTAAACTTTTTTTCCTTTGGGAAACATTAGATATAAAGTGAATAGCTTTGATACACAGAATCTGATTGTCAGAATATTAAATTTATAGAAACATTAGGTTAGAGTTCAGGAAAATTAGCATTGTTATTTAGAAATGAAGAGCCTCACAGAGTAATTGGCAGAAAATGCTTTAATGTGCTGTTGAATCAAATAGCACTAACATTTACAATAATTTCCATGACTAGAAGGTATTGCATATTCTGGTCAATGAATTATTTAGACCCTAAAAATAATACCCTTTCTACAAACAAAAGTAGTACCACCACTCAAGTCCATGTTTCAATGAGTTCTCTTTTAACCAGACTAAGTGCTTGCATTTGAAGGCTGTCCTGGTTAATACTTTACTTATTTTGAAAAAGTTGGCATTGCCTTTAGAGACACTGGCCTCTTTCTACTTAAAGTGAAGCACATAAGGTATATTGATGTTTGAGTTACAGATATTATGAGGTTTAATGAAATCATAAGGCAGGATTAGTCAACTCTGCCATTGGCTGAGTGTTATTGGGAGCTGTACTCACGGGCTGGTGCCTGGCAGATGTTTCTAAACTTGGGGGCCACAGAGGTTCTCTAGCTGAGCCTTTACCTGTCCCACAATGTGTGACATCCCTGTGCAATTCAACAGCATGGAAAATCCAGCCCTCAGCCACTCTGATGCCGGTTCACTGGAGAGTATCCTGTGCTCTTGGCTCACCTGTGTGGACAGAGGTGTGTACTGCTTCCCCAGTCTCTGATGGGGAAAAGGAGATTTTCCTTTCTCACCTGAGCTCAGCCTTGCCTTGGGATGAAAAAGGAAGCTTTTTTTTTTTTTAGGACATGAGAGCGACAAGGGTTCCAGGCTCAGTGAGTTCTCCCTGGTGTGTGTATTTGTGTATGATCATAACTATGAATCTTATTAGGGTGAGCAAGCACATTGTATTTCCAGATTTACCCCACTCCGAGGGGACTTTTTTTTTAACTGACATCTGTCATAATTTATATGCACAGAACTTACAGAACTGGGACTACCGTACACCTAAGAAAGTCCAACGTGCTATTCATGGGGAAGCGCAAATACAAGATGAGGGAATCCGATGTATTTAGTGTTTACATTTTACAAATGGATGCTTTCAATAATATAAAAATATTACAGCACAAGATTGCCAGTCACAACAGCATAGCGCTAGTGAAAATGTGAATTCACAACACAATGCAGATTTTGCAGTTGGCCAACAGAACGTGAATTTTAAAGCTGTTTAATAATTGTCAGTCTTGTTTTTTCCCAATATCCCAGTGGATTTGTTATGGTGAGAAAGCTTTACTTGGAGACAAAGCCAAAAGCCTTCTTCTCATGCTCTCCTGGTTGTAGAGGGAACGCGGACTGGCCGTCCAGGCATCTGAGCCACTTCTCCACACCTCACGAGAGGGCCTGTGCAATATCACCTTGGAGATGGAGAGCATCACCTCAGAATCACAGAAGCTTGAATTTCTCACCTGGTGCTGCCCCCTATGACCTTGCGTAAGTTACATTCCACAAGTCTCCATTTCATTTTCTGTAATTTAGGATTAATAATAGACTCTATTTCCTAGGACAGTTGGGTGCATCAATTAGATAACATATGTAAAGTAGTTAGCACTACGTTCTGGATTGAACTCAGATATTGTTCAATTAATGGTGACTACTTGGCCAGGGGCAGTGGCTCATGCTTGTAATCCCAACACTTTGAGATGCTGAGGTGGGCAGATCACTTGAGGTCAGGAGTTTAAGATTAGCCTGGCAAACATGGTGAAACTCCATCTCTACTAAAAATACAAAAATAAGCTGGGCATGGTGGTGCATGCCTATAATACCAGCTACTCAGGATTAGAAGGTAGGAGAATCGCTTGAACTCTGGAGGCAGAGGTTGCAGTAGGCCAAGATCACATCACTGCACTCCAGCCTAGGGGACAGAGCAAGACTCCATCTCAGAAAAAAAGGTGACCATCATAATTAATAAAATAATATAAAATTATGCAAATAATACTGTTATTATTAAAGGTTGGCTTTATTGCATCAACCTAAGGATCTCTGAATGACAAAACTTTTTAGAATCATTTAAAGGTACTTAAAGATATTAGCTTCTTGCCATTCCTGGATGTAGATTTTAGTGCCAAGTTGTAATATGGGCTTACAGAATTGAAAATAGCAGTTTATCATTCATATTATGCTTTAAAATGTTTTAGATGAATCAGATTTATATTGTAATTATCTACTTAAAAGACATTCAAACTTTTATGCATATTATTACCCAACACTAAACCAAATGAGCGATTCGCGTGATTGCAGAATTGGAAAACAAACACTCTGATCAAAATCAGAACATAATGTTTGCATATATATTTTTAAACAGCATTATGGAAATATAATTAGCATACCACACAATTCACAATTCAGTGTTTGTAAGTATATTCACAGATTTGTGCAACCATCACCACAATTAATTTTAGAAAATTTTTATTGCTCAGAAAAGAAACCCTCTACCCATTATCATTCACTGTCCATTGCTCCCTCCTCCCAGGCCCTGGCAACTACTAAGCTTTATTCTGCCTCTTGCCTTACCTATTTTGACTTTTCATATAAATAGAATCATAGGCCAGGTATGTGCCTCCCACCTGTAATCCCAGCACTGTGGGAGGCTGAGGCAGGAGGGTAGCTTGAGCCCAGGAGTTTGAAACCATCCTGGGCAATATAGTGAGGCCATATATGTCTCTACACAAAAGAAATAAAAATAAAAATAAAAAACCAGCCAGTTGTGGTGGTGCATGCCTTTCGTCCCAGCTACTCAGGAGGCTGAAATGGGAGGATCACTTGAGCCCAGGAGGCAGAAGTTGCAGTGAGTCCTGATCCTGCCACTGCACTCCAGCCTGGGTGACAAAGTGAGATCCCGTCTCAAAATAAAAAAAAATCATATAATGTGTGATGTGATAGCTGAATCTCTGGAATTTGTAAATACATGTGTTACTTTAAATAGGAAGAAAGGATTCTGTAGTTGTGATTAAGCATCTTGAGCTAGGCAGATGATAGTAGAATACCCAGGCACATCCTATGTAATCAAAAGCGACCTTATAAAGGGAGGTGAGAGGGTCAAAGTCAAAGAGGAAGAAGGGGGTATAAAGGAAGCAGGGGTTAGAGCAGTGTGGCCACAAGCCTGGGGTTGCCCGCAGCCTCTGGAAGCTGAGACAGGCAAGTCACAGAGTCACCCTCAGGACCCTTGAGAAGTAACTAATCCTGACAAATGTCTGATTTTAGCTCCTTGAAATTGATTTCTGAATTCTAGAGATGAAAGAGAATAATTTTGTGTTGTTGAAATCATGACACTGGTGGTAATATATTACAAAAGGAAACTAATACATGTTGCCATTTGACTAATTTCTTTCACTGAATGCAATATTTCCAAAGTTCATTCATGTAGCATGTCCTTCTTTTCTTTTTTGTGGCTTAGTAATATTCCATTGTATGGATGTATAACATTTTGCTTATTCATTCTTCAGTTGATAGACAGTTGGCTTGTTTCAACTTTTGACTCTTCTGAATAATGCTGCTGTGAATATTCATACGCAAGTTTCACATATGTTTTCACTCTCTTGGTATATAGCAAGAAATATTAGGTTGGTGCAAAAGTAATTGCGGTTTTTATCATTAATTTTAATAATGGTAAAATAGTAGTGGATGTAAGTCAGAGTCACAGAAAGCTACAAAATATCCTATTACTTAATTTGAAAATAAATGCACCAAACTTTTAGTTTGATTGAAAGATTTTGCCATTGTTTTTAATGGTAAAAACTGCAATTCCTTTTGCACCAACCTAATACAATAGTATGCCACATGCAATTCTATGTTTAACATACGAGGAACTGACAAACTGTTCTCCACAGTTGCTAGGTCAGTACACAGTGAAACAAGCAAAATATAAGGTTCTAACGTCTAACATTCTCATTAACAAATGTTTTTTATTTGTTTACATATTTATTTATTTTTAACCATCCTAGTAACTGTGAAGGGGTATCTCATTGTGGTTTTGGCTTGGATTTCTCTAATGATTTATGACATTGAACTTCTTTTTGTGTGCTTATTGGCCATTTGTATATTTTATTTGAATATTTATTCAAATCACTGACCACTTTTAAATGGGTAAGTGATATTTCTAATATTAATTTAGAAGAGTTATTTCCATATTCTGGATACTGGATCTTATCTGATATACAACCTGCAAATATTCTGTAGCTTATCTTTTCACTTTCTTGATTGTTTTCTTTGATGCAGAAAAGTTTTTATTTTTGATTAAATTCAATTGATTTATTTTTTTCTTTGGTTTCTTGCATTTTTGGTGTCAAGTCTTGGAACCACTGCCTATGCTAAGATCGTGAAGATTTGCATTCACGTTTCCTTCCGAAACTTTGGTGGCTTCAGCTTTTACATATAAACACATAATTGATGTATAATTCAGTGATTCTCCTCCTAGTTGTACAACCACGGGAACTGAAAACAACAGCAGCAATCATAGAAAGCAACATGGAAACAACCCAAATGTCCATCAGTGGATGAATGAATAAGCACATTGTGTTATAGCCCTACAGTGGAGTATTACTGAGCCTTGAAAAAGAGTGAGGTATTGAAACACATAACAACATGGATAAACCTTGAAAAGATGATACTGAGTGAAAGAAGCCCGAAACAAATGGTAACATATGTACAATTCTATTTACATGAAACATCCAGGTAGATAAATCCATAGAGGTAGAATGCAGATGGAAGCTTTTAAGTGTTGGAGGGTGGGAGAAATTAAAATAAATTACTTAAGGCGTAAATGGTTTACTTTGAAATGATGAAACTGTTTCAGAACTAGAGAAGGTAGTTTTACAATACTGTGAATATATAAATCCCACTGAGTCTTTCACTTTAAAATGGTTACTTTTATAATATGTGAATTTCCACTCATAAATTACTATAAAGTTACATTTTGGTGTTATTTTTCTTCTGATATTGCATAAGGACGATGACTTTTTGTCAGCCTGAATTAATTGATAGTTACAGTAGATCTAATAACAGATTACATGTATAGTCAGCATCCTGGGGTCACCAAGAACCATAGCATGCAATGACAAGTAAAACGTGGGCATCTTCGATGAGAACTTCATGGCTCACAGGGGATACATGGGCATGAGGGGTTGGAGGCAGAATGTGCTCAGTACCACGTGAGTCACATGAGCACAGTGTTTCAAGGGTTTAGATGGAGACAGTTGCTGATTTCTTTCAGGGAAGACTTCAGTAGGTGATGTTGGATAAGGCCTTGGGAAAGTTAGAAAGTTTTATCAGCCTGTGAGGGCTAAGGTGGAGGTTCCAGGTGTAGGGGACTTAGCAAAGATAAGGATTTGGGAAACACCCAGCCGGGAGAAGAGCATGTGACTTCTGTTGACCGAAGGAAAGAGCACATGCTCAGCAGAGTCCCAAGTCTCAACATATGATGGACCATGTTGTCAAGCTTTTGCAAACCTGCATACAACTTGTTTATAAGGGAAGACCCTGTGCTTATTCAGACTATAACTATGAGTGTTAATTAAACTGAGGCCTCACAACAAGTGATACATATTTATCTAAGGCATTTTAGTTTAATTTAAACTGTATAAATGTGTATCGATTTCCTACCCTTTTCTGTAAGGCTGCAGCAATCACTCATGGAGCCGAAATCACATTGCCAGCACCCCACATGAGGACACTACAGCAAAGGCCTGCCAGCCTGTGCACAGGTACCATCTGGAAGTACAGGGGAGATAATGCATGGGGGGGCATCTCAAAATTAACGGGAATGGGTGTTGGGGGATAAATGCTTCCAGCCCTCCATTCCTTGGTTGGGAAATTCTGATATGTGGTCCGTAGAGCCACTAAAAATCCCGGTTTCCCGGTGTCCACAACCACATGGCCTCTCCCCATCTGTATCCTGCTCTTTCCTCTCCTTAAACCCACTCTCAGTTACGCTCCTGAAAACACCTCCAAATCAGCAACCTCTGTCAAGATTTTAACTCACATTTTATATCAGGGAACCAAACCATGCCAAGGCACAGAAATTTTTCTCCGGCCTGCCATGCTGATTGGAGTTCTCCATCTTTTTTCTTGGATAAAATATATCTATCATTAATTTGCTGCAATAACCACCTTTAAGTTAACTGGAGCAAAACCTGAAGACACTTAAGAAGCAATCAGGATAGAGAGTCCATGGATGTTTTCATCATTTGTTTCCAAAATTGAATGCTGTTTCCTTTGCTCCCAATTTTATAGTCTTTCCTTTCAGCAATTTATATTTATCCAGACTTCCCAATGTATTCAAGGAAGTTTTCATAGAAATAATGTCTCATTCTTCTCACCATGTTAAATAATATTTAATTATATTACTCAATTACAGTAACAACTAATCAATCCAAAATGAATCTGCTAAAAGTCTGTTAAAAATCTGGAGTCAAATGTAAAGTATATTGCAGTTAATTATCTTTGTTAGAGGGGCCTGAAGGAGGTCAATTTAATTTTCCAAGATCCAGAAAATGATAAATGAATTATGGGGGAAGAAGTAGACTATAGATGAATATGAGATTGAAGAATCAGATTCAATATAGTTACATGTAATCAACATATATTATACTTTAATTAATACATAATATGTTTGTGTACATATACATACATATATGTTTACACAGGCATACACAAACAGAAACCTAAAAGCATCTTAAATAATTTTGATGTGATCAGATTGCATACGCCATTCACATGTTAAACCTTGAAATTTCACTGTGCACATTAAAGACATAAACTGACCTGTAGACTGAGTGCAGTCTACACTCAGCAGAGTCTGGGAAACATGAATCGTGTTAAACCCAGAGCCCATTTTATACAAACTATGCAGAAACTTAGGCTCTTGCACCACAGGAATATAGATGAGCCCACACTAAATTTTACCAGAGGCTTAAGATGACTATACAGCTTAATTAGACAGAAGAAAACTGTGTATATTTTTTTCAAGAGAGAAATTGAGACTCCATTTATTGTCTGGAGAGGAAGGCTAATATATAGTGAAACAATTCCTAATAATGGGAAGTACAAACAATAAGACGTTTATCGCCTTTGTCTTTTATTATAAAATCAAACCTATTGAATGCTATGCACATTTTTCTAGCTCAGACTTTCAATTAAATATAAAAGGGGAAAAAAAGAGAAAAAGTTTTCCTGGTTGAATTTATTGAAAATCCCTACCATTCTTCCTCTTTTTCTAGGATCAGTTAATGTCACAGAATGTTCACATTGGAAATAGAAAGAATAAAACATAAAACTGAGATTTGGGGGCATCTAGTGAGTTCAAATATATCACCATGGAAAATATGAACGCAATATAAACCTGGAGCTCCTTCTAGCAATTGACTGCATCTATTTAGCTTGAATTTAGGTCCTGATGAAAAAACAGTTGTAAATTTTTTTTTAAATTGCATTTTCAGTTTTGGGATACATGTGAGGAACATGTAAGACAGTTGTGTAGGTACACACATGGCAGTGTGGTTTGCTGCCTTCCTCCCCATCACCTATATCTGGCATTTCACCCCATGTTACTCCTCCCTCACTCCCCGCCCCTCACTCTCCCTCCCCTATTTCCCCCCCAACAGACCCCAGTGTGTGATGATCCCTCCCTGTGTCCATGTGTTCTCATTGTTCAACACCCGCTTATGAGTGAAAACGTGGTGTTGGATTTTCTGTTCTCGTGTCAGTTTCCTGAGAACGATGGTTTCCAGGTTCATCCACGTCCCCACAAAGGACACGAACTCATCCTTTTTTATGGCTGTATAGTATTCCATGGTGTATATATATGCCACATTTTCCCTATCCAGTCTATCATCGATGGGCATTTGGGTTGGTTGCAAGACTTTGCTGTTGTCAACAGTGCCACAATGAACATCATGTGCATGTGTCCTTATAATAGAACAATTTATAATCCTTTGGATATATACCCAGTCATGGGATTGCTAGGTCAAATGGAATTTCTATTTCTAGGTAATATCAACAACATAATTGTTTTGCCATGTTTTGAAGTCCCATTGAGATGTAGAAATACATTTCCTAATGATGTACACTGCCAATAGTATCAATGAGCTGTCAGAGGGAGACCAAATAGTATCAATGAGCTGTCAGAGGGAGACCAAAATAATTTGTATTTGATATATTTGTGGGCAAGAGAACTATATGCTTAGAATTAAGGATGAGATAAGTTAACACAAGACAGAGCAGATATTTCTGTTTTTATTTCTTCTTGTCTTTTTAGTACCTCTTTCTCTTCTTAATAGCACCTCAATTTATTTGTGTGTGTGAGAGAATTTAAGACAGCTCCTACCTACTCTCCAGTGTTTAAAATGTGGGTAAAAATCCCGAACTAAACCGACAAGGTACCTCTTTCTCAGTGGAAGGACAGATTGCTTGATGATATTCCAAGTTCCATTCTTTCAAAGTCCCTTTCATTTTTCCAGATGGCTTCTGACAAGAGGTTGCTGGGAAGGTTCCTGCTCTCTGCCCTGCAGAATTGCCTTGGATTGCCTGTTGATGGGTCAAAATCCAGCTACCTGGTAATTCAGTAAATCCCTAGTGTGCGTCCAGTAAATTATCTTATGCTTAAATTAGAACAAACTGGTTTTTATCTGCATGCTAAGAATCTCATTAAATGCATCATAAATTTCAAAATCAAAAACTTAATAAAAGCACATCTATCTATTGAGCATTAAAATTTGCCTGGTTGCTCTTAAGTATACGTGCACTTCATGCCTTCAAAACTTGATAATTTTTCTTCTCAAGTAATCCATACAGCAATTTTCCCCCCAAAAGTTAATTAACACTATGTGATCATATTTTTGGTGAGTGCTCCAAAGGTTCAATGACTGAAGAAATGGATGTGCTTGAAAAGATTTCAGTAAAGATAAAAAAGGCAGGGGAATAATTTTGTACCAAAATACAGACATGTTGACTCATTACATTTTTTTAAACTTTGCAAGAAAAAAAAGACTTTTAACTTGATACTCTCCACACACAATTCCTAGCCTTAACTGCACAGCACACTAAACAGAGTATTTAAATGGGAGCCCAAATCTAGATATTTCCATTCATATATATATATGATATATGAATGGAATTCATATATATATATGAATTTATATATGATATATATCATATATATGAATTCAGAGAGATAGTATATATATATATACTATATACACTATATATATATATATAGTGTATATATATAGTGTATATAGTATATATATATATATATATATATATATATATATATATAAATACTATCTCTCTGAATTCTATAAATTTACCTGCCCTTTAAAACTGGATTCCCATCTTCCCTCATCTAGGGTTGTCCTTTAGACATGGTGTCCCAGGCCACTTGAACAAAATAATATGAGCAGAGGTGATATGTATCACATTGAAGCAGAGCCCTTCAAATACAGCTTGGTCTTCTCTACTTAATCATTCTCTTCTCCTGGCTTGACTCAGACAAGTATGGCCACATTGGAAGCCACACGTTGACAGTCCTAGAATCACAAAGCACAAAGGGCTGAGTTTCTCATGACCACTTAGAGGAGGGCCATATGTGATCAAGAACAATTGCTTTGATATTAGAAGTCACAGAAATGAAAGAAACAAACTTCTATCAAGTTTGAGCTACTATGTATCTTTGGATTTATTTGTTATAGCAGTCAGCATTAACTTAAGTGTGTGTGTGTGTGTGTGTGTGTGTGTGTGTGTGTGTGTGTGTGAGAGAGAGAGAGAGAGAGAGAGAATACTGTGTCGTAAATGTTTACATGTTTTGTGAGATATGGGCCTGAAGATATGCATTTCTTTTATTCACTCAATAAATAGATATTACAATTCTACTCTGTCCTAGATAGACTGCAAAGGCTGTTGAAAAACTGTAGTTTATAATTTTTAGAACATCATGTATTAATCTTCTTGGTCTCAGAATTACTTTATAATCTTTAAAATTATTGATGACTCTAAAGGTCTTTTGTTTGTGTGTATTAGATGTGTATTTGCATTTACCATATTAATCATTAAAACTAAAATTAAAAAAATATGCATGCATTTATTTAAGATAATACAAATATATTTTATGTTAATATAAATATTTTTATGAAAATAACTATACTTCCAAAACCAAAATTTATGGGAATTTTACATTTTTGCAAATATCTTCAATGTCTTAGAGAAGACAGCTGAATTCTCACATCTGCTTTCTCATTTGCTGTGTTATGACAGCTTGTTTTGATTGAAGTGTATTAAAAATACAAAGCCCTCCTCAGAGGGAAAAACAGAATTCAAAAAATCTTTTCAGATAAATATAGGTATTCTTCTTTGATACTACACCCCAAATCAACAAGTGGCATTAAAAAATTATTAGGAGTATTATGGAATTTGAAACTGTATCAATATACAGTTCATACTCTGCTATATTACAATCCATTGGTATCTCTTGCATATTGAATAGTTATTTTATCTATGTTGGATTTTGTAACATTATGCATTAAAAGTTTGAAAGAGATTAGTTCACTGGTTTTTTCAGATCTTTTCTTTTTCACAATATATTGTTTAAAGTCATATTTATTCATGTCACCAGTGACCCCATTTACAGTTTCGAGTATTGAAAACATATTAAACTTGTGATGATAGATACAAAGTTTTGGAAATTATTATTGTTACTTAAAAGTTCAGGTTTTATCTTGGGTAACAAATGCCATCAATATCCCCCTTCCCTTGAAGGCAGCTCACTTGATTCACTTTTGAGAAAATGTCTGCCAAATCCCAAAATCTGAATAACTCATGGTTTGTCTGTCACTTCGTCTTTCATACAAAAAAGGAGTTCCATGAAAATAGTGTTTCTTTTAACTAAAAACTCATATAAAAACAGAATTGATTGTCTGTGATAAGCGTTGTACTCCAATATGCAGCAGAAGTGCTTCATGCAATCTCCTTATGTCCTGACACAAAAGACTTAGAGATCTATGCTCAAGTGCTGAGATTTAATAAAATCAATGATCTTTCCTTTAGCAGAAGATTTAGTTGTGGTGACAGGGATTCTCACAGTGACCACCAGAGCCTCTCCATCCCACTGCCTTGATCTATGCTAAGGCGCCTGCAGTATCACCACCTGTCGTTTTCCTCCTTCAGGGCAAGCATCAATGCACTTGCTCCAGAATAAATGATGACTACAAACTTTTCCAACATTTCTCTCTTTGAGTACCACTGCATTTTTATCATGTAAAAGACAATCTTTGATGGCTGCCTGGTGCTCATCACAGATAAAAATAAGCAAAATAGCAAGCCCAGGTGAAACTAGGGGTGCATTCATTTTTATTTTTTTAATGTTTTTATTTTTTCTGAGTTATTAGTTTATTATAAAAGAGAGAGATAAAAATTATTTATATGATGAGAGATTTTCAGAACTTCAGTGGAGTGGGCAGCTTCATGCAGATGCCATTTCAATAGCAATTTATAATACTTTCCAAGAATGTTTTTATCTCTAAAGAAGAAAGAATCCTTGTCATCTAGAACTGCCTTGATGCCTCTACATTCTGGGACAGAAACTTTGTCTCCAACTTTTACACTGACTGATTGAATCTCTCCATCCTTTCCGTTACAGCCCAATCCAACAGCTATGACTGTTGCTTGCACGACTTCTCCTTGAGATTTTTCTGGAGGCATAATGCCTCCTTCGGTTACAGTTTTGGTGGCACTCCTTTTGACCAATACTCATCAAATAATGGAAGGAAATTTCTAAAGGCTGGTCCTGCCCTGACTCCTGGTTCCACAGCTCATCCTCATCCATTTTCAAGGCAAACATATGTCGCTGCATATGAGATGTTAACTCAGTCTTCATGTGGACAGCTAGGACTTTTGATCAGTGGGATACTATATCATGGGAAAGCGGAGGCTCTGTAAGTTATTTCACTAGAGTTTCACCTGGGAGAAATCCAGCCATGCCAACCCTGCAGAGCTCTGACATTCTCTTGTCTACTGTGTAGTTCTCTTCTTAGTCAACACCACATCACTATTTACCCTTCAGAAGCAACGTGTTTGTTTTTCCCTTCTAATTTGAAAAACGGCAAGAAAAGTGTTGTGACCTTTAATGAGCACGTATTAGTGTACATATTGGTGCAAAAATATTTCAGTAACAACTTCACCAAAAATATTCAATGACTTCTTTCAACTCAGAAAGATTAATCACAAAATGATATTGAAGTTGATCTTATACCTTATTAGTATTTGAGATGTTCTCCTGAATATGATACAAGAAATTAACACTAAATTAAGGGGAATATGCATTTTTTTCTTATTTTATTCATAATTTAAACTTCCACCTAGATTTAAAATTTTATTTTTTAATTGACAAATAATAATTATACATTTTAATGAGGTATCTGAGGATGTTTCTATGCGTATACACAATGCAGAGTGATTAGAATGGAATAACCAGCATATCCATTTCCTCAAACACTTATCTATCATTTTTCTTGGAAATGTTTAATATCTTCCTTCTAGCTATTTGAAACTATAAAATTTTTTAAAGATAAGGCTGTCGTACTAAGCATCTCTTCTTTAAGGACTGGGAGAATGACTTAACAAGCTTGAGCAATGTGTGTAAACGCATGTGAAATGAGGTTTGATTTCAGTAGATTGCTTTGGATAAAAAGCTGTGCAGGAGGCTGGCCACACTTTCCTTTCTCTCCAGGGCTCAGGGTTAGAACTGGGAAAGGTGACGGACAGACATTAATCGAGGTTCAACACTCACGTCATGTGAACGTAGTTAGCCGTTGGGCTCTCAGTTTCCAAAATATCCGGGCAGTTCTGATGGCTTCTGCCTGTCACTCAAGCCCTGTGCCGCCCTTCTCAAAGCGGCACACCAGGCCAAGCCCGGCTAATTCAGGGAAACTGTATACTACGTTATTGTTAACTATAATCATGCTACAGTGATACGGAACAGTAGTAGAACTCATTTCTGCAAGCTAGCTATAATTTCTTTTTTTTTTTTGAGATGAAGTCTCACTCTGTTGCCCAGGCTGGAGTGCAGTGGTGTGATCTCAGCTCACTGTAGCCTCTGTCTCCTGGGTTCAAGCAATTCTCCTGCTTCAGTCTTCTGAGTAGCTGGGGTTACAGGTGCCCACCACCATGCCCAGCTAATTTTTGCATTTTCTCTAAAGATGGGGTTTCACTATGTTTGCCAGGGTGGTCTCGAAGTCCTTTATCAAATGACTCCTTCTCCCTCCTGTCTCCTATACTTCCTGACCTCTTGATTTTTTTGAGCAGATTTCTCCCTTTCATGAGATGAACAACTATTTCAAAAGTCATTTTTAGCTTTTTTTTTTCAGCGTTTTTATGTAGATAGTGCTGTTTTAGCTTGAGAGAGACAGTCTTTAGATCGTACCTTTTTTTTGTGCCAATCAATGAGAGTTTGTAAGGTTGCTGAGGTTGGTTGGCCTTGAACTCTTGGCCTCGCCTTCGCAAGCGCCACGACATCCGGCCGGAGCCACTTTGGGCCCCTAGATTGTACTTTTGAAGTTCTATCCATCTTTAAACAAAGAAGATCATCTTTTAAATAATATTCTGATATTTTAGGATAAAACTATTACTGAATGGTTAAATTGGAGATTTGGAAAAAAATTAAACTATATCAATTTTTGAAAGGAAAGTATGATTTCAAAGCTAGGTAATAGGGTATCCCTTGTGCTCTTCCACAGGCTCAAGGAAAACTGTGTCTTCAAAATAATATTTTATTGAATGATAATGAGGTTTCAACATTTCACAGGTAAATCTAAAGATAAATAGTAGAGAGTCAGGAGGAGCATTCAAACAAACAACTATTTTCTGAAAATGTCCACAGTTTGTTCTAAATTTTCAGCCTTGGGACATTTTAAGAAACATGAGAACGCACAGGCACACATCCCATGAGTCTTCACAGCAGTGACATCACCAGCCATCAGTAGAAAACTACCCTGTACACACCTGAGAGATTTCTCCGTGAAAAAGGCACCAGTATCTCAGTATTATTGTGTAAAATGTTGTGATCTTATAGGCCCCTCGAATGACTGCCTGAGACCCCCAATGACTTTCCGAGCACATTAGTAAAAGCACTGTCCCAGAATTTACAGTTTAGAAGATATAGCTAAGTAAAAATTCTCCCTCTCATTTACACGCTGCTCATCTCCTATTTAAACTGCATCCATACATGTTCTGTCACATTCAGTAACTCATTTGTCTCCCCCACTGTCCGTGCAATGTTGTAGGTATACCATGGAGGGCTCATAGTCCCTGTCTAGGCATGAAAACGGACGTCCTATAACTTGCCCAGGTTTACGAATTTCCTAAGTATCTGAGCCAGGACAAATTCTATGACCTTTGGACATACCTTTTTCTGCAGAACATTTACCATATTCAGATTAGATGCCACAGGTGTGCATATGATGTCAGAAGCTGAAAATCAGAAAGAAATATAACAGGGGAGCCAATTAAAAATAAAAGAAAGTGCAAATAAAAATGCAAGCAGAAAAGTTTGACGTATCTTCTCTGTTAACATGAACAAGCCCATTGCTCCCTTTTCTAACCTCCCTCAGAGCTAAATGATCCTCTCTGGAGGTGAGCATTTCAAGCTTGTCTCTCCTTGCCTTCAGACCCCCTAATCACCCACTCCTGATATGCATGTCTCTTTCTGCCATCTTTTTCTATCAAATATGTGAAAAGATCCTGCATAATTATCCCCATCTTAGTGTAAGTCTTTCTTGGGTCTTAGAAATGTCAGTTTACAAAGAATGAGATGCAGAGGAAAGATGTTTTTAAGAACCTCCTTCCATATCTGTCATCTGTCACCTTTATTCTCAAAAATTAAGAAAATAAAACAAATGGGTGCAAGCATAGAATTCATAACCCAATGTAAATTTATTTCCTTTAACAAGTTTAGAAAACTATAATTGATGAGAAGAAATAGTATTTTAAAATAATAACTCTGTGGATGATTTGACATTCATTGTTTTCTGAAGCGAGCTTCTCACAAGATGAATGGTGACGTGCTTTTGAGGAACTGTCAGAGGCTTTTGAACCAGAGCAACTCCATCTTGAACAGGGCCTCAGTAAAATAAGACTGAGACTTACTAGGCTGTGTTCCCAGGCGGTGAAGGCATTCTAAGTCACAGGATGAGACAGGAGGTCAGCACAAGATACAAGCCATAAAGACCTTGCTGATAAAACAGATTGCAGTAAAGAAGCCAGCCATATCCCACCAAAATCAAGTAAAAGCATTGTACCAGAATTCATAATTTAGAGGGTATAGCTAAGTAAAAATCCTCCCTTCAATTTATATGGTGACAAAACTGACCTCTGGTGGTCCTCACTGCTCATTATACACTAATTTCTCTTACAGACACTTCCACCAGCCCCATGACAGTTTACAGATGCCACAGCAACCTCAGGAAGTTGTGTATAGTCCAAAAGGGAGAGGAATCTTCAGTTCCAGGAATTGCTCACACCTTTTCCAGAAAACTCAAGAAGGATCCACCCCTTGCTCAGCATATAATCAAGAGATAAGTATGCTCAGAGCAACAGCCTATGCCTCAGCTCTGCTTATGGAGCAGCCATCATTCTTTATGCCTTTGCTTTCCTAATAAACTGGCTTTGACTTTACTCTATGGACTCCTCTCTCTTTTTCTTGCGTGAGACCCAAGAACCCTCTCTTGGGGTCTGGATCACAACCCTTTCCAGTAACAGAACCATCTCATCAATAGCAATTGCTAGTAAAGCTTACTAAATATCTCTAGAGGGACAAATAGCAGAGGGCATGCAACTGTGATTATCTTCAATCTAACAATCCTTTAAGGAAATTTTTTTCTGAAATTGAAAAATTACACTGAGCAAAATAAATCGTCAGTAGGACTTACCATCATGTTCCATCACCACATTCAGGATGTAAATTCCCTCAGTCTATTCTCCACAATGGCGTGAGTAACAGGAATGGAAAATTCCCCCAAAAAATGAAAGGGATGTATAAAAACTACCTTACTAATTGTCCCTTAATAACATGGGCTCATTACTTTTTTTTTTTTTTTTTGTAGAAGAAACGATACACAGGGTAGACAGAGAAAAATGATAGATTTTGAATTAACTGGCAAAAAAAATCCTATAGGCAGTAACTAACATCTGGACCAGTAAATTACCAGGACGAAATAAGTGGCTTTGTTGATGTGAAGAGATTTAAATGGGTTTAAACAGCTGCAAAGGAAACAGGAGAGCACTCAAAGAATTTAAATAAGAGTAAGGTAATTAAAGTCAAGTGTAGTAGAAAAAAGTCTGCGAAAGGCAATGAGTGGTCATGTTCCTTGAAGGGTCTCTTCCTCAAACTGACTACACAGCAAAATTCAAATGAAATCCCTGAGTAAAGATATCACAAAGTGTAATAATAACAGAACTCTCTAGAACCACATGGAGAGGGAAAAGGAGGATTTCCAAGAAGAATTGGGCAAGGAGGTCTTGGGAAAAAAAATAGGAGAATTTACACCAAGAAAGTACACCTTCCAATGATATAACCAAGAACCAAGAGATTTTTAGACCTGTTAGAAGCCAGTGTAGACCCACCGAGTCCCTGTGTTCAAGCCCAGGAACTGTAGGTATCGTTAAGCCATTCGGATTCAGAGACACTTCCTCTTCCTTTATGTTTAATTGAAATAGAATTGGTTATTCCCTCGGTGAATATCTAGTGAGCTCTCTTTTCAGCCTCCCTATGTGCCAGGTGCAATGAGACCCAGAGAAATGAGGTCCTTCCCTCATGGAACTTAACAGCATAGAAAACAAAGCTTTCTTCCTCAAAGGTTATTTACAAAAAGCAAATTTGCACATGTGAAACCTGTTATGAAAAAGCACACTGAGAGCAATAAAAAGTGACAGCACGCAGCAATTAGATTGGTCATTAAAAAACTAAGAGAAAAAGCTCAGAAACGTGCATGCCTGAGAGCATTAAATAAAGGAACAAACAGGATTAGTAAGGCAGCTTCAGAGGCCTCACTGCATCTAATATTGGTACCCAAAAAACCGCCAACACTCATATTGATGATTTTCAGTCAGACACACACACACACACACACACACACACACAGTCTCACACACACATACACACACACACACATACAGAGTCAAACACACACAGATACATACACAGACACACAGAAATACACAGTCAGATGCACACACACAGACACACAGTCTCACACACACAGACACATGCATGCACACAGTTGGACACACAGTCACACAGACATTCACACACAGTCAAACACAGAGACATGCACTGTCACACACACATGCAGTCACACACAGACTCAGTCACACACATACACATACACACACAGTCACATACTAACATACATACACACAGACAATGAACAGACACACTGTCGCACAGACACACAAACACAAGACACACACAGTCACATACATAATTACACACAGTCAGGCACACACAGACACCCATACACACAGTCACACAAGCACTCTGATACATTATCGTATATTTCGCATTTCCTGCTTAAAGGAAAAGAAATCACAACATATTTCAGAGGGACACTCCAAGATATGGTTGCACTAAAGTTTTGTTGCTTAAAGAATACATGTGTCAGAGGCTTTTGAAGCAGTGCAACTCCCATGTTGAACAGGAACTGGGTAAAATGAGGCTGAGACCTGCTGGGCTGCAATCCCAGGAGATGAAGGCATTCTAAGTCACAGGATGAGATAGGAGGGCGGTACAAGACACAGGTCACAAAGACCTTGCTGATTAAAAAATGAAGTAAAGAAGCCCACCGAAGCCCACCAAAAACCAAGATGGCGAAAACAGTGAGCTCTGGTGGTCCTCACTGCTCATTATATGCTAATTAGAATTCATTAGCAAGCTATAAGACACTCCCTCCGGAGTTATGACAGTTTACACATGCAATGGCAACATTTATACCCTGTGTGGTATAAAAAGGTGAGGAACCCTCGGTTCCAGGAATTGCCTCCCACTTCTGGGGGGAAACTCATGAGTAATCCACCCCTTGTTTAGCATGTGATCAAGAAATAACCATAAAAATAGGCAACCAGCAGCCCTCGGGGCTGCTCTGTCTATGAAGTAGCCATTCTTTCATTTCTTTACTTTTCCAATAAACTTGCTTTCCCTTTCCTCTGTGGACTCATTCACCATGAATTCTTGCACGAGATCCAAGAACCCTCTCTTGGGGTCTGGATCAGGACCCTTTCCAGTAACATGCGTCTTGGGTGTGTAATAGAACCACACGTTGTTAACAATGCCAGATGCATGAGTTTTCCGAGATTTAATCTGAAATCTGTTTTGCTTTATTTGTTGCCAAGCATTACGCATAAAAGTTATTGAGGGGCAGGCTCTGTGGTTCACACCTGTAGTCTCTGCACTTTGGGAGGCAAAGGTAGGAGGATCCCTTGAGCCCAGGAGTTCAAGACCAACCTACTCAATATAGTAAGACCCCATCTCTACCAAGAAATTTAGAAAATATATATAGCTGGGCATGGTGGTGTGTGCCTGCAGTCCCAGCTCTTCAGGAGGCTGAGGCAGGAGAATTCCTTAAGCCAGGGAGGTAGAGGCTGAAATAAGTCATGATTGCACCCCTGCCCTCCAACCGAGAAAGACCCCGTCTCAACAACAACAGCAAGTTGTTCATTGCTTAGAAAGGATTTCTTTCTTCTCCATCTGAGGCGGTCAGTGACTCAGGTGTATGAAGACATTGATCAGGTGTCACCAGTTCAGTAGAGGCTCCTCAGTAAGTCAGAAATAAGACCCAGAGTGGGGGTTAGCAGTACTAACCCATGACCTCAAGTTCATTTGTAGGACAGATTTTAGGAGACACAAATGCAAGGATATAAACCACCACACCAAGAAGGGTTAACCCAGTCAGTTCTTGACACCCAAGTTCATTCCTGATGTTTCCAGAGCTGCCTGGGGCCAGAGGGCATGCATTTGGAAGGGTGGCTCGAAGGGTCTCATGTCTTCTCAGAGCATACTTCTAAATGAAAAAGTTGACTGGTCACTGAAGGTCTCATTTACAGAAATAGATTTCCAATAAAGGAGGCATTGGTAACTTTATTCAGAGTCTGTGCAGAGAAATGCCACCCATAATTTGAAGCCACTAAACATCTTTCTAAAACCAGAACTATTAATTTACTATTCAGGAGCTTTAGAAGAAACTTTTCAGCCTGCTTGAGTTAAATACCAAAGTTGAAATTCAGAAAGGTGCTATTAAATTATGAACTTAATGCAGGTAAAGGGTAGAACCAGTTCCTCTTCACTCTACTGCAAATCGTAAAATACCCTCTAATTTTCCTTAATCATTTTGTACAGCTCCAAAAATCTAGAAGCATGAGCAGGGCTGACAACTCTCTCCATGAGATTCTAAGCATACACGTGGGTGGGGAGTGAATTTGTCAGAGGCATTTGAACCTGTGCAACTCCGTCTTAAGTAGGGGCTGGGTAAAATGAGGTTGAGACCTACTGGGCTGCATTATCAGATGGTTAAGGGATTCTAAGTCACAGGATGAGACAGGAGGTCGGCAGACAACACAAGTCATAAACACCTTGCTGATAAAACAGGTTGCAGTAAAGAAGCCGGCTAAAACCCACCAAAACCAAAAGGGCGACGAGAATGGCCTCTGGCCGTCCTCACTGCTACACTCCCACCAGTGCCATGACAGTTTACAGACGCCATGGCAACGCCAGGAAGTTACCCTCTATGATCTAAAAGGGGAGGCGTGAATACTACAACCCTTGTTTAGCATATCATTAAGAAATAACCATAAAAATGGGCATCCAGCAGCCCTCAGAGCTCCTCTGTCTGTGGAGTGGCCATTCTTTTGTTCCTTTTCTTTCCTAATAAACTTGCTTTCACTTTTCTCTATGGACTCACCCTGAATTCTTTCCTGTGGGAGATCCAAGAACCCTCTCTGGGGGTCTGGATCAGGACCCCCTTCCTGTAACACATGGCCCTCTGCAGTGTCAGGATCTGTGTCAGTGCCCAGGGGCTGGAGTTCTCTGAAGCTGCATCCTTTTGTCTCTACTTTCTGAGAATTGCTAGGCCAACTCCTGCAGGTAGGTGGAATTCCTCTCCTTTGTGATTACATCAGGTTCTCTTAATTCTTGCCATTAGAGAAGTAGAGAGTAATCATCTTAAAATTAAAGCTGTGAGATCCCAATAAATTACGAAAGGTGACTCTTAGGATAGTAAAGGAAAATAAAGTTTTAGGGGTAGGGCAAGGCAGATGGAGTGAAACAAAGTGTGATTAGGAATTTCAAATACAGAATACAAAATTAAAATAGTGGCTGGTTTATAATGAACACGACTAAATTACAGATCATCGAACATATTTCCCTTCTGAGGACATTTCTCTCTTCTTCCTCTTTGTTCATAAAGGAAATACTAGCATGTATACGAAGAAAGGGAAAGAAAAAGAGGGAGGAAGGGACAAAAGGAGGGAGGAGAAAGAAGGAAAGATTTTCCCTATATAATTTTCAATTATGCCAATAAAAAGCATATACTTCTTTAATCATTTAATAAGAATCTTGCTAATTGCAATAAATTGTTATGTCTTATAAAGGATGTATCATTTTCTGTGATACAAGTGATGGGTAACAGGACAAAAATAGTAACAAAGAGAAAAATGTGAAGAGAATCAAGATGAACAGTAGTTATTTTAATTTTAAAGTCAAATAATTCTCTCACTTATAGGGTTAACTAAATATTGGATGCACTGTCTTATTCCTCTGCTGGGTTGATGGTATAGAGAAAATGCAAACATTACTTATTTTTTACAGAATCATTACTCAGGGTACAGTGTTGACATATGAAGACCTAGGGATTAGGTCTACGTATTACTTGGCATAAAATCCATTCAAGAAATATGTTTTCAAAGGAAAAAATGTACATTATGAAAATTTTTTGACCTTTTGCTTCTGTTCCATAGGACTCCAGGGAGCAAAGTTATGTAGATGTCCTGGTTAAAATTGATTATTTTTTTTTGAAGGCCAAGGTATTCAGAGTATAAGGAATCATGCATCTTAGCAGGTTGAGGCAGAAAAAAAGAACGTTAGCAGGTTTTTATGTTCCTGTTTTTTTCCCCCTTCATTTCCATAAAAACCTGATTTATAAACAAACTATATCTACTAGGAAAAAAACAAAGAAAGGAAAGGAGTTGATTTTGTCATCTTGACCCCTGGGTGCTGAATTTTTATCTGTTTTACTGGCAATAAGAAGACACTAAAAGCTGTGAAAACATCATAGTGGAATAATCAAGAAATTGACAATAATCATATGGGATGAAATAAATTAAAAGCTGAAATTTTGTAGCCCATTACAATGTGGTCTACATAACATTAAATTGTTCAAATAAAATTTGTAAAAAAGATCAGTGAATCAGTGTTTAGTAAAGATGTCAAATTATACCCCCTACTTTTTCCCCAACACCACTAAAATACAAATATTGATTCTGTTTGTACATCATAAACCCAAGAGACAAAGGGAAAAGCAGAGGATGAAATAAAAAACAAACAAGAAATGGGAATTGGCAGTGAGACTCCCAGCAAGTTAAATCCTGTACCAACGGGGAGGGAGGGGGCGTTATACCGCAATCACATTTATTCTGCAGAGTTTGGCTCCCTCCCCAGGTCCATGCACATGGATAGTGTGGAGGGAAAATTGAATATTAAATTTGAACTCAATTGAACATGGGCACAAACTATGGTCACCAAGTCCTGAAGCAGGATGCGTGAGCCCCTTGAGGTGTTCATCCAGCGTTGTGTTGGAGAAACCTCTATTTCAATCTGTTCCATTAAGTCAGTTATTAAGAAACAACAGAAAATTGCAAAAACAAGTTAATCTTTTTGTGTTCCTTGAGTCAAGTCTCAAAGGGCCCTCGTGACTGGGCCTCATGCAGAACAACTTGTTACAAAAAGAGCTGGGATCCCAGACTGTGCCGAAGCTCTCCTCGTTTGCACAGATGAGTGGCTGACTCTGGAGTCCAGACTGTTGCTTCCCAGTCTGGTGATGAATCCTCCATAGGCTGGTGACTGTAAATAAATTTATATATGACACATGTGTATATGTGTACATATAAATATATATACATGTAGTTATAAATGTATAAATATATTTATATTTATATATACATGTATATGAATATATTTATAAACATAAATACCTACATAAATATACATATTTAAAAATACATTTATATATACATGTATTTATATGTATATATTTTTATATGTATATATAGATACATGTATAAAGTATGTATACTTATATATATGTATTTATATGTATATATTTATATATCTATATGAATATATATTTATACATATATAAAATATGTATATTTATATATATTCATATAGAATTTGTATATATATTTCATATGTAATTTATATATACATATTTTATATATGTATAAATATATATCATATATAGTATCTGTATAGAAAATATATTAAATGTATAATTATATTATATATAATATATAAAATAGAGTATAGAAAAAGATATATATATATATCCCCTTCCCATTGCAGTTTGCTTATTATATCTGTACTGCCTTATACTTGAGATAAAAGCTGTTTACCCTTAAAGGTATTGATTGTATATATGTCATTTCTTCTCCCCTTGCAAGTTTCCTGCTTAGAACAGATACCTGCCCTCACTGATGTTGGATTCTTCTCTGCAAACAGCGAAACCGAAAGTCTCCAGCATGATTGGAAATGAGCATCCCATCCTGAGCAGAGGCAAGGTGCAGTGAACACTGGGACACAAAGCCTTCTCCTCAGCCGTGCTCCAGGGTGATGACAGCAGATGGAGACCCTCCTCACAGGAAACCGGATGCTCCAACGCAAGCAGAATGCCTAAAGCAACTGGCATCAGGGCTTCAGGAATAAAACAGCCCAGCAGGTCACCTCTAAGGATCAGCCCCAGCAACCAGCCACAGGCTCTGCTGCACAGTTCCCGCTTTCTGATACAGACGAGCAACAAAGACCACCACACAGGAGGACACCCTTCAACGTAAGTGACACCAAACAAAAATGACTCCTGTACATGTCTAGAAAATTCAAATTTATTATTATTTATGATCCTGCCGTGGCACTCCAGCCTGGGCAACAGCAGAGTGAGACTCTCCAAAATAAAACAAACAGAAAACCAAGAAACCAGAAAGGGTGAAGCACCACTGAAGGAAAAGAAAACTCTTAAAGAAGAAAAACTGTTCTTTACTGCTTCAGCAAAGAATCAAACATAGAAAAATAAGGCTACTATTTTGAACTGTCGAGATTAATATTTAAAAAAGTAGTAAAGAACCATTGCCTCCGGTCTAGGGGAAATGTGTAATGGGTGAGCAGCTGCTTTGTACTTCAGGCTTGTGTTACCTTTTCTTTAAATAAGCCTTTCAGATTATTTGAATTTTCTAGATATGTACAGGAATCATTTTGATTTTCGAAGAAACTGGCTCCTAACCACGTCTGTTTTTCTTTTCTGCATTTTTTTCTTGGCAATACAGATTCTTAGCATGCTCTTCACATATGTGTGCATACAAATGCACACACATAGAGACACATATTTGCACATAACACCTACATGGGTGTGGAGACCCACACACGCAGCGTTACAGATGTTATTTCTAGGTGATAGCTACAAACAATTTGAACACACCAATGATGTGGGAACATGTCCAGATGTCTATATAGTCATGTCCATGTTCCCTATTCTCTGGAAATGCTGCACACGCTCTGCAGCCTGGCATCCAAGGACCTTAATGCTGTGGCACTAACGCATTTTCATTTCCAGCTTGATCTCTCTCACCTTCCCTCTCTCTCCCCGCTTCCATTTCCCATCTCTCCTCTCTCTCCCTTCTTCTCTTTCTCTTTCTTCTCTGTCTCCCTCCTTCCCTCTCTCCCTCCCTTATGCTCCTCTCCTCTTTCCAGCCCTCTCTCTCCCCTTCCTCCCTTTGTCTCCCATCTCTTCCCAACTCTGTCTCTCTCTGCCTCTTCCCCCCACCCCCTCTCTTTCTCTTCTTTCTTCCCCCTTCCTCTCTCCCTTTTGCTCTTCTCTTCCTCCATTTTCTCTCCCTTTCTCTTCTCCTTCTCTATATCTATGTCTCTCCCCATCTCACCTTTTCCCCATTGCCCTCTCCCTCCCTCTCTGTAGCTCTCTTTCCCTGTCTGTCTTTCTCTTTGAATTGCTGTGACAGATGCTATTTCAGTGACTCTTTTTTTTTCTTCTTGAGTCAGTCTTGCTCTGTGGCCCAGGCTGGAGTGCAGTGGTGTGACCTCTGCTCACTGCCACCTCCGCCTCCTAGGTGCAAACAATTCTTCTATCTCAGCTTCCTGAGTAGCTGGGATTACAGGTGTGCACAACCATGCCCAGCTAATTTTTTTTATTTTTAGTAGAGACAGGGTTTCACCTTGTCTCGAACTCCTGGCCTTGTGATCTGCCTGCCTCGGCCTCCCAAAGTGCTGGGATTATAGGTGTGACCCACCGTGCCCAGCTCCAGTGGCTATCTTTATTACAGGCAGAGACCAGGTCCCCCTTATTAAGAAAATCACACGTTTGTTTTCTCAGCCTCTCTAGCAATCATAAGTAGCCACATTGACCTAATTTTTGTGAATGAGATGTAAGATGTCTGCCAGAAGCTTCTGGGGGAAGAAAAAGTACTCCCTGATAAAAAGATGCTTGTGGGATATTTTTTATCTTCAAGCCCCCTCCTTCGTGATATGTGAGATGTGCTGCTGTCTGGAGCTGCCTCTTGCAACCATGGAGAGAAAATCTGAAAATGCAGCCACAGACTGATAAAAACAGAATAAAAAGAAAGATCCTAACTGCCTAAGGACATAGCTGAGCAACTAACGGTTCCAATAAATCCCCTTCCTCTGACGTGTTCTCTTGAGCATCATTGGCATTGATGTTTTAGCCACTTCCCATTATGGATTCTGTCACTCCAAGCTCAGTGCAACCAAAAATGCCTTTCCCACAGGCTTCACCTCCCTTACCTGGCCACTCCTAGTCATCCATCCAGACTCAGCTCATCCATTCCTTTCCGGGAAGCCTTCCTTGATGTCATAGAAAAATTGCTCCCTCTGTCATTATCATAAATGACTTAGAATCATTTTTTTTGAGATGGAGTTTTGCTCTGTCACCCAGACAGGAGTGCCGTGGTGTGACCTCAGCTCACTGCAACCTCGACCTCCCACATTCAAGCGATTCTCCTACCTCAGCCTCCCAAGTAGCTGGAATTACAGACATGTGCCACCATGCCCAGCTAATTTTTGTACTTTTAGTAGAGGCAGGGTTTCACCATGTTGGTCAGGCTGGTCTTGAACTCCTGACCTCAGGTGATCTGCCTGCCTCAGCCTCCTAAAGTGCTGGGATTACAGGTTTGAAGCCAGTACACACTGGCCAATAAATAATTTGGAATCTTTAACTGCAACACTTATAAGGTTGGTATTACAATTATTCATTTACTATCTACACAGGTAAAAGGCTCCATACAAGTCAACATGCATTAAGATTTTGATACCTCATCTCTCATCCTTCTTTATAATCTCACAGCTTCCTGAATATCTTTAGAGAAATCAGACCCCCACCCTAGTCTCAGGCCATGTGCTCTGGAGGGTAACAGAGTGACATCATGCCAGGCTTCATGTGGACCCTGTGACTCCGGCCTAGCCAATCAGTGCACAGAAGCCCTTTGAGAGTTTCACTCATGTCTGGCCATAGAAATGTGTTCATGAGTGCACATGTGATTGTGGAAACCAGAATAGAGGATTGGTGGCTTGAGGAGAGTAACGCCCTGACATATAAATATTGGAGAATTGTCATGGCCTCACACAATGTACACATATTTCCAAAGATACCCAGGTGCCTGTGTTTGGTGGGGGAGGTTTATTTGACAATCTCATATCCTCAAGGTTAATGATGATGGCACTCTGTCTGTCCAGGATGCGGCCCTGTCAGTTCTGAGGATGTGCTGAGTGGAATTTATCAAGATTCTGATTTCCCCAACCTAAGCACCCGAACATACCTTAAAACATAATTAATCATGTGACGTATTTGCAAACACTGCCTCAGCCAACTACTTCTCCGGGACTTCACACCCAGCAGTGTCTCACCACTTGTATCAGCCTGAGGACAATTACACATCAATATCCAAGTGCCCAGCTGGCATGAAACTGTACACAATTCCTACTCTAGGGCACAGGCCATCAGCTGAGGGCCTAAGGGACGTGGAGGCTGTTAGACCTGCCCAGGATCTGTTTACAACTAGAGTGAAGCCCAATGTGTCATGGTCCCCATGACCACTACCAGGTTCAGTAATTTAGAAGGAGAATTCACAGGACTCAGCATAGAATCAACTCCTGATTATGGTTTATTGTCTAAAAAGCAAAGCATAATTAGCAAATGGAAAATGTGGATGAGACAGTCAGGAGGAAGCCAGGGACAAACTTGCAGAGTCCTCTTCCAGTGGAGCTGCATGGAAAACACTCAATTCCTCCTGGAACATGTTTCAGCATGTCTGAAATGCTGTCTTTCAGGGAAGCTCATCAGAGAATCAGTACCTGGAGTTTCCATTGAGGGCTGGTCACATTGGCAGTCTCTTTCTGGCACATACCAAAGTTCTAGACTTCCACCCAAAAAGCAGGAAGTCACCATAAACAACATTGTTTGCATAAATAATCTTGTCAGGGAATGGGGGGAACCCTCCTGAAATCCAAGTTCTGAGATGGCAGCAGAGTGCCAACCTTGTCAACGGACTGTTCCAGGGGCAGCAGGCTGGGTACAGTTGTGCTAATGCTCTCCTGCACACCCCAGATGTACAGGACCTCTGGGGGGAGCAATAACTTCCATCTCTGTTTGACTTAAGATTAGAGGAACTGCAGCTGGCCCTGACCGGCTTCACAAAAGAAGTGTGTCCTGGATTTGACACAACAGACAACTAAACTGAGACGAAAAATTATAAACCAGGTCCACCTGAAACTCAAATGAACCCTGGATGCTTGTTTTGTAACCAATAACAGAAATAATGTGACTTTCTTTTCACTTGCTAAGGAGAGAGACCTAATTTTAATATTTTATGAAGTTAGAACGACATATTGTTTACCGTAGCACCTTGTGGTTCTTAGAAAATACAGTAAGATATTGAAAAAAGGTTTGAAGAAAGTAAAGAAGGAAGCCAGGAGTAAAATAATGGCCGGGGTAAGAGGGAGAATGAAATGTAGGTTTTGTTTGTTTTGTTTTGAGATGGAGTCTCAATCTGTCACCCAGGATGGAGTGTAGTGGTGCAATCTCAGCTCACTGCAACCTCCACCTCCTGGGTTCAAAGAATTCTCCTGCCTCAGCCTCCTGAGTAGCTGGGACTTACAGGCATGTGCCACCAATGCCCAGCTAGTTTTTTATTTTTAGTAGAGATGGGGTTTTGCCATGTTGTCTAGGCTGGTCTCGAACTCCTGAGCTCAAGTGATCCATCCACCTTGGCCTCCCAAAGTGTTGGGATTACAGGTGTGAGCCATCAAGCCTGGCCAAATTTAGGTTTTAATTAAAGAGCCACTCTGAGAAATCAGGAGACCCTAAATAAGGAGCCTGAACATTTCCAAAGAAATCTTGTTCTTCTGCCCCCAAGGATGCCACCCATGAAATAAAATACACTGTAGACTACACTGCTATCTCTGAAAGGAAAACACAACCTAAAAGACCATTAGTGTGAAAGGAAAGTAATTGGATTGTTGAATGATACAGAGATGTGGGTTTTGATAAGGAAAAGAGAGAGGGTGGCCCCATGGAGCAGATGGGAAATTTAGTATTTTAGAGACTGCCGATAACTCACCTTCATTCAGTCATTTCATAAGAGAGGAATATAAGCCCTGCAATGCGATTTTTTTTTTTCAGAATACTGGAAGTTCAGATTTTTTAAATGTCTGGATTTTAGAAATTTTGTAACTAATTTGAAATCTTTATTACACTGACAGACTAAAGAGAATTCTACTGAGCTTCAGCCTGCTGCTGAGAGAACATCTTGGACAATATTGGGATTCGGAATAAAAATGTGCATTTGGACATTGAAAACATGTAACCTTACTCAGTCACAGAGATCTGTATTATCTCACTGGCTTAAATCAAGAAGGTTCGTTTCTCATTACATCATGGCTCAGTGAGGGTGAGTAGGAGTTTCTGCTCCACACAGTCATGCAGGAATCCAGGCTTTTTCCATAATGTGGCTACTTCATTTCTTGGGCTTCTTCCTCTGTAATCAACTGACGGAATAAAAAGGAGAAAGAATAGGTAGTAGGTTCAACTTTAGCATCTTAAAGGTAATACAATTTGATGTTAAGTTATTAAAATAATTTCTACCTTGTTATTTACTGATGAGCTTAAATATTAAAAAAATATACTGGACATTTGCAGCTCATCTTTTATCAGTTGCTTAATCAGTGTACTTTGTAATTTGCATTTAATTTATCAAATGTGAAATTTATCTTTTTTTGTTTGTTTTGTTTTGTTTTGTTTTTTGAGACAGAGTTTTGTTCTTGTTGCCCATGCTGGAGTGCAATGTCCTGATCTCGGCTCACTGCAGCCTCCACCTCTGGGGTTCAAGCAATTCTCCTGTCTCAGCCTCCTGAGTAGCTGGGATTACAGGCATACGCCACCATGCCTGGCTAATTTCGTATTTTTAATAGAGACAGGGTTTCTCCATGTTGGTCAGGCTGGTCTCAAACTCCCGACTTCAGGTGATCTGCCCGCCTCAGCCTCCCAAAGTGCTGGGATTACAGGTATGAGCCACGGAGCCCAACCTATTTTTTTTAACATGTAAAATCTACCAGCCTGATTGCCTTCAAATTCTCACAAACAACCTCATGAATTGAACTTTTATAGATGATGAGAGAGAAACTCAGAGGTGTCATACCTAAGATGATGCCACTGAATGGGAAAGAGTGGGGACTTGAAACTAGGACCAGAAGTCCCATGGTATTTTCTGTGTCCTCTTTTCCTCTCTCCCTCTGCAACATCCGTTAGAGAATCTAGGTCAGCTGGTAGGAAAGAGAGGGAGAGATGTTAAAACAAACCCTCCTTCTGCCCCTGAAATGTGAGAGCTGGGAGAGTCTGTGAGAAGCTAGCATGGTGTGTGGAGACTGTCTTTGATCAGGAATCACACGGGTTTCATTCTTTGTTCTTGCTCTGGAACTGGCACCTCACACTTATAACCCCTCTGAGCCTCAGTTTCCTCATATTCGATACAGAGGTGATGGCAGCTTTCCAGCTCTACCAGGATGTTATCAAATGAGGGAGGTCAATGTAAAAATGCTGATGTACCAAATACGGTGTTATGTTAACAGTTACAAGGACTAACAGTTGAGGGACAAAAGGTCTATCTTACTGTTTCAGCAAATGATTGACATCAAGTTTTGATAATTTACATGAAAGTGTTTTGTAAAGTATATACGGTTTGAAACAAGTTGATAAATTATGTTTGAATGGTTACTTGAACTGAATGATCATTCTAAGTGTCCAATTTGTTGTTTCAAGTTCATTTGCAAAGTACAGGGATACTTTAAAAATAACAGATTCAGCTTTACAGGCTAAATGCCTCCAAATAGTTGAAGAGTATGTGATTTTTTCAGTTATACAGAATCGTCATGAAAATAGTCTCACTCCAACAAAACAGGACTCTGTCAGTTCCTAAGGCAGTGGTCCTCAGTGAGGAGCAGCTTTTCTCCCAGGAGAACTGGGGATTGTCTGGAGTCATTCTGGTTGTCATAACCGGGAAGAGACTACTTCTTACATCTAGTGGGTGTTGGGAAGGGATAACTGTAAACGTTTAACGACGCACAGGACAACCACCCACGAGAAGGAATTGTGCAACCCAAAATGTCAATAGTGTTGAAATTGAAAACTGTTTTATGCCAAAAGGCAGGACCCAGGAACTGTGCACTTTGAAAGCTGATATATATATTTTTAACTTTGCTACTTTTATTTTTGCTCTGAGTCATTTTTTTTTTTTTTTACTTTAAGTTCTGGGATACATGTGCAGAACATGCAGGTTTGTTACATAGGTATACACATGCAATGGTGGTTTCCTGCACCTATCAACCCATCATCTAGGCTTTAAGCCCTGCATAAGTTACATATTTGTCCTAATGCTCTCCCATCTCTTACCCTCCACCCCCACAAGCCCCACTGTGTGATGTTTGCCTCCCTGTGTCCATGTGTTCTCATTGTTCAACTCCACTTATACTGCGAACAGGCAAACACGTTCCCTTAACACCAGAAGATACCCTTCTAAGAGGAAAATGGGGCTCCTGTCACCTGGAACTACTGTTACCCAGGGTTCTCCCTGCCCCATTCCCCAGTGGTTGAGATTATTGAGACTCTGATTATTTCAAAGGACAAGAGCAATTCAATCACTATCAAATCATTTATGGGCTCTATAAAATAGCCCACTGAAAGTGACCAAAAGTGAAATGCACAAATCTGAATGCCACTGATTCAGTTTCAGAAAGGAAAATGATGCATCTGTACATCCAAAACACAGTCTCTGCTTGGGAAACCCATTTGGTCTTTAAGGCTCAGGAATCCACAATTTGATATCAATTTCCATCATGATAGTATTGATTTTCTCACAAAGGAGTAAATGCTCATGCCTGTATCAGATAATAAACCTGACCAAAAGGAAATAGCCTAGAAGTTGTTTTCTGTCTTTAAAAAGGTTTAGTAAACCATAAGCATTCAAAAAATGTTGGCTGCATTAATGAGTGAAAACTTCCCTGTATCTATTCTCAAATATGTCAAATATTTCAACTTACTAAAAAGAATTCATATATCATGGTTTAGAGATAAAATCCTATAATTTGTAAGTGACAGCAATAGTATATTGCATGGCTTAAACAGAACTCTCCCGCTTGTCAAGGGAAGCCAGAGTGAAACCTCATAATTAAACATTGTGTGTTTTGTTGTCTTTTTCTTTTTCTTTCCAAAACAAAGGGCTATTACATTCTGGATCTTTAATTTCAGAAAACAATACTTTCAGCAGGGAAGGGCATATTAAGAAATATTAGGAAGCTCATGTATTGTCAGAGCAAGGATAGCAGAGTTTTGCTTGAGTTTCCAGAAACAACTCCAAGAGACACTCCAAAGAATTCAGCCAGCGTAGTAAAGAGAAATTAAAAGTGGGAAGACCAGGAAACCACAGCAGCCATGGGATGGAAGGAAACAGGGAGGAGAGGGACTGTGCAATGGGAAGGGCCATGAATGTGAGAGGCCATGGATGGGAGGAGCCAGGGAAGAGAGAGACTGTGTATGAAATGGGAGGAGCCATGGATGGGAGGAGTCATAGAGGAGATGGACTAAAAATGGGAGGAGCCATGGATGGGAAGAGCCTTGAAGTAAGAGGACCCATAGTGGCTCTAACAGTTGAGAAGATGCCACCACCACTACTGATCCAGGAATCATGCTACCACATTTGTGACCATCTTACACAATATTGATGCCCTGGGTCACACTTATTCCCTAATGAAGCTTCCATGTCGAAATCTCAAACAGGAGTCTCTAATTGGTGGAGCCCAAGTCACATGCCTACCCAGCTGTGACAATGTGGTTAAAAATACAGCTTTGACTGTTTGTACTTTATGTTTGGAAACATACTTGATGTATGTTTGCAAAGAGGCTGTCAATATGTAATGAGTGTGTGTTAGGGTTTGCTATGTGTCTGCAATATCTGATTCCTTTTCTTCCTGGATATACAGGTAAATTTCCTGGCCTCTACTGCAGCCAGCAGTGTATGCGATTTATGATTTGGTTCCCATTAATGAATTATCTGGCACATTCCTATGTGGCAGTTCCAGGTGTGTTCCTAATATCCTCCCGTGTACTCTTTCTAATACTCTCTTTCTTCATCCATTGGCCCAAGGCGGAAGGAAGTCAGACAATGCCTTTGAGATCTTAGGGTCTTCCACAGTTACTGGATGGGAGAAACCTGGATCCCTAAGTGACTGTATGGAGCAGAGCCTCTTATATTCCAGCAGCCAGTTAGACTCTAAAGACACATTAGCGGGCTGACTAGTATTATTACGAGTTTATCTAAACCATTTCTAGATTTGCTTTAATTGACGTGGGGTACAATGATTAAAAATAGTAATACCAAAAGCTGTAACCTCCAAAGAAGTAGGATAAATTCTGACATCATTTAAAGGGTAATCTCAAGTTGAATTATTAAGGCTTCATGAAGTCTGTGGGGTTTATTTTCTGCCAACATACCCTGTGGCATTTATGATAATGTTATTACTGCAGTAGTGAGAACCATCAGAAACATGGTTTAGAAGATCTAATAGAACAAAATGTTAACCATTTTGAATAATCAGTCTGCTTATGAAAGCTTTATAAAACTTCCATCAAGAAAACGCAGCTAACTCCTTTTTATATGTGCTCTGATATGGATAATATTGTTTGCATATTTAAAATCCTATGATTGAAAAATTACGCTTTATGGACCATTTACTTTACTGTATTATACTAAGAAGATGCAAAACAAATGTCTAAGATGTAATTTACTCTAATATGTTACTTAATGCAAGTATGCATGAGCTGTAAATGGTTTTCTAATAAATTCAGTAGGTGTGAACTCAAAAATGTTTCTGCCGCAAGGTCCGGAAAATATTCCTAGAATATTTGGATAAATGACCTTTTCCTGTGATTGACATTTCTAGTTCAATTGTTCTATTGTTCTCTAGATAGTAATCGCCCACCACTGTTTTTGCACTGAGTAAATGTCACAAGAGGTTGCAGAATGTATTGAATGTCACCCAGGCAGATGATAATGATGTTTTTTTCTAAAATGGGAGTCACTACAGCAAACAGTAAAAGAAAAAGCTAACGCTGCTTAGCCCCTAATTGTGGTTTCCTGATCCTTTCGTATTTGTTGTAAGAGTGGTGAAAGGTGGCATTTTGCAATTATTTTAATTGATATCACAATTAACATATTTCCCCAGTAAAGAGCCAAGTTCTGGACATAGATGACTTGGATGTGATTTGCGGCTTCAACTCTTGCTTATTTTGTAAACATCGTCTGTAAGTAAATGAATCATGAACCTGGCCCACATGCCAGGAAATGCAACTCAGATCTCATCTCTCCATGGAAGTTCTGGGAAAAAAGTTATGCCCATCTTTAACACAGGGAGTGAGGGCTAAACGTCATCCCTGACTTACTCTCTCTCCAGGGAGCCCTTATTCAGGGTGCTGAACGATGGCACGTGGCGGCCCTGCTCATATGGTGTCCCCAAAGAGAACACTTAATATTCTTTTCAAAGTCGTTATTCTCTGCAAGTGATTTCTCCCTGACTGACCAGGAAAGAGAAATGCATATCTTAGTTTTCTGATTCCAAGTATAGCAAGGTTACAAGATACTTGTTATTATTATAGTTTCACACTCACATAATTCTTCTGTGCTTAAATCGTTTTAGAAAATGGCATCTAATGAAGCTAGTAAAAGTCCCCATTTACCGGCCACTCCATTTTATCTTCCCCCGCATATTAATGCCGATTTTGACTTTAAATCAGTCAGGTGAGACAAGCAAGCAAAGTCTACTTAGATAAAACTATCCAATGGATACTGTTTTATGACTATACTTAAGGGTGGGAATATAAATCCAGCACTAATGGGTGCAGTGCCTGTAAGTGGACTGGGTCTCTGCTCCTTTATTCTGAATTACTGGGAGTTTTATAGTTCTTAATATTCTGTCTGCACTGAAAATAGAATCAATGTCCTTTCACCAGTAGGTGAGAAACACACACGTTTCTGAGGGAGGCACAGTGCAAAATTCTAATTGCCTTAGAATGAATGCCTTTGGATGACAGTCACAGAAGGGGTGGAGCAAGTCACTGTGTAAAATTCCTTAAGCTGAATCTGGTGTTTAGCCTAGTGGTCGTGCCTTGGAACATAACCATCTGTTTGTTTGGGTTCCATGTTCTCTCTGAGCTGTGTGAAATTCTCAAGCAAGCATGGTCCCTATTGCTTTAGGGAACAGGATGACCCTCTCAAGTTTCTTGGTGGCATAAAATATCCAATGTCACTTCCATCACATGCATATCCTTGAAAAGGAAAGCACTGGGGCAGACAGCACAGAGGCCATCAGGTGTGAATGGGTAGCGCTGACGCCTAGTACCAAGTTTGGAGCTGAACCAACATAACTCCATTCTTATCTAATCTTCATGAGTAGTTAAGGTGATAACCCAAATCAATCAGTGCATAGCATTGCCCTAAGCACAGAGACAAATTCAAAGGTGCAAATAACCGAAACTAAGTCCATCAGTGAAATCAAAACTTTCCTGTGCCAGGAGGGGGAACATCAAGAGAGCGTGTCTGAAGGAGGGCTGGAATTGCAGCAGACATGTGGAACAAGATGGCATAAGGAAGACAGAGCTCAGAGAATCAGCATTACATTGAACCAGACTTCTGATCACACGTCATTTCTGCAATCCTCATTTTCTCTCATCTGAAAAGTAGGTAGAATAATTGTGTTCGCCAAAATAGGATAATTGGTACAATACATAACCACAAAACTCTGGCTTAACACATAGGAGGTTTGTTTTTCAGCCACAGTCTAACATGAATCAATGACGGGGCTCTTGTCCATGCAGTCACTTAGGGGCTCAGGATTCTCTCACATCAGGGCTTCTTCTTCTCCTATGCGCAGCTCAGGGTCCTACATTGGATCACTGTGGCCATCCAATGAAGGGAGTAAGGGAGAGAATAGGAAGAAATGAGCAGGAGGTTTTGTAAACCCAAAATGGCGGTGACAACACCACTCTTACCCACTTCCCATTGACCAGAAATCAGTTTTATCCGTAGGAAATGTTGTTGGGGTGATGATGCAAGAAGAAGAGAAAAGTAGTTCGCTGACCTTGATGCCTCTCTGTGCTACAATAATGTCCTCTCTCCCATGGGGTGGACGAGAAGATCAAAGGGGAGAATGCAAGGCAGGAGGGCTAAGCCACTGCACTGCTGGAGTCCTTAGCCACCAGTGGCAGGAGCGCTTAGCCACCGCACTGCTGACATTTGGGGCCAGATAATCCTTTGTTGGGGAGAGCTGTGCTGTGCACTGTGGCATGTTAACAGCATTCCTGGGCTCTACCCAATGGATGCCAGTACGTCTCTGCCGTGGTGCCCACCCAAATTGTCTCCAGACTACTCCAAATTACCTCTTAAGGTACAAACGGACCTTTATTGAGAACCACTGACATATGGGCTAATAAATATGTTTATTTATTTTTTATTGTGTTATTTGTATTAACTCTGAGAATTCCATTTGAATGTTTTTGTAGGACTACTTGCCACAAAAATGATGCTTATCAATATTAGCTATTATAATGGTGTTCTTGCTGCTGACACCACCATCGTGGTTTCTACACATGCCAATCATTTAGAAACCTCTATATAAGCCACTTATTGAAGAGTCAGGAAGATATAAGGAACATGTATATATCTATATACTGACTTATTTTGTAAATTTGGTAGTTTATTCACTTGGTATTGATTCAAAGTTGTTTGATTTTTTTTTCTAGAGAGATTATTTAACACAGAAAATAAAACATTTCATTGCAATAAAGATTATTCCTTTACACTGATATTCGCTGTAATATCCAGAGTCCAGAGTTGTAATATTCTATTTTTCCCAAATCTCTAAATTATTCCTGTAGGGTTAATGTATGGACAGATAATAAACAAATATCAGGTAGTTATAGAAAAGATAATAGATATTTATGTTTAAGGCTACCAGATTCAATACATTAAAACAAAGAGGGTTCATTTCAAATTCTGCAGAATATACATATTTTTATTTATTTTTGGCTACTCCCCTGTCTTCAACACTAGCTGATATTAGGATATAATCTGTGGAATTGTTTATGCAAAACGTGGCCCTCGAAGCCACGGATCATTATTCTATCAGGGAATTGGGAAAACGCAGATGATCACAGCCAGCCTTTAAAGACTCCAGGTATACACAAATAGAAGCCAAATCAATCAAAGGTGATCCGATGTACCCTAAAGCCACCAGAAAACCTCCCCTGCTCCAGCATACTCTAGGAGAAAAACTCATCCTCAAAGGATACTCACCAATCAAGAGCTGTCTTAAAACTCAAAGCTCCTTTGATTCTATAAAAACTCTTTTAAAACCCCTGAGAGTCTTTCAGAATGAAAGCGTTTAAAGTCCCTTATTGGTAAGATCTGAATAAACAAACTTTGATGACCTTTACAGGTGGTCCTCATTCTTTGGGTGGGTTATCACAAAAACCAAAGAAAGGTGGGGTGGGAGTGGGGAGGCAGAGTAAGTAGAAAAGTTTCTTCAGATTCCAAAGGAGACAAAAAGAAAGGCCTAAATATGCAGGTTATTTTTTTAAGAGTTTCAACTCATCGGCTTCAGCCCTAAAGCTTCAATGTAACAAATGGTGTTTATTAGGTAAAGATGCCTAGGCCGGGCGCGGTGGCTCACGCCTGTAATCCCAGCACTTTGAGAGGCCGAGGCGGGTGGATCATGAGGTCAAGAGATCGAGACCATCCTGGTCAACATGGTGAAACTCCCGTCTCCACTAAAAATACAAAAAATTAGCTGGGCCTGGTGGCGCGTGCCTGTAATCCCAGCTACTCAGGAGGCTGAGGCAGGAGAATTGCCTGAACCCAGGAGGCAGAGGTTGCGGTGAGCCGAGTTCTCGCCATTGCACTCCAGCCTGGGTAACAACAGCGAAACTCCGTCTCAAAAAAAAAAAAAAAAAAAAAAAAAAAAAAAAAAAAAGATGCCTCATGTATCTCTCCTGATAAAAGCAGCGACTCTTTCATTGCATTTCATCTAGCTGAGTTGCCTAGAGATTAAACGCCTTTTAATAATATCTGCTGAACTTTTTCGATATCCCTGTGGAGCCTTGGCCACAAAATCCATTTAGAGTCATTATTTGCTGCCAGACTAGAAAGAGGTTTCCCTGAGAACAAGAAATTCTACCCGTGGACCAGAGCCTGGCAGAACCACAGGACTGCAGCTCCTGGCCCTTAGAGTTTCTTGCCTGCCCTTTCTGACAGCCTGCCCTACAGATTTCAGGTTTGCTTAGCCATCCCCTAGCACGGGAACCAATTCCCTGGAATCTTTCTCTCTCTTTCTCTCTCTCTCTTCTTTTCCCTGCCCCATGTCCTACTGCTTCTGTTTCTCTGGAGGATCTTGACTACCTACTAATAGGTCTGTTAGTTAGAATCTGATCAAATTCTTATTCTGCTAAAATCTTCCTTGAAATTTGTTAAATAGCCAATTCCTGCTTAGACAGGTATATGGTGAAATAAAGGGTAGGTGCCTGCTGGGCAAGGTGTCAGAGTCCCAGCAACAAAAAGTGATTGACTCATAGGTAGTAAGAGGAATTTATCAACCACAGTATAGGTTTGAAAAAATAAAAACTTTTTTAAAACGTTTATTTTAGGTTCAGGAGTACAATGCAGGTTTGTTATATAGGTTTCTTACTTTGCTAAGGATAATGGCCTCCAGCTCCATCCATGTCCCCTCAAAGGACACGATATCTTTCTTTTTTATGGCTACATAGTATTCCATTATGGTGATTCCTGAAAGACCTAAAGACAGAAATACCATTTGACCCAGCAATCCCATTACTGAGTATACATCCAAAGGAATATAAATAATTCAGTTATAAAGACACACACATGCATATGTTCATTGCAGCACTATTCACAATAGCAGAGACAAGGAATCCACCTGAATGCCATCAATGATAGACTGGATGAAAAGGAGTTTTATTAGAAAAAAAGAATGCTGCAGAGGAGTTCAACAGGAGTCTCAGCAAGAGAGAACTGAGCGCACCACAGTGGATGTTCCTTAGGGGTATTTCAGGGTAATTTGGACCATATTTGCAATGTAGATCATGATAGATGATTACATTTTTAGTCATTCTGCTGCCTTGATGCCATCAAGGGTTGCAAAGTGAGTTTTGATGTTTATGCATTCTGGAGATGCATAGAAATTCTAGTTACTTAAACATTTTTGGGAAAGAAGTCTGGAACCAGATGCCTGCTTTAGATCATAGGGAAGTCTAACTACTTCTGAATTTCTCAGATAAGGAGTTTTGCCTCTGGAAGTCCTGCTTGATGGGTGCCAGGTGATCTTTGCTCTTCTCAGTGTCCACTCCTGATCCAAGCTCTCACTCTAAAACAAATTAACTACCTAATAAAAATCCCCAAAACTGTGCAGCTAGAACTTTTCTAAAGTTCCCAAGTCTGTAAAATTCTTCAATCAAAATTACATATCTAGGGTCGGGTGTGGTGGCTCATGCCTGTAATCCCAGCACTTTGGGAGAACAAGGCGGGTGGATCACGAGGTCAAGAGATCAAGACCATCCTGGTCAACAAGGTGAAACCCCATCTCTACTAAAAATACAAAAAATTAGCTGGGCATGGTGGCGTGTGCCTGTAATCCCAGCTACTCAGGAGGCTGACGCAGGAGAATTGCCTGAACCCAGGAGGTGGAGGTTGCGACGAGCCGAGATTGTGTCATTGCACTCCAGCCTGGGTAACAAGAGTGAAACTCCATCTCAAAAAAAAAAAAAAAAAAAAACTAAAAAAAACATATCTAATGCATTGCTGTAAAAAGATAATTTATATATGTGAATTATTGTAGGGTAATGTGTATGCAGTAAAATTATTAATTCTTCCTTCTCAAGCAATGTATTTCACTGATTAGATAACGATGTGTTTTGTTTTTCTTCATGAAAGAATAACCTACTATTGGAAATATGAAAACTGATTTTAAAGATTCCCACTGTCCTTCATAATTCATCATTGTATATAGCAAGATGAAATTTATGTTACCTAACTGGATTTGTTATTGGCAATTTGGCAGTTAATTATTGTAAAATTGTGTTTGTAACCAATAGTGACTGTAATTGGATGTCAAGTTTAATTGTGGCTTGAAATCTAAATGGCATGTCCTAGTAGACACCATGTTCTAGACAAAGTGGCTCAATGTCAGCCAACTACCTCCTCATATGGGCTGTGTCTTTTGTTCACAAGATTGGGAAAACATATGCTGTGGATGATAACATCAACATGCAATCAACACAAAATAAAGCAGCTCCCAACAGAAAGGGGCAGCCTGGACAGACCACAACATTCTAACGTGGAAATAAAAGACGTCATTTTTTGCCTGCCATGAAAAGTAACTAGATCTACAGAAAGAGAGGGAAAAGCAGAGGGGGCACAGAAAAACAAATCTCAGAAAAATAAAGCCTGAGAGCTTTTTGGTTCCCTGTGACGGAGGCCCCATTTGAGCTTATCTTTTGTATTTCATAACATCTTGCTTCTCATAATAAATTGTGCTTTTAAGCTCTGCTGACTTGAGAAGGTCTCTTTTACATACAGCTGTAGAATGCTGACCTAAGTAAGTATCTGGTGGGTACTAGACTCCCATAATGGCTGAAACCAGATGAACCTGGTCAATTGCAATAAAACCTCAGAAGTCTTAAATGTGTCACACAGCAGTATAGTTTGTTATCCCTGAAAGCTGGAAAGTTTGTATATACTTCTCCCATGGGTTCTCATTTTAACACACTTGTCATTTATAAAATGCTGGACATAGACATTTTTTAGATTACCTAGTTCTGTAAATCACACTATTCAGAATAGCTCTTGCTTTGGGGGTGTTTAACCCATTTTGAAGAGGAAGACGGCCTTGCATCTAATCAGCCTTTCGTTTGATGGGTGGTCCCCACTGTTTGACTCCAGATAAGGGTGAAGTTTTATATCCCTTTGGAGATGTCAAATGAGACCACAAATCTTCTTCCTGCTTTCTGCCAGCTCAGGCAAAGGGAGGAGAGATAGACTTGACCCAGTAAATTCCTGCCCTGACATTGACATCTAGAAGCAGGGACATGAGAACAGAGCCACCAGGGACATGAGAACAGAGCCAGCTAGCTGGCAGCCCCAGTGTCCAATTCACAACTGCGTGGCTCCTCCACTACGTGGTCTACCCAGCCTCCCTCAATTCCAGCTGGCTTCCTCTTGGCTGTTAGTGGATTTGGGGAACTACCCATTAATTTTCAATACATTCCTTTTCTGTTTAAGTTACATTAACCCTGTTACTGTTATTTGTAGCCAAGTTCCCTGGCTGACGCCATAACAGGGGGTCATTCGGCTCTCCAGTGTCCTGCCAGAGACAGAACTCATTTTCCAGGGTAATCCAGTTCACTTTTGCGTCGCTCTTGTTGTGAAGTCTTTTCTCTCATGCTTTAACCTATTGTTTATAGTTTTGACTTTTGCAAACACAAATCTATGCCTTCATTCTTTGGTTACAAGTAGCATGGGTTTCTTGGAGATTACATAAATTAGGATATAGATATGCATGAAGGAGAGAAGTAAAAAGAGAAAGGGAGAAATGACAGAGGAAGGATAAAGAGAGGTAATCTAAATGGTTCAAATGTACTATCCACACTGTGAGCAAATGCACGCGGTGTTCCTCCTGTCTCCTGTCTTGGTCCCATGCTGTCTCTGCCTCTGAGTATCACATCATTTTGAACAGGATCCTCGGATTTTCATACTACACGGCCCTGAAGTGCCAGACACCCTCTACCTTCGGAGATCAGCTGAAGATACAGCCATTCAGCCCCAACACTGGAGAGCAATTGGCTGCACTGGATGTGCCCAGAGATTCCCTTGTCCTGCACTTTTAAGTATCTTTAGAGATGCCCAAGGGTAATTCTGACTGCTTTTGCCAGCAAGGCTGAAGCAGTATTTTTCTCTGTATAGCCACATGACTGACTTACTCCCTGACTCTCTCAAGTTTTGGTCCAGTGGCAGCTTATCCAAAAGGGTCCATGGACTACTACATTGAAACAATAATCCCTATTCCTGACCACTGACTTCAAATGTACATTCCCTGGATATCTGTCTCAGTATCACGTTTTCCTGTCTGCTCTGCCATATTCATTTACTTGTGATTTAAGAAATTTTCTCCCCTCTACAAAAATATAAGCTCCTGGAGGACAGAACACACATCATGCCATTTATTCTATAACCGCTGTACCTAGAGTGATGACTATCACAGTTAACTCTGAGCCTGTGCCTAGTATCTATTATATAAACTCAACTCACATGCAGCCTCTTGTTCTCTCTCTTGCTTTCGGAAAAGGCTCCCATACAATATTTATTTCTTCCTGTGAATTCTGTGACCTTTCCCACTTGATTAATTGGCAAAAACCTTTAACACAGACTGAACAAATTGCAGCTTCCATGAGAAGGGAGAGCTATGTATATATGGGGCGGGGGGGAGGGTGTCCCCCAGAAAGTGGTTCTTAGGAAGCTACAATGTTCCGCTTTGTTGCAATGATACCAGAGATATCAGACTGACTTTACAGTCAGAGCTGCATGTTAGAGAACCCAAAAAAGCTGGGCACAAACGTCTAGATTGTGTTTGGAGAGTTCTGTTGATATAAACATATCCGTTGGCTTAAATCCCGACTCTCACTGGCTATGTGATAATGAACAATTTTATCATAGCTCTGTGCCTCTGTTTCTATATCTCTAAAATAGGAATTAAGGAAGTTTCTATAATACCTCAAGGGGCTAATGTGAGAATTATATTCATTCATGTATTCACAGATATCTATTTAGAAATGTCTGTGTTGCAAACGTTGCTTTACTTATCAGAGATACAGTAGAGAATAAAATAGGAAAAGTGAGGCTGGGCACGGTGGCTCAAGCCTGTAATCCCAGCACTTTGGGAGGCCAAGACGGGTGGATCATGAGGTTAACAGATCGAGACCATCCTGGTCAACATGGTGAAACCCGATCTCTACTAAAAATACAAAAAAATTAGCTGGGCATGGTGGCGCGTGCCTGTAATCCCAGCTACTCGGGAGGCTGAGGCAGGAGAATTGCCTGAACCCAGGAGGCGGAGGTTGTAGTGAGCCGAGATCGCGCCATTGCACTCCAGCCTGGGTAACGAGCAAAACGCCATCTAAAAAATAATAATAATAAAAATAGAAAAAGTGCATAACAAAGGTATTTCAGGTAGTGAGAGGTGCTGTGTAGAAGGTAAATAGGACCAGTTTAGATCGAAGTGTGTTTGTTAACTGTGACCGTGACAGTGCTGCTACCAACCACAGCACCTCTGAGGCAAAGCACTCATCAACTGTGGCTCACGCATTTGTGGATGAGCTGGGGCCTGGCTGATCCACGCTGGGCCTGTCTGGGGTGCCTTGTCTTCAAACAGCCGTGCTTTTGTGTGGCTGTCAGTTTTCTCTTAGAACTAATCAGCCCAGGCATGTTGTGGCACAGGAATGGCAGAGGTTTGTAACACACAGTGGAAAATTCAAGGCCCCTCAAACCTACCTTAGCACAGGCACTCCGCCGCTTGCATCTCATTCTGTCGCAACACAGGTGACATGACTCAGCAGAAATTCAAGGCATGAATAGATACGTTCTGCTGCTTTGTTGACAGGAATTGTAAGCGCACGTTGGAAAATGGCAGGCACGCAAGGATGGCTTGAGGAATTAGCACCAATGATGCACTGACCCCAGAGGCCCTTCTGAATAGTCATGCTCAGCAGAGGCCTGAATCCCTGGAAGAATCTGAGCTGGAAAATATCTGTGTTGCAAATGTCTAGGTTGAGAAAAAAGCCCCAGCAGAGGAACTGATGATTGCAAAAAAAAGGTTAGACAGTAAATGGAGCATAAAATGTCTGGCCAATCCCAAGAGTCTTAAGCCAGGGAAAGGCTGGGGATTGGTAGCAGCTGGCTGGGTCCTGGGCTGAGGGTCCAAGGCCATGCTACTTCTGCGTGCTTAGAGGACATGTAAACCTGGTCCCAAAAGGGTCATTGTTCCCTGCTTACTTTAGTGAAAATAAAGGCAGAGATTGTATAAAATAGCATGTGTATATTACACAGAGACCTCTTGAAAAGGTAGTAAATTCTGGTGATTTAGGCACAAAGATGGGAAGCAAATCTTGATTTATTGCTCAGCGATCCATCCTGCTCAGCCTGTCTGCCTTCTCAATTTCCGACAATCTAGGGGATCTTCCCAAGTTTCTGCCTGCGGCTGTGATTGGAAAAACAAGGTCTCATGAACCACTGCGTAAAAGTGAGGCAGGAATTTCTCAGCAGCGCTGACTCTGTCCTTAGTGGCAGAGAGATTCTCCTCTGTAGAGGCATAGGGTTTTGGGTGCAAACAGAATTCCCGCTCAGTCACAGGGAAGGCATCACTCACTTTTGTATCTGCAGATGCCCCTTGTCTGGGTCAGGCATTCTTAGGCATTCAAATTCCATCTGACATGGTAGCTCAATTTATGTATTAAGAATTTGCTAAAATGTTATTTCTTTGCTTGTCTAATGTTATAGCTGCGTCTTTTCCTACTGTGCTTTTCCAAAGGTTGTGTGTCTTGCTCCAGTAAGAGGAACTTGTCACTGAAGTTTAGCTCACCTCTTTCCATGGGGATCTCAGTTTTCAAAGTTACGGTGCTTATAGTGATTAGTCATTTTATTTTCTTATTGTTAACATGAGAGGAACATATTCATGCAGCTTTCATTTTTGTAAGGAAAAGCCAAACTTCATAATTTTTTGAATCGAATTAATAAAAACCAATTAATCATGGCGATGCCTACACTGCCACATTCAGCAACAGATGCTTTCCATAGTAATTAGGTTGGAATAATAACTAGAGAGGAGAGGAAATGCCCAGTCATTAGTACTGCCAAGAGTGCTAACAAGACTTTTTCATCAATAAAACTGCTGGGAGAGGAGCTCTTAGCATCCAGGGCTGGCAACAATTTACTGTGTGCCTTCAGTAGAGCCATTCCAAATTCCTCAGCCTCAGTTTTCTCAACGAAACATAAAGAAATAACATAACTCCATTTCTCTTTTGACACAGAGTCTCACTCTGTCACCCAGGCTGGAGTGCAGTGGCACAATCTCAGCTCACTGCAATCTTCACCTCCTGGGTTCAAGCAATTCTCTTGCTTCAGCCTCCCGAGTAGCTGGGACTGCAGGCATGTGCCACTATACCCAGATGATTTTTGTGTTTTTTAGTAGAAAGGGTTTTCACCATATTGGACAGGCTAGTCTGGAACTCCTGACCTCGTGATCCACCTGCCTCGGCCTCCCAAAGTGCTGGGATTACAAGCATGAGCCACTACACCGGGCCACATAGTTCCATTTCTAATTTGACGACAAAACAGCTATTTGGGGGAAATTGGTCTGTGAAAGGGCGGAGACAATGTGACAGCTCCCTTGTAAATAGCCTGCATTTTCTTTATTTAGTTGTTATCCTTTGGATTCTAGACATACAGGTCTATTCCCTGAGCAACCTCTGGTGATTCATTCACGTTTTGGCTGCTGTCCATAGTTCATTGAGCTCTCGTGTTTCCATCTTTTATCACATAGAGACAGTATAGCCAGGTACAGAGATGATTTCAAATCCTCACTTCTTTTTACATTTAGGTGGCCCAGGTAGGGAGAGTTATGTAATATTATGCTCGTAAAACACTTAGCAGACCATCTGATGCACTGTGCCTGGGGCACTCACCAAATGAGTCGATGCCAGCATCACTGTTTTGAGGCTTCCTGGGGTGTGCAGGGGTACATGACTTGTGGCTACCTCACCAGATGTAAGAGACAGGCCCCAAATTCTCCTGTCGTTTGTGTGTATTTGCTTTTCTGTCTTTATATGTGACGTCAGAGTATGTGAACAGAGTTTAAACTCAAGCCTACAATAACAGCAGCCAGCATGGGAAAGATCTGGAGACATCAGACTGGTGGGAGGGACCTTCACCACTGGGCCTGGGTCAGTGGGGCTGGAGACTGGGGTGGACTGACCCTCAGTACTGGGTGGAAGAAATTTCATCTCTTGCCATTCACAAGAAAGCCTCGTGCTTTGGAGGACTTACAAATGCTTCAGTGATCTTCCCATTCTGGCTGGGAATTGCACTGTCCCCATTCCTGTGTGAGCTCTTAGTGCTTTTCCCTTATGGCCTTTTAGGTGCTTCTTCCTTGGCTAACCTCAGGTGCATGTGGATCAGAATTCTGCTGAGGACTTCACTTGGGCTCTCTGTACACTCCAGGAGTTTCTTCTAGGTGCAGCTTTCTCATCTTGGTTAACTCTGCTTGTAAATGTCAGCTGCCATAGTCACCCCAGAATCCCTCTTCCATGGCACCAGCTCAGGAAGTTCACCAGGCTTCAACTGGGTCCTCACTCTGTGCAGTGTACTCAAAAGCCTCTCTAGGCAATGGACTGGGGCAGCTGCAGGATCCACCTTGACAATTTCCCATCTGTTAGGAATCACTGTCCTACACTGCCTGATGACTAAGGTCTTGAAAACCATTATTTTATGTATTTTTTTTCCCCCCCTGGTGAAAGCATGAATTTAGCCTTGATTACTCCATCTTGGTCAGAAGGAGAATTTACATCTATGTAGTTTACTGAGGTGAAGTGACGTTGGACCAGCACCATGGCTGCATTTTATGTAGTTTCTATTTTACTTTTGAGACAGAGTTTTGTTCTTGTAGCCCAGGCTGGAGTGCAATGGCCAATCTCAGCTCATTGCAACCTCTGCCTCCTGAGTAGCTGGGATTACAGGTGCCCACCACCACGCTGAGCTTTTTTTTTTTTTTTTTTTTTTTTTTGAGTATAGATGGGATTTCACCATGTTGCAAGGCTGGTCTCAAACTCCTGACCTCAGGTCATCCACCTGCCTCAGCCTCCCAAAGTCCTGGAGTTACAGGCTTGAGTCACCACTCCCAGCCTTATATAATTTCTATTCTGCCCAGTTCTCAGGACACTTTTTTGAGGCACCACACATTCACCTGTCTACCCCGTGTACCCACGCATTCACCTGTCTACTCCGCGTACCCCCGCGCTCACCTGTCTACTCCGCGTACCCACGCGCTCACCTGTCTACTCCGCGTACCCCCGCGCTCACCTGTCTACTCCGCGTACCCCCGCGCTCACCTGTCTACTCCGCGTACCCCCGCGCTCACCTGTCTACTCCGCGTACCCCCGCGCTCACCTGTCTACTCCGCGTACCCCCGCGCTCACCTGTCTACTCCGCGTACCCACGCGCTCACCTGTCTACTCCGTGTACCCACGCGTTCACCTGCCTGGTTATTCTGCCGTTCCATCCTCCCTTCTCCTTTTCTCTACTAACTGCGTTCCATGATTTCCTTTGAGGAATTGTAATCTGACTACTCACCTTTCATGTGGAAATCCTTGGTAATTGCCTTGATCCTCAGAATGTTTCCTGTCCCTTCCCACAGTGATGGCTTCAGAAACGCATGTGTGACTGACTACACACAACTAAGGGTCCTCCAAGGGAAGATCGTGGTCCCCAGGGGTTCCTGTAGAATTTTTGTGAAGGTTCTTATTGCAGGTGTTCAATTGCATGCCTCTTTCTGAAGTGACATCTGACTGTGGTTAGAAATTGAAAGCTCCACTTCACCTGTGTACGTGTGGAGTCTGCGTACGATTCGCTTATTTGACAGAATAAAAGCTTGGCACTGTCACATTGGTTACTAAATGGAGAGAGAATATGGCCAATACAGGAGACAGAGAGAAAGAGAGAGAGAACATTTGGGAAAACAAGGCAAATTCCTTAGGAGACTAATTGTTGAGCACATTGAGGGTCTGGCTTAAGATATACCAGCAGTCAACTAGTCTAAAATGTTTTATTTCCTTTCCTTTTATTTTATTTTATTTTTGAGACCGAGTTTCACTCTTGTTGCCCAGGCTGGAGTACAATAGTGTGATCTTGGCTCACTGCAACCTCTGCCTCCCAGGTTCAAGCAATTCTCTTGCCTCAGCCTTCCAAGTAGCTGGGATTACAGGCATGCACCACCACGACCAGCTAATTTTGTATTTTTAGTATAGACAGGCTTTCTGCATGTTGGTCAGGCTGGTCTCGAACTGCCGACCTCAGGTGATCTGCCCACCTTGGCCTCCTGAAGTGCTGGGATTACAGGCCTGAGCCAGCCTGCCCGGTCTTATCTCCATTTTTTTTCCTTTCTTTCTTTCTTTCTTTTTTTTTTCTTTTTTTGAGACAGAAGCGTGCTCTGTTGCCCAGGCTGAAGTACAGTGCCGTGATCTCCACTCACTGCAACATACCTCCCTGGTTCAAGCAATTCCCCTGCCTTAGCCTCCCAAGTAGCTGGGATTACAGGCACATGCTACCATGCCTGACTAATCGTTTTGTATTTTTAGTGGATACGGGGTTTCATCTTGTTGGCCAGACTGGTCTCAAACTCCTGGCCTCAGGCAATCTGCCTGCCTCAGCCTCCCAAAGTGCTGGGATTATAGGCGTGATCCACTGATCCTGGCCTTCCATTTTTTTACTGTAAACTTTGTGTGTTTTTAAGCCGGAATGATTGGGATTTAGTTATTGGCATATGAAACAATGCTAGTATGACATTCACCGTAAAAGTATTCACACTGCCCTTTGCTAGCTAGTCCTTCTTGTACAGGCATAGTGTGGGTCACGGATTATGCCAGCACCCAGAATACTCAGTCTAAAGGAGGAGTGAACCCCCAGCCACATCTGGAAGAGATGACCTGTACAATTATTGTTTTTTCCTAGGAGTCCTGAAGCACAGCATGGATTGTTTAGAAGGTAGATATGCCCTTTACCTCACAAACAACAGCAATTATATTGACCCTGAACTGCCTCCTTGGTTTGATTTGTTAAAACTGGATGAATTCAGGGTTGAGAGTGAAGGGTTCCCAAATCCTTAGGTTATACAGAATGTTCACACGAGGATACTCTTCACATGATACTCTTAAATATCATTTTTTTCCTGCTTTCCCCTTGCCAGAGAGAAAGCACAGAAGGTTTTTATAAAAAAATCTTCTCTTAAATATCATTTTTTTCCTGCTTTCCCCTTGCCACAGAGAGAAAGCACAGAAGATTTTTATAAAAGGTGATACTGTTGGCATAGAAGATAGGGGAAAAAAACAGTTTTACAACTTAGTAATGTGTTTATTGCTGGTTCTCTATTTTTTTGAGACGGAGTTTTGCTGTTGTTATCCAGGCAGGAGTGCAATGGCGCGATCTGGGCTCACTGCAACCTCCCCCTCCTGGGTTCAGACAATTCTCCTGCCTCAGCCTCCTGTTGCTGGTTCCCTTTCCCTTCCCTGGATCTAGGTATTGGTGGGCCACTGTGCCCTCTGAAAGCTCTCCCAGAGCTGTACCGGGGATTGCAGGGATGTAAGGAGCCTCTTCACAAAAGCTCACATTTGATTCAACTCAGGCTAACTTGTGTTTCTCCTGTGCATTCTCTTTTCTCAAAGCATTGAGCTTTCTCCAGTGGCTGGAACTGCTAACTAGTTATCGCAAGCTTTCTTTCTTAGAGGACACAAACTGGTTTTGATAAAATCAAAGTGCTTCTTTCTAATTCTGACTCAATTCCCTTGTTCTTTTCTGTATGTCTCCAGCTTAGAAGGGGGCTGGTTGATGCTTCCTTTTACTTCGAACTGTTTCTTCTCCAATGTTAAATGGTAAATCCATACCTGATATATCTGTTATTGATAAAGTTCAAATGGGATTTTAGATTTATGCGGAAGCTTTCTCACTCTCTGCTTGAGCATTTTATAAATGGAAAGAGTCTTCCTTCCATAGGATATTTTCAATTTGAGTTCTAAGAAATTTATTCATTAGATTTTTCTTTTCCTTTTTCTGGTTTACTATCTGTCTTCTAGTTTTTTTTTCCTCTAGGAGAAAGTGTTTACCTTAGAAACACAAATAGGTTTCTCAAAAGGGACTCTGCCTAGTAGACAATGTGGTCTTCATTTTATAATTCACTCTTTATATTTAATTTCAGATTTCCACCTTCTACATTTTCTTCCATTGGCTGGTGAATATGTGATATTCAAAAAGTTTCCATCAGATACTTAAATTAAATCTATCATTTAGGATTTGTGTTTTATATTCATTAGAGTTCCAGTAATTTCTTTCTGTCTATTCAAGTCCTTCTCCCTTTCTCCCCAGCCTTCAAATTCTTTGTAAAATAAATTTCAGATGTTTTTAAAGACCAGAAAGTGCTTTCATAGGTTGTAAATTATTCTTCTGCCAGACCTGTCAGCTGCTTTCACTCAAGTGACTTAGAAGGGATGGGCTTCATCTTACAGAAATCATATCTAGCCTTGTAAGTGACCCACATACACACTTCACCATGGAGAGGGGCTCCCTTTGACTTGTTTTCAACAAGGCCTCTTTTATTATTGCACAAAGAGAGATAGACCTGTTCAGATTAGTATTAACTGATGGCAAACCCAGTGTGTCTAACTCACTCAAAGAGCTGGTCTATCTTAAAGGAAGCTCGAGGCTTTCCTGGGTTTATAACCTAACTAAACTTGTCAAGAATTTTACAATGTTTTCACCTTGCCAGATAGTCTTTTGATTGCTTGCTTTGTCCATGTTAAATTATGTATTTTTAAAGACTATTAAGAAGGCTTACTGACCATCATCTCCCCAGGAACCTAGAGGACCTGTGTATCCCCTGAGCCTTCAAACATCACCACTGCTAAGTCAGAGCTGTGAGTAAATGCTCGTGGCCATCAGCAGACCTGCCACAGTAGCCAAGGCCCTGCACACCTGCCTCTGGTGGCCAGACCCCAGATTAGACACAAGACCACACCGGACCCTGGGGAATGTGGAGCCTGTAATGCAAACAAGCACCTGGCAACCAGGACAGACTGCCAGGGACTAGAGAACCAGGAGGCTTTATGGAGTAATGAAGTTCTACTGAAACCAGATCGCCTTGAGGCTGTGTGCTGCCAGGACCACCACCAGGGGGCGCAAAGGCCACCCCCGGCACCGCGTGGCCTCAGAGAAAACAGAAAGGACATCAGGAAGCCCACTCCTGCTGTCCTTTCTCTGCACGGAAATGTGCCAGGGGACTGCAGCCCAGACAGTCTGCAGTCGAGGACCCACGAAGGTCATGATCTCTGCTGTTTCCTCATCTTATTGAAACGCTTCCCTCTGCAGCACCAGACAGTCTGCAGTAGAGGACCCACGAAGGCCATGATCACTGCTCTTTCCTCATCTTATTGAAACGCTTCCCTCTGCAGCCCTAGAAGCCTGATCCTACCTACAGATGTCAGAGAAATCTCCCTCCCTCAGGGTCCCTGTCTAGTTTCTTTCTGACCCAGCCACAAATACTAGGGCAGAAAAAGAGTAGAGGGCGCCAAGGTCTTTACTGTTTTTGTTGGTTTGTTTTTAATTCTTTGGAGGTGTTACCCCATGATAATGAGTGTAATGGAGGCGTAGTGTATTTCACACTGTAAACCTAAAAGTATCTGAGACAAGGCTCGATCCATTTAGAAGCCTGTTTTGCCGAGGTTAAGGACATGCCTGTGACCCAACCTCAGGCGGTCCTGAGAACACGTGCCCACGGTGGTCAGGTCACCGCTTGGTTTTATATATTCCAGTTAGACAGAAAACATCAGTTATCCAGAAAGGTGGGACAACTCAAAATGGAAGCTTCCAGGTCACAGGAGGATTCAAAGATTGTCTGATTGGCAATTGGTTAAAAGAGTTTATCTAAAGACCAAGTATCCATTGTAGGGAGGGTCTGGGCACAGATAAGGGGCCATGTGGAGAGCAAGATTCTTATCATGAAGAAGAAGCTTTCAGGTAGCAGTCTTCAGAGAGGATAAATTGCAAATGTTTCTTATCAGACTTTAAAAGACATCACACTCTTAGTCAATTCTCTCCTGGATAGGGAAAAGTATTTTTAAAAATGTTTATAAACTCAATTATTTCATTAATTTATTGTTAGCAATTTTAAGACCTGATTAAGAAATCTTTGCCAAAGCCATGACACCAAAGAATTTTATCTTCTGTTTTTTTTCTTAGAAGCTTTATTCTTTTAATTTTAACACTTGGGTCTACAATCTCTCTCAAAATAAGAAATGGGTCACTTCAGTTCCAAGTGTAACCATAAAAAACGAAAACTGTGAATTACCTCTTTCCCTATATTTTCACATTAGTTTTATACGGAGAAAGCAGCAAAGAGAATTGCATCATCTAAAGAGTAAATTAAACCGTCTACAGGAGCAAAAAATCACCATCACATGGACAAAACATTAAGACACAACATCCATCTCACTATTTGTAAAGTGGTTTATTCCTACAGGCAATACAAATATGTAAAAAGGTTTTTCTATAGCTTCATCCTTTGTAGAACCTAAAGAGATGAGCCGGCATTTTGAAATAAAATTTTTGTAAATCGTTTAAAAAATGACCAACTGAAGCAATGACATTTTGAAGACATTTCACAGAACATGAAGACCGCCCAGTGTTATAAATTGATAACATGATTGCTTTCTTGGACCAGATGGATAATTTCCCTAATGGACATTAACGCATTTGGATCGTTATTTTCCATCTGAAAAGTAATGGTGCCCTGATTGTCTCAAGTAAGGGCACCCCATAAAACACAGGCCTAGGTCACGTCCTTCTCCAGATTTCCCTTCATTAAAAAAAAAAAAATCTCAAAAATAAACAAGCAAATACGGCATCATAACTTACCTACATTTTACAAATTCATAAAGGGATCATTGAAGCATTCAACAATGTGAATTGAATTTGATATGTAGTGTTTGCACTTTGCAAACAAAACTCAAAATAAAGATGCACTTTTTTTCATGAATGCCAATTTTTATTTCCAAACTCCACGCTTTTTTTTTCATTGAAACCACATTTACTACACGGCATACATGCATGGTGAGATCTGGACAGAAAATGCCAGGATCTGTGGCTCAAACTTTCTATATTCTAAGAGGAACAAGTTTTCTTTAAATAATTATATTTACATATGTAATGATGTAAATTTAGATCGTTTGTTTTCTGGAGACAGGGTCTCTGTCACCGAGGCTGGAGTACAGTGACGTGGTCTAAGCTCACTGCAACCTTCGTTTCCCGGGTTCAAGAGATCCTTGTGACTCAGCCTCTTAAGTAGTTAGGACTACAGGCATGTGCCACCACACCTGCTAATTTTTGTACTGTTTTTAAAAAGTAGAGATGATATTTCATCACACTGGCCAGAACTCCTGACCTGAATTGATCCACCAAACTTGGCCTCCCAAAGTCGTGAGGTTATAGAGGTGAGCCACCACGCTCAGCCATAAATTTAAATTTTAAGAAATGTATTGAAATTATCTAAAATGCTGAGAAATAACATAGATGGTAAGGTTGAATTTGCAAATCTAGAAAAGCACTTTGGCTCATTTTCTTTCCTCCCTCCCTCCCTCCTTCCCTTCTCTCTCTCTCCTCTCTCTCTCTCTCTCTCTCTCTCTCTCTCTCTCTCTCTTTTTATTTTTGAGATGGATTCTCCCCGTTACCTCGGCTGGAGTGCAGTGGTGTGATCTTGGCTCACTACAACCTCCGCCTCCCCAGTTCAAGCAATTCTCCTGCCTCAGCCTCCCAAGTAGCTGGGATTACATGCACCCATCACCATGCCCAGCTAATTTTTGTATGTTTAGTAGAGACAGAGTTTTGCCATATTGGCCAGGCTGATCTCAAACTCCTGATCTTGTGATCTGCCTACCTCGGCCTCCCAAAGTGCTGGGATTACAGGCATGAGTCACCGCACCCAGCATTTTTGGCTCATTTTCTGCCAGCTTTTTAGACTCAGAAAAGCATGCAGCTTCACAGGGTAGTTTCACAAAGACAATTTTACAGTTGTATGTCTATTATTATACTATGCCTGTGATGTCTGGAAATTGGGGAGCCATTGATCATTAACACACATCCAGCTGAGACTCCCTTTCCATCCCAACGACAAAGGATGACATTTGTCAAAATGGCCAAGATGATGCTGACAGGTTCCTTAAGTGCCCCCATAGCCAACAGGATGGCTTGTAAAAAATTTAGTAAATGATGCACCCCCTAATCCTGAAACATCTGCAGCAATCTTCAGGGATCCAAGCAGAATCCTCAGTTGTCTTGAGTCTTATGTCTCCAGAGCTCTGCACGTCTGAGCCAGTCACATGTTTTCACTCCTGGCCCCATAGAAAGCCCTTGCCCCTACACATATACATAATCAAGACATTAACGCAAATGAGCAAAATGAGATCCAGGGCCTCAGCCACTAAAACACTGTTTTTAGATAGCTTGTTCTCCCTGTTAGAAAGTAACAAATATTTGTCCTGTTTCTCTTATCATCACACTGGGACATCTGGGGAAAAAATATTTACCCAGGTTCATAAGAAGAGAAAAGATAATTTTTAGAGATTCAACTTCTTCGTGCCTTTTTAGATTAAACTTTTTTAAAAAAACTTCTTTATATTTTCTTCAATTTCTGCAAAAAGCATTAAGTGTATGGAAGAAAGTAAATACATGTTCATAAATCTAAATGTCAAATTACACAGATATTTACTTTTTCTTATTTTCAGCAGATGGAAAACTCAGAGCAGAAGCCCAGCATAAAAATCTCTGAAAGCCTGGATTCCTCTCTTATTTCCCAAATCCTTGGGGTAGAATGTGCATATCAACATGCCGTGCAGACCTCTGCAGATGTCCAGGGAACTGATTTCTAGACTTTATAATCTATGTTCTTTCCCAAACCCTTCTTCAGTTTACATATCACAGGGCATGGCTTCTGTTTGTTGAAAAGCAATCAGCCAGAAAACAACAGTGGTTATAACCTGTGCTGCCCAATGATCAGGGAGAGAGCAGATGAAATTTCGATGACTTTCTGTTAGGCTGATTAATATCTGTGGCAAATGTAAGGTTAGTTAAAAGGCCTCATTGCTTCCCACCAAAATGTTCCATCACTTGCTGTATACTGCATTGAAATGTAAAGTTACGGATGGATATGGATAACACTTTAATTTGACAGTGGGCATCCGACTCCTCTGTTTGTGTTTTTACTTGGAGCTGAGTTGGAGCAGACAAACAGAGGTGACCTCTAACTTAGGGATCGTTGTTTCCTTCCTGAAGCCATTTTCAGGGCAGAAGTGCTTTAACCACTTCATTGAGAAACCACATCTGCATGCAGTACCCTTAGTTGGCTTCAGCATGCCACGCATCCAGAACGTGGGAATATCCTGCTTTAGATGTTGCTTTCATCACCGCTCTCTCTGGTAAGAAAGTGCCCTGCCTCTTATCCATAACAATGCTCCCACAAGCCGAAGTCACACCCAGTATCTTTTAACAGAGAAACTGGGTGAGAGAGACTCATTCCCTATTGCAATTAAAATTACACAGGGTAAAAAATACATTTTTTTCCTCTTGCGGATACAGATGGAAAGAAAACAGAAAATGCCTTTCAGTAAGCACAAGCCTAGTTTGCTAATTGTGTTTCAGTTAACATGCAGGTGAACTTACCTGTGTGGCTTGGAATTGCAATGGGTTTTCAGCTACCTCTCCACCAAATCCTTTGAAAAGCGGCAGTGGCAGAAACAAATGACCCGATTAAAAATAATAATAGCAACAATAAAAAAAGAAAACATGAAGAAAGCAGTGGTTTTCTTTGGCTAACTGAGGAACTTTCTACCAGGTATTAGCAATCTCTTTGCAAACTTTTTTTTACAGCTAATGCTTCATCTCTAGACAAATTTCAAGAATTTTCAAGTATCACCAGACTCAATTCTTCACCCCCATTTTAACAATTAAAGGATTAGCTGAATGCCTGTGTTTAAGGGTCAAGCCCCTGGAACCTGCGATTTTCTACATTTCCTGGTGCTATTAGTAAGAGACACGGGGAGAACTTCTTGGTCATCAATGTTGAGTTCCGAGGGGAATGTGGGTTTAGGTTGTGATGTTCATACACATAGAAATCTGGCTGAACACACAAACCAAGGAGTCCTCTATTGTTCGCTGCTTGCTCTACTGAAAATAAAAACAGAGAGTATGTAAAATATTATGTATATATTATACAAAGACCTCTTGAAAAGGTAATAAATTCTGGTGATTTGGGGCACAAAGATGGGAAGCAAATCTTTATAGTTTGTTGACAATAATTTAAAATTTCAAAAATAATGCATATCTTGGTGCTGAATATTCAAAGTGCATGAATCATCACATTAAAAAATTAATATGTATGCTGATAAAATTGAGCAAGTGTAGTCTGGGTATGGTGGCTGTAATACCTGCACTTCGGGAAGCCAAGGCAGGTGGGTCACCTGAGGTCAGCAGTTCAAGACTACCTAGGACAACATGGTGAAACTCCATCTCTACTGAAAATACAAAAATTAGCCAGATGTGGTGGCGGGCACCTGTAATCCCAGCTACTTAGGAGGTTGAGGCAGGAGAATCACTTGAACCTGGAAGGCAGAGGTTGCAGTGAGCTGAGATCGCACCTGGGGGACAGAGCAAGACTCCACCTCAAAAAAAAAAAAAAAAAAATAGAGCAAGTGTAATAAAATAGTTTAAAGGGTAGTGCTTAGCTGTCCCTCTCTACTTCATTACCTTCCAGTTTGACATAGATATTTGTGGAATGATAATGAGTAGACTCTCTGAAGACATTCCTACAATTCAGTATCAACTTGAAATTTAGTTCTAAAGAGGAATGTACCACCATTAAAGGAGCTATGGGGAAAATGAATGTTAGGCAGCTATATTGTTGGACTAAACTTTATATTAACAATTTAGTTGCATTAAGAGTATCTGTTGATCCATCTCCAAAATATTACTTTATTTGCATTAGCGAGAAAATATTTTCAGTAGTCATATAAGAAATAATAGAACACAAGACTCTGGTATTTTCATATTTTCTGCCAAAAATCAAATTTTAAATGTTTTTAAGGGTTTTTATTCGCTGCCAATTGCCAAGTACAGCCAATGGTTCAACTCCAAAACTAGACAATCAAGATCATCAAAGGTTTCGTGTCTTCCACGAGTAATATACAGAAAATGAGGGTTATATTTGAAGAAAAAATATTATTTTTATTTATGTTTTCACTGAGCTTTTCCTGACAAATTAGGTCACGTTAATGTTGGTTTGTTTTTGCTCACCACAGTCCTGTGATGTCAAACTGGCCTGTAGGTTTACTCTCATTTCACTGATAATAAAAGGCTCAGATAATTTAGAAGGTTTGTCTACTCATCCAACTCACAAATGGCCTTGGAAAAACCTGATCCTTGAAATCTCTTGGGTCCAAGCCTTAAGTCCGCTGAGGCATCACATGGAAAAACCTGATCGTTGAAATCTCTTGGGTCCAAGCCTTAAGTCTGCTGAGGCATCACATGGCCGTGATAGTCATCGTGCTCCTTAGAGCTGCTTCTCCATCACGGCTACTAAATTCCTTGAAATCAGACATGTGTGAACTGTGAATGTGTCTAAATGTCTCAGTTCACACTTTACAAGTAGCCAAGTGCAGCCGATGTCTTACTGCATAGACCATGACACTCCCTGGGCTCAAGGGATTCTCCCACCTCAGACCCCTGGGTAGCTGCTCTCCACACTTAAGGACCCTTTGACTACAGCAGGTCGGGTCAGCCTGGAATCCAGGATAATCTCTTCATTTTAAAGTCAGTCTATCAGCAACATTAATCCCATCTTCAGCCTTAATACCTCTTTGCCATGTAATGTAACATATTCCCAGGTTCTGGGTACTGGGATGTGTACATCTCTGGGTGGGGTGGCGGGGGGTTCTTATTTTGCTTACCACGGGAGATAACTAAAACTTTCTGTTAGTCATTTCATCTTTCTGCTTGACAGTAGAGCACTGCTCATTTGTCAGGGCCAGTCCTGTGCTTCCTCCTCCAGTGGTAAGCCCTGTGCACTGATCCGTCTCAGGCCCAAGGCAGGGAGGACCATGCACCCATCCTCCTAGCTGCAGTGTTTGGTGGGAGGATAAACACATAATCTGAGCAGAAGCTCCTGAGCTCTTCCTTGGGATTTTCCAATCTGGAGCTGATAGGAACGACCCCTTCTCCCTCCTTGATAGAATGTACTGCTACAGTGTGAGTTCAGGGCTTCCTGTACTCACATTTCCTTTGGCTTATAAAAAACATGTCTGCAGTTCAGAGAATAGAATCAAATTATAGAAACAAAAAGAGAAGAAAGATCAGGAAATGTAAGACGAATGTTTTCTGGTGATGTTAAATCCCAGAGTCCAAGGGAGTCTATTGTCTTGGCAAATTCATCTGTGGATAGCATGGCTTGATGATAAAATAAATTGTCCAGCATTGCTTGAGTGAGACTAGAGTCAGCTTTCCTGATTTTCAACCACAGTCCTGAGGAATCCAGACAGAACATCAAGTTTATTTGTTGGGGAACATCAAGATTCCCAGGAAAAGCTAGAGAAACACTGTTCTGGGGCATGATGGAAAAACAAATCTCAGTGGAGGGTTTCCTTGTCCTCCACGACTAGGGAGGGAGGCATTAAATTCTTCACATTCAAAAGCTTGAGAAATAGTTTAGATGAAAGAAGCAAATGCTATTTTCTATCTTGGTTTTGGGGATTAATATCACAGGCAAAGCATCGGCATTAAAACTAGACCTTGGCTGGATACAGTGGCTCATGCCTGTAATAGCAATCTTTGGGGAGGCCGAGGCAGGTGGATCACTTGAGGCCAGGAGTTTGAGACCAGCCTGACCAACATGGCAAAACCCATCTCTACTAACAATTAAAAAAATTAGCCAGGTGTGGCAGTGAGCACCTGTGGTCCCAGCTGCTCAGGAGGCTGAGGCACGAGAATCTCTTTGACCCCAGAGACAGAGGTTGCAGTGAGCTGAGAACCTACCACTGCACTCCAGCCTGAGTGACCAAGCAAGACTCTGTCTCAAAAAAAACAAAACAACAACAGCAACAAACCCCACCTACATCTGGCGGGTACACAAGACGATGCAAGCTCATGAGCCCAGAAATAAGCCTTTGCTCCCCTGGAAAACGTATTTACTAAGTCAGAGAAATGTAAATGCTTAAAGCGTTAGAGCTGGGCCACAGAAAGTGGGTTCGAGTCCCAACCACTCCCATCATCACTGCATAATGTAAATTGTGCACCTAAACTCTTAGTGCACTCATTTCCATACCTGCAAAACGATGACAACATCAAAAATGATTTACAAAATGACTAGGGAGCAAAGACAGTTAATTCAGGCAAAATATTGCTTAGAACAACCATCTTAGAGTCGACACGTTTTGGGCACTCCATAATGCATTGGTTTTTAATCATCACTATTATGATGTACACAGTCCCAGTTTTTACTACATCGATTCCCAAGCATGACTCTACTCTCTTATTTCCTTGTTATTATTATTGCTATTTTTAATTTGACAAGCTTCCCAATTAGAAAGATGATAGAGCAGCCATCAGCCACAAGCCAGGGGTTCTGAGAATCCACGATCCACCTCAGGAGCTGAAGACTTTATTTGACATAAGCTCCTTAGCTTCCTATTCATTCTCTGTTTACACAGTAGGATAGACAGGCTTGCCCTCATTTGAGCCTTTATTCTGTCTTGGAAATCAGATCCTCAGCCCCAGGCTGTCATTGTTGCCATTTCTTTCATTATGCCCACATGCTGGGGAATCCACTGACTTAAAACATTCCATTTCTTGAGCCAATAACTATTTCTAATGCCAATGTGGGGGGTGGGGCACTAATTACTTTTTTCTTTATGGTGTTTAGAGAAATTTTACTTTTATTTTTTCTCCTCTAGTGTGTTCACAGGGTAGCTCTTTTTAATAGTCTCTCTGAAATAATAGTTATGAAAATACTATTATAAAAAAGTGAACTACTGTTGCTGAAAAGAATTTTATGACAAAGTTAGAAGGCAAGAAGTTGCATATGGACTTCCCAAATGGCCTCCAATGTAACAATCAAACTCTGCTATATAGGCAGCTGTGCTGTGTTGAAGTTTAACATGTAGTGAAGCAGTTTGACTCTGTGTCCTCACCCACATCTCACACTGAATGGTAATCCTCAATGGTGAAGGAGGGACCTGGTAGGAGGTGATTGAATCATGGAGGTGATTTCTAATTGTTCAGCACCATTTCGCTAGTGCTGTTCCTGATACAGTTCTCACAAGATCTGGTTGTAAAAAAGCGTGTGGTAGCTTCCCCTTCTGTCTCTCTTTCTCTCCTATCAGTCAGGTGAAGATGTCCCTGCTTCTGCTTTGCATTCCACCATGATTGTAAGTTTCCTGAGGCCTCCCCAGAAGAAGAGGCCCGTACAGTCCACAGAACTGTGAGCCAATTAACTTCTTTTCTTTATAAATTACCCAGTCTTAGGTATGTCTTTATAACAGTGTGAGAACAAACTAATACATGTAGCCATGGGAGGTTATGTACCATTTCAGCCTTCCTGTCAAAACAGCATTAGAAACCACTCACGGGCAGGTTTCTAGCCCCTCTTCTAGTGGCAGGTGAATTTTGCTTTGTATAAGAGAAGAGTACAGATTTGGCATGTTTTGTGTGTCTGTTACTTGCAGCATCTCATTACTATGTGCCCCTGTGTAAGTCTTGAAGAATAGACTATCTATTCCAGGTACCTACGCTAGTATCCTACATTCAAACCTTGTTACTTGAACCATCAAGTTGGGTGGTGGTGGGGGTCTCTCAGGTGTCCTTCTCTGCATCCAATCTTCTTAAGAAGCACTAGATGGAGACCAGCAAGAAGGAGATGGTCAGATACACAAACTTCCCTTGTGTCTGTGGTGCCTAGGGATTCTTCCTTTTCATGCAATTCCACACTTGACCATCAAGTATCATCAAGAAACCTGGTAGTTTCTACTAACAAGCTTCCCTGTCAGCTTTACCCCAGTGCTCTGACTGACTGGAATATGGAAGGATGGCATCCCATTGTCTCACACAGCAGGAAGTCTGGAGATTGGTGGTTCCTGAATAATAGTTCAGCAGCTCAGTGATGTCACTTCCTGCCTTTGCATTCTGCCATGTTAAGAACTTTTGCTTTGTGATGTTGAACTTGTTGGCTACAAGATACTTATCTAAGCAGACAGGTAAAGGACACTTTGTTATCAAGGCACATGTTATCCAGAAATGAAGTATTTCCCATAAGTCCCTGCAAACTTTCCCTTGCACCTCATTTGCTAGAACTGGGTGACCTGCTAGTCTCTTAACCAATTAGAGAGATATAACCATGACCAGTTTAAATCTGAGGATTGGACCAAGGAAGGAGGCCCTCTTCCTTGGGAGCAAGAAGTTAGTGCCTACAAAATACAAAATCAGGATTTGATGAGCAAGAGTGAAGAGGGATGAGAGAATATAACAGCAGGTCTATGTATAGCCTTTCAAGGTTAAGAAACATCACAGGAAATCTCCTGCAACCACTTCTTAACCTCATTACTTTCCTTCTCTTTTCGACAGCAAATGGCCACTGCCAAAAGTGACTAACATTGTAGAATTTATCAAAAATTTAGGGCAGTATTTGAGTTAGAGGCAGTGTGAAGGTTTTATTCCCAGGGTTTCAGAATCACCAAAGCTGCTGTTGATCCATTTGTTGATTCTGAAGATCTTTCAAGTAGGGTTTACTTTTTTTGAAAGAATGTTTCCTCAATCTGATCACTGCCCTGAATTTAGCAATATCATTCCCCTTTTTAGCACTTTTCATTATGGGTTGAATTGTGAGTCTAATATTATTGATTTTATTCTCTGCTCCTTTGTTTTTCCCAGCTGTTTTTTTTCTCTTTGTGCTTCATTTGAGATACTTTTTATTGCTATGTCTTTGACTTGGTAATAGCAATTCTGCTGTTAATCCCATCCCATGTCATTTTCTTCTTAGTTATTGTAATATTCTTCTCTAATGGTTTGTTTTGTGTCTTTTAAGAATGCCTTTCAGTTGCATACTGAACCATTACCTTCTTAAATATATGAGCATTATTAATGATAACTGTTTTAGTTCTTTTCCTGCTGGTTCCATCATTGATGCCATTCTTTCTGCCAGACTGTGTAAAAGTCACATTGCTATTGTGAGATCTTCTTATTGTATAAATATTCAAGAGCTTTGTTATGAAACAATTCGACCTTTTTAATACTTGCTTTTAATATTTGTTAGAAAGGATCCAGGCTTACTTTAACCTATGGCTAATTTGGTCCCACTGCTGATGCACTACCCTTCTTAATACTCAACCTGATGCCCCAGGTAGTATTCAGTTTCTCCACTTTCATTAGTGGAAACACAAACCATTTCTGACACTGTGTGAGAACAATATTTTCCCCTCCATCTCTCTTTTTTAATATACTAGTCACCATTGTTTTATTTAAGTTCTTATATCAACTCCGTAAGATAGGAACTGTCATTCCCAGTTTTTGATTAATACACAATAGTTGAACAAGCTTTGGGGGCACATGTGATATTTTGAAATATGCATACAATATGTAATGATCAGATCAAGGTAATTATGATGTCTATTACCTCCAACAACTTCTTTCCTTACATTAGGAATATTCCAATTTTTCTAGCTGTTCTGAACTATATGATAAATCATTTTTAACTATCGTCACCATACTGTACTAAATACTAAATCACATTTTTTCAAACTTTTTTCCTGGATTCATTGACCAACCTCTCTTCATCCACTCTTTCCCTCTTACCCTTTGGTTCTCTCCACAGCTCAGATGATTTCACTGTATTTGTGCATTGATTAGCACTTAGCTGAAGACTTGAAAAGAGCCCTCTGTGGGAATCAGAAATGTATCTTCTCTCCCTGTAAAACAAAATCTAAAACAAACAAACAAACAAAAAACACCTCTTATGTCTGTTCCATCCTGTGAGCTCCAGAAGCCTTGGTCTCTTTAGACCTCCATGTCTATCTTCTCAAATCTGAAAACTGCTGGGCTCTGCTTGAATTCCCCTCTCTGTTTGTGCCTTGGAAATGTTCTCCAGGAAATAAGCTGGAAGAATAATACATGAGGCCAACAAACATATGAAAAAATGCTCATCATCACTGGTCATTAGAGAAATGCAAATCAAAACTACATTGAGATACCATCTCATGCCAGTCAGAATGGCAATCATTAAAAAATCTGAAGACAACAGATGCTGGAGAGGATGTGGAGAAATAGGAACACTTTTACACTGCTGGTGGGAGTGTAAATTAGTTCAACCATTGTGGAAGGCAGTGTGGAGATTCCTCAAGGACCTAGAAATAGAAATTCCATTTGACCCAGCAATCCCATTACTGGGTATATATCCAAAGGATTATAAATCATTCTACTCTAAGGACATATGCATACAAATGTTCATTGCAGCACTGTTTACAATAGCAAAGACCTGGAAACAACCCGAATGTCCATCAATGATAGACTGGACAGGGAAAATGTGGGACATATACACCATGGAATATTATGCAGCCATCAAAAACAATGAGTTCGCGTCCTTTGTAGGGACATGGATGAACCTGGAGACCATCATTCTCAGCAAACTGACACAAGAACAGAAAATGAAATACTGCATGTTCAACATGGTGGGTGAGTGCAACACCCACCACACTCATAGGTGGGTGTTGAACTATGAGAATACATGGACAGAGGGAGGGGAGCACTACACACTGGGGTCTGTTGGGGGGAATAGGGGAGGGACAGAGTGGGGTGGGGAGTTGGGGAGAGATAGCATGGGGAGAAATGCCAGATATAGGTGAAGGGGAGGAAGGCAGCAAATCACACTGTCACGTGTGTACCTATGCAACAATCTTGCATGTTCTTCACATGTACCCCAAAACCTAAAATGCAATTAAAAAATAAAAATAAAAAAAAAAAAGAATAATAGGACTCAATTTGCTTTCCTTATTACAGGGATTAATATACTGCAGCATCGAATGCCCCATGACTGAATCACTTATTTTATTTTATTTTTTTAGTTTAACCAGTTCTTTAGTTATTTCAAGTAGAAGGTTAACTTTGGTCCATGTTATTCCATCTTAACTGGCTACAGACACATCACATGAGCTCCTTTATGTTTATCATTTTATCCCTGACTTTTGGAGATTAAGAGACATCATCAGCACATGCTAGCTTGGAGAACGACGCAGGCACTCCTAATTCATTAAGTGATTGCCAGAAAAGGGATCAAGACCTCTTTGCCTTGGTAAAACCTGATATAAGGTGCTGATATGCTTCTTGCATCCTTTGAATCACTGCTGACACAAATCCTGCTCATAGACCACTTCTAATTATGTGCCATTGGCGTCTGCACTGAAACAACAAGCTTAAGTGCTCAGGGTTTGCACAGGAAATTCTTCAAAGGAAAAAGAGAAAGAAAAGGTCTATAGGATTCACATTTTCCAAATTTTTATTGAAGAGTATTTTTTAAGGGACTGTGTTGAAAATACTTGGCAGAAGCATGCTAATGCTGCCCACAGCCAAGAAAAGTTGAATTTTAAAACTTATGCTCTAGTGAATACTTCCAAAGAGAAGCCAAGCAATTATTGTCGAGCCAGGCTCAAATGGTTCATGGAGGCAAGCTTGGTGCAGAATTAATCCCTTAAATATCAAAGGATGGTTTAACAGAATATGCTGCTTTATTAGACTTTGAATTCATTCTACTATGAGGAAAGCTATTTGGAATTCATAGATATAAAAGTCTTTGTCTTGAACAACCTGGGATGTTGAGCTCCCAACTCTCACCAGTGTTATGAAAACATTACAGTTACTCCATATTCTAAACAACACTTATATATGAAATCTAGATTCACACTCGTGATAAATTACAATAATACTATTCATTACATGTAAATATATTTAATTAACAACTATGCAATAGGCATAATTTTCAAGACCATTTTATATACAGACAGTCTTATGAGGTGCTGATGAGAATGAATAAGCAGCAGTTAAAAGCAAAAATCTCTGCAGAGACGGGATAGATCACATCAATCAGGGAAACTGATCTGATGTTATTAAATTGGCAACATAGGATGTGCACCTAGCTGGGATTAGAACGTCCATTCCTCCCTAGGGCACACCCTACAGCCAGCACTCACTACAGTATGTTGGCACCAGTACATATATATATATTTATATATTTTTATATATATATATATAAAAAATGTATGTATGTTTTATATATATATATGTATGTTTAATACATATATATGCTATATATATGTATATATATGTTATATATGTATATATATGTTATATATGTATATATATGTTATATATATGTATATATATATGTGTGTGTTGGTACCAGTACACACACACATGTTGGCACCAGTACATACATATATACACATATATGTAATACATGTATATACGTAATATACATGTTATATATGTGTATATAACATGTCTATACACATATAGATACACATATGTTGGCACCAGTACATATATACATACATGTGTTTATGTGTATCTATAAATATATGTATTTATATATTTTTAAATATTTAAAAATATATATTTTTAAATATTTAAATACATATATTTATAGATACACATAAACACATGTATGTATATATATATTTACATATATATACATATATATATATTTACATATATATACATATATATATATTGTGTGTGTGTGTGTTAAGCTGTGGTAAGAACATTTGACATAAGGTCTATCTTCTTAATTTTTCAAGTATACAATATGATATTATTACCTGCCAGCACAATGTTGTATAGCAGATCTCTAGAGCCCATTCATCTGGCATAACTAACACTTTGCACCCCTTGAATAGAAGCTTCACATTTTCTCCTCTCCCAGGCCCTGGCAACCACCGTTCTGCTCTTTGCTTCTGTGAGTTTGACTATTTTTGATATTCCTTGTATATAAGTGGAATCAATGCAGTATCTGTTGTGCTATGACTAGGGCATTTCACTTAGCATAATAGAGCTTCTGATTTTTCAGGAGAAGTTGGAAACAGGCCCCTTCATTGAAATCTGCAAACTTTTCAACTTCAGCCAGGAATTATGAATGAATTAATGATACATATATATTAACACTTTATTGACCAGAACAAGCAATTCTCATAAGCTGCTACTTAGAATCTAAAGAAACTTCTGACAATATAACTCCAGATGCCAGTGGAAAGAAAAAGATATGGGTTTGCTTGCTTGTTTAACTCTAATAAATTAACTGGTACAAACCTTGGCTTCATTGCCATCATGATGAAAACATTACTAGAAGTGCCTGTTGGCTTCCTGTAGACTCTACCAGAAATAGAAAAATGGTTCATCTGCCTCAGATATATTTATAGTTACTTTATTTTATTTTATATTTATCTTTTCTGTGTGTGTGGTTCAGAGTACTTAAACTCTCTTAGCAAATTTCCAACTTAGAATATAATTTGGTTAACTGTGTTTCTTACATTGTACATCGGACCTCTAGATTACATTTTTAGCCTTCTGTTACTATCAGATATTTGATCACTTCATGGTTAATTAATGTGTTTATTTTTATCTGTCATCTCCAATGTACTGATTTTCCAGTGACGTTCTTGCCCACAGACATTCTTTTATGTGTCACTCTAAACCTGCAAGCCTCCCAGCTTTCCTTGTCTCTTATTCAATATTTTTATGGGCTTTTCTCTTCCCTCTTCTGGCCAAGCCCTATGTCAGCTCATCTCCACGCAAGCCTCACTCACGTGGTCATGCATAATGTCCCAGGTTTTCACCTCCTTTCATCCTTTGTGTCTGCTTTGCATTTATTATGATCACCATTGGGCTACGTCTCTTCTGATGATAACCCTGGAAGTCCTGGGTTTGCCTCCTCTCAGGTTAGAAAGCCCAGCTTTAAGAAAGCATCCTGTTTCCTAAGAATCTTAGTGTAGTCCTAGCAAGGTCTTTGCATGGAGTTTTCCAAAGATCACCAGGATGGCTGAATAGTAGAAACGAGAGCTTTATTGCTGATATCCGTTTGCAAACCAGGAAGAAATATCTCTGGCATGTGCTAATGGTGCTCCCTCTCAGAATAGGGAAAGGGTAGGTTGGCTTTTCCACCCTACACAATGGTGTCATATGTATTCAGAAGGTTTTCAGGAAAAGCTACACATATTTATGAAGGGAACAGAGTGGGTGCACAATATATCACATATTCACTTTAGAGAGGGGTTTTAGCATCCAAATGCGGTGGAATTTGGCTTCTCATATCAAAAGTTAAACTATGGGGCTTGATGACAGTTTATGTGCCACCTTTATAAAACAGCCTAAAGTCTGGAGTTGCTTACCAGAAAATAATGTTTATAAGGCCAGTCCTAGTCCAATCAGCATTATAGAGGTCTGGGTTGTAAATCAGAGTTAGGTACAACACTGATTTAATTTGTCTGACAGCTCCTGTAGTTAAGGAGTTTAGTAGTAGTGCGGTCTGTTTTTGAGCCGTAGGAATTTCGGAAGCTGCCAGGCAAGCCAAGCCCTGAATCCTGGAACTGTAGGTAACTTTGTTTTATTAACCTTAGGGTCCATCTTAGTTGATGAAGGGGTGTCTACGTTGGTCTCTCAGATTACAGTGGTAAAACTTGTATATGTCCATTTCCGAACTACTCACTCTGGCCAGGGAGATGGAGTGCTAGCTGGCCATGTTTCACCTTATAGCCGCCCTGGATTCTAGCCCTTCAGAAATCATAAGGTATAGGAGGAGTTGTTTTCAAAGAGAAACAGGAGGAAATGTACATAAGGAAAGAATATTAAAAGCTCACTTCACCATGCAGAATCTCTGTAAAGAGGTCATACTATGCAGGATGAAAGATGCTGGGGAATAAGAAGATTTCATATTTATATAGCACTTACCATATTTTAGGTGCAGTTCTATATACCATGCATATATTAGTCATTAATCCCCATAAAAATGAGATTGGTGATATCATTATCCTCAGATTATAGATGAGGACACTGAGAGATGGAAGGGCCGGACACTTTGCCTAAGATCACACAGGTGACGTAGCAGACCTGGGAGTTGCACTCAGGAGAGTTGGCTTGAGGGCCCATGCACTTAACCACCACTGTCTCGAATACAGGGACCATGGTTCTTGTTCTGGCCACTAACTCTGGGACCTCCGGCAAGTCAATCACACGAAATGGCAAAGCCCTCTTAAGACAGCATGATAGTAATTGTTCAGCCAACCTCATGAGATTATTATAGGAATACAATTCAATACTCACACTCAGTAGATGAATAAATGTTGTCACCAGGCACTGTCTGACACTAGATGTCCAGGCAAATGAACAAGAGCATCACCTTGTTCATTCGTAATGTGCAAAACAGAATTAAAATGTAAGACAGTATGCATTTTTTCCCTTTGATCTTGGCAAGCATTCGGTGGGATCCTTACATATCAGTCTGCAAGGGTCAGTTAACTAAACCAGGACGGTATTTCAAAGTGAACTGAAGACATATAAAAGCATTCTTTCCCCTTCAGTGCTCACTGGGAGCCATGACTGAGCTGTGTTCAGCCATAACTGGGCTTCTTTTACCAGACTTTACAAGGCACTATTAGTCACATCTATGGAGGCTGTCAAATTCTCTCTTTTGACATCTTGACAATTGCACATGGACATTCTAAAGCAAGGCTGACTAGTGGTCATTTGATCAGTGGATTAAACATGGCCACATAAATGGCAGAGAAGACAGCCAGCCTTTCAAGGTAGCTGTTTTCAACACTACTCTTTCCAGTAAAGAGGTTGTTTTTACAATGAAGACAGCAAAGTTTGCAGAAGGCTAAGTTTTCCTAACTCAAGAATAGACACTAGCTGACATTTGACAAAGCCTTGACCTATTCTTTGAAAGGTGAGTGTGTGAGCCCCCTGCAAGGTGTTGGCAATTAGCCTGGAAGCCCAGGTGGACAGATTTGCACTCTCCAATTCCAGTGATACCTGATTCTGCCTTCATTCTGCATGCTCACCTGGAATCCTAGAAGCTCTCAGTTCTTCCTGCTTGTGGCATGCAGGATAATGCCACCCCCAACACATCCCAAATATTTCCACATCTTAACGTCCATAGCCTATGAATTTGTTAGTTTGCATGGAGAAAGTAAAGTTGCAGATTGAATTAAGGCTGCTAATCAGCAGATAAGGATGATACGGTTTGTCTGTGTCCCCACCCAAATCTCACCTTAAATTGTAACTCCCATAATTCCCATATGTTGTGGGAGGATCCCGGTAAGAGGTAATTAAATCAGCAGATGGATGTTTCCCGTGCTCTTCTTCTTTTTTTTTTATTGCATTTTAGGTTTTGGGGTACATGTGCAGAACATGCAAGATAGTTGCATAGGTACACACATGGCAGTGTGTTTTGCTGCCTTCCTCCCCTTCACCCACATTTGGCATTTCTCCCCAGGCTATCCCTCCCCAGCTCCCCCCACACTGTCCCTCCCCTATTCCCCCCAATAGACCCCAGTGTGTAGTACCCCCTTCCCTGTGTCCATGTGTTCTCATTTTTCATCACCCACCTATGAGTGAGAATATGCAGTATTTCATTTTCTGTTCTTGTGTCAGTTTGCTGAGAATGATGTTCTCCAGATTCATCCATGTCCCTACAAAGGACACGAACTCATCATTTTTGATTGCTGCATAATATTCCATGGTGTATATGTGCCACATTTTCCCAGTCCAGTCTATCATCGATGGGCATTTGGGTTGGTTCCAGGTCTTTGCTATTGTAAACAGTGCTGCAATGAACATTCATGTGCATGTGTCCTTATAGTAGAACGATTTATAGTCCTTTGGATATATACCCAGTAATGGGATTGCTGGGTCAAATGGAATTTCTATTTCTAAGTCCTTGAGGAATCGCCGCACTGTCTTCCACAATGGTTGAACTAATTTACACTCCCACCAACAGTGTAAAAGTGTTCCTATTTCTCCACATCCTCTGCAGCATCTGTTGTCTCCAGATTTTTTAATGATCACCATTCTAACTGGTGTAAGATGGTATCTCAATATGGTTTTGATTTGCATCTCTCTAATGACCAGTGATGATGAGCATTTTTTCATATGTTTGTTGGCCTCATGTATGTCTTCTTTTGTAAAGTGTCTGTTCATATCCTTTGCCCATTTTTGAATGGGCTTGTTTGTTTTTTCCTGTAAATCTGTTTGAGTTCTTTGTAAATTCTGGATATCAGCCCTTTGTCAGATGGGTAAACTGCAAAAAAATTTTTCCCATTTTGTTGGTTGCTGATTCACTCTAGTGACTGTTTCTTTTGCCGTGCAAAAGCTGTGGAGTTTGATTAGGTGCCATTTGTCTATTTTGGCTTTTGTTGCCAATGCTTTTGGTGTTTTGGTCATGAAGTCCTTGCCTACTTCTATGTCCTGAATGGTTTTGCCTAGATTTTCTTCTAGGGTTTTTATGGTGCCAGGTCTTATGTTTAAGTCTTTAATCCATCTGGAGTTAATTTTAGTGTAAGGTGTCAGGAAGGGATCCAGTTTCTGCTTTCTGCACATGGCTAGCCAGTTTTTCCAACACCATTTATTAAACAGGGAATCCTTTCCCCATTGCTTGTTTTTGTCAGGTTTACCAAAGATTGTATGGTTGTAGATATGTTGTGTTGCCTCCGATGCCTCTGTTCTGTTCCATTGGTCTATATCTCTGTTTTGGTACCAGTACCATGCTGTTTTGATTACTGTAGCCTTATAGTATAGTTTGAAATCTGGTAGTGTGATGCCTCCCGCTGTGTTCTTTTTGCTTAGAATTGACTTGGCTATGTGGGCTCTCTTTTGGTTCCATATGAAGTTCATGGTGGCTTTTTCCAGTTCTGTGAAGAAATTCAATGGTAGCTTGATGGGAATAGCGTTGATTCTATAAATTACTTTGGGCAGTATAGCCATTTTTACAATATTGATTCTTCCTAACCATGAACATGGAATGTTTCTCCATCTGTTTGTGTCCTCTCTTATTTCGTTGAGCAGTGGTTTGTAGTTTTCCTTGAAGAGGTCCCTTACATTCCTTGTAAGTTGTATTCCTAGGTATTTTATTCTCTTTGTAGCAATTGTGAATGACAGTTTGTTCTTGATGTGGTTCTCTTTAAGTCTGTTATTGGTGTATAGGAATGCTTGTGATTTTTGCACATTGATTTTATATCCTGAGACTTTGCTGAAGTTGTTTATTAGTTTCAGGCGTTTTTGGGCTGAGGTGGTGAGGTCTTCTAGGTATACTATCATGTCGTCTGCTAATAGAGACAATTTGGCTTCCACCTTTTCTATTTGAATACCCTTTATTTATTTTTCTTGCCTGATTGCTCTGGCTAGAACTTTCAGTACTATATTGAATAGGAGTGGTGAGAGAGGGCATCCTTGTTTAGTGCTCTTCTCATGACAGTGAATATGTCTCATGACATCTGTGGTTTAGAAAAATACTGTTTCCCTACACAAGCTCTGTCTTTTCCTGCTGCCATCCACATAAGATATGACTTGCTTCTCTTTGCCTTCCTCCGTGATAGTGAGGCTTTCCCAACCATGTAGACTTGTGAGTTCTCCATTGAATCTCTTCCTTCTGTAAATTGTTCAGTCTCCAGTATGTTTTTATCAGCAGTGTGGAAACAAACTAATACAGTGGAGATGTAGAAATTAGCCTGCATTACTCAGATGAGTTGAATGTAATCACAGAAGTGCTTATAAGTGGACACAGGCAGCAGAACCAGGGAGAAGATAGCATGAGATAGACTCTCACTGACTTTGCTGGCTTTGAAGACAGAGAAAGGGTCCATGGGCCAAGAAACCTGTGCAGCCTCTAGAAGCATGGAAAAGAAAGAAAAGAAATTCTCCCATGGCTGCAGACTGCTTTATTTTAGTCCAGTGGGGCTGATTTCAGATTTCTGAACTCCAGAACAATTTGAGTGGCTTTATTTTAGTAATCTCTCTGATCTGCAAAATGAGGATCATGTTAGAGTCTGACCCACAGAAGGATCTGAAAGGTCAACTGACATGTGCAAGGAAATGCTGAGCACAGTGATTGACACAAGGTAAAAATTAATATCATTAACTATAGTCACCATCGCCATCAATGGCATTATAAGAAATGAGATGCCCACAATTTAGATCAAGTGAATTATTTAATATTTTGGAATATTGGGATGTGGTTTTAAAGGTCAGATTCTTTCTTCCATTTAGAGTATGGTCAATTTTGTTACGAGCTTAACTCTAGAGGGAATGAGAAAGTTTACACTGGTACATTTTTTAATTCTGAAGAGTTGACAGCTTGGGATGTACATGTATTCTGGAACCCCTTTATAATTGTTTTTATGTGCTGGGTTTTAAGTTTTACTTGTTGTTGAGATTTTTCTTCTAGGAATATAAATAATCATTCTGTTATTTACTTGTTTTTTCTCTCCAAAGATGGTCAAAATGAGTTGCAACATAAGAAATAAACTCAGGAGGTTTGAAAGTATAGGCCTGTTACCCTCATGCCTTAAAAATCCACTTGAAGTCTTGAGCAGTGTGGGGTAGGTGGAAAGTTGGGGAGGTGGAAAGCCTTCCAGTTTTGGGAGCTTATGGATTTATGAACTGAAATGAACGTCCAAAATCCAGAGTGGGAGATGGGCTTCTGAGACGCTAGAGTTGAGGCAGAATGGCAGATCAGAACCACCAGGCCTGATGCCGCCCAATCTTGGTCCAAGAAGCAGGAGCCCCTGATGTCTCCAAGCCTTTGCTTAAAGGGAAGCACATAGGCTGGTGATGCGGATCCTTTTGGAAAGGTAAATTAACCTTTTCTACAACAGGACTTCTTCCAGCACAATAAGAAATCAAGATTCCATGTCCAACGCTTCCCCCACCTTGCCTTCAGAGTCCTGATTCTACACTTCTGCTGAACTCCCTTAATTCTAAATGTCAGATTAATGTATGTTTCTTTTCTTTTTGTGATGCCACCAAGAAGTTTGTGAGGACAGAATGTGACCTACATTTGCCTTTATTTTTCTTCTTATTTGTGCCATAAATGAATGACATTTGCATGTCTGAGTTGAAGCTAATTCTTAAGTATCTTTAGTTGCATGACAATAACAACCACCAAAATTGTCTGACGGTACATTGGAGAGAGATTCAGGTCTCATCGATCTCTTTAGCTGCACTACCTTTCATAGTGTCTGTCCAGTGAGGTCTATGCTTTCAGCAGATGTCAACTGAAAGATGAATGGATGACATCATCACGGCCAAAGGAAACGTGCTGCAGGAACTCAGTGAGCATCAGTGTTTCTTAACATTCTACCTCTTTCCACCCAATTCTATCCCACACGAATTTGGGGAGCAAATATTATTTGCAAGGCACTGCTATTTTCTATGCTGGGTGGGTGTGTGATAAACTGTTCATGTGTTGGCCTATTGGCCTGTCCTTATTCTTAAGATGGCATGTCCACGAGAGCAGGGACCTTGCTGGTCTTGTGTAGCATCGTCACCCGCCAGGCTGCCTGGCACTTAGAAGATACTTTATAAATATCCAGTAAGTATTATTAAGATGAAAAGCATGTGTTCGCTGCTCCTAAGGAGGCCATGTGATCTAACAGCAGAGAATATCAGTGCCAGAAGACGATGCCAACCATTGTGGATTAGCAGGGAGCTTGGAGTCAAGTGCAATTGGATTCTAATTCTGGCTCAGCTACCACTCCCTGGGAGATCTTTGTCAATTCTACCATTTAAGGAAACCTTGGTACTGGGGCTCTTCTTTTTGTAGCTGTTGCATATTAACCTCGGAAATTCACTGCTGTTTCAAAGCCAGTGATTTTCTCCAGAGGTGACATCAGACTCTATTTCTAGGAAAGGAGCTCCCTGCATATTTCCAGGCAAGCAGCAGGTAACTTTAAATTCCTCTGAGAGCACATCTGTCAGAAGACACTCAGCCTCGCCTTACTCATCACAGACTAAGTTTGGAAACAAGATGTTTCCTTGGGTGCAGGGAAGGCTTTCAAATGTAAAATCTCTTTATGAGTCTTTAGCATCTCATTAGTGCCTAGTGCAGCTGAAACTAAAGGCTGAAAAACAAAATTCTTGCAGAGAGTAGTTGGCAGGGACTATCGTCAAGGTGACCATAATTATACTTTTCTTAGTCTCATAGAAGAACGAGTACATCCCCTGCTGATAATGTATGATAGGCTCCTCGGGTTCTAAGATGCTACAAATTATTGATAAACAATACACTTACTAACACATAACAATATGAGCCCGCTAGTTATCCAGAACTGATATGTTTATATATCACATTATAGCCACACTACGGAAGTCATAGCTGTGTTCTTCCTTCCTGTGAAGACAAAGAAACTTGGCAAAGAGAAGAAATCATGCTTTCCAGGTGATATTGTTGGACGGAGAAAGGCATTTTGCAAGTTTAGAACTAGCACAGCATCAGCGAACTAGCTCCTTCGTGGAGAAATGCAGGAGGGATATTTGCCACTACTTGGTAAGGGCAATCCCTAGACCCTATGGCCCTACATGATCATGCTGAGTCGCGCTTCATTAGTGGTCAGTGGTGAATAGAGTTGGCTCTGGAGCTAGAAAGCATAGCGAGGCCCCTGGCTTCACCATGCTCAAACCATGTGGCCTTGCGTGAGTTATGTAACCTCTCGGTGACTCTGTTTTTCTCATCTATAAGTGGTGTCATGAGTAGCATTACCTAATTCAAAGCTTGTGTGGATGAAATGAGTCAATAACCTAGTATGCTTAGCATCAGGTACTTAAGTACTCACTAAATGCTAGCCATTCAAAATCATTAGGTAGACCGTAATCGCCTTAGGAAGAACCACATAAATTTCATGATAGCAACCGTCTTGGTACATTTTCCTGTGCAAAGAAGGTAACCAATATGGATATTTGGAACAAAAACATTTCATGAAATCTGAAGAACACTTGGAGCCTGACCCCTAAGTATCAGGACAGGTCTCCATTCAGTAAAATCTGTTCAACAAAGATGTTCTGATGACGGACACTGATCACTAATACCTAAGACCATGTGAGAACTTTTCACACATACTCACATGTTGTCATTAAGCTACATCTTCCATATTCTCACAATGAAGAGTTATCTGTTGGACCTAATTACAGAACTTCACATTCATCCATGCTGATTTTACTCCACTAGGAACAAGGTTCCAGATTGCCAATGATTTTTTTTTTTCCAAATTCTGGATTCTAATATTTTTTTTCTCTATTACCAAAAGGCATACAGTCCTGGAACACTCAATATATAGTACATTTTTATATTACCATAATTTATATTATCGCTTCAATTGACACTTTTGGCTTTAGCTAATGCACAGTCCCTATAAAATAATTTCTTAGAGGTGCTTTGTAGAGATCTTTAATAGTCCTTTTAAGACCTCCCCTGGAAATCAGACCAAATTTCCTGTGGGGTTGAAGAGTGATGACACCACGAACAAGGATCTTATACAGGATGCTGATAAGTGCTTCACACTTTTAGAGATGCCTCATGATGATTTCAAAGTAATGCGAAGAAGAATACAGCTCCTTGGAATTCTCCCTTCTCTCACAGTTTAATATATTATTATAATGTAGACATTAAAATTATGACAAGCACATTGCAGCTAACTAATTAGATACCCTCAATTTACATAGGTCCCAGGATTAGCAACAGAGTTGGGTATCTCTTAGCAAAATATTAACATTGCTCAGAACATGGTGACCTGCAGACCACGTGGGTTTCCTCTGAACACAGGCTAAACTGTAACCTCCTGTCATGATGTGCTGAGAAGAAACTGTCAACTTCATGCAGTTGCAGAAGTGACAGCTGAGCCAAGGGCTATTGTCTTCCAAAGTGATATATTTAGCAGGCTAGGCAGGGGAGAATGTAAATAAAGTCCTATGAATAAAATTTGTATTAACCAGCGTTCTTCAGAGAAAGAACAAATATTAGTTAAGATAAGATAGAATAGATAGATAGATAGATAAATGATAGATAGATAGATAATAGACAGATAGATAATTGTGAGGAACTGCCTTTCATGACTATGGGCAATCTGCAAGCTGTAGATCTAGGAAAGCTAGTTGTGCAAATTCCAATCTGAGGTCAAAGGCCTGAGTCCCAGCCCAAGGATAAGAGAAGTGCCATGTCTCAGCTCAGACAGTCAGGCTGAGAGGTCTATTCAGATCCCCAAAGGACTGGATGACACCCACCCAGTCACATTTAAGAAGGCTGTCTGCAGTCGGCCAAGTTAAATGCTAATCTCATCCAAAAGTACCCTCACAGACACATTCAGAAATGCTGTTTAGTCAACTATCGGAGCACCCTGTGACCCAGTCAAGTTGACATGAAATTACTCATCAGTGAACTCAACCAAGAAGACGGCAACAGTGGAACAAAGCCCACCGTGGGCTGAATCGCCGATTTCAGGATATGACAGTAAGGGTCCCAGCTCATGGGGCTCTATTTTAGGCACTCTGTAGAATAGAAAAAAGACCTGGGAAATTGCCAGAGCAATATTCTTCAAGATACGCACATAAGAACACCAGCGCCAGGTGCAATGGTTCATGTCTCCCTTCCGCCATGTCAGTTGTAGGAACGGCAGATAACGTGCATAGTCAAAGGCAACCAAGGGCAACAACTCATCCACATTTTGATGTATTCATATTCCTCCATTAACATTTTACATGGATTCATATTCCTCTGCAGAGAAAAGGAATATGAATGCATCAAAATATGGATAAGTTGCTGCAGTTCTTTTCAAACCCCAGTTTGTTGCCAATGCCCTTCCACTCGTTTAGTTTCTGTAAGGCTCACGATACACGGATTGCATTCACATTCCAGGCGGCTATTTAGCTAATTCATCTTGAAAAAGTGCTTGCCACAACCAGGAAACATGTCCTGCTTAATTGGAACTTCCAAATTAAAAAAAAATAAGTATTTATCATGCAATATTATTTGTTTTGTGTCAAAACTATCAACCATTTCAGGTGCAGTTTCCTTCAACAGTTCCCAGGTCTAATTTTAGACTGCAAGAAGAAATGAACTCCTCTTACAACTTTCATAATGGAGTAGAAAACTTTAAGGCTCTTCTATCTATCTTGAAGTTCTTACAATAGAAACAAATTTAAATTCAACCTCTGACTAGGAGAAAATGAAATGAGAGGAAACAGAACTCAGCATTGTTAAGGTTTCAAAATGAACAAACAGATGGAGACTGAGGGGCTCTTTTAGGAAGTTAGAGGAGGATGGATGTTTCTGAGAACTCAGCTTTGTTTCATAAGAGTTAACCTCTGAGGTTTCTGCTGCAAAAGGAATACAACCACAATGTATTTTTTTTTAAATAGGCAGAAACAAAATATTGTGGTTCAAACAGACCCTCGGGAAGAAATCGAGAGAACCATAAACTGGATTCTCTTTGAATTTAGAGACATAAGGCTGGCCAACTAGAAAAAGAGGCAGGAGACATGTTCTTAGGGCAGAATTAAAATGCGTTGATACTCAGAATAATGTCAGGGGTACATGGATGAGTACTTCATTTTAAAGTTTATTTTTTATGTGTATTGAAAATTCTAAAGAGCATGATATTATGTGATGGTTTTTATGATTTTGAATTAAGCTAGCATATGATAAGTTATAAAGTTGGTTTACTTGAAAAATACTATCAGGAAAGTAAATGCAAGTGGTCCACAGAACTGGCAAACATTATGGTGGTGGCATGTGAACACGGTTTAGGGAATATTCTTTTACTAGGAAGGACTGGAAAGAGTTACTTCTTCTTGAGATTAAGATCCAGGGTTCCCCCATTCTGGGCAGAGGAAAGCTGATCCCAGGAGAATTTCTGCCGTAGGTATTCATTCCTTAGTGAGAACTTTCTGGCTTTCAGCCACTCAGAGATTGGGTGCTCAGTCAGAACAGATTTGGGAAGGGACACAATGACACATGGGATAGTTAGGAAATGTTTGGACATTGGCCCGAATTACAGAGTGTGACAGTGAGGGCAGAACTATCTTCTCAAACTGTCACAACATCGAGAGGAACAACAGCAGCTTTTCCAGTGACAAAGGCATGGCAAAGACTTATGATTTAAAAAGTATATACCATTATAGCAAACATGAAAATTGTATGGGGGGCAGGAGAATTACTAACTCAGCTTTCACACTGACTTTCTTTCCTATGCAATTTAAAAAGTAATAGGTATGGAAAGAGTTGATACATTCACAGCAAATAGACTATTAAGAGCCATTAGGTGGCATTCTGTCCTAAACAGAGATGAGCAGGCAGGCTTGCCAGACTAAGACAGTCTCAGTGGCCCCCAGCACATCAGGGCCAGTTACTACAAGCTCTGGATTTCCTGTTATACTCAGTCTCACCACCCATAGACTCCAGCAACTACTCAGAGACACATGTAACAGCACAATCAGAGCATGTCTTTTGCTCATTGTTTCCTCCCTCCCTCCCTCCTTCCCTTCATTCCTTCCGTCCTCCTGCCCTCCCTCCCTTCCTTCCTCCCTCCCTCCCTTCCTTACCTCCTTCCTTCTCTCCCTCCTTCCCTCCTTCACTTCTCCCTCCCTCCCTCTCCCATACCCTCTCTCTCCCTTGCTTCCTTTCATCCTTCCTTTCTCCCTCCCTCCTTCCCCCCTCCCTCCCCCCTTCCTTCCTTCCTTCCTCCCTCCCTTCCTCCCTTCCTCCCTCCCTCCCTCCATTTCTCCCTCCCTTCCTTCCTTCCTTCCTTTCCTTCCTTCCTTCCTTCCTTCCTTCCTTCCTTCCTTCCTTCCTTCCTTCCTTCCTCCCTTTCTCCCTTTCTCCCTTCCTTCCTTTCTCCCTTCCTCTCTCTCTCTCTCTGGCTGAAGTGCAGTGGCCCAATCACTGTTCACTGCAGCCTTGACCTCCAGGCTCAGGTGATCCTCCCACCTCAGCCTCTTGAGTGGCTGGGACTAAAGGCACGTGCCACCATGTGAGGCTAATTTTTTAAATTTTTATATTTTTTGTAGAGACACAGTTTTCTCATGTTGCCTAGGCTGGTATTGAACTCCTGTACTTAAGCGATCTTCCTGCCTTGGTCTCCCAAAGTGCTGGGATTACAGGTGTGAACCACTGTGCCCAATATTATTTAATATTTTTTCAAAATGTCCACAGAACATTTATTTTAGGAACGGCCATCTTCTTGTCTAAGCTGAATATTAAGTTAAAGGAAGTTGTTGGTTTTGCTCAGATTTAAATGGACAACAGCACACAAAAATGAAGGCCAACCACTGAATGTAAACAACTCCACACCAGAATTTGCCACCAGCAATGTCCCAGCACTCCTGCTTCCAGGCACCCATGGACTCTTCCCCTAAACCTTCACATCAGAGGAATTTTAAAAGTTAACACGTGTCAGTTTATCTTTCTATCCTGAGTGGCCCTGAATTATTCTCTCTCACAGCATTCAGTGTTTCTCTGCATAGTTTGCCACAATTTGTAACCATAGTTTTGCTTTATAATTTTGAACGTTTAAAAGCGTTAGACTGTAAGTATTATGAGGGTATGCACCGTGTGCTTTCTGATCTCCATCAATCCCCAGGCCCTGGAATAACACTTGAGGGGAATCTCAGAATGAAGGACAAGTGGATCTGCGCCAGGGACTGTGTTAAAGAAACTTCTCTTCGGTCCGCTAGGGGAGGGGTTTCAAATGCAGGAATTTCCCGGCTGACGCCTCCATCCGGAAACCAGAGGGGTTTCAGATGTACAATTATTTGTCTGGTTTTCCCGCTAGGGAAAGCCAGGTGGGGCTCTTTCGTCCCCAATTCCTGTGGAAAGCTCTGGGAAGAGGGGGCTTTGTAATGCAGGTTGTAGACGAAGTAGCCAATCCGGCTTCAGAGTCAAACATCAATCACTCGAGAGGAAGTTTGAAAGAACTGCTCTCATTGGACAAGAACATGAACGGGGCGGGAATAACTCAAGGGTTAAACCTTCAGCTTCTCGAATAACTCAAGGGTTAAACCTTCAGCTTCTCCTACCTGAAGGATTTCCCGCTCTGGGGTCCCCTCCCACAACAGCCTGGGAGCTGTATTCTCTTTCTCTCTCTCTGTCTCTCTCTCTCTCTCTCTGTCTCTCTCTCTCTCTCTCTCTCTCTCTCTCTCTCTCTCTCTCTCTCTCTCTGTCTAATAAATTGCTCTTCCACAAAACTCTCTGGGTCCATGACATTTATTCTAAAGGAAAGCTCACGGCACCTCAGGGGCCCTTTTCCCCATTCTTCCAGGTTAGAGAGGCCAAGAACCTAGGAGCTCTGGGAGCTGGGAACCCCCGCCCCCCCCGTCACAGGCTCTGCAACCACACTCTCTGGCTTGGAATCCAGGCTCAACCAACTTGTTTTATTGACAGTTATGTTTAATCTCAGCAACAGAAAACTTGATAGAGTGAGTTAAACCAATAAAGGCCATGTTTTATCCCCACATAAATAGACGTCTGGAGCAATGTAGGTGCAGGCTTTGGTTCCACAGCCCAAAAAGATCAGGTGGCACCTGTGCAACTGGCTTGGACACTCCCTAATAGTAACAAGATGGCAATCACTATGACAGGCAATGTGTCCACGTTCAAAGCAGGAAGAAGTGGAGAACAGATGGGAGATTGAGTATGCTGGTCCCTATTAAGTGCAAAAGTAAAGGCTTTCCCTGAAGCATGCTTATCACACTGATCACTGTGCTTATCTGGCCATTTCTCCGTCTCACAGCCACCCCTGCCTGAAAGGAAGTCTGGGTGAGTGAATTTCCCTCTTAGAGGCAACAAGACAGTAGGGATGGCTTGTTCACTGTAGATCAACAGCTTCCATGTGAGCCACTATTTCCAGTGTAACTTTGGGCAATGCACTTTACAAAGAGGTGCTTCAATGCTCTCATCTTAAAAATGAGAATAATAATAGCACTTGTCATATAGAGTTGGTGGTGGAGATTAAAACAATTAATTTATGTAAAGTGCTTCTAATTGTGTTGGTACATAGTTAAGTACTCAATGATTATAGCTATTATCGTAATAGCCACTCAACAATGTTAACTCAAAAAATGAATTAAAGAATGATTAAATCGGTTCAAGAAGGGATTTCTGTAGATGTGCCTATCTTTACGTGTTTCTGAAGGGAAAGAAAAACATCCAGATACAATGGGCAACAGAACTCACGAATGACAGAAATGACAGTATATCGAACACTTGTTAATCTGCTCTCACTAGAATTTCCAAAACAGATTGATACGGTAGTGCTTCTCTCATTTGTAGTCCTAGCCTTATTCCTGTTGCTAAGTAGGTTCTACATACCACTTTGCAAATCAGGCCTTTATTATTCCATTTCAAATCCTAAAAAAGATGAAATCAAAGGTGTCAGATTTACAGATATTTATATTATCTAAAATATACTAAGTGTTGTGTGTTAGGTGCTGATCCAAATACTTTACACCTGATTGCTTATTTGATATTCTTACAACCTTGATGAGGTAGACATTACCATTATCAAATCTGAAGATAATTTGTCATTGATTTTGAACTTGCAATCAATAACTCTCTATGAAAAGCACATAACAGTTTTAGAGTCAATATTTGAAAACAATGGCAATCAAGCTGAAAAAGGAAAGACTTTGGCATTTAGTATAGGCATGAGGATCATATTGATTAATTCCTTTATACAATAAATGTTCTGCGAATATATATATTCTTTGCCCAGAGCCATTCTCAGCATGTAGAGGACAAATCTAAACAAAATACAAGACAGATCTTTACCATTAATAGTCCAGGCTTCCCAGGGAGATTGTATATACACAAGTGAATATTAGTGGAGGATGGGATCTGAGGAATGTACCAAATGTTTCACAAAGGTATAAATGTAGAAACAAAAATATTGTGTATAATTAACTGAGGAGGTTCTGATGGTCTCACAATAATCGGCTCGAATCAATACCTAGCAATAGTGATTGCTTTTGTCTATGCATTCTCACTCTCCGTATCTTTTAATAACATCACTGTGGTTTTTTTTCAGATATTATTCTTTTTCCATGATCAACACATGTATCAAAAATGAGACTGGGTCCATTTCACTCAGGTTTTTAATTGGGCATGTGATGCAAGCCTGATAAACAAAAATATCAGAATATTTCATATATCCACAATGATTCCTTCAAGTTTGATCAGGCGACCCAAGAGATATTAGTAAGATTAAATCCCAAAACATTGCCTGGAACTATTTTGAAGACAAATAAATATATAATTTATCTTTCCCCTGGGCTTTCTTCTTTTTTCTTTCTTTCTTTTTTTTTTTTTTTTTGAGACAGTTTTTCTCTTGTTGCCCAGGCTAGAGTGCAGTGGTGCAATCTCAGCTCACCACAACCTCTGCCTCCTGGGTTCAAGCGATTCTCTTGTCTCAGCCTCCTGAGTAGCTGGGATTACAGGAATGTTACTATAGTGACACCTGGCTAACTTTGTATTTTGTATTTTTAGTAGGGACAGGGTTTCTCCATGTTGGTCAGGCTGGTCTCAAACTCCTGACCTCAGGTGATCTGCCTGCCTCAGCCTCTAAAAGTGCTGGAATTACAGGTGTGAGCCACTGCACCCTGTCCTTCCCTGAGCTTTCTAAACTATAAGCATGCAGGTTGGGAGATGCTAGAAGATAAAGGGATTTCTGGGAGTCAATTCCAAATCAAGAAACACAGGGTAAAGAGGTAGAAAGAGTCACATTCTTGTGAATCAATACCTGAGATGCTGGATCACACTGAATCTGATGCCTGTTACCCCTGCGATGTGTGAACCAATTTGTTTAAGTCATTGTGAATTGAACTTTCTATCATTTGCATCTCTAAAGATTCTATTCAAAAGCATCAAGCTAGGCATTGGGAAACAGAAAAGAAATACAAATATTAGATTTTTTTTCAATGTAAGTTTTTAACCAAAAGAGAGAAGCTGCCTTAATCATCGCAAACTAAGATTTGAGCTTATAATTCATTTGATAGAATGCTCAGAAGATTCTTACCTTAGTGGTGGTAAATAATTAGCCTTACAATAAAAGCTGCTCCAGTTTTACCTGCCAAATTAAAACAAATGATTTCAAAAATCATTAAATAAATTTATTGCAAAACAGATTGTAAAAATATTTATAGCAATGCAAAAATATCCAACACTAAACAAGGTAAAATAACAATGTCTTGCATTCAATAAAAAATTACCAGATATGTTTTTAAAAAAAAGAAAGAAAAATAGTATCCATAAAGAGGAGAAAAATCACAATAGAAATCAACCCAGATGTTTCCCAAGATTGCCAGCTAGATGCTGGGGAGTGCTGCTCCCACAGAGAGAGAGACCATATTGAAAACATAATTTGCACAGGTCTTCAGGGAGAAAATGCCAAATGTGAATGGAGAAAAGACTCAGTCACTGAGGCTAAATAAAGCTGGGGACCCTGTGTGGGATGCCTGAATGCTATGGCTAGTTCCTGACCTCAAACAGTACCTGGAGAAGGGGTAATGAAGGGAGTGGGTAACTATTCACTCTTAGCACAGACCTCTGGGATTCTAGCTGCTGTAAGGTGTTCCACACTCCCACAAATGCATGAGCTGGCAGGGACATCTGCTCAGAGGTTAGATGGAGTTGTAGCTGCAGCAGGCACATGACCAGGGACCTTAGAGTGTGAGTGAGCTCTGGTGGAGCCCAGCTATAAGCACCCATCCCCAAGGGCTGCCTGTCTCCTTCTGAGAGGCTCAGACACCAACTAACCACCAGAGAGAAAGAAGGATTCGTTCTCTGTGGGGCTTGGGCATACCTGTCCTGCAGATCTGCCTGCCCACCAGCTCCTCCCAGGGACCCTGTCTGGTTACCTACCCTGTAGGGGCATGTACACAGTACAGCCTCCACTGCCCAGCCTGGATAAATTTGCTCCACCTGAGTGCATTCCAGTAGCCTTTAGCCCTTCAGATCTCCAAATGCACCTGGAAACCAACCCAAAACATCTGAAGGAGGGAATTGTGAGCAAATCCTATTACCCCATGGCTGCAGCCTACAACTCAAGAGTGCTGAGCTGGGACTTGAATCAGGGAGGAGCCCTGACTGAGAGGGAGCCCTGACTGTGTGACTGAGAGGTCTGAGTCACACAGGTTTGTGGGATGGTTTGGGACCTAAGCATGCCTCCCTGCACAGGGCTGGTGTGGCAAAGATGTGTCTTATTTTCCTACTAGACCTCTCCCCAAGGAAGCCCCATGGCCTGAAAAACCTGAGAACAACAACAAAATTGTGGGCACAGTTCCAGTTATCAGAGGCGGCTCCTCCAAGACCCATAAGAGATACAGTTGGAGGGTCACCTCAGAACACAGTTGCAAATGCAAAGATACACAAAGAAACTAAGTTTTATAAGTGAAGGACAAATAAAATCCTCCTCTGGCAGGTAAATGCTGAGGGAACACATTTCAACTCGACCAACCTTACAAGAAGTCTTTAATGGAGTGCTGAACATGGATTTGAAAGAATGACACCTGCTACCACAAAAGTGTGCTTAAGCACATAGCCCACTGGCACAATAAAGCAACTATATGATCGAGTCTATATAAAAACCAACTAACAACACGATAGGATTAAAATTACACATATCAATACCAATACTAAACTTCAATGTAAAAGGGCTAAACACCTCCACTTAAAAGACAGGACATCAGGCAAGGTAAAGAGACAAGACTCAACCATCTTCAAGAGACCTATCTCACATATAGGGGCACCAACAGGCTCAAAGTAAAATGGTGGTGTAAGATGTATTGTGAAAACAGAAAGTAAGTTACTATTGTTATAGTAGATAAAAAAGGTTTTAAGCCAGTAAAAATGAAGGACAATGAAAGGAATTACATAAAGATAAAGAGTATAATCCAACAAGAAGCCTTAACTGTCCTAAATATATATATTTTATTTATGTATACACACACACACACACACACACACACACACACACACACATATATATATATATACACTCAACTCACAACTGCCACCATTAGAACACCAAGATTCATAAAACAAATTCTTGGCCTATGAATAACTTAGACAACCAGACAAGAATAGTGGAAATCTCTAACACACCATTGACGGCATTAGACAGATCACTGAGGCAAAAACCTAACAAAGAAACAAAAACACTGGCCTTAAACTTAACACTTGAACAATTGGACCTAATAGACATCTACAGAACACTCCACCCAACAACAATATAATATATATTCTTCTCATCAGAAGAAGAGCACATAGTTTGACATAAACTACGTGATCAGTTTTAAAGCAAGCCTCAATAAATTTAAAAATTGAAAGCATATCAAGCACATACTTGAATGACACTGCAATAAAAATAGAAAATACCAAAAAGATCTCTCAAAACCACACAACTCCATGAAAACAAAATAACTTACTCATGAATAATTCCTGAATGGAGATTTAAATTAAGACAGAAAAAAAATGTTATTTGAAATTAACAAAAATAAGGACACAACTTACCAGAATCTCTGGGATGCAGCCAAAGCAGTGTTAAGAAGAAACTTCATAGCCCTAAATGCATTCATTAAGAAGTTAAAAAGTTATTAAATTAGCACTCTAACTCTGCACTTAAAGGAACTATAAAAAAAAGAACAAACCAACACCAGAGCTGTCAGAATAAAATAAATTCCCAAAATTAGAGAACCTAATGAAATTGAGATGCAAAAATCCATACAAAAGATGAATAAAACTAAGAGTTGGTTATCTGAAAAAATAAATAAGATTGATAGCTAGATTAACAAATAAAAATAAAGAAAAGATTCAAATAAGCACAATAAGAAACAACAAAGGCAAGATTACAACTGATTTTACAGAAATAAAAAAGATTTTTAGAGACTACTATGAATAACTGTGAACACAAATAAGAAAATCTAGAGAAAATGGATAAATTCCTGGAAGCACACGATCTTCCAAAATTGAATCAGGATGAGACTGAATCTTAAATACACCAATGTCAACTTGTAAAGTTGATTCAGTAATAGATAACCTACAAACCAAAAAAAGCACTGAACCGTATGGATTCACAGCTGAATTCTACTAAATGTAAAAAGAACTGATACCCATTCTACTGAAAGTATTGCAGAAAATTGAAGAGGAGAGGCTCCACAATGACTCATTTTATGAAATCAGCATCACTCTGATACTAAAATATAGCAAACACAGAGTTAAAAAGAAAACTTCAAATCAGTATTTAAAAATTCCTCATGAACATAGACACACAAATCCTCACCAAAATACTAGCAAACCAAATCCAGCAGCACATCAAAATGTTAATATATCACAATTAAGTAGACTTTATTCCTGGGATGCAAGACTGGTTCAACATACACAAATCAATAAATGCCATTCACTACATAAACAGAATAAAAAGTAAAAACCATATAATCATCTCAATAACACATAAAAAACTTTCAATAAGGTCAAACATCTCTTTATGATAAAATCTCCCAACAGACTAGGCATCAAAGGAACATACCTCAAACTAATAGGTCCATCTATGACAAACCCAGACCATTCATCATCCTGAATGGATAAACCTAGAACCATTACCACTAAGAACTAGAATAAGACAAGAATGCCTATTCTTACCACTTCTATTCAACATTGTACCGGAAGTCCTCACTAGAGTGATCAGACAAGAATAAGGGATAAAAGGCAAATATAAAACTATATCTCTTTGCTGACAATATGATTATATACCTAGAAAATACTAAAGAGTCTGCCAAAGGGTTCCTATAATTTATAAGTAACTTTAGTAAAGCTTCAGGATACAAAGTCAATGTACAAAAATCAGTAGCACTTCTATACACTAACAAGATTTAGGCTGAGAGCAAAATCGAGAACCTAATACAACTTACAATTACAGAACATGAAAGCCCTGGGCATACACCTAGTTAAGGAGATAAATGATCTGTACAAGGAGAACTACAAAACACTGAAAGAAAGAAATCAGAGTCATTACAAATAAATGGAAAACCATTCCATGTCCATAGACTGGAAGAATCAATATCATTAAAGTAGCCATAATGCCCAAGAAATTTGTGGATTAAATGCTATTTCTATGAAACTACCAATGCCATATTTTACAAAATTAGCAGAAACTACTCTAAAATGTATATGGAACCAAAAAAGAATGCAAAGAGTCAAAGCAATTCTAAGCAAAAAGAACAAAGTCAAAAGTGTCACACTATTTGACTTCAAACTATATTATAAAGCCACAGTAACAAAAACAGCATGGTACTGGCATTAAAAACAGACACTTGGACAAATGGATAAGAATACAAAACTCAGAAATAAAGTTGTACATCTACAATTATCTGATCTTTGACAGAACTGGCCAAAACAAGCAATGGAGACAGGACTCACTATTGCTGAATAATAAATGGTGCTGATAGCCATTGGCAGAAGACTGAAGCTGGATGCCCTGCATCATACCATACAGAAAGTTAACTCAATATGGATTAAAGATTTAAATGTAAGACATAAAATTATAAAAATCTTGGAGGACAAACTGGGAAATACTCTTCTCAACATTGGCCTTGGCAAAGAATTTTTGGCTAAGTCACCAAAGGCACTGCAATAAAAATAAAAATAAAAATAGATGAGTGAGATCTAATTAAACTAATGACCTCTGCACAGCAACAGCAACTATCAACAGAGCAAACAGACAATCTACAGAACGGGAGCTGATATTTGCAAACCATGCATCCAACAAAGGTCTAATATTCAGCATTTATAAGAAACTTAAACAAAGCAACAATTAAAAAATAAATGATTCAATTAAAAATGAGCAAAGGACATGAACAGATATGTCTAAAAGGAAGACACTCAAGTGGCCGACAAATATAAAGAAACACTTGTCATCACTAATCATCAGAGAAATGTAAATCAAAGCCACTATGAGATGTCATCTCACACCATTATTATTATTACCTGTTATTAAAAAGCCAAAAGCCAACCTATGTTGATGAGGCTGAAGAGAAAAGGGAATGCTTATACACTCTTGGTGGGAATGCAAATTAGTTCAGCCACGGTGGAAAGCAGTCTGGAGATTTCTCAAGGAACTTAAAACAGAGTTACCACTTAACCAAGGCAATCCCATTACCTTGAATATACCCACAAGAAAATAAATCATTCTACCAAAACACATATGCACCTGTGTGTTCATCACTGTACTACTCACAAAAGCAAAGAAATAGAATTAGTCCAGATGCCCATCAATGGTAGGCTGGATAAAGAAAATACAGAACATACACACCATGGCACACTATGCAGCAATAAAAAAGAATGAAATTGGCCAAGCACGGTGGCTCATGCCTCCAGTCCCAGCACTTTGGGAGGCCAAGGTGTGTGGATTGCTTGATCTTAGGCACTTGAGACCAGCCTGGGCAACATAGTGAAAACCTGTCCCTATATTAAACAAAAAAAAACAAAAAAACAAAACGAGCCAGGCATGTTGGTGTGCACTTGCTGTCCCAGCTACTTTGGGGTTGGGGGCTGAGGTGGGAGGATCACTTGAGTCAGGGAGGTGGAGGTTGCCTTATGTCAAGGTCATGAATGATCAAGACTAAAATCATGTCCTTTGCAGCAACATAGGTATAGCTGGGGGCCATAATCCTAAACAAATTAAGGCAGAAACAGAAAACCAAATAGTGCATTTTCTCACTTAGAAGTAGACATAAAAAGCACACATGGACATAAAATATGGGAAAAATAGGCACTGTGGACTACTAGAGGGTGTAGGCCAGATGGGGTAAAGAAACTACCTATCAGACACTGTGCTCACTATCTGGGTGTTGGGGCCCATATCCAAATCTCAGCATCACACACTTTTCTCGTGGAACAATTCTTCATGGACCCTCTGAATCTGAAATAAAAGTTAAAATTTAGAAAAATTTTTAAAAGTCAACCCACAACTTACACAGATGTAGGAAATGGAATACAAGGACATTAAAATAGTTACTATCATTTTATTTTAAATGTTTTAAAAATTAAGTGGAAACATGGAAGAGAAACAAAAAGACTCAAATCAAGATTCTAGAGGTAAAAACTATAATATATGAGATAAAAGTATCTAGGATTAACAACAGATTAGAAAACACAGAAAGCATTATATAATTTATGGTACATTTACAAAATTTTATGTAAATTTCATGTATATGTATATAATGTGCAGTAAACTTAAAGACACATCAATAGAAACAATTTAAAATGAAACAAAAACAGAAAAGAAAATTTAATGATGGCAATGACAGAGTAAAAGGAGAAGGATAAAATGAAATAGAAGGAGAGAGTAAAAGGAGGAGAGGAGAATAGGAAGACAGAAGGAGGAGGAGGACAGAAGGGGAGGAAGGTAGAAGGAGGAGGAGGAGAAGGAAGACAGAAGGGGAAGGAGAAAAAGGAGGAGGAGGAGAAGGAGGAGGAGAAGGAAGACAGGGGTAGGAGAAAAAGGAGGAGGATAAGGAAGACAGAGGGGGAGGAGAAAAAGGAGGAAGGGGAGGAGGACAGAAGGAGGAGGGGGAGGAGGAGGGGGAAGACAGAACGGGGAGGAGAAAGAGGAGGAGGAGGAGGAGGACAGAAAGAGGAGGAGGAGAAGGAGGAGAATGAAGAGAGCACCAGTGAGAAGCGGGGCCAGTTCAAGCATCCTGATGTATATGTAAATTGATTTTCAGAAGAAGAGAGGGGATTAGACAAAAGAAGGGGAGAAAAACACTGAAGGTATAGTAGTTAAGATATTTTGTCCTCTTCTGCCCTAAGCTTCTATCAACTCAGCTGTGTCCTGCTTATTCCCACAACGAGGTTGCAAGACTGAATAATGATTTTATGTGTTTATCCCTAATCATTCCCCTGTGTGTGAATCTATCGGCATGTCAGTCAGCCTCTGCTTAATTACAACTGTAACCTGCTAACAATGGTTCTTTGTTGTTTAAAATATACTTTTTATCCAGCCTAGGCTAAATTAAAATTTAATATAACATCAAGTTGCCACAGAGCTGGCAAGCAAATGACAGCTGTTTAATTAAAACCTAAACCTGATTAGCTAGCTCTACTGAGATGAATACTCTGGAGAAAAAGTATTAAAACTATTAAAATCCAAGCTGAATAATGAGTTTGAAATATGAATTAACCCTCCTGTGTGGTTACTGTGAATTGGGAGGTGCCAGTGACTAAAATGAGCAGTGAGAGCCTTGGCTACTTACTTAGAAGCTTGAGATAATTATTAATAGCAAAAAAAAGTAACTAACTCAACTAAGTAAAACAAACTAACAATCTAATTTTTAAAAATTGGCCAAGGACATGAATAAACACTTCTTCAAATAAGGCATACACATGGCCAACAGGTGTATAAAAATATGATCAATGTCCCTAATCATTGGAGAAATGCAGATCAAAACTACAATGAGGAATTATCTCATACTTGTTAGGATGGCTAATATATATGCAAATAGATATGAATACATAGATAGATAGATAGATAGATAGATAGATAGATAGATAGATAGATAGACAAACGTGTGCGTGTGCGTGTGTGTGTGTGGCATGAGTTGATGAGGATGTGGAGAAATTGCAACTTTTGCACACAATTGGTGGTAATGCAAAATGGGGCAGCCTCTATGGAAAACAATGTCCAAGCTCCTCAAAACCTAAAAAATAGAACTATGATGTAGTCCAGCAATCCTGCTTCTGTGTGTTTATACAAAAGGATAAAGCTTGGGATCTCAAAAAAATATTCGCATCCCCCTGTTTGATGTTCATTGCAGCACTTTTATCAAGTCAAGATGCAGAAACCACCTAAGCGTCCACCAACTGATGAATGAGTAAAGAAAATGTGCTGCATTCATACAATGGAATAAGATTTAATCTCTAAGAAGAAAGGAAATTCTGACATTTGCAGCAACACGGGTGAACTGGAGAACATTATAGTAAGCAAAATAAGTCAGTAATTGAAGAAAAAAATACTGCATAATTCCACTTATGTGAGATATCTAAAATAGTCACATCCTTAGAATCAAATAATGAAATGGAGGTTGTCAATGGCAGGCATATGGCAGCTGCTCCATATACAGGTTTCTTACTTTACCCATATTTGTTCCTGGCAAATACTTCTTCTTTAAAACCTCACTCCAAGGCTGAGTGTGATGGCTCATGTCTGTAATCCTAGGACTTTGGGAGGCCAAAGCAAGTGGATCGCTTGAGCCTAGGAGTTTGAGACCAGCTTGGGCAACATGGTAAAAAACCATCTCTAAAAGCAATGCAAAAAATTATCCACACATGATAGCTTGCACCTGTGGTCCCAGCTACTCAAGAGGCTGAGGTGAAAGAAATCACCTGAGCCCCAGAGTTTGAGGCTGCTGTGAACTGTGATTGCACTTAGGGATGAGTGAGAGAGTGAGATTCTATCTTAAAAACAAAAGCACACCTTCTGCCCTAGGCAGGTGAGCAGCTTCTTTAGTGATGTTCTCATCTGATTTTCAACGTAAGTGCAGTATAAGAGACATTGGTCTATGCTATACTGAGATCTCCTTGTGTGCAAGGAAGGAATCTAAGTTGTTTTGTATGTGGAACCCTCCTACAATGCGTGAAACAGAGAGGGTGCATGAATTAATTAATACACACTGAACTATTGGGAAACTCATAGGATGAACGGGGTGGTCTCGCTTAACTGTCAAGTAAGTTTAGGGGATGGAGGAGGATGGAGACACAAGTTGGGAAAGACAGATTCTGAATGCCTCTTGGGGTCCTTGAACCTGGACCTCCAAAATTCTATCCCACACCCCAAACTAGCACTCAAAACAAGTCAGCTAGTTTCAAAACTTCCATTTAAATACACATATAACAAAAAGGCTTTATGTCCTTATGGGGAAAACTGACAGGAAAGATAAAATAAGAATGCTTCTCTTTTCCCCTTAAAACCTTTGTAATTACTATGTGTCAGAGAAGGCAGACAAAAGGCAGCAAGAAATAGAATTCTGTACAACATACTTGCCTATTTCTAGCAATTTTCTCCACACAAATCCTCCAAGAACACATAGTGATGCTGCAGCAGAGCTTGTGAATATCTATCCTTCTAATCCTTCAATTACAAAATGTGAATTCAAGCTTATAGCAGGATTTTAATTTTTAGCTTATTGTTACTTTATTTCACACGTTTTTCACCATGTCTTTCTTCAGGCAAATAAGTCAGGTGATATAAGTTCATTAATTCAGCTTAAATTATAAATTAGGTAGTCCACTACATTATTATAATGAAAGCAATTCTGATGTGCAGTTTAACACTTATGAATAGCATTTCAGAATTTTATATATATATATATATATATATATATATATATATATATATATATATATATATATAATTATATAATATATATAACTGGTTATCTCCAAAGGTATTTCTTCCATATTATAAGACATTGAACTCTACTGTTTTGTGATCTATGCCTTTGATCACACAAGTGGATTCTTTCGCATGGCTACATAAAGCAAGACAAGATGTAAAAAGTCCCTCACTATTATGTTGCTAGAAAAACCAAAAGTAAATTCTATAGCACTCAACATTATTAAGAGAAAACGTCAATCTTTCTTATCTTTTAACAAGTACCTTACTAATTGAGACAAATGGTTTGTTTTTCCTTTTTTTTTTTTTTTTTTTCCAAAAGCTATTACATTGTAAAACAGTATTTCATCATCTGAGACTCCTTATTTGTACTTTGAAATCATAGTATTCAATGACTGCCACACACAGGGTATTTTTAACACTTTTATTTGACAAATAACAACTGCATATATTTATGGGGTAAAATGTAATGTTTTGATATATGTATACCTTGTGGAATAATTAAATTAAACTGATTAATATATCCGACACCTCATATCATTTCTGTGATGAGAAAATCTGAAACGTTCACTCTTAGCAATTTTGAAACATACATTCTTATCAACTGTAGTCACCAAGTGTGGGTGAAGGGGAGGAAAGCAGCAAAGCACACTGCCATGTGTGTACCTATGCAACTATCTTGCTCGTTCTGCACATGTACCCCCAAACCTATAATGCAATAAAAATTAAAAAAAAAAAAAAACCAACAAGAATAAATTGATATAATCTTAAAAAAAAAATGTGTTTCTCTTGTCTTACTAAAATGTGGTACCCTTTTTCAGGGCATCTTAAAGTTTCAGTTTTGCTTTTTTTTTTTTGGAGTCGGAGTTTCGCTCTTGTTACCCAGGCTGTAGTGCAATGGCGCGATCTCGGCTCACCGCAATCTCCGCCTCCTGGGTTCAGGCAATTCTCCTGCCTCAGCCTCTTGAGTAGCTGGGATTACAGGCACGCGCCACCATGCCCAGCTATTTTTTGTATTTTTAGTAGAGACAGGGTTTCACCATGTTGACCAGGATGGTCTCCATCTATTGACCTCGTGATCCACCCCGCTCGGCCTCCCAAAGTGCTGGGATTACAGGCTTGAGCCACCATGCCCAGCCCTCAATTTTGCTTTCAAAGGATGTATCCCAGGTGCTGATGTTTGTCTATACCTATGAGAGAAAAGAAGTGTCAATTTATCTCCTCCCACATAGTACTTCTGTTCCCTCAAATGCTGCCGATTATACACACATCTCTAATATATTCCACCCCTGGGATTCAGGGGTCAAAACAAAACTCTAGTTTGAGAGACCTACTTTACAGTTCTAATAGTACTACATATAGAGGTAGAGAGACAATTACTAAACAGTATTTAATTATAGGAATATTAACTCTGCCAACTCCTGGGGAGAAGGAAAATAAGAATATTTATGGTTAGATGAGAGCAGACTAGCAAATAATGCTTACCGGTTTAGTTGTTTTTAAGATGTGAGATTTGAGGCTCATAGACATAAACACTAAATTTCAATTAAAAGGGGAGGAGAAGAAAGGCAGTTGTAAATATTAGAGTTAAACTTATACTGCTATCAGAGAGCAAGAAAAAGGAATTACATCCCCTCCCTTGATATTTCAATTTAAGGAGCTGAAAAGGTAAGTCAAAGCTCTCTGAAGAAATGAGAAGTCACAGTATCAGGAAATTTAAGTTGTGTGGTGCTCTGGAATCTCTCAGACACCATTATGAATCTAGTCTCTTTAAATTTCTTTTTATTTGATTTTATTCTAACTTTTATTTTAGGTTTAGGAGCACATGTGAAGGTTTGTTACATAGGTGAGCTCCTGTAGAGGGGTTTGCTGTACAGATTATTTCATCACCCGGGTATTAAGCCCAGTACCAACAGTTATCTTTTTTTCTTCTCTGCCTCCTCTTACCCTCCACCCTCAAGGAGAGCCCAACATCTGTTGTTTCCTTTATGTTTATGACTCCTTGTTATTTTGCTTCCACTTAGAAGTGAGAACATGTAGTGTTTGCTTTTCTCTTCCTGCATTAGTTTGCTGAGGATAATGGCTTCCATCTCCATCCAGTTTCCTGCAAAAGACATGATTTCATTATTTTTGATGGTTGTATAGTATTTCATGGTGTATATGTACACATTTTCTTTTTCTAATCTGTCATTAATGATCATTGAGGTTGATCATGAATCTACTTTCTATATTCATTTGTCCTGATGAAATTTGAAAATAGATTTCAACAGTGGTGCTGAAAATGCTGATGGTCATATACCCCACAGAAAGAAAACTGACAGTTTAGCTTATTATTTCAGGATGGGGCCACTGTCTACACCTAGATGACTATGGTCAGGTTATGCAAGTCTTGTTCTCAAATATGCTCTGACTCCCTTCAGCATCAGGGACTTCCTAACATTGACCAGTTCCTGAAGTAGAGCACGGAATTCAGACCTGAGGCCAATCAACCTCTGGGATAATCCCAGCCAGAGAGTGTTAAGGCTGAGATTCAGCTTCTGATGGGCTCCATATGTTTTCCAATGTCTCCAAATACCATGGAAACCAATTTTGTCAGCCTCTTATTGAAGTTACCACTAGGTACAAGAAAACATTTAATGAGCACTGGCATCAATTCAATCACTGCCTAATTTAAAATGAAATCTTCCTTTAGAAACTCAGTTTCATGTACAGACAAGAACACCTCATTCAGCTTGCTGTGGGTCTAAACCGATATGCCGGCATGTGCAAACTGCTGTGATCCATTTCCTAACCTATTTATGCTGTCAATCTTCTCCTACCTCTTATAAAATTTTTCTTTTTTCCTACAACACATCACACCTTTCAAACCTCCTTCACATCTATGGGTCCCAGGAGAACCCTGGGAGGTAGACAGGAAAAATGATCTTGTCCTTTACTAGATGAGGTCCTTGAGGTTCAGAGAGGTCACCAGGCTTACTCAGTCACATAGCATGTTAAGAATAATTCTGCAAATCCCCAAGCACCCTCATCTATTCTTCCCCAAGCAATCACCTTCATCGTCATTTAAAAACCCTTCTGCAAAAACATAACTGTCATATACAGATATGTATTTAATATATACATATCCAATATTGGAGCACCCAGATTCATAAAACAAACTCTTGTTGACCTACAAAAAGAGTTAGACAGACACACGACAAAAGTAGGATACACTCCACTGACAGCATTAGACAGATCACTGAGACAGAAAACTAAGAAATTCTGGAGTAAACTTAACACCAGACTAATGGGACTTAAGAGGCATCTACAGAATACTCCACCTAATGTACATGAAATAGACATTTTTCTCATCTTCACACAGAACATATTCTGAGATCAACCACATACTCAGCCATAAAGCAATTCTCAATAACATTTTTTAAAGTATAATTACATCAAGCACTCTCTTGAATTATAGTGCAATAAACAGAAATTAATACCACAGAGATCTTTTAAAACCACATAATTACATGGAAATTAAACAGTGTGTTCCTGAATGACTTGGTGAACAATGAAATTAAGGCAGAAATCAAAAACTTCTATGAAATTAATGAAAATAGAAAATAAACATGTCAAATCTTTGAGATGCAACTGAAGCTGTGTTACAAGGGAAGTTTTTCGTGCTGAATGCCTGTATCGAGGAGTTGAAAAGATCTCAAAGCTTTTATTCGGGGTCAGGGCTTGTCTAACCTGACCATAGTCATCTAGTGTAGAACGTGTCCCCATGCTAAAATAATAGGCCACCCTGTCGTTTCTCTCTCTGTGGGGTATACAACTATCAGCATTTTTAGCACCACTGCTGAAATCTATTTCGAATTCCATCAAGACAAATGAACATAGTGATTAGATTCATGATCAACCTAAATGCTTATAACTGGCAGATCAGAAAAAGAAAATGTGGTACATACACAATAAAAAACGAATTCTAACATTGTACCCAGAGGAACTAGAAAAACAAACAACAACAACAACCACAAAGCTGACAGGAAATAAATAACTGCAATAAGAGAACAGCTGAACTAAATTGATAGGTAAAAATCCACACGGAAGATCAATGAACCCAGAAGTTGATTTATTGAAAGAATAAAAAAGAGTGATAGCCTACCAGCTTTACAGTAAAAAAGAGAAAATCTAAATAAACACAATTAGAAATGACAAAGGTGATGACATTACAACTGACACCACAGGAATACAAAAGATCCTCAGTGACTACTACAAACACTTTTATGTAAAGAAATTAGAAATCTAGAGAAAATGTGTAAGTTTCAGAAACATATAATCTCCCAAGATTGAAGTATGAAAAAAGTGAAAGCCTAGGCAGGCTAATAACAAGTTCCAAAACTGAATCAGTAGTAAAAACCAATCAACCAAAAAAGTCCTGGAAAAGATGGATTCACAGCCAAATTCCACCAGACGTACAAAGAACTGACACCAATGCTACTGAAACTATTCCCAAAAAAATGAGGAAGAGGGACTTCTTCCTCACTCATTCTATGAAGCCAGCATCAGCCTGATACCAAAATCTGGGAGAGACACAATGAGCACCTGTAATCCCAGCTACTCCAGAGGCTGAGGCTGAACCTGGGAGGTGGGATTGCAGTGAGCTGAGATTGTGCCATTGCACTCCAGCCTGGGTGAGAAGAGCGAAATTGTCTCAAAAAAAATAAATAAATAAAGCAAAAATAAAACTTTAGGCCATTGTTCTTGATGAACACAGACACAAAAATTCTCAACAAAATACTAACAAACAAAATCCAGTTGCATATCAAAAAGTTACTTCATCATGATTAAGAAAGCTTATTCCTGGGATGCAAGGTTGGTTCATATACATATCAATAAATGTTAATCACCACATAAACAGAATTAAAGATATAAACCACATGATCATCTCATCAGATGCAGAAAATACTTTTGATAAGATTCAATATCCTTTCATGCTAAAAATCCTCAACAAACCAGGCATCGAAGAAACATGTTTCAAAACAATTAAGTGTCACTAATGAAAAATCCATAGCCAACATCATACTGGACAAGAGAGGGAGCCATTCCTGTTGAGAACTGGGATAAGACAAAGATGCCCACTCTCACCACTCCTATTCAGCATAATACTGGAAATCCTAGCCACAGCAATCAGGCAAGAGAAAGAAAAGGCTGTCACATATGAAAAGAAGTTAAACTATTTCGCTTTACTGTTGGTATGATTCTGCACCTTGAAAACCCTGAAGACTTCACCAAAAGACTCATAGTACTAATAGAAAACACAATCAATGTACAAAAATCAGTAGCATTTCTATATGTCAGTAGTGCTTAAAATGAGAGACAAATCAAGAATGTAATCCCCATTACAATATCTAGAAAAAATAATAAGATACATAGGAATATAGCTAACCAAGGAGGTGAAAGATCTATGTCAGAAGTACTACAGAATGATGAAAGAAATCAAGAGATGACACATTTAAATAAATAAAAAAATATTCCATACTCATGGATTGGAAGAATCAATATTATTAAAATATTATTTTAATAATACGAAAAGTAACTTACATATTCAGCACCATTCCTATCAAACTATCAATGTTTTTTTCAAAGAATTAGAGTAAAAGTACTAATATTCAAATGGAACCATAAAAGAGCCCAAATAGTCAAAACAATCCTAAGTAAAAAGAACAAAGCCAGAAGTACCACATTATCTGACTTCAAACTATAACATAAGGCTACAGTAACCAAAGCAGCATGACACTAGTACAAAAACAGACAGACAGACCAACCAATGAACCTGAATAAAGAACTCAGAAATAAAGCTGGATGCCTACAACCATCTGATCTTTGACTTGACAAAAATAAGCAATGGGGAAAAGACTCCCTGTTCAGTAAATGGTACTAGGATAGCAAGGTAGCCATATTTAGAAGAATGAAACTGGACTCTTAGCTATCCGCATATACAAAAAATTAACTCAAGACGAATTAAAACTTAAACTTAAGATGTTAAAATGTAAAAATCTTAGAAGAAAATCTAGGAAATATCCATCTCAATATTGACCTTGACAAATAATTTGTGGCTGAAGTTCTCAGAAGCAATCGCAACAGAAACAAAAATTGTTAAGTGCTATCTAATTAAATTAAAAAGCTTCTACAAAGTAAGAGAAACAAAGGAGAAAACAGACAACCTACAGAATGGGAGGAAATTTTCACAAACTATGCATTCCACCAAGTCTAATATCCAGAATCTATAAAAATAGCAGATGTTGCTGAGGGTGTGGATAAATTTAAAAAGCAGTCCAGCCCGCTTGAATCACTGAACCAAGTGTGAGAATGCATTTATTTATCCATCAATGAGTCAGGGTCTACAGGCCAGACCTCCACAGGTGGTGATAAATGTTTCATGTGGTGACCCCAATGTGATCCAGGTCATCACAGATGGTGCCCCTTTTGATCTCCCCCTGAGAAGACCATCCAGCACAAAGTTTACATGAGTAAACTGAGTAGAGACAAAGGGATGTGGGGTGAACAGAGTTAAACTGGGAAAGACTTTTATCATCTCTGTCTTCTCCCTAACTTAATGGATGGCCACCTTTGGCCTGTGCCAATAAAACCTTTTGGCTTCCCAAAAGGTTTGAGACTATAATCTATAAATCTATATTTCCTTAATATTTTGCCAGCCACCCCAAGTGAATTCCAACATCTCCCCTTTCTTTTGTCATCAAAATTAGGCTCTGTTGTTTGCCAGCCACCCCCAGTGAATCTCAACACATGGAGGCTTGGACACATCGGTGGATGCATGGAGAAATGGATGCATAGGTGGGTGAATGCACAGGTAGATGCATAGGTGGATGGATGCATGAGTGGATAGATGAATGGATAGGTGGGTGGATGAATGGATAATTGAATGTATAAGTTGATGGATAATTCAATCTACAAATGGGTCACTCAGTAAATTAAGTAATTGTTTTTCTTTCTTTTTTTTTTTTTTTGGTGTCTACAATAACTTGATGTTAACACCAAGTTCTTCTAACAACAAAGATTTTGTGCCTTAGACACAAAAATTCTGGCTCTTCTAATCATCACTTTCTGTAAGGACAACTAAAGCATTCTTCTCTTTTTCATCTTCCTTAGATATGAAATTTAGATGGATTGATATGCTGCTGATAACATTAAAACATCAAACCCAAACCACAAAACAATACAAAATCCTTTTGACAATTCTCCAAGCACTTTGATAAATCAATGACCACATCTGGACTGTGGAAATATATGGAGTCTTCCCTGACTATTAGATATAATATTTGTATTTTCACTTCCCCATGTCACAAAGATCTGACTTCAAAAAATTAGTATAGCAGTGAATGTGGTTGACAGGAAGATCTTGGAGACTTCCATAGACAATAATATCTTAACAGTCCAACCCCTATTCTCAAACAAGCTAGATTTCAACTGGTTGATGAAATCCTCTTATAAGAACTCAAATCATGTTTATTTTCTCAATGTTAGTTCTGCCTCAGGTCAGATTGTCTAGTTCTATCAATATCACGGACTTAGAAAACATCCGTTTTTTTTCAACACTAGATTATCCTATTAAGTTTCTTGAGAAGAGGTCAGAGTACAACTGACCACTGAGTTTCCTGCAGCCGAGCAGAGCAAAAAGAAAGAAACACATGCCCCCAGTTCACCTAGCAGGTCCATGGTTCTTTGACAGCCTCCAGTGACAAATCCAGGGAGATAAGAAAAGCATGGGTAAAAAGGCTGATAACATTTTCCCTCCAAAAAATAGAGAGGGCAGGAGATTGGACCCTAATATCAGATAGAATCAATCATTTGCTGCCTATCCTATTGTAAAAGGAAATTATCTTTGGACCTCTAATCACTAAACTGAAAGGAAAAGTCAAGCTGAGAATTGCTTAGGTCAAACCTGACTCCTCTTCTATTCAGTCATCCCTCTGCTCACTGAGATGAATACATATATGATCTCCTCCTCTGGAAAGGCTAATCAAAAGAGTGCAAGTACTTGTCTCTTACCTACCTGTGACCCAGAATCCCCCTCCCTGCTTGGAGAAGTCCCACCTTTCCGGACCAAACCAATGTTCATGTTACACATATTGATTGATGTCTCACCTCTCCCTGAAATGTATAAAACCAAACTGTGCTGTGGCCACCTTGGGACATGTCGTCAGGATCTCCTGAGGCTGTGTCATGGACACGCATCCTCAACCTTGACAAAATCAGCCTTCTAAATTGACTGAGACCTGTCTCAAATTGTCGCGGTTCACAGCACAGACAATGAATTGACCTTGGTCATTCATTGTCAGGAACCAGAGTCCACAGTTTATGTCTGACTGCAGGCCACTTGGACAGAGACCTTTTATCAATGGTCCTACCCCACTCCTCTGACATCACCACCCTGTTTGGATCATTGTTCAGACAGCATCCAACAGAACAGCTCTCCTGAGCCACCCACACGAAGGAGCATCCACTCTGCCGTGCTTTATTCCTCAATCTTGCTTATTTCCTTTACATTATAACCCAGTATCTCAGCCTTGGAATGCATCTTGGAATTTTTTCCCACTTTCTTTCTTAATCCCGGACTACAGTCTTGAAATATGCTTCAGAACCTTTTATTTCCCTCCCTTTCCCACCAGGCATTCCCTTACACTGTGCTCACTTATTTACTTATATGCTTGCTTGGAAATTCTAGGGTCTAATTTTGAAACAAACCAGGCCTAGAAACCCAGCTGCAGGATACCCCTACACGGGATTCCCCATCACACACACATGAATGATTAGTCTACCACCACCAGGCCTAGGTCAAGGTGTTACCAACCGGACCTCTGGAAGAGCTATTACTCAAGATTGCCGTTGGAACAAGACACATGGACCCAGCATTCTGCAGCGCCCCTGTGTGTCTCCCACACCAAGTCTCTTCTTAAACCCCCTCACTCAGCTGAAAGAGTTGAGATGTTTCTTTGAGACTTGAGTCTGGCCATTCTCCTCCACTGCTGGCATTTGAATAATAAAGCTGCTTTTCCTTCACCACACATTGCCTCTGGTATATTCTTTGCAAGTTGAGAGCAGCCTGGGCTGAGCTGAGTTACAATGACACTTCTCAATGAAGGGACTGTTCTTGTGCATACTCTGAACTATCTGCCTAGGCGTGCTTTTCACACCTGCCAGCAAGGGCCAGGAGGTTCTGGTCTGGTGCCTGCTTAATAAATATCTCTTGAATAAATGAGTAAATCCCAGCAAGGAAGGCATCCTTTTCTGTTCTTCATATTCTTCAACTAAGAACTTGTGATTGATTAGTATCTTATGGAGAAAAGAAATAAAAGAACATAAAACAACACATAATCTCTCTCTCTCAGGTAATGAGGAACCCAGGTTCTGGGAAGGCTTTATTCTTCCCAGGGGTGGATAAAGGTCTGTGTACATCTCTATAATCTCTCACACACATGCATTTACACATAGACACACACACACACACATTTCCTCTGATTTCAGAAAGTGAATGTTCACAAAAAAATGTGAACATTTTACACTGGAAAATGACTCTTCAAAATTTATAAAACTAAGTAAGTATACTAGGAAAGTAAAAGAGTAAGTTTGGATGATAGTATTTGGAAATTTATACCATTTACATTTCTGAAAATGTTAAAGTTTAAAGGTACTACACTGTTGGTGGGAGTGTAAATTAGTTCAACCATTGTGGAAGACAGTGTGGCAATTCCTCAAGGACCTAGAAATAGAAATTCCATTTGGCCAAGCAATCCCTTTACTGGGTATATATCCAAAGGACTATAAATCTTTCTACTATAAGGACACATGCACACGAATGTTCATTGCAGCACTGTTTACAATAGCAAAGACCGGGAACCAACCCAAATGCCCATCGATGATAGACTGGACTGGGAAAATGTGGCACATATACACCATGGAATATTACGCAGCAATCAAAAATGATGAGTTTGTGTCCTTTGTAAGGACATGGATGAATCTGGAGAACATCATTAGCAGCAAACTGACACAAGAACAGAAAAGGAAATACCGTATATTCTCACTCATAGGCGGGTGAGAAAAATGAGAACACATGGACACAAGGAGGGTGTCTACTACACACAGGGGTCTATTGGGGGGAATGGGTGAGGGACAGCGGGGGGGGGGCTGGGGAGGGATAGCCTGGGGAGAAATGCCAAGTGTGGGTGGAGGGGAGGAAGGCAGCAAAACACACTGCCATGTGTGTACCTATGCAACTATCTTGCACGTTCTGCACATGTACCCCCAAACCTAAAATGCAATAAAAATTAAAAAAAAAATGTGTAGGCATAAACACTCATGTTTATTTGTGTAACTGTAATAAGTCATACTTTAAAGAATTCACTGTGTGCTAAGCTCTGTTTTAGGAATTGTATTCCATAACTTATTTCACTGAAAGCTTGGTGTGAGAAAGGCCCTTCACCCATTCATTGCGTTTTGATCAGCCTTCCACTGGGGTGGCATAGAGAGGTGATGTGCCTGCTGCAGCCCTCTTGTTACCATGAGGTAGTATCTGAGCAAATGACAAAAATATCCCAGAGACCCTGGCTCTGATGTCTATCAGCAGGCAACCTTAGCCTATAAGAGTAATAAACTATCTATTTGAGTAACTGTGCCTGAATATTCTTTTATTGCAGGGAAGATATTTCAAATGTGTATATGCTATTCTTAGGCCAAGGCAAAGCACACTATGGATGCCGTGTTTCTGGAGCTCGATGAAGCCCAGAATCAGGCAGCCAAGAACCTTGAAGCCATTTAACATTAGCCTTTTGTGACATAGGAACAATGGTGAGAAAATGAGAGGTAAGTCAGTTGCCAACTAAGAAGTGGTAAGAGGAACATTCACAGAAGTGGTGGTAGAAGGAACATTTTTTAAAAATACTACTATATTTATGAGACCCCTAATGATAAATACATACACTAAATTTGTCAGCTTGTATAAAAATCCCGATCGTACCGTCTTTGTACTTCAAATTGTAATAGATTTTCAAGTACTTGAAATAAGCTGCAGCCAAAGATTCTGATGTTCTTTCGATAGCAGAAACGAGACAGCACATTGCTGTCAATTTTGTATGTGACTCCGGGTGTCTGTAATTTTCAGAACTGCCTGGCATGTTAATACTTGTCTGGGTCCCTTTGGTCCGTTCCTAGTACCTGTCCCATGCTATTTCGTATTTTAAAGAAAATATTAAGCATCAGAAAAATCTACCGTATATTATGCTTTCTAAATCATAATTCTACTCAAGTGCGGTGGATTCCTGGGCTCGAACTGGCACCTGTGAAGTAATCTCTGCCCTTTATCTTGCCTGATACCGTTTCTCTAGTGTACCCTCCCAAAAGGGATGTAGTCATCACTTGTTTTTCTCCCAGTCTTTCTCTAAAATGACAAACGTTTCTGCTAACATTTTTCAGCACGAATCTCAAGCATCACATCACTACTGCCGACGACAGTGATCTCAGCCATCATCTTAAGTCCTCTCACCTCCAGCCAAAATGCTGCCTCCTTAGTTTTCAGTGATAAAGTCAAAAGTCTGGGGTAGTTGAAGATCATTTAAATGTATGACTCGTAAAGAAATAACTTGTATTTGGAGTTCCGCTGCCAGAGGAGGAAGTCTTTTGTTTTCAACTAGAACAGATGCACTTGAGAGAAAAAGAAAACATCCTTTGACACATTCATCTCTCCTCCTGCCTTTAAAAAAAGGCTCCGAACCTCTCAGGCACAGTGGAATGGCCCTGCAGGGCTATTTTTGAGTAACAGAATTCCTGTGATTTGAGATTTGATAGGAGTCCTTTAAGGAAGAAAAAAGACACCATTGTGCAAGGGAGGCTGCCCTGCCCTTCGAGTCTGCAGGAAACATGCCACTTGGCATATTGCTTCCCAAACCTCTCACTGTGCATCCATAATTTTCTCCACCTAAGAAGTCTCCAGATGTCATTACTTGATAATTTTCTTTAAATCAAGACTCTGGTCTCACCACCTTCCTAAATAATAAGAGTGGTATTCACAAAATGCTGATGTACTAGTTATGTCATAGAGTTGGAATAACTAGTTATGCCAGTGATGGACACACACATGCACACACAGACACACAAACACACAATGCACACACAGGCAGATGCATACACACGTGCACACATACATACATGCACATGGACACAAATGCATACACATGTACACTCATGTGCACACACACACACATACATGGACACACACATGCATAGGGTGAGGCAGGGTGAGAACCATGGCTCAGGATCTAAGGGAACACTCACTCTGCTCATTCTCAGGATTACACACATGAGAAGTGGAAACCATTTGTAATTTTGTACCCTAATGGCCTGCCTACCTCTAGACTTTGCCTTGCACTCACATACGCTTCCAACTACATACCAGAATCCACTTTCCTGTGTCACCTGAAATTATCCACATAAGATACCAGGTATGGAAACTTATTACGCTTTGATAAACTCTAATCTTACCAAAATGCAAAGACACTGTGCACAGTGCACAGCTTCCTCTCCCCCCAGGCTCTGCCAGCTAATTCTCCAGTGGATCCTATGAACTGAGAAGCCTGATGGGATTTAAAGGCCCCCAAAAGGAGGAACCACCTGACCTGCAATTAAGAAAATTACAGGGGTCAGCTGAGGTTATATATGGGGTTCCTTTGGCCTCACAGGGCTTTCATCTCCATGGAGTGTTCTCTGAGAAGGCTGCAGGCTTCAGGGCAGAAAAGGCAGGTCAGAGACCACGCCCGAGCAGCCTGCAACCTTCTAGTGTGACTCATGGAACACATAAGGTCAGCTCCTGGTGCAGGTTCCAGGAATGGCAAATGCTACCTGCAGAGCCCTCTTGGTGGCCCAGATCCCTAAACTCAATAGATAGACAGATAGATAGATATAGACAGATAGATAGATATAGTTAGATAGATAGATATAGACATATAGAGAGACAGATAGATAGATGATAGATAGATAGATAGATAGATAGATAGATAGATAGATAGATAGATAAATAGATATAGATAAGACAGATAAATGATGATGACTGATATAGATAGGTAGAAAGACAGATAAATAGATAAATGATAGATATACATAGACAGGATGATGGATAGACATAGGCAGGTAGATAATAGATAGACTGATAGATGACAGATAGATTGATAGATATAGACAGATGTTAGATACATTAGATAAATAGCTATAGACCTAGCTAGCTAGATTGATAGATAGATACATAGACTGAGAGAGGAAAATATGGGATACATAGATGGTGGGAGTATAAAAGTGAGTGAGAGAAGGAGTCAGAGCAAAAGTGTAAGAAAAGAAAAAGAACAACCACTAAAGAAACAAAACAAAAAGACTCATCTATCCAACGTCTCCATTTTATATGATCAGGACTTGAGACCCAAAGAAAAGGCATGATTTCCCCAGGATCATAAGGCAGGTAAAGTAAGAAAATGACAGGCAGCCTCTTCCACCTGCTTCCTGGGGCTCACATAGTCTTGGAGAAGGTGTGTGACCATGAAGATTAGCTGAAAGAGGAAAAGTAACTCACCTGCCGCCCCTCTCTGTGAGCATGGAAAGCATCACCTCCCTCATGCACTGGACACTCTCAGACCTTTGGAAATTCCTCTGCTAAGCAATACACTCCTTCTCAGGAGAGAATCTCTCATCTCCGTAATTCCACTAGAGCCCTCTGGCAAGTGAAGATTTTGGCTCTCAGCGTCCTCTCGGAACATCATAAATCCTGAACGTCTTTTCCCACTTGAGCTAAAACCAGGCTGAGCAGCTGGCAGGTGGAGCTCAGAGCAGCAATGTGCACTGCATTTCCAGAGCAGGAAGCTGGAGAATTAAATCTTAGAGCCAGAAAACAGATGTCCCTGGATGTAGCTTAGATGTAGCCCTGCTGGGAGCTCCTGAAGAAGACCTTAGGGGAGAGATGCCTGCATTTCCAGACAGGCAGAACTCCAAGGAGCTCCATCACATCTGCGCACTCACAATAACCCTCGGTACTGTTCCCCCAACTACAACCATTTACATATGAAGCTCAGCCATTTTTCCCCATAACCTTGTGTCACCTTCATTATATTGTATTCATTTGTTTTATTAAAGCAGACCACACTTTAATTAAAATTTGCACTAATTAAATATTTAGTTAGATATATTTAACATGTAAACCCACATACACACACTCTTGTTGTTATGCACTTTTAATTGCAGGTAGATACTTCCCTCTTCCAAAGCCCTGGGCCTAAGGGCTACTCTTTCTCTGTTACAAGGAGGTGATTGCAAACGTTAGAGGGTTAGTCAAGGTATTGGAACACCCAAGGGAGTTTCTCTAGTTGACTTATCCAAAAGAGTAAAATAGGTCTGCATAGGGAATGTCTTTCTCCCTGCACTGCTCAGTGCTAATTAGGACTGTGGTCTCATCCTACTGGAAATCATCACAGCACCAGAGATGCACATCCTCCACTTTGGGAAACAGGGGACTCTAAGGTCAAGTTCATACTCCTCAGCCAAATCTTTACGAATTTTCATTATCGAACTCTACCTCCCCTGACCTGTCCATGCCAAATGCCCCCCACTCACCCCTCTTTGCCTTCAGAGGCCCCGCCTCCTGCACACCAGCTCTGGCTCCCACCCCACATACACAGGGACTGCTTCTTCAAGGTGCTTAGCCAAATGGTGATTATGGGTGCTCTTTGTTGTTTAAAGCCTATCTACCCCGTAGAGCTCAGGGATGAGTGTTTTGTTGCTTTTTTTCTCCATTGTCTTCCAAAAGCCTTGCCGAGTTACTGGCACACAGTAGATGCACAGAAAACACATGGTAAATATTATTGTATGAATTATTACTTGGGCTAACTCAGGAAGTAATCCATTCACAATCTAGTGCCAATATATTCTTGCGCATATTAGCAAAATATACCTGTGTCTCAAAATACTTTGTTTCTACCTAATAGAAAATGATAAAAAGTGACTGATTGGGTTGAACAGACACTTTACTGCCATCTGCTATAACAGCGTCCTACTGAGTACCTAAATCTATGGTCTCTGCTATGGGATAGGGTGTATCGTGCCTTGCCCCAAGTATGCAACTGTTCTCAGCAGCCCTGAGTGTGTTCAGACACCTACAGACTGGGCACCCACCTGCTTGGAGTGGGGGCTGGTGCTCAGCTGAATGTTTGTACTCTGTGGCCTTTGACTGCCCTTTTACTAGAAATAGTTTACCCAAGGGGAATTCTCTGCTCCAATCTGTGTGAAAAACTCATGTAACCTCCAGTAGCCTCTCATTCTGTGCTGTACCCACTGTGACCCCTGCAATATCCAGGGAGCTTCATCTACTGATAAATTTCAGATTCTAAATCTACAAAAATGGCACACAACCTAGATCAAATAAATCAATGAAACTAATACACTAGAAAATAATTTCTATTGTACCGGTATGCCAAGTCTGAAAGCAGGCACACAGAAATCTTGCAGAGAAATGAGTCTGCAACTTTTTGGGTAAAAGGAGTTCAGGGAAGGGAGGGAACTCTTCCACAGAGGCCTCTGTGGCCACGGGCAGGGCTTTGGGAGGGAGGTGTGGTGGTTCTGGATGGGTGAGTTTTGGCATTTCCCTTCTGATTCTGTTCCATTACACCTAAATCTCTGTGACTCAGGGACATTATTTTGCCTGGATCAGAGGTCAAGAAACATGATGTTACTTTAAATTTACATTAAACGTACTTAATATAAAGGGCCACATAGTAAATATTTTATGCTTTAAAAAAACTTAGTTCAACCATTGTGGAAGACAGTGTGGCGATTCCTCAAGGACCTAGAAATAGAAATTCCATTTGACCCAGCAATCCCATTACTGCGTATATACCCAAAGGACTACAAATCATTCTATTATAAAGACACATGCACGTGTATGTTTAGTGAGGCACTGTTTACAATAGCAAAGACTTGGAACCAACCCAAATGCTCATCAGTGATAGACTGGACAAAGAAAATATGGCACATATACCTCATGGAATACTATACAGTCATGAAAAACAATGAGTTTGTGTCCTTTGTAGGGATAGGGATGAACCTGGAAATCATCATTCTCAGCAAACTGACACAAGAACAGAAACACTGCACATTCTCACTCATAGGCTGGTGTTGAACAATGAGAACACTTGGACACAGAGAGGGGAGCACCACACACTGGGTCCATTGCAGGGCGATAGGGGAACGAAGTGAGAGGGAGGGTGAGGAGGGAAAAGAGGGGAGAAATGTCAGGTATAGAAGATGGGAGGATGGAGGCAGCAAACCACCATGCCATGAATGTACCTATACAACAATCTTGCATGATCTGCACATGTACCCCAGAATCTAAAGTACAATAAAAAAATTTTTATGCTTTTGGGGTCATGTAATCTCAGCCACACCTACTCAACTCTGCCTTTGTGTTGCAAAAGCAGCCACAGAGGATACTGTACAAATGGACCTGCCAGGATCTGGCCCAGGAGCAGTAGCTTGCTGATTGATGCCTGACGTGGATTGCAGCTCTGAATTTTACTGCAACTATGACATGACAGTGAGCCAGCGAGTAAAGAGATGCTGCTACCCTCGCCTGCTTCCAACCTTCACCTCATCGGACATGGAGAGGCCTCTCACTCTGTATTGAGGAAACATCCAGTTCCCCACTGGCACCCCAGCCTGCAAATGCTGAGAAGCCTGAAGTACCCTGGGGAGAGACACCAGCTGGGTGCCTGTCTCATCTGAGTCTCTCTGGGAAGTAAATACCCCTCAGCATTCCCACTGGGAGGTTATACATTTGGCTACAAGTGCCATTATCGAATACTGCAATCATTGCTTTTTCTTTTCTGGCTGGGAAGTAAATCATATGAACTATTGGACCAAACAGTGTTTTAAAAAGAGCTTGGGTATTGTATCCACTGTCAAGTGACCAGACCTATGGAGTAGCTCTGGAGAGAAGATGTGAGTTACTTCTTCACACAGGAAGACACAGAAGGGAGGTCGGGTGCAGTGGCTCATGCCAGTAATTGCAACACTTTGGGAGGCCAAGGCAGAAGGATCCCTTGAGTCCAGGAATTTGAGACCAGTTTGGGAAACATAGGAAGACCCTGTCTCTACAAAAAATTTAAAAATCAGCTGGGCATGGTGGTGCACATCTGTAGTCCCAGCTACCTGGGAGGCTGAGGTGGGAGGATCACTTGAATCTGGGAGTTTAAGGCTGCAATGAACAGTGATTGTGCCACTGCAGTCCAGCCTGGGTGACAGAGTGAGACACTGTCTCTAAGTGATAGTAATTATAATAATAGTAATAATAGGCTGGGTTCGGTAGCTCACATCTGTAATCCCAGCACTTTGGGAGGCCAAGGCGGGTGGATCACCTGAGGCCAGGTGTTCAAAGCCAGAGGTCAGGAGTTCAAGACCAGCCTGACCAACTTGGTGAAATCTCATCTCTACTAAAAATACAAAAAAATTAGCTGGACATAGTGGCATATACCTGTAATCCCAGCTACTCAGGAGGCTGAGGCAGGAGAATTGCTTGACCCCAGGAGGTAGAGGTTGTTGTGAGCTGAGATCGTGCCATTGCACTCCAGCCTGGGTAACAAAGAGCGAAACTCCGTCTCAAAAAATAATAATAATAATTAATAAATCTTTTTTTAGGAGGCAATTCAGTAACATGGGGAAAATACACCAGGTCCTATAAATTGAAAGAAAAAAAATGCATCATGTTTAAAGGTAGCAGATATACCAGAATTTCATCTTGTTAATAAAGGAATGGATACAGAGAAAAGCTAGAGGTAAATATATAATAACTCATGAGTGTTCTAAGTCTTTTGCTACACGTGGCCAACATTTTCTGTAGCAGGTCACATTTCTACTGTCTCCTTGGTAGTGTAGGAATTGCTAATTCCATTTTAACCTCACAGATACAACCTATTATTACTTTATAATAGAGTTAATGGCGATTATCTCTAGGTAATAGGATGTTAAGTAAAAATTATTATCTTCTATGTACTTACCTGCATTTAACCAATTTTAGCAATGGATTTGCATCAATTTCCCAATTAAAATATTTGTTTCGAAGAATGAAATTATTTTACTTGAATAAATGATTCCCTCATCACTTATGTAATGATAGAGATGGAAAAATGGTCCCATCATAGAGAAAAAACTGGAGTTTTATGGAAAGGACGTGGGATTGGAAATTGATAGAGATGAATTTTCTTCCTTTCTTTATCATCTGTCTGTAATTTTGTTTTTTAGCCACAGAGTAACAATATGAGGATAATAGCACCAATAATATTTTGAGTAGACACTAACCAATTGTAAATCTAGATTATTGTTTTCAGAGTGTGTTCGTTCTGGTTCTGAGAAGCCCTCTGTCAGACTCACCTGGGGTATTTTAACACCACGGAAGATTTCAAGGACATACACAGACTTCCTAAATCACTCTCTAGGAGCTGATAGTCCAGGAACCTGCATGCAAAATTAGCTCATCTGGTGATTCCACAGTTGACTCAATTCTGAAAGCCAACATGCTGCATTAACATATATTTTTAAATGGAGTGTTTCTTCTTCTAAAGTCTTGTAATACCTTAAATTTAAAGAATGGTCGTCTTTCACTCATGAAAAATAGAGCTCGCTGAAGACCTGAGCGTTTTGTTTAAATCAAGCAGGTTAAATAAGAATTGACTGTGGCAAAATTCAAGTCCACTTGGGGATATGTAAATAAGTGCTCCCAAAATGCACTTGAAATTAACATCTAAGATCTGTTCTAAGAATTCCCCTAAGGTCTTCTATAACTCTATTCACGTGATTGGTTTTCTATCCCTATTCTGTCTGTTCTTATTCTACAGTTGATGGAACTCTGCTCATCTGAAAGGATTTGCCAAATGGCTGAGTTTCGGGGTCTGAAAGGAAGATGCTTGCTACTTGGGTGGTTCTAAGACTCTGAACTTCCTCAGCTGTAGTGTCACAGATGCAGGCAGGCAGGCACAGAGAGAAGCATTTCTCTTCGTTAATAAAGGAGGTTAACCTTAACATTACTTGGCAGCTGTTTCAGCAGACAGCTTGTTATCACAACAAGCATTTTTCTTAAAGACTCACAATGATAAATAATGTCACGACAGCTGCCAAAATGTGTTTTATGCAGTGAGTTTCCATATGTAGCTTAGGAGGGTTTTTTTTAAGAATCGTCCCTGGGACTAACCATGTCCTGTTGGCTGAAGGCAGCTATAGAGGGTGATATGGTTTGGCTGTGTCCCCACCCAAATCTTATTTTAAATTGTAGCTCCCATAATTCCCACATGTTGTGGGAGGGACCCAGTGAGATAATTGGAACATGGGGGTGGTTCCCCCATACTCTCTTGTGGTTGTAAGTAAGTCTCACAAGATCTGAACGTTTTATAAGAGAAACCCCTTTTGCTTGATTCTCATTCTCTCTTGCTGCTGCCATGTAAGAAGTGCCTTTTGCCTTCTGCCATGATTGTGAGCCCTCCCCAGACACACAGAATTGTGAGTTCATTAAACCTCTTTTTCTTTACAAAATACCCAGTTTTAGGTACGTCATTATTAGCAGTGTGAAAATGGGCAAACACAGAGGGAAGCCTCAATATAAACATAACAGACCAATAGTGCTTTATTTCTAATTCACAGTTTAGTCTGAAGTCTATAAAGGCTTTACTCTCATGTCAACTCAGGTTACAGCAAGATGTGAGCCTTCTAGTGCCTTAGAAGGGCTCTTAGCATTTGCCCTGTTGACACTTCCCCTGCCTCCTCCTCCAACAAGCAGCTTCATCCCTCACCCGAATGGTTACCACAGCCTCCCTTGCAATCTCCATTCCATTCCCCACACATCTACCAGGCATCCAATTTTTTTTCTTTTTTGTTAATTTTTATTTTTTTAGAGACAGAGTTTTGCTGTATTGCTCAGGCTGTAGTTGGAGTACAGTAGCACAATCATAGCTTACTGCAGCCTCCAAACTCCTGGGCTCCAGTGATCCTCCTGCCTCAGCCTCCCAAGTACTACAGGGGCACACCACAGTGCCCAATCAATTTTGCAAATTTTTTGTAGAGACAGAGTCTTGATTTGTTGCCCAGGCTAGTCTTGAACCACTGGCTTCAAGCAATCCTTCCTACTTCCAAAGCGCTGAGATTACACGTATGAGCCATGGCACCCAGCCCCAATTAGTTTTCTTAAATATATATTAGAACATGCTTCTCCCCTACTTAAAAGTAGTAAAATAGGCCAGACACAGAAAGAAAAAATACTGCATAACCTTACTTACATGTGGAATCTTTTTTAAAAAAAGTTGAACATATAAAAACAGAATATAAAATCAGTCACCAGGGATGGGAAGGGAGGAGAGATGTAATTCAAAGGGTACAAAGATGCAGTTATGTAGGATGAATAAATCTAGACATCTAATGTATAGTGTAAGGACTATGGTTAGTAATAGAGTATTATACTGTGTACTAAAAATTTTCTGAGAAGGTTTGACATGGTGGCTTATGCCATCTGTAATCCTAGCACTTTGGGAGCTGAGGCAGGGAAGATCACCTGAGGTCAGGAGTTTGAGACCAGCCTGGCCAACATGGTGAAACCCTGTCTCTACTAAAAGACAAAAATTAGGCAGGCATGGTGGTGCATGCCTGTCTCTAATCCCAGCTACTCGAGAGGCGGAGGCAGGAAAATTGCTTGAATCCAGGAGGTGGAGGTTATAGCGAGCTGAGATCATGCCACGGCACTCCAGCCTGGGCAACAGAGCCACACTCCATCTCAGAAAAAAAAATAATAAAAATAAAACTGATGAGAGCAGATTTTAGGTGCTCTTACCATTAAAAAAAAAGGTAATGGAGTGAAATGATGGGTATGCTAATTTTCTTGGCTGTAGTAACCTTTTTAGTGTGTAACTACAAGTGTATCAACACATAATCTGTTGTGTACCTTAAAGATATGCAATATACAAGAACCTTCTGTAATTTTAACCTCGGAGAATACTGTTGACTGCTTGAGATCCTGCCTGTCTCTGCAATCTAATTTCCTATGACTTTGTCCTGTGCCCACTCCATTTTTCTGTGGTTTCTGGCATGTGCCAAGTACTTTGTCTGTCTCTAGGTTCTCACATACCTGCTGGCACTGTCACAGGTACTTTCTGCCTCACAGAAGATTATCTTCTCAGCAGTTCAGTTTTAGCTTAAACGTCAGGTTGACACAGAGAAGAAATGGAATGCCATAGATTACAATCATTAGTGAGTAATGAGATTAATGTTAGTTGGCCTTAAAAAAGAACCTTCCTTAACTCAGAATGTAGAGGTGCTGATCGCCAGGCATGCAATATTTCTATAGCAAACTGATGATGTGTCAGAGAACTTTCAAATATTGTAATATCTTATTGTAATTAGGAGCCAGGCATTTCCAGTTCACATCAGGCCACATGGCTGATGCTACCTCCTGATCTCTTCAGGGTTGGGTAGAATCACGTGACTAACACTGGCTGAGGAATGGATGAAGAAATAACGAGATTCTTTCCCAGGCCAGAACATTCACATGCCAGTATGACTAGGGAGAGCTCTCTCACATTCTAGTATAACAACTGTCAATACTCTGGCTAAAGTTTCCAGAATGGTCCTGAAGCTTCTAGAAGGACGACAGTGCTAAGCAGAGCCCTAGCCACCTGTGACAGACATCAGCACAAGCAAGGAATAAGGTTGCTGTTTATCTGACTGAGACACTGGGAGTGTTTATTAATACAGCATCATTTAGCTTACCTTGGCAATATAAGAATGACATAAAATAAGACAACAGTAGAATGGAAAAACAAAGCAGAAAACAATCAACTAGAAGAGTGCATCCCTAGATAATAACTGTAGCATGTTTCTTTATTACTCAATTTTATTCTAATATTAAATGAGTGTTAACTGATGGACAATATAAAATACACTTCTTACTGTGGGTCAAACCTACTTGATAAATTGTATTGTAAAGGTCTTTCCAGAACACTGATGGCATTATTTAAATGCAAATTTACACATTATGCAATATTTCTATAGCAAACTGATGATGTGTCAGAGAACTTTCAAATATTGTAATATCTTATTGTAATATTTATGTAACCCTAGGAAAAATGTAAAGATTGGTACGTTTGCCTCCACTTACACATCAGAATATTAGAGCCAGTGTATGTGAATTCCCTAATACCACACAGCTGAGTTATTAAGTCCTGAATTTCCTGAATTCTACCCCCTGGATTATTTCCACTGCACCTGAGGACAAGGTTTCTCTGAGAGTCCATTGCTCTTGGCTTTGGCTAATAGGCTGGAGTTCCATAGAACTGTAATTTTCTCTTCTCATTTATGTGCCCACAGACTATTGCTTTCATTGATTTTTGTCTTTTTATTATTCTTTTAACTTATATAGATTTGTGACATTCTGGCTCCAAGATGAAAATTGTATCCTTCAATGCCATGAGTATGGCTAATACATGTAAATATTGTCATATAAAAATTAAAATGTGATAATATGGCTTGGGTAAGTTGCCCTATTGAACTCTCAATTTCTGTAAAGTAAGATGTATCTTGGATATAGCCCAATGGACCCTGGACTAGAGAGACATCAAACTCCACCCCACCCATTTCTTACTTCAGTGTGGGGCTGCAGGGATTCCACCGTTCATTAACATGAATAAACTCACTCTGAGATAGGAATGGATGTAAAAGATTGCCAAGTATAGGCCTTTGATTACGTTTGCCCTTAATTAAATGTTCCTGACTTAGGGCAAATGGGAGTCTGGCAGGGTAGTGGGGTTGCAATAGTCAGGATTAAGGAGCTGAGAAGTTTGCAAGTGCTAGAGACCCAACTCAAGAAAGCCGAAGCAAAAAAGAACACTTAGCATCTTGGATAATTAAAAATGTCCAAAACAGTGCCAGTTTCAGGAACAGTTGGATCCTGGAGCTCAAGTGTCGTCAAGGACATGTCATGCTTCCTTTCTCAAAACTTGTCTCCTTGACTTGGCCTCCTTTCAATCTAGATTGTCATAAATTATGATATAATTTTCTTAACAACTGTCTCTTTCTTTTTCTCCAGCATGTTTATTCTTCAACCTCCTCTGCTCAGAGACAGACAATGGCCACAGTGGCAACTGGACCAGAGGCCTTCATCCAGTTCTCAGCAGCAGTAGGCAGGATGATCCATTTCCTAATCTGCCTTTCTTTGCCTTCAGCACAAGGAAACAGCCAGTGATGGAATAACTGAGCTTGAGGCAGCTCATGCTGGCAATGCACCTGCTAAGTATTAAAGTAGAAGCTGTTTCCCCTACAGACATTTCTGTTTGGGTTTCTATACATCTATGTGCTACATACAGAAACTGTATTTAATTGAACACAAAGAGCTGACTCAAAGCATATAAAAAAATTATGACGTGCCATTTCCCATCCTTACCTACCTTCCTGCTGGAACTTCCCAGGGAGGTACTGGCCAGGGCAGATCTTGCTCACCCTCCTCAAATATGCTGTTACATTTTCAGAATCCACAGCCTTTTTCAGGATTGTTTTTTTTTTTTTCTCTCTCACTCATCTGTTCTTTCATCATTGAATCAAAAGTAAAACCTGCAAAAGGGATTCTAACACATGTCTTCAACCAGCAACTTCACTAGACGGGTGGCCATTGCCTGGCCAAAACTTTTCAACAGTGATGTTCATTCCAGGATGAACAACAGGATGAAGCATCTACCCCAGAGGTCTCAAGAGCTGTTGACACAAGAAGGCACCTGGGTTCCTCAGGCCAGCAACACGAGCAGTGGAAACACAGCCGAGTCTGGTGCCACAGAGGCAGGTCCGAAATACGTTTCTGATACTCGTCATCTTAGAAAGTCACGTATGTTTGGATTTTTATTTTGTTTTGTTTTAAGGGACATAGGCTCCTATTACAATGTCTCATGTTATCTTCCTTTTATTCCTTGATGTTCGAATTCTTGAAAGGTAATGTATGTACATGCTAAAAAAAAAATAAGAGCACTAACAACCATCCAATAAAAAATAGGCTCACATTGATGATATCCTAGTTCTTAAGCTAGGTTGTAAGAAAATGGTATTTATTTTGCTCTCATTTTTTTATGTAAGTATATCATCGTATATGTTTATATGGGGTGTAATAGGTATATATGTATGTATGCATGCATGTATGTATGAAAATCTCATTATTACTCTTGAATCCAGTATTATATTATTTATATGATAAATTTATAACAGTTTAACTCCTCATTTGTTTACAGATAAGAGAGAGATTCATGCATAAAAAGGCACACATATTAATATCTCCCATTTTTAACACAAATGCTTTCAAATTTTGTAGTGTTCTACACTTACTTTTTGTACTTAAACTTTCTTGGCAAATATCAGTACAGATAGACAGATAGATGATAGATAGATAGATAGATAGATAGATAGATAGATAGATAGATAGATAGATAGACAGATAGATACACAATTTTTTAAATGACTCTTTGGTCCTCTGTTTTAGAACTGGCTTCTCCATATTCTACCCAGGAAACTCCTACTGGTGAACATTTACATTATTTGCAATCTGTTCCTGCTACAAACAATGAGGTAACATGCATCCTTGAACAAGTGCTTGGGTGCACCATTTCCTATATTATCTGTGGAATTAATGTAAACAGACATACTGAGTGGAAGAATGTACATTAAAACTTAATAGTTATTGTTGAGCTGTTGTAAGAAGCTTTTCCTTCAACAAGTCTCAGGTGGCTTATCTGTAGAAAGTAGACCACACCAGGTAACTTACAGGACAAGGTAGTTACGTGTCTCTCTCCAATGGGAAATCCCCATTGAGGTCATCTGTTATCTTCTTCCTATCTCTCCACTTGAGCCAATAATTCTGCCTGTCCCTAAAACAAGTCAAGGATATTTATGGCCTGAAAACTTTGCCATTGCTTGCAGATGTCTTAGAGCAGCCCCCACTTCACACCCCACCCAGGTGCACTCATAGCCAATCAGATTTCCTAAGTCTTAACTCCTGAAGTGGCCTTCCTTGATGCTCAACTTACAATTGCTCCCTCAATTCTATCCTCGGCCACTCTCTATCACACGACTCTTTCATTTTCTTTACACGACACATTACTTTATTTTATTTTTATTTTTTTGATATGGAGTCTTGCTCTGTTGCCAGGCTGGAATGCAATGGTGTGATCTTGGCTCACTGCAATCTCAGCCTCCTGGGTTCAAGTGATCCCCCTGCCTCAGCCTCCTGAATAGCTGGGACTACAGGCACATACCACTACTACTGGCTAATTTTTTTTATTATTATTTTTGTAGAGATGAGTTTCACCATGTTAGACAGGATGGTCTCTATCTCCTAACCTTGTGATCTGCCCACCTCGGCTTCCCAAAGTGCTGGGATTACGGGCATAGCACACATTATTAACTACACTCACTCTGTTGGTTATGCATTCATTTGCTGATTTTCTGTCTTTCTCCAGAGTGTTAGCTCCTTGTGTGCCAAGACCTTGTCTTCCTTGCTGACCATGCCTAATATAATGCCCAGTGCATAGTGCAGATGGAATAATTACCAGCCGATTCAATAATTACTGAATTCATAAATGAATGTTTATTTGTGGATGGCACGATGTTGTATGTATATAAAAATCTTAACCAATTCACAGATGAACTACCTCAAATTGATGAATGAGTTCCGTAAAATTTCAGGATACAAGATAATATACAAAATTCAAATGTATTTCTACATGGTAGCAATGTATATTCCAAAATAAAGGGAAGAAAGCAGTTCTATTTATTATATCATCAAAAATAGAAATAAATCTAATAAAAGGTGAATACAATTATTGCACTGGAATAATTGTATTAGGAAACATTGAACATAGAGGAAGATGGCATAAATAAATGGAAAAGTGCACGTGAGTGGATAAGAAGACCTTAATATTACTGAGAGAGTAACCCTGAAATTAATCCTCAAATTGATCTACAGATCAATGTGATCTTTATTAAAATTCCAGTTGGTTTGGTTGGAGAGATCAATGTTATAATATTCATACAGAAATGGCCTGGCGCAGTGGCTCACGCCTGTAATCACAACACTTCGGGAGGCTGAGGCAGGTGAATGATGAGGTCAGGAGATTGAGACCATCCTGGATAACACCGTGAAACCCTGTCTCTACTAAAAATACAAAATATTAGCTGGGTGTGGTGGTGTGTGCCTGTAGTCCCAGCTACTCAGGAGGCTGAGGCAGGAGAATCAATTGAAACCAGGAGGCGGAGGTTGCAGTGAGCAAAGATTGTGCCACTGCACTCTAGCCTGGGCAACAGAGTGAGATTCCATCTCAAAAAAAAAAAAAAAAAAAAAAAAATTATACAGAAATATAGGAGACCCATGGCATAGAAAACAATCATAAGTGACTCATATCTGTCAGAATCACCTTTATACAGAAAAGATTAAAAGGAGACAAGATTATTTTCCAGAAAGTGATGGGCATAAGGGTTTCCATCTAAAGCATCTTTTTGCTATGAGAGAATTCTCATCACTAAAGCAGAGTGTAGATTCAAAGGCAGAGCACAGCAGCTTTCCTCTTGCTCTACCCTCTTGCCTGCTCTGGATTCTCTGTTTTGAGCATGTAAACACCATCTCCCTAGAAAACTGAAGGTGGAATCATAACCTTATCTTTTATTAAAGTTTTCCTTAAAAAAATATGCCATGCTTTTGTTTTTCTGTAGAGCAGGGTAGACCTAGCAGTACAAACGAGGGAGAAATATGTACCAAGCAGTACTAGTTTGCTAGGGCTGCCATAAGAAAATACCACAGATGGGGTGCCTAGAGCAGCAGAACTTTTCTTCTCACAGCTCTTGAGGGTGGAAGTTCAAAATCGAGGTGTCAGCAGCTTTGGTTTCTCTTGAGGGCTGTCTCCTTGGAGAGTGGATGTGGCCTTCTTGCCATGTTCTCACGTGGCCCTTGGAGAGTGGATGTGGCCTTCTTGCTGTGTCCTCACGTGGCCCTTCCTCTGTTCACTCACCACTGGTGGCTCTCTGTGTACTCTGACCTGTTCTAGAAAAGACACCAGTAAGACTGGATTGTGGATGGACGTGGTGGCTCGTGTCTGTAATTTCAAAACTTTGAGATGTTGGCACAGGAGAATTGCTTGAGCCCAGGAGTTGGAGACCAGCCTGTGCCACATAGTGAGAATCCCGTCTATATGAAATAATAAAAATAAATAGCTGGGTGTAGTGATGCATACCTGTAGTCTCACCTACTCGGGAGGCTGAGATTGCTTGAGCCTGAGAGTTCAAGGTTGCAGTGAGCTGTGATAGCACCACTGCACTCCAGGCGTTTTTGAGACAGAGCAGGATCCTATCAAAGAAAGAAAGAGAGAAGGAAGGAAGGAAGGAAGGAAGGAAGGAAGGAAGGAAGGAAGGAAGGAAGGAAGGAGGGAAGGAAGGAGGGAAGGAAGGAGGGAAGGAAGGAAAGAAAGAAAGGATTGTAGCCCATGCTATAGCCCTATTTTATTTACCTCTGCAAAGATCCTATGTCTGAACACAATCACAGTCTGAGAGGCTTGGCATTGGTACATCAATATATGAATTTTGAAGAGACAGGATTTAGTCTGTAACACTCCCCCTCCATCTTTCTGGGTTCACAGGAAAATGGCCTTCCCATGGCACTCTGGCACAAAGTCATCCTAATCTGGGCCAAGCTATGGCAATAGAAAAATAATGCTTTCCATGGGGCAATCCACACTGGAAGCGAAATGATTTGTCCTTCATTCCTTTGCCAGTGCTTCATATATTGTCTGGTGCATTCACTTAGAAGGATGAGATGCTGAATGGGGAATGAGGAAACTGCAGCTTGCAATTAATGATGCGGAAGTGCTGAGTCAGAGCAGTCGCAGTGACGTCAGCATGACATAAGGACCACCATTACGCCCTGGCCATGTGAGCCATTTAACAGGACGGTCAACAGGGACAGCAGAGGTAAACACCACCAGGGATGTCAACTGGAGGCCCTCTGGAGGGAACTGACCCACAGATGTCCAGGCGGCCTACGAGACATGTGCCTCTACAGAAAACATAGGTCAGAAAGGAGTTGTCCAGCACAACTACAAGTTTTTGACTCATTCAAAAATATTTATTTAAAACCTCTGTTGTGCACAGTCTAGAGATATAACAGTATGTAAGACAAGAAATAATAATAATAATAAATCAGGCCAGGAAATTTAAATGTGGCATTCAATAGTGCAGAATGAGAGGAGAAACATGGGGATTGTCATCCATAGAACGTCAATAGCAGCTGGACGTGGGGGCTCACACCTGTAATTCCAGCACTTTGGGAGGCAGAGATGGGCAGATCATGAGTGCAGGAGTTTGAGACCAGCCTGACCAACATGGTGAAACCCAAACTCTACTAAAATTAGCCAGGTATGGGGGTGGACGCCTGTAATCCCAGCTACTCAGGAGGACAAGGCAGGAGAATCACTTGAACATGGGTGGTGGAGGTTGCAGTGAGCCGAGATCATACCATTGCACTTTAGCCTCAAAACAAAACAAAACAAAACAGAAAAACGTCAATAGCAGTGACCATTGCAGAGAAGACTGCACTTAGAGAGACAAAGCCTTAGCATGGATGAGTGGAGAGGAAATGGTGACTGCTTATAGAAAACGTATGAAGATGGGGAAGTGTGGTTAGAAACACAGAGAATCAGTAGGTAGGCAAAAATCTCATGAAGCCATGGGATATTTCTGCATCCACAAGGAGACGTATAGTATGCTCAAAACCAAAGTGGTCCCTGCAAAGACTTGGTGACAGGTGATTATCTGTGGTCTGTCAATGCCGAGGATCAATCCAATTCCCTTTTCTGGTAAGAGGATCAATATTTTCCTGAGTGACTTTCCCAGGCTCAGACCACAGGGTCTGCATGATGCTGGTCTCACCCCACCCCAGTTCCATGATTGAAAAACTCCAGTGGGCCTCCAGATGACATCACTGACCAGCCATGTTTCTCTCTTCTGCCCCTGTTGACAGTCCTGTTACATGGCCCACATGGTCAAGGCATAATGGAGGTCCTTATGTCATTACAACCTGGCTAACCTGGGCAAGCTGTTTACAGTAAAACAGCTCATACTTTCTCTTTACCAATGAGCTTTGGCTCCAGAAAATCATCCCATACATCTCTGGGTTTCAGAGTCAAGTTTATCCCTGTATTTAAGCTCAGGTAGCTCAGATACGCTGCCCAGCTTCAGTATCACAGACGGTTTAGGTAAGTGTGTTAGAATAATGGCCCCCCATGGCTTGGGATTGCTTGAGCCCAGGAGCTCAAGACCAGGCTGTACAGCATAGTGAGATCCCATCTGTAAAGAAAATTATCTGGGCATCCTGTTGCACACCTCTAGTCCCAGCTACTCGGTAGGATGAAATGGGAAGATCACCAGGAGGTTGAGGCTGCGGTGAATCGTGATTGTCCTACTGCACTCTAGCCTGAGTAACAGAGATCCTGACTCAAAGAAAAGAAAAGAAAAAGTTGTCAGTCCAAAGAGATTTAACATTGGTTCCTGCATGAGAAAATTTCACAAGCTTGAAAGTTTACCATAATAATAAACATTTACATAAGCTTACATAAGAGGAATTACAAATTGTGAAGTGAAAAAGAAACTTTTCTAAAATACCAGTAGTAGAAATTGATTCATTATGCAAGACAAAAGACAAAATTATCTTTTCATTTTCTCTACAGAGATTGATATTATAATATTGCCATCAGAATGTAGAGGCAATCAAAAATATGCTGAAAATGTATAGGGAAGAGAAATTTTAAATGTGTGACAGTTAATTAAAATAATGATGCTATTTTTCTACATTTTGTAATGTTTGCCATATTTGTTAACTTTTGAAAATTTGTCATTTAAGATTTTTTTTTCATTTTAAATATGTGTTTTTCTTTATACCTAAGTAAAATAAATAAATAATGCCCCCCAAGACGTATCCAGGTTCTAATCTCCAGAATCTATGAATATTGTTACCTTACAAAGCAAAAGGTCATTATGTTTTCAGATGGAATTTAGATTTCTGTTTAGTTTATATTAAAATGGGAAGGTGACCCTACATTGTCTGGATGGGCCCAGTACATCACAAGTCCTTACAAGAGAAGAAGAGATTGGAAGGTGAGACTTTGACCTCCGACATTGCTAGCTTTGAAAATAGTGGGGTAGAACCATGAGCCCATGAGTGCAGATGTCCTTTGGACACCAGGAGGGGCCCTCAGTTTAAAGTTTACAGCAAACAACAATAGCAAATAGGAACCCCGATCCTACAATCACAAGGAACTGAATTCCTCCAACAACCAAAAAGAGCAAGGAAACAGATTCTTCCCTAGGGTCTCTGGAAGGACACACAACCCTGCCCATGCCTGGACTTTAGCATGATGAGTCCCATTTTCAGAATCTGACCTACAGAACAGTAGGCTGACACATGTGTGGTTTTTCTTTTTTCTTTTCTTTTTATTTTGAGGCAGTGTCTTGCTCCGTTGCCCAGGCTGAAGTGCAGTGGCGTGATCTTGGCTCACTGCAACCTCTGCTCCCAGGTTCAAGCGATTCTCCTGCCTCAGCCTCCCAAGTAGCTGGGATTACAGGTGTGTTCCACCACCTTCTGGCTAATTTTTGTAATTTTAATAGAGACAGGGTTTTACCATGTTGGCCAGTTTGGTCTCAAACTCCTGACCTCAGGTGATCCACCCACCTCGACCTCCCAAAGTACTGGGATTACAGGCATGAACCACCATGCCTGGCCACACTGTGTTTTTTTAAACCACTTAAGTTTGTGGTCATTGCTGCAGTGGCAATAGAAAACTAGTGCAGAAGAGAAGGGCACTAGCCAGCAACCTCAGGCTTTAGTTGAACATGTTCATTGGCAGCTGAGCAGAGCAGCACAGCAACGCTCCGTAAGCACCGTCAGGAAACTACACAGCATCAGCATGGCCCCTCACACAAGGCTTCATGATGGGTGGTGTGGAGGTAAAATAGAAAAAAATATTTAAAAAGACAGTTCCAGAAACCAAAAAACTTTCAGTTGATCAATTACCTCACTTAAGGTTTTCAAAACCAGGCACGCACTCAGTTTTGTGTTTGTGCACTTGCTTGAAGTAACATTAAACAATGGGATAGACTCATTCTAATAATAAAAGGAAACTCACAGTAAGAAACAGCACCATAGTAAAAACAGCAAGAGCAGGTTTCTGGTTTGTTGTGAAGAGTTGGGGGACCCGGTGTTGCTGATTTCCGTTCATACATGGACACCAGTGTCTGTGTCCTCCAGGTCCTCCAGCTCGCCATTCTTGTCACTTCCCGTTTTTACTCTCACTACACTCACCTCACTCATTGCAATTCTGAGCCTGGTTGTCTGGAGGAACTTTATTTGATGAGTCTTGACCTATGATGTCCTCAGTACCTTGACACATCCATTGGAAGCATCATCAGCGTCTGACTACGGACCCACCCTCAGGAAGTTTACAGTACAGAGGACAGAATGAAAACACAAAAACACAAATGAACAACAGATACCAGGCAGCCCGCATGGTTACATATTTGTTCTTCTGTACCTCTACGCTGTGAAGAATCAGATTGATGTCATTGTTTTTAGGAAATTGTCAATTTTAGCTTTGCCATTCCTTTGTACTCTGCAGCAGTCTGACACTGCCTTGTAACAAAGATGTATGCAGAAACAGCAATGTTTGGAGAATGTTATCCCTCACTCCTTGGCAGGTCTGCAGGGCAGCGGTGTCCCTGATGGACACTTCTTACCAGAAGTGACTCACATCCCTGAAAAGCTGGGCTGGTTTCTACATGGCTGCCTCTCAACTGTGATTGCTGAACCACCCACAAGGGACATTCATAGGACAAGTCTGCTATGGTTGTAAAATCACAGAGCAGTTGCACGCATCTCCCGGGGATGGACGGTGTTCTGTTCCATTAGGTTTACAGCTGCTGGGCACCTCACAATGCTGCCACCGCCTTTCTCTCCAAGTTTCCCTGGCCTGGAAGGAAGACATAATTTTATAATTTCTGTCTATAGATGAGCTGCCTCAATGGCCAAAGGTAAATATTTTTCAAAGGAAGATATGTTTCTGGAGAAATAAAAAAAGATTGGCAAATTAGCCCTAAAGTCCACAGCAACACTTCTCTTGTTATTTTTTCTTTATTTTTTTCTAAATACCCCTTATCCCTTTTCGGCAATCTGGAAAAGACCCAGTGCTTCCACAACTGATTCTAAATAAATGCAGGCACCAACACTTCCCTTAAGGGGATCTGTGTTTTAAGCTCTGCCTTTAATTATGAGATCATCCTTCATCTCTCATTTAAAGAAATTTCTGCCAGAAAGTGGAAGTCTGTTATTGTACACAGAACACTTCCCAGGGCTATAATGAGCTTAGTGATGCCAGCAACCAGGAATTAAATCTTCCTCTCGGCCCAGCTTCAACCCCAGAACCAGTCACACAGGGCCATCAATCAAGGCTCGTTGAACAGATGAGGGATGGAAGTCTTTTCTAATTATATAGTACTTTATTTCTTACAAATATGTTGAGATTTCTAGCCCTATACAGTAGACTGAACCCAACAAAGGTTGCAGTGAGCCTAGATGGCACCACTGCACTCTAGCCTGGGTGACAGAGTGAGATTTCATCTTAAAAACAAAAACAAACAAAACTAAATATATATATAGATAGATAGATAAAGCAAGCACAATTGCAACCAAAACTTTCACCTTAACAATTTGTAAAATTAAAACTGTGTATAGAATACACTAAGCATGAGAGTGTGTTGCAATTGTCCCTCCATCTCTCCCAGCAAGGCAGGTGCACAGCCAGCAGCCACTGTCACGGCTGTCCACGAGCTTCCAGCTGATGCCCACTCTAACCGGGAGGAGCTCTAAGACCTTTGCTGAGAAATCTTTTGACATTTGCCCATCTCTTATAAGCACACAGAATTAATGATGAAAGTAACTTCTAACATTTGCCGAGTTCTTACTACATCATGCTAAAAGATAGCTATTTTTAGTATTTCCATGTTTAATTCTCAATGTGCATGTGAGGTGCTGTGGTAGGAATCATTTGACCCATTTTGAAAACCAAGACTCCAAAATACATGTAGCTTTCCTAAGGTCACAGAGCTAGCAAATGAAGGAATAGAATTCAATCTAGGTAGCTGAACATACCCTGTCAGGGATGAGTGAACTATTTCTGCAAAGGGCCAGAGATTAAATATTTTAGACTCCTGACCCTACAGACTCTGCCTCAGCTATTCAACTCTTCAGTCATGGGGCACAAGTCTCCACAGACAACACACAAATGTACAGCCATGGCTATACTCCAATAAAACGTCATTTACAGAAACAAGTCTTTAATGGCTATGCCACCAATATCTGTTTTGTTTAAAACATATCATAAATATTAATGATATTGATTACAATCCTTAAAAATGTGTTGTGTCCCATTCCTGCCCCAGAAATACTCAGAATCTATTACTGACTGACACCATCTAACAACCAGCAATTTCTTTCCTGAACCTGTTTAGAATGAGAAAATATACATTAGCAAAGGATCTGTCTGAATGCAGGCAGGTCAATATGACCTGCCATCATCATGGTTTTTGCCTGTCTTCTTTTCCACATAGCTGCCTCTAGTTCATTCTCTAGCTACTATCTTTTCATGTTTCTATATTCTATTATGTGCCAAGAAATAACAGAACAGCTAAACCCTATTAGCGAACATTGGCATAATAGATTTACGCCAATGAATATGATCATTAGGTCTCATAAACTGTAGCGATACTTTACTGTAGTAGCTGAATTCCACTGGGGACATTAGAAGGGTGGCTTTTCCGACTCTTGAGCAACTGCAGAGAGGAACATTAGAAAGTACAGTGTTTAATATGCTCGGGCAAATGGTTATTTCTGGTCATTTGCAGGGTGTACCAGTGGGCATATATTCTCCTTGACATTTTACAATTACTCCTTTCAGCTGTGAAACCATTTGTAGATAACTGAGGTAAGAGCGGCTTGCAGAATACCTTGCTCATTCTGGTTTATAAGAGAACATAAAAGTGCCATCTGCCTGAAGTTTATTCTGGAAAACTGCCACCAAGAGCAGGCAGAACACGTGGTCCTACAAGTCTTCAAACAAATCACAAACACACTTGCTCTGGGGGAAAGAAAATAACAGGCAGTGTCTGAATGGTCTTATGGAGTAGAGGCTAAACAGAAATAATTTTAAAAATATTTTAACTTGTGTTTTAGGTTCAGGTGCCCATATGCAGGTTTGTTATATAGGTAAACTCATGACTTGGGGTTTTGGTACACAGATAATTTCATCATGCTGGTACCAAACACAGTGTCTGATAGTTGCTCTTTTTTTCTTTCCTAAATCTCTCCCTCCTCCCACTCTCCAACCTTAATTAAGCCCAGTGTCTGTTGCTCCCCTCTTGGCCTCCATGAGTTCTCATTATTTAGCTCCCACTTATAAGTGAGAGCACGCAGTATTTAGTGTTCTGTTCCTGTGTTAGTTTGGTGAGGATGACAGCCTCCAGCTCCATCCATGTTCCTGCAAAGGACATGATCTCCATGATCTCATTCTTTTTGATGGCTGTATCGTATTCCATCGTGTATATACACCATATTTTCTTTATTCAGTCTACCACTGATGGGCCTTTAGGTTGGTTCCTTGTCTTTGCCGTTGTGAATAGTGCTGCAATGAACATGCAGGTGCGTGCACCTTTATGGTAGCATGACTTATTTTCCCTTGGGTATATACCCAGTAGCAGGATTGGTGGGTCAAATGGTAGTTCTGTTTTTAGTTCTTTGGGGAATCACCCACTGCTTTCCACAGTGGTTTAACTAATTTACACTTTCACCAACAGTGTATGAGCAGCATTCCCTTTTCTCCACAAACTCACTAGCATGTGTTATTTTTTGACTTTTTAGAAATAGCCATTCAGACTGGTATGTATAATGTCCCATTGTGATTTTGATCTGCATTTCTCTAATTATTACTGATACTCAGCTTTTTTTTTTTTTCAAGTAAATTTTAAATACATAGGAACCTATTTCTTGTCTTAATAAATAGACTATAGTTACACTACCAGGTAAAGATTTGTTGAGGCTGCTGACCACGGGTCTGACAACTTTTGGAGTCGTGACCCTAAATGTCAGCCTCACTGGACATGTGGAGAATGGCAGGGGCAGGACTGTTCCCGCCACACAATGCAGAAACAGGATGCAGAGCAGATGCATGTTGTCAAGAGTGCCATTTGCCTTTCCCTGCAGCAGAGACCCACAGTACTTATCCATCCTAGAGCTTCTCACTGAATCCAGACTCCACCTTAGACTCTTTCTAAGCCGTGTACTTGTAAGTGCCACAGATTGGCAAATATCCTATTCCTGTCGGATAAAGCTTAACAAGACTGTATTGTAGCAGCAAACAATGGATAAATTGACGATGGAAACAACCTAATGATAATCAACAAAAGAAATATAAATGCTAGTTGATATATGTGAATATAAAATACTATGCAGTGGTTAAAAAATATGAGGGCTATTTATACTCATAAGAATAATGCTTCAAAAACATTCATTGTATACAAAGAATAACTCACAGAAAGTAATGTCTTTTGTTTTAAAACTTGACTATAAACCAAAAATATACCATAAGTGTGTCAGATTTCTTTTCTTTCTTTTCTTTTTTTTTTTTTTGAAACTGAATTTTGCCCTTATTGTTCAGGCTGGAGTGCAATGACACAATATTGGCTCACTGCAACCTCTGTCTCCTGGGTTCAAGCAATTCTCCTGCCTCAGCCTCCAGAGTAGCTGGAATTATAGGCACTCACCACCAACCCCAGATAGTATTTTGTATTTTTAATAGAGACAGGATTTCACCACATTGGCCAGACTGGTTTTGAACTTTTGACCTCAGATGATCCACTGCCTTGGCCTCTCAAAGTGCTGGGATTATAGGCGTGAGCCACCGCATCTGGCCAATGTGTCAGATTTAAGACCACCAAAGCCAGAAGGTAATAAATATGCATTGTTTTAGAATACTAAATTTGTGATTTCTTTTTACACCAAGAAAACAAGTAGCACACCTCCTCTCACATTTTCTTTTCTTTTCTTTTTTGAGGTGGAGTCTTTCCCTGTTGCCCAGGCTGGAGTGCAATGGTACACTCTCTGCTCACTGCAACCTCTTCCATCCAGGTTCAAGTGATTCTCCTGCCTCAGCCTTTAGAGTAGCTGGGATTATACGCGTCCACCACCATCCCCAGCTACTTTTTGGATTTTTAGTAGAGACAAGGTTTCGCCATGTTGGCCAGGTTGGTCTCGAACTCCTGATCTCAGGTGATCCACCCACTTTAGCCTCCCAAAGTGCTAGGATTACATATGTGAGCCTTCAGCCCTGCCCTGTCACATTTTCAGAAACATCCAGTATCAAATCAAGCTTGTGCGAAGCTGTGACAAAGTTTAGAAACCGTCATGACTCCATCTCCATTGTCCTCAGAATAAAAGACTTTTTTTTCTAAAGTTTGGCACTGGAGAGAGGCTGCATGGACAGAGGCCGTGATGTGAATCAACAGGGTCAGTCTCAGAGATCGGATGTGGAAACAAGGTGCGTGCGGACAGGCACAGGGCTTTCACGAGATGGAAATGGCCTAGTGCTCTTTCTGGGCTACCGTAATCAGCTCAGGAGGCAAAGTAACGGGAGGTTCAATCATAAAATGCTGTCACTCATCCTCTAGCCCAGCAGCCCCACATCAAGTTGGTAGGCCTTGAAGAGTTATGCCAATACATTGAATAAAGCCAGATGGCATCACCTAGAGCTAGCTCCCCTGCAGAGTTTAGCTCTGCCCTTGCCTCCACCCACCAGCAAGAAGCAACCCTGTAGGAAAAGGGGACAAAGAAAATGAGCCATTTACTAACTGATTCCCAACTCCAAGCCAGACTCACAATGTTTCATCCTGGTCCCTGCCTCACAGGCTCCATCCATGCTTTTCGTCAACGGATGAGGACGATGTGTCTACGGCACACCTGTGTGATACTGGACAGAGCCAATTACCCACTTCCTTCTTTGTGGTTGGGGTGACAGCAGCTGAATCCTAAGATGTCTCCTTGTTCCTTGTTTGGCTTCGGAGGCACTTGATCCCATTCAGCTAGTTTCCTGCACTTAAAAGTGACTCGGCCAAGGTGGGAGGATCATTTGAAGTCAGGAGTTTGAGACCAGTCTGGCCAACGTGATGAAATCCTGCCTCTATCAGAAATATATTTTTAAAAACTTAGCCAGGTGTGGTGACATGTGACTGTAATCTTAGCTGCTTGGGAGGCTGAAGCAGGAGAATCGTTTGAAACAGGGAGGTGGAAGTTACCATGAGCCCAGATCACACCTCTGCACTCCAGCTTGGGCAACAGAGTGAGACTCCATCTCAAAAACAAAACGGTAATGGCAAAAAAGACTCTGCTCTAAATGAGAAAGTGTTTTCTTTGGTCTCCAGGTTAGAAGTTAACGCAGTAACCAGCTAGTGTTGCTGCTGTTGCCTTGGGTGCTGTTTTCCTTGGTTTTCATTTGCTGGGCCAGCATTTTACAGCCACTGCTTTATTGAGAACTAGTCTAGAATTTATTTTCAGGATCGCTCCAGGTCTTGCTGCCTAACAAAAATGTACATAGGAGCCACTTAAAGAGAGCATGGCAGTCTTTCTCTAAAACAGGGAGCGGGAATTGCTTCTAAGACCATCCTTTAGCATGTTTATGGAATTTGGAGGCAAGTAACACAAATGATTTTTAAAAAAATCTTACCGAGACTGGTTATGCTGAAATTTAACAAGTAGCCATAGTCTTTTGGTATCATTCCAGAGGCAATTTTCCTAGTGAACCAAGAGGTCAGCAAAAGCGCAGGTCACCACCCAATCTAGCAACTTCCAGATCCTGTAATTAATCTTTCTGGACCTCAATGTTGTAGCAAGACACCCTTGTAGGACCAGTTAACCCAACAGAGAGACTCTGAAAACACCCAGTGATGCAGCAGGAACGAACAACAGTGTCGCCCTCCCTCCACCCACAAGGTTTAAAATCGCCACGAGGGAGGGGGAGATGTGGGTGGCAGTGATATAAGGTGGCCAGTCAGGACTTCAGTGTGGACAAAACCAGCCAGGAACTCCCCCACGGCAGGCCCTGTCCTTATGCCTGCCAGCCTCTGCTCCCAGAGCTTGGCCAGTCACATGTCACTTAAGGAAATCAAGGAGTGAGGACCAGAGATGCTCCTAACTGTGGAAAATGTGGCTACAACAGGTAGACTACCAGCGCGGACTGGCATCCTGACCTCCCCGCAAGTGCTGCTGTGTCCTTGCATACTGGAACTTGATGCCTGGGCCACTCAAGATCCTGAGGATTGCAGGGACTTGCCCTTTCCTCTTCTGCCCTCTTCCTCCTCCATGCAACCCAAGTCTTTGGAGCCACAAACCAATCAGCCTCCAGTACACTAAGAACTCACTCTGAATGAGCCCACCTCTGTGAGTTAGATCATGAGATAGCATTGCAAAAAATATATCATGACTGTCACACGGGGCTTGAGTCTTGGTGACAGAGGTCTCTTCCACAAGGAGTTTCTCCTAGGATTGTGTCCCCAGATACTCAATACTAACTGAATAACAGCTCCCTCTGCATCTGTGGCCACGTGAGCAACATACAACATCTGCTAAACTCCAAAGGATGTGCTGGGTCAGAAGGAGAGCCCCTACTCGGGTACAAAGCGATACAAGTTAGAAATTAAGAGGAATGCTTAGGAAGGAGATGGACTGCAGAGAGTTCCAGGTGCCCTGTGTGTGCCAGGCCCAAGGCGGGTGGGAAAGGGAAGTTTGTCTTCTCTTTCCTCAGCTCAAGAAAAAAATAATTTCAGGAGTGGGAGACATGCTGTACCAGGGCCTGACTCACTCCAGGGGGATTTGACAGGTGAGGAGTTGAGCTACTCCGAGAGCTGATAAATAGTTGCTGCTGTATGGGGTGAGGCTAGAACATCAAAGAGTAAGTCAGTGGGGCCTGGCTGGTGTCACGTGAAAAATTCCCAGAAAGGTGACCTCAAACTGAGACAATGTTGGAAGTAGACCATGGGGTTCCCTGCAGCTAAGTAGGGAAGACAGTGTGGTCACCCAGTTTCATGGCCACATTAGTGGGAGATCATCAGTCCTGGAAGGGGGATTGAGATTTGTCGAGGAACCCATGAAAGCATCCCTTGAAAAATAAAAATAGAAAGCACCCCACACAGTGCCTCCCAGGCGAGGGAGCAAGGACACAGGTGCCAGCTGCCCCCTGTGTTCATTACCTCATCTTTCCTGTCCCTTCCCACATCTCTTCCTCTCTCTCTGTGTCTGCTCTGCAAACTCAGAACTCTCAGTCTCCAAGACAGAAGAGAAAACTTTGAGGCCAATGGTGAGGGGCGATAAGAAAGACTTACCATGCCTACTTCTGCCAAAGGAGTTTCAGATGGGAGAAGAGAAGAATGCTGCCCTTCAACTGTAGCTGAGAATTGAGATCAGTGCATCATTTTAAAACTGAGACTGTGTTTTGTCATCAAAAGTCATGGATCTGCCCATTTTCATCAATATGCAAGAAAAATATTACCCCAATTGAGCAAATTAAAGGGAAAATAGGAATCTAAGTAGATGTTGCTTTTGTGACTCCACACTTGGCACCCCCTCTGAAGCCTTCAAGGAAAGTTCCTTCCTTGCCTTGTTCAGCTGCTGGGGGCTGCAGGTGTTCCTTGGCTTCTGGCCTCATCACTTCCATTCATTGTCACTTGGAGGGTTTTTTTCTGTGTGTCTCTGTGTGTTCTCTCCTCTTCTTTTTATGGCGCCAGTCATTGGATTTAGGAACCACCCTAACGCCTGCATAATTTCGTGTCAACATTCTGAACTAATTACATTAGCAAAGAAACTATTTGGAAAGAAAGTCATATTTGTATTTCCAGATGGATTTGAATTGTAGGGAGTTACCATTAATAACCGATGAATGGGTAGCACATAGTCTTAACGATCCCATTAGGATAATTTAGGTTTGTACCTCATTATTTGGTTTCAGCTTCAGAAGACAAATCAAGACAGAAGAAATCTGAACATTTTCTAGTGTGACGAAAGGAATTTAAGCATGAGGCACTCCTATGGGTTTATCATTCCTGTGACGGACCAGCACCTTGCTTTTTAGATTCTGGAACCTATCCATCACTCTGTTCTCAGATGTAGCTCCTAAGCTGAATCTTCAATGAAGCTTCAGCCAAACTCAAGGGAAGAAACCTGTTCATTTTCAGGCCCATGAAGCAGAAGCACACGTGGTTATATGAACTCTGGGACCCGTTCATCCTCTGCCGGTGGGTGCCTAACAAAGCTAGTTAACTGTATTTGTGTTTTCACCACTTCCAGTCGTCAACAGGTAAGGACATTCTCAGAGCAAAGCTGATTGCTCAGAAGTAGTTTGCTCGGTTTAGGAAGTTGCTGCCTCTGTCATATGCCACGATATATTTCAATGAAACCATCTTTACTAACTAGAGAACTCAGACTTGATGTACAGGCAAATTGAGAACACAGAAAACAACGGGTTTAGGGGAGCCAGTTCAGTAAACCTGACAAATAAAGAAGCATTTAAATAGAAAAACCTAATAGTTTCCAGGGAGCTATCACGAGACAATCAGTAAATTGAGCATTACTAAAGTGTATTTTTCCTGTTTAAACAACTTGCGTTAGACACATGGGAAAGAGCAAACTATAAAATACGTAATATTCTTTTTAATAGTGAAAAGCATTTGTTGTAAAAATGAAAACAAATGTTGTAACACCTGCTTTTTTTAAAAAATATATTTTTTATTGCTCTTTAGGTTCTGGGGTACATGTGAAGAACATGCAGGATTGTTGCATAGGTACATACATGGCAATGTGGTTTGCTTCCTCCATCCCCGTCACCTATATCTGGCATTTCTCTCCATGTTATCCCTCCCCAACTCCTTACCCCCTGCTGTCCTTCTCCTAGTCTCCCCCAAAAGACCCCAGTATGTGATGCTCCCCTCCCTGTGTCCATATGTTCTCATTGTTCAAAACCTGCCTATGAGTGAGAACATGCAATGTTTGATTTTGTGTTCTTGTGTCAGTTTGCTGTGAATGATGGTTTCCAGGTTTATCCATGTCCCTACAAAGGACATGAACTCATCATTTTTTATGGTTGCATAGTATTCCATGGTGTATATGTGCCACATTTTCCCTGTCCAATCTGTCATCAATGGGCATTTGGGTTGATTCCAAGTCTTTGCTATTGTAAACAGTGCCACAGTGAATATACGTGTGTGTATATCTTTATAATAGAATGATTTATAATCCTTTGGATATATACCCAGTAATGGGATTGCTGGGTCAAATGAATATCTATTTCTAGATCCTTGAGGAATCACCACATTGTCTTCTGCAATGGTTGAACTAATTTATACTCCCACCAACAGCGTAAAAGTGTTCCTATTTCTCCACATCCTCTCCAGCATCTGTTGTCTCCTGATTTTTTAATGATTGCCGTTCTAACTTGCATGAGATGGTATCTCAATGTGGTTTTGATTTGCATTTCTCTAATGACCAGTGATGATGAGCATTTTTTCATGTTTGTTGGCCTCATATATGTCTTCTTTTGTAAAGGATCTGTTCATATCCTTCACCCACTTTTGGATGTTTTGTTTTTTTCTTGTAAATCTGTTTTAGTTCTTTGTAGATTCTGGATATTAGCCCTTTGTCAGATGGGTAGATTGCAAAAATTTTTTCCCATTCTGTTGGTTGCCAGTTCACTCTAATGATTGTTTCCTTTGCCGTACAGAAGCTCTAGAGTTTGATTAGGTCCCATTTGTCTACTTTGGCTTTTGTTGCCAGTGTTTTTGGTGTTTTATTTATGAAGTCCTTGCCAACACCTATGTTCTGAATGGTTTTCCCTAGGTTTTCTTCTAGGCTTTTTATGGTGTTAGGTCTTATGTTTAAGTCTTTAATCCATCTGGAGTTAATCTTAGTGTAAGGTTTCAAGGAAGGGGTCTAGTTTCTGCTTTCTGCATATGGCTAGCCAGTTTTCACAACACCATTTATTAAACAGGGAATCGTTTCCCCATTGCTTGTTTTTGTCATGTTTGTCAAAGATCAGATGGTTGTAGAGGTGTGGCATTGCCTGTGAGGCCTCTGTTCTGTTCCCTTGGTCTATATCTGTGTTTTGGTACCAGTACCATGCTGTTTTGATTACTGTAGCCTTGTAGTATAGTTTGAAGTCAGGTAGCATGATGCCTCCAGCTTTGTTCTCTTTGCTTAGGATTGACTTGGCTATGCAGGGCTCTCTTTTGGTTCCATATGAAGTTTAAGGCATTTTTTTTTTCCAGTTCTGTGAGGAGGGTCATAGGTAGCTTAATGGAGATAGCATTGAATCTATAAATTACTTTAGACAGTATGGCCATTTTCACAACATTGATTCTTCCTAACCATAAGCATGGAATATTTCTTCATTTGTTTGTGTCCTCTCTTATTTCATTGAGCAGTGGTTTGTAGTTCTCCTTGAAGAGGTCTTTTACATTCTTTGCTAGTTGTATTCCTAGGTATTTTATTCTCTTTGTAGCAACTGTGAATGGCAGTATCAGTTTCAGTAGATTTCGGGCTAAGATGATGGGGTCTTCTAAACATACAATCATGTCATCTGCAAATAGAGACAATTTGACTTCCTCCTTTCCTAATTGAATACGCTTTATTTCTTCTTCTTGCCTGATTGCTCGGGCTAGAATTTCCAATACTACATTGAAAAGGAATGGTGAGAGAGCGCATCCTCGTCCAGTACCAGATTTCAAAGGGAATGCTTCCAGTTTTTGCCCATTCAGTATGATATTGGCTGTGGGTTTGTCATAAATGGCTTTTATTATTTTGAGATATGTTTCATCGATACCTAATTCATTGAGAGTTTTTAGCATACAGGGCTGTTGAATTTTCTCAAAGGCCTTCTCTGCATCTATTGAAGTAATCATGTGGTTTTTGTCTTTGGTTCCATTTATGTGGTGAATTATGTTCATAGACTTGTGTATGTTGAACCAGCTACTTGATCATGATAGATAAGCTTTTTGATGTGCTGTTGCAATCAGTTTGCCAGGATTTTATTGAAGATTCTTGTGTCTATGTTCATCATGGATATTGGCCTGAAGTTTTCTTTTCTTGTTGAGTCTCTGTCGGGTTTTGGTATCAGGATGATATTGGTCTCATAAAACGATTTGAGAAGGTTTTCCTCTTTTTGGATTGTTTGGAATAGTTTCAGAAGGAGTGGTACCAGCTCCTCTGTGTACGTCTGGTAGAATTCGGCTGTGAGCCCATCTGGACCTGGGCTTTTTTTGGTTGGTAGGCTATTAGTTGCTGCCTCAACTTCAGCCCTTGTTATTGGTCTATTCAGGGTTTTGACTTCTTACTGGTTTAGACTTGGGAGGGTGGAAGTGTCCAGGAATTTATCCATTTCTTCCAGGTTTACTGGTTTATGTGCATAGAGTTGTTTGTAGTAATCTCTAATGGTAGTTTGTACTTCTGTGGAATTGGTGGTGATATCCCCTTTATCGTTTTGTATTGCATCTATCTGATTCTTCCCTCTTTTCTTTTTTATTAATCTGGCTAGTGGTCTATTTTGCTGATGTTTTCAAAAAAAAAAAACAGCTCCTGGATTTATTATTTTTTTGAAGTTTTTTTGTGTCTCTATCTCCTTCAGTTCTGCTCTGATCTTAACTATTTCTTGTCTTCTGTTAGCTTTTGTTTTTTTTTTTTTTTTTTAACTTGCTTATCTCTTTCAATTTTGATGATTGGGTGTAAATTTTAGATCTTTCCTTGCTTCTCATATGGGCATTATTGCTATAAATTTTCCTCTAGCCACTGCTTTAATTGTGTTCCAGAGATTCTGGTATGTTGTGTCTTTGATCTTGTTGGTTTCGAAGAGCGTCTTTATTTCTGCCTTCATTTCATTGTTTATCCAGTCAACATTTAAGAGTCAGTTGTTCAGTTTCCATGAAGCTGTGCGGTTCTGAGTTAGTTTCTTAATCCTGAGTTCCAACTTGATTGCACTGTGTCTGATATTGCACTGTTTGTTATGATTTCCATTCTTTTGCATTTGCTGAGGAGTGCTTTACTTCCAATTATGTGGTTGATTTTAGAGTAGGTGTGATGTGGTGCTGAGAAGAATGTATATTCTGTGGATTTGTGGTGGAGAGTTCTGTAAATGTCTATTAGGTTTGCTTGGTCCAGATCTGAGTTCAAGTCCTAAATATCCTTGTTATTTTCTGTCTTGTTGATCTGTCTAATATTGAGAGTGGAATGTTAAAGTCTCCCACTATTATTGTGTGGGAGTCTAAGTCTCTTAGCAGGTCATTAAGAACTTGCTTTATGTATCTGGGTGCTCCTGTATTGGATGCATATATATTTAGGATGATTAGCTCTTCTTGTTGCATTGATCCATTTACCATTATGTAATGCCCTTCTTTGTCTCTTGATCTTTGTTGGTTTAAAGTCTATTTTATTAGAGTCTAGGATTGCAACTCCTGCTTTTTTTTTTTTTTGCTCTCCCAAAATGAAATGGCAGGAAATGCATTTCTACATTGCTTCATTCTAACAAGAATAATTGTCCACAAAGTGCAGGCGAATATGACTAAATCTTACTTCATGGGTTACTCCTTTGGGGCCAGCTATTTACTCCAAAGTTTTGTGGAAAACAGACTCTTCTCTATTAAATGAGGGATTTACGGAACATTTTGTGTTGGAGCCACAATGCTCAGCCCTCTTCCCTGTTCCCCAACACACATTTATACTGACGGGCAAGAACCACACATACCCTCTTGTGACATTACAGAGTGTCATCATCCTTTGAGTTTTCAGGTGTATCTTGAAATGTGGTTATGGTTAGAAGTATCTAAATATTCTATGGCATGAATTAATGATTTCATTACCTGCATTTTAGAATTTGGGGATAGCAGTGATAACCTCATACAATCTTTGGTAACACAATAGAAAATAGACGATGAGAAAGGACATTAGAAATGACAATGAGCTCTGCACAGAAGGCATCATTATTAAATTTTTTTAAATTTCATTAGCATGAAACAGGTTTGTTTATAATGTGCAAAATCGTGGTCAACATGTCTCAACTTTTAGTCATTTCCAGCGTTGAGCAGGGAGTATGGTGCTTGTGGAAGGGGTGAATGGAGAGCACACACAGTGAAACCTATAATACTTTCCATTATGAGAAAAAGTATATGAAAGCATACATTTCATTATGGGAAACTTCTTATCACAGACATGACTTGTGGACTGATGGCTGGCTTTGACATTGATGGTGATGACAATGAAGAGAGACAGGTATCCAAAAAAAAAAAAAAAAAAAAAGCCATTCAGCACCAGATTTTGAAAAATCCATCAAGAGAAGAAATACAGCATAACTTTTTTTGACACTGGCTGTTTAATCCTGCTAAATCCACACTGTGGCTCTTTCTCCTCCTGTCTGACTCTTAAGCCAAACCAACTGTAGGAACTCTGCCAAAGCACAGTGTGGAAGGACAATCCAATTAAGCTGGAATTACTTTTATGTAATTTTAAAGTTATATTCCAGGAGCCAGATAAAAGAGACCTTATAAATGTTGGCAGCTGGCATGCTTGCTGAAAGTCCATTTCTATATAATTGAGTTCATAAATATTAATTTTATCTGCTCCTGATCTATTTTTGATAGGTCTTTTGAATTCAAAAAAGTGCTCCATGATGTTCACAATCTAGGAACTACTGGTACCCTTTAATGAATCTAGAATGTTATTTCAACCATAGATTGATTTCCTTTGGAGCAGGGAAGAGAGAGAGAGAGAGAGAGAGAGAGAGCATAAGTGTGTGTGTTTTGGGACAGCTGACACTTGGAGTTGAGTGGTAACACAGGTTAGCTCCCCACTTCTGTCCTCAAACTAAAGGATAGAGCTTGTTTTAAAAAAAAATTTTGCATTCCCAAGGTCCACTTCCACAAAAATCGTATCTTTAGACTGTATCTTTTCCCATCCCCCAAGTCATGACAGCCTGAGTTGAGGGGTGCTGCCCTTCAGGAAACACCGGCTGCTCAGCCTGGCTGCTTAGATACAGCGGCAAGAAGGAAGGAGGGGTGGAGAGGAAGAATGTGCCTGAACTGCCAGTCTCCAGACCTGCCCGGGAATTTTTCAGTACAGGACTCATGTTGGCAACAACGATTGTCTTCCAAGAGGAAAGAGAGAGAGACAGAGAGAGAGAGAGAGAGCGAGAGAGAGAGAGAGAGAGAGAGAGAGAGAGAGAGAGAGAGAGAGAGAGAGAGAGAGAGAGGAGAGGGAGAGAGAGCTGAGAGATGTGTAGCTAAGTTTTGCCCATTTAGAGAAAGTGTGTTTTGGGACAACTTGAGGAAGAGAGATTGCCTCTGCATTCTGAACCTCCGATTTCTCTGTAAGAGCATTTTCTCTGGTTGTTAATTGATGAGTTTTTCAAAATAGAACTTGTACCAAAGAATAAGAGCACTGGATTGAAGTTCAAGAAGCCTGGCACCTAAGTCTTATCTCACTCATTTATTTGCTTCAGTACATAAAGAAGACAACTGGCTTCAAGTGATTCAATTTTCCTCATTTATGGTACACTATAACAATGATTTTCAACTATTGTTAACCTGCAGAATTCTTTCTTCATGTGAAGACTTACAAGAAAGTCTTACAAGAAAACGTGTGTATATTCTATACACAGTTACCCTGAACGTCACATTTACATCAACGATGAACATCATATAACATTTATGCTGAAAAGCACATACAGGTTTACTCTGAGCATCATATATATTTATACAGAAAAAAAAGAAGAGAGAAAGAAGGCGAGGAAAAAATGAAGGAGGGAGAAAAGCAAGAAGAGGGGAAGAAGAAAGAGGATGTAAACATGATCTAAATACTGTAGGAAGTTCAACCACAATGTCTTTCCTGGAATTAGTAGGAGATAAGATGAGAGATAAGATGGGACTGCTATTATTTCCTTAATAGCAGTCTTCATTTTCAAATGTTTCTCATAGTGTGAGAGTCTCACTGCACTGCTGTGACTACTGTTTGAAGGTGTGTGTGTGTGTGTGTGTGTGCGTGCGTGCACGCGCACTTTAGAATATGATGCCCAAGCTGAAATCAAGTACTTGCATGAACCCAACAAGTGTCCCAATCCCAGAGGGAAAACTGGCCGTGCTGACTTTTTGGAAGGTGAGTGTCTATATCTAAACTGTGTCTTTCTAAGGGTTTCATGGAAACTTTTGACTGCTCCTGGCCCAACTTCAGAGGAGACTCATTACCCTACTCTCATTAAGCCAGGCAGATATGACAGGTTGTGGGGTGGCTAGATCTCTGACAACAGAACCTTCTCCTCAATCCCAGCTGATACTTCCAAGGCACCTCTGTGCTTTCAACAGTATTTTAAAAGCACAGAATGACCAATGTCTAACTTGAATTTTGAGTCTTTTTTCTTATTCTGGACATTAGTTTAGTGTCAGATATAAGTTTGGCAAACATTTTCTTCCATTTCATAGATTGTCTTTTCATTCTCTTAACATGTCTTTTGCAAGCAGAAGTTTTTAATTCTTTTTTAAAAATTTTTGTTTTATTTTACTTTATTTTATTTTGTTTACTTATTTATGTTGAGACGGGAGTCTTGCTCTGTCTCCAGGTTGGAGTGCAGTGGCCCGATCTTGGCTCACTGCAACCTCCACCTCCCAGGTTCACCTGATTCTCCTGCCTCAGCCTCCCAAGGAGTTGGGACTACAGGCTCACGCAACCACATCCAGCTAATATTTTGTATTTTTAGTAGAGACAGGGTTTTACCGTGTTGGCTAGAATGGTCTCGATCTCCTGACCTTGTGATTGGCCCGCCTTGGCCTCCCAAAGTGCTGGGATTACAGGCATGAGCCACCATGCCCAGGCATTTTAAATTATTTAAAAGCCAAATTTATCAAATTTCCTTTTTATAGATTAAGTTTTTGGTATAATATCTAAGAATTATTATTTTTCTAATGTTAGGTCATAAGTCGTTTCTTCTACATTTTCTTGTAGAATTTTTGTAGTGTGGTGTTTGCCTTTAGGTCTATAAATCAAACTGAGTTAACTTAGGTGAAGACTGTGTGGTGCAGATATCAAGGGTTATTTGTGGCACATTTTGTATTCATAATTGTTCTAGCATCATTTATTGCAACTTGTTCATGAAATTAATTTCCATGTATGTTGAAAGCCAGTTAACACTATACCTGTGCTCCCTTTGAGTGGAGTACTCTTCCTTTTAATCATTGATTAAATGATTAAATTGATAAATTTAATCATTGATATGCTGTGTGTCTATTCTTTCACTAATATCAGACTGGCTTGATTACTGAAGCTTTATACCTTTATACTAAGGTGCAAATTTGGATAGTTCAAGGCTCCAGTTTTGTTGTTCTTGAAAATTATCTGGGCTGTTCAAGATCTTTGTTTTTCTGTAAATGCTTTAGAATCAGCTTGCCAATATCAGCAAAAATGGGATTTAGATGAAATCATCTTAAAACTATAGATCTGCCTGGAGAGAAAACACAAACTAAAAATCTTGAGTCTTAAAACATGAACATGAGTGCTCTTCTATAATTTATTTTATTGGTGCGAATATTTCTGCAGAATTATTTTATACTTTTCAGTATATAGGTCCTATGTATATGTTACCAGACATATACTTAAGTGATTCACAGTTTTTTTGGTATTTCTGTAATAGCACACTTATGTTTCCATTTCAATTTGTTCATTGCTACTAAGTAGAAATATAATTGACTTTTTGATACATTGACATTTTATGCTATGACCCTTGATAAATCATTGAATTCTTTTACTGTTTCTTTTTTTAAAATGTATTTGATTTTTCTATAAGACAATTTTGTTGCTTATGAATGGAGAAGGGTTTCTTTCTCCCTTTCTAATCCACATGCCTTTTATTTCATTTCTTTTTCTTCCCCTATTCATGGGCTTGGAATTTTAGTACAATGCCTGATAAGATGGCTGAGATGAACATTCTTGCCTTGTTTTTGTTCTTTCAGGAAAAACTTTAGTTCTTTCAGTCTTTAATATGATGTTGAACAGGATTTTTATGTATATTATTTATTAAGGTAAAATAGTTCTATTCCTAGTTTGCTAAGTTTTTTTGTCATAAATTGATGTTGGACTTTGTCAAATGCTTTTGCAGCCTCAATTGAAAGGATCAGATGGCTCTTCTTTAATCTGCTGATATCTTAAATTACCTTAATTGAGTAACAGATACTGAATTAGCCTTATATTCCTGGACTTAGCCCTGTGTGGTTTGGTTGGGCATGTTATTCTTTTATTTTACTGATGGTTTGCTGATCATTTTTAATTATCTTCATAAACAATTAATTGGTCTTTAGTTTTCTGGTTTTGTAATTTCTGTATTTGTCTGATGTTGGTATCGGGACAATCTGGTGTCATCAAATGAGCTCTGAAGTCTTCTCTTCCATTATCTAAAAGAGTTTATGTAGGATTATTATTATTTTTCTTAAATGCATGATAGAATTCACCAGTGGAGCTACTTGAGTCTGAGTTTTTCATTGTTTGGAAGGTTTGAAACTCTAAATTAAATTAAAATAGTTAAGACTATTTTTTCTGCATGAGCTTTCATAGTTTGTGTCTTTCAAGGAATTTGTCCATCTCATCTAAATTATTAAATATATGGATACAAAGTTGTTCATAGTTTCTCATTATTACTACATTAACATCTATAACATGTTAGGGATGTTACCTATTTTATTTCCAATACTGTTGATGTATGTCTTTTATTAGTGTTCAGTTGAGCTACAGGTTTCTCAATGTTATTGATCTTTTCAAAACAGCAGCTGTGGTTTTCATTCATTTTCTCTATTTGTTATCTATTATAAATATCACGGATGTTTTTGCTCTTATCTTCATTATAATTTATTTATGTATGTCCTGAGTTTAAATTTTATTATTTTTTACTTCCTTTCGTGATACCACGGAACACAACCCTTTGTACATATACTGGGGACTTTGAGCACAGGTTCTCTGTTAGTCTTTTGGTTACCTCTGTTTTCAGTGGAGTACTTGGAATGTGGTAGACACCCAGCTGAATGGATGACTGAATGGATGAAGGGAATGGACAGATGTACACAGAATGAGTGAATGAATGAATGACTCTCATAAATACTACTGTGTCCCCACTCACAGTGTAGCACATGAGCCAATCTGCTCCCCAATTCCTGAAGATCTAGGCCAATGGATCCCTTATTTACTGTAAATTTTAAAGACATACACTTGATGACACAACAAGCTGAATTAAGTTCATCACCATACTGACTGTGTCACCCTAGGAAATTGACTCGACTTTCTGATCTCAGAGTCTTCATTGGTAAAGTGAAGACAATGACAGTGCTTTGTTCACAAGGTTGATGTGAGCACTAAAATAAATAATATATATCAAAGACTAGAGCTTATTAATTGTTGGATACATAGTGGTAATTATTCTTTTATTTTTAAAATTCTTGAAATCCATAACTAAACAGCCAAATATATCACTGTATAAAATGAAAGACAAAAAAAAAATAAAAATATGCAAATTACAAAATATAAAAAGATATTCATAACTCACAAAACACAAGAGAACAGTATTCAGAATATATAAAGAATTTTAACCAAGCAGTAAGTAAAATACAAATAACCTAATAGAAAAAATCAGTGAACATTATAAATGGGTATTTTAGAGTAGAATTTCAAATAGGCGAAAGATGTATATAGGTAGTGGCTCATTTTTACTATCAATTCCAAGGACGTACATTAAAGCAAATGAACTAACACCAAGCATCTAAAATATGGTCAATTTAGACACCTGACAGTACCAACCATTATGGACAAGATACAAGGTGAACAGAACGTTCATACATTGCTTATGAGAGTGTATATTAGTGCAAGAACATTGGAAAATCAATTCTGCAATATCCAGTAAAGTTGAAGATATATATGCAATATCGAGCAGCAATTCTATTCTTGGGGTATATGTAATTTTAAAATACACAAATGTTTGTGTGTATGCATGTATATATACATGTGTGTGACGTGTATATGCATATGTATATTCACATATAAAATATTTCATATAATACATGTGAATTATGTGTATACACAGGCATGAATGTTGCTGTCTGTATATGTGCACAAGGAGGTAGATATCAGAATATTTAACAGTATCATCTATAATCACAGAAACGAGAAAAAATACTAATTGTTCACCAACCAGATAATAAATAAAACAATATAATATATCAATAAATAAAATACCAAGTAACTACTTGAAAATGGATTCAGTAGAACTACATCTTTCAGCATAAATAAATCTAAAAATATACGAACAAAAAAAACAAAAGCAAGTTGCACTATTTACATAAAGCTTGAAAGCATAGAAACAATTGTGTGTGTGTGTGTGTGTGCATACAATCCCACCTTTCAACCTCAGTCATTGTGGATTCATTTTTAAAAGAGTGATGCAAGAGTTTTTGCTCCTTGGCACACCTAAAATAGGGGTTCTTGGCTCACAACCAGGAAAATTAGGCATATGGACACATTTAAAGGTGAGGAAAGCAAAATTTATTAAAAGAAAGCTCTCAGCAAAAAAAGGTGTCCTTGCCAACAAGCTCCCACCTCACAGATTGAATACCAGACCACTACACAGGAGCTGGAGAGTCCGGTTCCTCCCCACTGTCTGAGGTGGAAATTTACGGTGGCTCCACCCACCTCTCTCAGTGCGCAGGTGGGCCCTAGTCTCAGCCACTCCACCTTGCTCTTTTCCCTTACTGCGCATGCGTCAAGGGATGAACTTTTTCGCAGTGGGTATCTTTAGGCTAGCCCCCTGCGCACAATGACCTGGGCCGAGTTTGGCTGTCTTCTGTCTCTATCAATAGTATCTTTCTTACAAATGGTAGAAGTGACTTTATATTTTTGCATAGCCAGCATATCCAGTAGTGAAATATAACAATGATTGATACTGAGCAGATGCTTTCAGCACCTGCACTTTCTCAGTTGCCAAATCTACAGCAGTTCTGCACCTAAACTACTCTCCCTCGTGTACAGCTTATTTGATTTTATCAACATTACTATGGCAAAACCAGAAACACTAAACACGTGCCAAACATTTTTTTTTAGTTTGTTTTTTGCCCTGTCTTTCTGAAAACATCCCAAGATTCTCTCCAGGATAAGACAGCACACATGTCTTCTTACATTGTTCTTTAAATACAAGTTTTAAGAATAGTCCGTCTCTGTTTATTCTTACTACCTACCACCCTGGATGAAAATGCTTATGTAGAATCACACGGACTCATCATAAGTGCAGGTTATTTCTATTTAAGTCTCTCTGTAAAAAAGACAAGCTTGGGCCCGAACAGTGACTCAAAACGCAGTGGCTAATTCCAGCACTTTGGGAAGCCAAGGCAGGTGGATCACGAGGTCAGGAGTTTCAGACCAGCCTGACCAATATGGTAAAACCCTGTCTCAGGAGGTTAGAATGGCAAAGCCATCTATGGTATCTCAAGAATCCAGGTGTGAGATTTGCTTTCTGTATTTGATGTAATCGGTGTTTCTGCAGCAGCAATCTCCTCCTGGAGCTGTGTTAAGCATTTATAGAATAGCCTGGACTAGCATATGGGAAAGAGCCAGGCCCCGCCCTTAGGGCCAGGGTCACACATGAATTAGTGTATGGGAAAGAATGAACCAGATCCTGCCCTAAGGATAAATGACACACCTATACTAGCATATGGGAAACAGCTAGGCCCTGCCCTTAGGGCCAATGCCACTTTGATTTTTATTTTGTGAGGTCTACACTCACATAAAAACTGAAAAGTATATTGATGTTTCCTATTCAGCTTAAAGTTAAAAGCTAAATCCAGTTCATCCCTGAAATACCACAATGCCCTGAGATAAATAGTGCTTTAAAAATATGTGGTGATGTTTTTAAGAAAAGGAGTGTTTCATTCAGTTAAATGGGAAGAATTGGAACAATAAGGAGAAAAGCAACCTCGTCTAGATGTACATCAGGGAGACAGGTAGTAACAAAATATTTTGTCATTTGTACTTTTAGCATTGTCTGTAAGACAGCTTTGCCTAACTCAGGCAACAAAAATTTAATCCTAAAGTTTCACCTAAGAGGATGATTATTTTAGCTCTTTAATTTAGGTCTGTGGATCATTTGGAGTTAATTTTTGGTGTGTGGTTTAAGGAAGGGATTCAAAACATAGTTATTCTCAAAAAATAGTTGCCACTGTCTGTTGAAAGACTGTTTTTCCTATTTTTTCCCTCTTTCAGCTGTCTGGCATTTTTGTTGAATATCAATTAACTATAAATGTAAGGGTACATTTCAGGACTCTGAATTCTATTCCATTGGTCTATATGTCATTTTTTTGTACCAACACCACACTCCTAAATTATTGTGCCTGTGTAATGTCTGACACTGAAAAGTGTGAGTTCTCCAAATGTGTTATTTTTCACAACTGTTTTGGGTGTTCTAAGTCCCCTGTGTTTCAATATGAATTATATGATAGGTTTGTCAATTTACATAACAAATCAAGCTGGAATTTTGATAAAGATCACTTTGAATCTATAGATCAATTTGAGGAGTATTGCCATCTGAACAGTATTAAGTCTTCCAATCCACAAACATGGATTTTTTTTTCCATTTATTTAAATCTTCTTTAATTCTTTTCAATAATGTTTTCTTGTGCTGCATGCATAGGTTTTGCACTTCCTTTTAAGAATTTATTCTTAAATATATTATTTTGGGGTGCTATTATAAGTAGAATGACATATTTTCTTAAAATCATTTTTCAGTTGTTCATATTTAGCACATAGAATTTCAATTTTTTTGTATATTGATCTTGTATCTTGAAACTTTGTCCAACTAATTATTAGTTATAATGGGTTTTAAGTGGATTTCATAAGATGTTCCATATACAAGGTCATACCATACTTAAATATAAATAGACTTACTTCTTTGTTTCCAAACTGAATGGTATTTATTTATTTTTCTAGACTAACTATCCTGGATGATAATCTTCAGGAAAATTTTGAATAGAAGTTATGAGAGTAGACATTCATGTCTTATTCCTGATCTTAAGAGAAAATAACTTAGTCTTTTACTATTAACTAAAATAACAGCTCTGGGGTAGTTTGTGGATATCCTTTATCTCATAGAGGTACTTCTGTTCTATTTCCAGCTTATTGAGTGTTATTTTTTAAAAATATATATGCAAAAGTGTTGGATTTTGTTAAATGTTTTTCTGGGTATACTGAGATGATTGTATGTTTTTGTTACTTATTCTAATAATGTGGTTTTTAGATAGGACCTTAAACTGCTGGCTTGAAGACTCTCCAAAACTTGTTTTTTCCCTTCTTCCAGAGTGATCTGTAATATTCAATATGATGGTTTTCACATTTGTCTTGTGCATCCGATTACAGTGAACATAACTTCTCTACTAATCACTGAACAACCTATAGCAAGAGTAACAAATAAAACCTATTGTTTCAAACCACTGAGATTCTGAGGTTGTTTGTTAGGTAGGTGCTTTGAAAATATGTTCACAAATTTTTCTTTAACAAACCATCCCTTATCATATAAAGTCAATTTCCCCTCTCAGTGAGTCAGAGTCTAAATGAGTTACTCACAGAAGTAATTTACAAACAAAAGTAATATCATATGGTGACAAGGTTTGGCAGTGTTCCCACCTGAATCTCATCTTGAATGTTCGTGTGTTGTGGGAGGGACCAAATGGGAGATAAATGAATCATAGGAGGAAATGTTTCCCCTGCTGTTCTCCTGATAGTGTCATAAGATCTGATTATTTTATGAAGAAGAGTTACCCTGAACAAGCTCTCTATTTGCCTGCTTCCATCTATGTAAGATGTGACTTGATCCTCCTTGCCTTCCTCCATGATTGTGAGGGTTCCCCAGCTATATGGGACTATAAGTCCAATTAAACCTTTTTCTTCTGTAAATTACCTGATCTCAGGTATGTCTTTATTAGCAGTGTGGAAAAAAAAAAAAAGAATACATATGGCTTTTAGACTAAGTCATGAAAATAAAAGGCATTGTTCTCTCTTTCTCATCACTTACTCTTGGAAAATCAAGCTGTATTTCAGAAAGACACTCAGGCCCATGTAGCAAATAAATAAATAAATAAATAAATAAAAGAATAATCCTGTCAAAAGCCAGTGAAGAACTTAACCCTTCTGCCAAATGTCATGGGCAAAGTCAACTAAGAAGTGAACTCACTGATACTATTAAATAAGCATCCTGTCTTAGTAAGATTGTTTTTGTTCTGGCAAAGATACAAATGACTTCTATTTGGTGAAAGAGATAACACCCCCCCAAATATGTCATGTTGGCTCTTAGCCAGTTTTTGTATGTAACTCATCATCATATATTGTTGCTTTTATAAACTAGGTTTCAAACATGTGCTTTGAACCAGTCATACCATGTTACTGGCTCTCTAAGTAGTAATTAAAAGAAAGTAATTTGTACTGGTTTAATTTTATGTATTTTTAGAGTCATAATTTTATGATTTAGAAAATTATACTTCATGAGCTACTTGCATAAATTAAACAAAATTAATCCCTATCACTTATTTAAATATAAGACTAGGAGCTATTTCCCCTGTCAAGATTTTTTTTTTTTTTTTTTTTTTTTTGAGACGGAGTTTCGCTCTTGTTACCCAGGATGGAGTGCAATGGCGCGATCTCGGCTCACCGCAACCTCCGCCTCCTGGGTTCAGGCAATTCTCCTGCCTCAGCCTCCTGAGTAGTTGGGATTACAGGCACGCACCACCATGCCCAGCGAATTTTTTGTATTTTTTTTAGTAGAGACGGGGTTTCAGCATATTGAGCAGGATGGTCTCGATCTCTTGACCTCGTGATCCACCTGCTTCGGCCTCCCAAAGTGCTGGGATTACAGGCTTGAGCCACCGCGCCCGGCCAGATTGTGTTTTTAAAGTAGAACAGTTTTTAGTCAGTTACTTGGTGCCAGCCCCGTCCCTTGACAGGGTTATTCATTTCAACACAGCTGCAACTCTCTAAAAGAGACATGAGTATTGCCCAAGTTCCTGTGATAAACTGGGCTCTCTCTGATTGTAACTCAACCAAGTTCTTACAATCAGTTAAGTAGCAGAACCAGGATTAACCACTAGCTTTGACACTAAAGCCCATGTACTTTTCTTGTAGCCATGATGCCTCTGAAAAATAGACAGCTCTAGATCTGAATTTTTGCTTTCCCAAAAGAGTAATCAGCCGAGCCTGGTGGCTCATGCCTGTAATCCCGGCACTTTGGGAGGCTGAGGCAGGTAAATCACCTGAGCAGTTGAATATCAGCCTGGACAACACGGTGAAACCCAGTCTGTACTAAAATACAAAAATATGCCTGGTGGGTGGTACCTGCCTGCAATCCCAGCTACTCAGGAGGCTGAGGCAGGAGAATCACTGGAACCTAGGAGGTGGAGATTGCAGTGAACTGAGATTGTGTCATGGCACTTCAGCCTGGGTGATGAAGCGAGATTCTGTCTCAAAAAATAATAATAATAGGGCCAGGTGCAGTGGCTCACACCTGTAATCCCAGCACTTTGGGAGGTTGGGCGGGTGGATCGAGACCATCCTGATCAACATGGTGAAACCCTGTCTCTACTAAAAATACAAAAAATTAGCTGGGCATGGTGGCACATGCCTGTAATCCCAGCTACTCAGGAGGCTGAGGCAGGAGAATTGCCTGAACCCAGGAGGCGGAGGTTGCGGTGAGCCACGATCGCGACATTGTACTCCAGCCTGGGTAACAAGAGCGAAACTCCATCTCAAAATAATAATAATAATAATAATAATAATAATAATAGAGAATCAGCAGAGACTTACCTGGTCAGGATTCCGCCATTTGCATTTCTCACTTCCTCGAGGCAGTGAGAATTAGCACAAGACACATGCATCTCAAGCATGGCTGGTATCACCAGGCAATCTGACACATTTCTCATTTGTTAAACTGTTCTCAACATGAAACCACTGCCAATCAAAAGTGGATAAAAGTGAATTATATCCTCACTCTAGAGTCTCAAAATTATTGCCGTTTCCTCTTGGAAACAGAATCTTTCAGGTCCCTGTAATTCTCTAGTTTAGGCTCAATGCTGATTTCCAGATTCAAGTTAAAAATGAAGATTTGGATGTTAAAGATTGTTTTTCAGATTCAAGTAGCCCTAAAATAGTCCATAATATTTTGACTTTGAATTTTCCCCCAGATAATTAAATTCAAACACAAAAAATCATGTCCATTTTATCTGCTATGTGATTCTGAGTCACAGTATAATTCTGACAGATATTTCTCAAATTCAGGGCAAAATAACTTAGACTTCATGTTTACAGAGAGATCAGGAGCTTCAGATATTCTGCTCCTATGCAAAATTATTATTAGTTATGGCTCAATAACTAGGGAGAGAGGCTTATTAGTTATGGCTCAATAACTAGGGAGAGAGGCTGGGCACCGTGGTTCATGCCTGTAGTCCCAGCACTTTGGGAGGCTGAGGTGGGCAGATCACTCGAGGTCAGGAGTTTGAGACCAGTGTGGCCAACATGGTGAAACCCCATCTCAACTGAAAATACAAAAATTAGCCAGATGTGTTGGTGTACACTTATAATCCAAGCTACCTGGGAGGCTGAGGTAGGAGAATCGCTTGAACCCAGGAAGCAGAGGTTGCAGTGAGCAGAGATCACGCCATTGCACTCCAACCTGGGTGACAAGAGTGAAACTCCATCTCAAAAAAAAACAATAAATAAATAAATAAATGTGAAACTCTGTCTCAAGAAAAAGAAAAAAGAAATAATTAGGGAGAGAAAAAAACAAGTCTGAACACAAGAAGGGAAGTGAATTAACCCTACTCTGAATACATTTGCCTTTGTTCATACTGTTGAACCCAGAGATCACACTGCTTGCTGCACAACAGCCAGTAAGTTGAGAGACAAGGTGTTAGTGATGCAGAATTGTTCTCGGCCCCTTTGCTGGACTCACAGCAGGAGAAGCCCTGTCTACGCCACCTGCCACACACAGCCCCTGGCAGGAGGGAGCACATGTGTGAGTGAGCACAGGGCCCAGCTTGCACCTTCAAGAGCTGACACAGGAGCAAACTCTGTGGGGACCTATGGCCATATCAGGCATGTCACCCCAAGAGGAATGTGCCAAGGCCCAGGCAGGGGTGCCCATGAGCCTGAGGTCCCAGAGGGGGTGTTACAGTGTACTAATTAGCTCTTTTAGTTCCACCATCCACAGCCCAGTGGGCAGCCGTGAGTTAGCAGCTCAGTCAGCCTCTAGCCCCAGTCTGGCCCACAGCTCTGGGATCCACGTGGCTCTGGGTCTGCCTTGGCCCTGCTGCTTCTATCATATGGGGTGACTGCCCTCCACTGGTGCCAGCGAGGGAAGAGGGCCAGTGTTACATCCTTCCCAGGTACCTGCCTTTGATGGCTCCCAGGCTCTTGTCCTGTGTCTAAGAATGAGGTCACGCTGACAGTTGAAGGGTGATGAGAACAGAGAATTTTATTAAGCAACAAAACAGCTCTCAGCAAAGAGGGGATTGGAAGGTGGGGTCGTCTCTCTCCTGAAGTCAGGTCGTCTCTCACAGTGTGTCTGGGTCTGGGGCTCTTATAGGCACAAAATGAGGGAGTGCCTGCTGATTCATTTGTGACTGTGTAAGAAAGATTAAAACAAAGGTAGTACTTAAAAGTAGGTATAGTGTAAAAGCAATTAGGAAAGGGTAGGTATATGCAAAATAGGTGAAAGGTGGGAATTAAAGGAAACTGTGCCAAATGAGAAGACAGGTTCTCCATCCTGTCTCTAAACTGCCTTTGGCTTGAAGGTTTCACCGGGGACTGCTGCTGTCTGCCTAGGATTTCTCTACCTCCTGCTTCTAGCACTGGGGCTAGAACAGCTAGTTTATTTTAGAGAGCCAGCAAACTGAGAAGCTGGCATATTAATGTCCTGAAGAACCATCTTAAGAAGCATGACTTCCAAGCTTCTTTCTATTTTTGGTAAGGGGAATCAAGGAGAGGCTTGAGATCAGAGGGTAACAGGTGGACACAGGCATCAGGGCATTGGAAGGAGCCTAAGGAGGTTGTGAAGCCCCTTTGTCCTTGGTCAGGTCACAATGCTCCTATAAACATTTAACATTGTTATAACCGAGTGACTTATAGAAAAAGTGCCACACTCTGAGATTGAATCAGGAGTCTTTTATTGCCGAGAGACGGCAAACGCTCAAAATTCTCTCTGCCCCAAAGAAGGGGCTTGATTCCTTTTTATACCTTGCTTAGAAAAGGAGAGTGGAAAAGCAGAATTTTACAGAAGCAGAACAAGCAAGTTAGAGGAAGGCAGCAAAACACACTGCCATGTGTGTACCTATGCAACTATCTTGCACGTTCTGCACATGTACCCCAAAACCTAAAATGCAATTAAAAAAAAAGATAAGGAAGCTGGTAGCCAGGGGGCAGGAGGTTTCCAGGATTGTTGGTTACCAAGGCAAGTAGCAGGGGTGCCTTTCCATACAATCAATCACCAAGTGGGGTAGGTTATTCACAGTAGCAGGTAGACTTGCCAAGCAGGATATAGTTACGATGGTTACGAGGTACTGGGTACAGCATGACCCAGCTGTGCACCGGAAGGAGAAATGGCAGGGAGGGAGAGGCTAAGATGGAGTTTGTCAGGCTCACATTTATGATGGAGTCTGTTAGGCTATCACAACATAACCATCCTTATTTATGTGTATGGCCCTCTTTATCTCCTCAGGGATTAGTTTTTGGAACTGGCTATTATCATCTTTGCTTTAAACTATAAACTAATTTCCTCCCATCATCAGCTTGTTCTACCTGTAGCAATGAGCAAAGACAGTTAGCATGTGAGGTTAGAATCAAGACTGATTCAGCTCTGTTAGATTTCTATCACTGTTGCAGTGATGTGGAATACAAAAAGCTAGGTCCCCAAAATAATGAGATTCAAGTTTCCAACGTCGGCACACACACAAGTGGGTTGTAAAGCTAATGGTGGCATGACCCTCCCCAAGACTTTGAGTCCCGTGTTAGCTACACATTTACCCAGTACCCACTGAGCCAGGTACTAAAGATCTCCTTGATCTTTTTGCATCAGGGAGAGACCCGGAAATTTCAGAACCAGATCCTTGAGTCAAGAGTCAAGAATGCTCCCAATCACCAAATGTAATCATATTTTGAACCTTCAGTTGTATCTTCTGAGTTCCTCTACCACAAGGCTAGCCTGGTATGATTTTTAAAACCGTAATAACAGGACACGTTATAATCACCACCTAATTGCAGCCATTTCTTTGCCAGGAAGTCGTATATTGTCTTCCTAAGTCATACTGATAAGCCCATTCACGCAGGATTAAATACTTCCAACCCAAAATGGCTATTATGCTTGACAGACTGATTAGCAAGTGTAGGGAGATGAAAACTACAATCTGAGTAAATTGGATGCTTTAAATTCACTAGAAGCATGCATTTAATTACACTAGCAAGTCTAGAGTCTACATATATTTTTCCTCAGTAAAATAGATTGCACACATATCCAGTGCAATTTCTGACTAATAATGCTTAATAGGGGAATATCAAGTCCTCAACTTGTAATATTCTTATTTATATTAAATCACCATTTAAGTGTTTTTAAAATTATTCTCCCAGCTTTATGGCCAAAGAAGCTATTCTACATCACAGGGGAACTGCTGTCCCCACATTAGTTGAAAATATACTTGCCTTGGCTGGGTGCAGAGGCTCATGCCTATAATCCTAGCAGTTTGGGAGGCCGAGGCAGGTTGATTGCTTGAACCCAGGAATTTAAGATGAGCCTGGGTAACATGAAAGACCCCATCTCTACAAAAGAAAAATATGAAAGAATAAGAAAAGAAAATGCACTAGCCCTTACAAACTCAAAATCATGAGGGTAGAGGAACCAGGAAAAGACTTTCTGCTAAGGATTCTGTTATTTACTGGCAAAGATTGCCTTCTTGACCAAACTTTAGTTTGATTCCTTTGATCTTTGTCCTTGACTGGGCTTTGATCTTGAAGACCTTCATGTCCTCAGCCTGCTAAGTCAGCTTGTTGAGAACCACCCATTGCTTTTATTTATCATACAATGTTTACTTTTCTACCCTTGACATACAGATCTTTGGCCTGCCCTTAGCAAGAATCTTTCTAGGTCAGTTTATCAAATGCCCCTTTCCACATGATGCCTATTTTTCCATCCACTGATGCCCTTATTCAGCAACTTTGCTAAACATCCCCCCTTGTCCTTGTATTCAGAGTTGAGTTTAGTGAGTTAAATGTCTCTCCCTTATTGCAATATCCTTGAATAAAATATGCCTTACCATTATCAACAGGTGTCCAGTGAACAACTTTTCTCTATACTGTGAAAGCAAGTCTCAAAGTTGCAAGCATATCTTATCAACCACATTTTTAAAGTGCAAATACCTCCTTGAAATGTCCAGCACGATTGGCGAGTTTGCTTTCCAAGGCATTTTCTTCTATTTAAATAAAGTGTTTTCAAATACAGTAATAACAGAGCGCTTTTTTTTGTTTAGATGCACTGCGTTTAGCAGACAGTTTCTGAGCATTTACTGTGTGCCCAGCATGGTTACAGGGGCCTCACCCATGGCTCTCTTTCTAGAGTTCTCATTTATAGACCGTGTGTGGTGCACCTGCATTGACCCGGGGGATGTTTGCTGTTTTGCTGAGCTGGAATCCTTTTTTTTTTCCTATTCCTATCACAGCTGTATTCATAGTTCTTCTGGATTCCACCACATGATCAGGAAGGGCACATAATTCAGGCCTGCACAATCAGAACATTCCATTTTGACTGGCCACAGTGACTCATTCAAGGATGGTGTATTAGTCCGCTTTTGCATTGCTGTTAAGAAATACCTGAGACTAGGTTATTTATGAAGAATAGAGGTTTAATTTGGCTCACGGTTCTTCAGGCTCTATGAGAATCCTGGTGCCAGCATTTGCTTCTGCTTGGAATCATGATGTAAGGCAAAGAGGGTGCTGGCATATCAGATGGCAGCAGCAGGAGCAAGAGACAAGAGGGCAGGGGCCATACTTTTAAAAATAACCTGCTGTTGTATAAACTCATTACCATGGGGTGGACACATACCTATTCATGAGAGATCTGCTCCCATGACCCAAACACCTTCCACAAGGCAGGAGTCACATTTCAACATGAGTTTTAGAGGGGACAATCATTCAAATATATCAGAGGGTATGTGACTTTATTTGGGCAGGAAGCCAGGTCCACGGCTTTCACTGAAACTGCTTGGAAGAGTAGAGCAGGGGCATCTTCTGCCTCCTGCAAGGACAAGAGTATGTGTCCATCAGGGGTTACCTCCTAAAGAGAGTCTGCCTAAAATAAAAGCCAGCACAGGTTAAATCAGAGAAGAGAGGCAGAAAAACAGGTCTTGAGAAAAATGTTTCAGCTACTGGATTCAGCTATATTTGGAACTAGTATATTCCTGGACTTATCAGCAAATCAAGTAAATAAATTTCTTTCTCACTCAAATCAGTTTGAGTCGTGACCAGAAGAGGACTGATGGCCACAGGGACTAACACAGGATGTACATGATTTTGATAGTGACTTCCTGTGTAACCCCGTATAAGCCCAACACACTCATGAAACATTTCGTCCTTGAATAAACAGGCTCCCAGCATAACCCCATTGCAGAGCTGTTCCCTGAGATCTGGAGGGGAACACAGAAGGGTGCTATGTCCACTGCACCTGTAGGAGAGGGAAGGCAGTAAAACAGAGAGGCTGTGACTATCCAGGCAAACAGTTGAGAGTTTGAATTTCTGCTCTTCTGCTCATGGGCTGTGTAACCCTAAGACAATTATATGACTTCTCTGAGCCTCAATTTTCTCACCAGTAAATTGAGAAAAATGGTACCATCTGGTAAACTTTCAAAGAATATTGGATGAAATAACCAAAACGTGAATGAATGAATGAATGAATGAGTAGTGGAATACATATTAAAGGACCAGCAGGTATGTATGCCTGCTGCATAGTAACACATCAATACACTGAGAGAGCAGGGTTTGCAGCAGAGAAAGAGTTTAATAATTACAGGGCACTAAGTGAAGAGATAGAAGGAGACTCTTTTCTCCATCTCCTCAAGGGGTCTGGGCTGGAGCTGTTCATGGAGGGTGAGGGGCTGGAAGATTGGGGTCACTGATCAGTCAGGATAAGAGGAACATGGAAAATGTATTGTGTGGTGAGTCGGGTCCTTGCAGAGCCCTTCAGACCAGCTGAGTTAGTAGTTTCCCTGGTACACAAGACTGAAGGGCTATCTGATACGGGTTTGGGTGTATTCCCACCCAAATCTCACCTAGAATTCCCATGTGTTGTGGGAGGGACCAGTTAGGAGGTAATTGAATCATGGGGGGGTTCTTTCCCACGCTGTTCTCATGATAGCGAATAAGTCTCATGAGATCTGATAGTTTTAAAAAGGAGTGTTCCCCTGCACAAGCTCTCCGTTTGCCTGCTGCCATCCGTGAAAGATATGACTTGCTCCTCCTTGCCTTCCACCATGATTGTGAGGCCTCCCCAGCCACACGGAACTGTGAGTCCATTAAACCATTTTTCCTGTATAAATTACTCCGTCTCCGGTATGTCTTTATCAGCAGCATGAAAGTGGTCTAAAACCATATCTCAAGTGGACAAGGTTTTCTAATGTTCAAGTTGTAAATTACAGAGCAGTTAAGTGGAGCTCTAATTGTGGAACAGAGTCGATGTGATTCTGAGGCAATCAGCACCAAACGGCTAAGAGGAAGCAGGTCAGAGAGCAGGCTTCCCTCATGGCAAATGCTAAACATGCAAGATGCTTCAATTCTCTTTCTCCCATTCTCTTCTTCCCTGATTCATTTTCTAAAGTTTAAAGGGACAGTTTCACAGGTGAACAGTTAGCGTTCAAATTCCTGACCTGCTACTCATGGACTGTGTGACCCTGGGGCAATCATTTAATCCTTCTGCGCCTCAGTGATCTCACCAGTAAAATCAAGAAAATGTAGTAACTATCTGGTAAACTCTCAAAGAAGATTGGTTAAAAGAACAGCAACATGAATGAAAGAATAAATGAAAAAATAAATGTCATATTCTGGCTTGTTCCTATAGAAAATAGGAAATAAAATTAAGAGATTAAGTAACTTAGACACTAAGTATTGATTAGGTGAATTGACAGCAATAATGCATGGGGTTCAGAAGCAGCTACTTAGGAAGTGAAGATTTTGTTTAGAAACCCAACTCCACCTTTTAATCATATGGTGATATTGACAAAGTTGCTTTAAACTCCCTAATGATCAGTTTCCAAATCTAACATATGGGGAAACTTAAAACGGTTAAAGTAGAACTTAAAGTTTCCAGATTCAGTACTTTGGAGACCAATGATATAGAAAATTGAACACATGAGCTGGACAGATGTGGTCAGTGTGTGTTCTCTTCTACCACTTTCTGTTTTACTTGTATGTGTCTCATTTGTCTACTCGAAGTAAGTCACTGGTACCATATCCTTCTCATGTACATCTCAGAGGTCTAGAAAAGGAGTTTTCAAATATTTGGTGCTATCACAATTCTGACATTTCTACATGAAAATAACAGAAATTGCTAGGATAATGGCTCATACAGTCAAGGCACCTAAGTGTCTCCTGGTGCAGAAAACTGTGAGTAAATGATTCTAGACCAATGCATTGGTTTAGCCATGAACCAAGAACCTGAGCTCTTCCTACAATTAATGTCTGCCACCCTCCAATGTTTATTTTTTCATTCTCCTGCTTAGCAACTGGTGTTCACAAGATGGCTGCACAGCTTTAGCCATCACAGCCTTTTCATGGCAGAAGAAGAGGGAAAGTTTCTATCATATCTTTCTTTTGTTAAGGAAGCAAGAGTTTTCCTAGAAATCTCAAATGACTGTCTAAGACCTCATCAGCCAGCACCAGTTCACATGGTCACCTCTTGTTAAAAGGAAGTTTGGAAAAGCGAGTGCCTGGCTTTGCAGGTACTTTAGTGGAAGAGAACAAAAGAGAAGATGATGGAAATGGCTGCTGTGTTAGCTGAAACATGGTTGGCCACAGATTGAAGAATAAAGAGGTGGAGGAGGTCATTGTTCACCTCGACTGCAGCACTGCAGACAATATAAAGAGAGCCTGATGCAGAGGAAGATTGAGAACTAAGGGTCTTCATCCACAGGTGAGCTCGCATCTGAAATCATGCTTACATGAATGTGAAAATGGCTCACCCACAGAGTTCCCCACCCCTTGCATTTAAGAATCAAACTTCACCCTTTCTGTCTTCCTAGCTTCATGTTGATATTGTAAAAAGAAAAAAAGATAATCAGTATAACTCAGGCACCTTCAAGTTTCATCCTAAGTGTCTCCTAGTGCAGAAAACTGTGAGTAAATGATTCTAGACTAATGCTTTGGTTTAGCAATGAAACCAGGAACCTATCTCCAAAGATAGTGATCTCCCTTGAGTAGCCTTCTCTTTTGTCTTCTGTGCAACAGGATGTATAACCATCGCCTTCCCCTCCAGCCAACATGCTAGGGTGCTTTCTATTAGGAAACAAAGAAGGACGGTACTGACATGCTAGTGATAATATTGCTGGAGCTGGGAAACTTGCAGAGTAACCAGGCTTTTACTAGCCACCACGTTTTTACCTGATGAGCAAGGACAAGACTCTGTCATAATAGCCTGTCATCATAGTGGGTAGCCTGCTTCCATTCATCCAACAGATATTTACACAGTGGGTCCTAAGGGCAGACACCAAAATAATCAGGGTGATAAGACACTGACAACGCCAACAGAGTGGGTCAATATAGAACTTTTTTCTAAGTGCTTTATGTGTCTTTTCTTCTTGTTCTGTATGAAAAACGTGCGGTATTTTCTGTTATGACTCCACTGTAGAAGTAAAGAAACTGAGGCCCAACTGTTGACAGTTTGTGAACAGTTAATAGCTACTGAGGGGCCAAGCTGGAATTTTCACCCATGAGTTTAGCCACCGTACATACTGCCTCTATGGTGAAAAATAAAATAGACATGATCTCTGTCTCTATGGGTTGGAGAGAAAAAAGGACATGAAACCAATTCACACATAAATACGATTCTAAATTGTCATAAGGGGTGCAGAAAAATATAAACAAGCCACCAAGATAGCGAACACAAAGAAAAGTCATAATTTATGCTGAGAATTAAAGCAGGCTCTCTTCTCTCTCTCTCACCCCCCACAAAATGTGACATTTAAGCTAAAACCTCATGAACACAGCACATTGTCTTGTTGAATAATCTGGGAGGGGAAGTGAGACTGGTGAGGAGCCGTCTCCTGGGCAAAGGGAATGGCCTCAGCCTGAGATAGAAATGGGTTTGGCAAAGGAGGAGAGAAACAGACAATGCTGTAACGGTGCTATTGCTGCAGAAATGCTGAGTCACAGGCAGCCCTAGTGTCACGTGTAGGCTGTTCCAGGTGCTTCTTCATTTTCCATGCAAGTTGTTACTGCATGCGGTATGTTCTTTATGTGGAGAATGGTAACAGCATAAAAGGACGAGACAGAAGCTTTTCAGTAACCCTTAAGAGTTTTTCTTGGAATGAGTCACTTCCGTCACATTTCATTGGCCAAAATGCAAGGCACAGCCAAGCTTCCGTGGGAAGAATTGCAAACTCACTTCACAAAATGTATAGATTCTAATGTAGAGAAGAACAAAAAAATGGGAGCAATCATCCCATCTACCGGTGGTTCTAGGTGTTCTGAAACGATGGTTATTTTCATGGCTTTTGGATATGTTCTTCAGGCCAGGTGGAAGAAGGAATGAGCTAACCAGTGAAAGAATTAATCTGGAGGAGAAGTTTGGGAAAGGCCTCATGCTATGTCTGGGGGTTGGGTTTTATGCTCTCAGCCCTGGGAAAATGCTTACGAAGCCTTCCTAAAGGGCATCCTCAAAGAGAATCTTTTTTTTTTTTTTTTTTTTTTTTTTACTGTTCTCTGGAAAGCCAAAGCCAAATCTTGAGCCATGATCATTCCAGCCCAACAAAGCATTCCAGGAAACTGGGCTGATTGTCCATCTCTATAATCACTAAGTGGAAATACATTTCTAACCATGTTGGAATAGTATTTTAAAAAGCACCATTCACTTGAATTCAAAATCTTTCTGGATCTCTAGAGTTCAAGAAATCTTTCTTGCTGTCAAACAAATTTTTCTCAAACTTTTTATCTTAAGACAGACATAAATGTAACATTCTTATGGATACTGTATCTTATCAAATAAATGTCTTTGTTTTAACATTATATATAAATATCTAAAATGTTTAGGCCTAACTGTAATGAGAATATAAAGGGCGATACATGGTAATTCTTACATTCCACCACATCCCTTTATCAAAATTTTCAAAATGTCTCATGAAATCATAAGCTAAGTCACGTTTGATTTGATCTCATGTAAACATTTAATATTTTTAAAATATCTGTTATCACTTACCCTCAATGCCAGGCAATTTAGGAGATGAAAATTTGCTGACTGCTTGGGGCTTATAGTCTGCTTAGGGTAGTAAGATTGGCATTGAGAAAATTAATACACAACGTAATTTAATTAAGACATGTTATGACAGAGATGATTCCTCTTTGAATTCAGTCATTCAGCTCCAGATAGAGATTTCTGTAGCATTCTCCTTTTCTTGTCCCATCTGAAATTTCTGCAACTTTGCTAAGTTGTGAATGGCAGCTGATTTACGCAACAGGGAGTAATGATCACCAGTGGGTGTCTTGGAATTCCAGCTCCTAGTTTGGATAATAGATTTCTACATAAGTTTCAAAGGAGAGCCTAGCAAAGAGGAACAGAAGGAGGCAAAATGTCCCCATGGGCCAGGGAACAGCAGGGCCATAAGGTGCCAGGGTTTGCATGTTTCAGCCTGAAGTTTCCATGTCAGAGAGGGCATGGACACCCAACACTTGCAGGCCCATTTACCCCTCTAGGTCATGTTTTATCCAGGTCTATGCAGCAGCTCCCCTCCAGCCCCTGCCCTTTACCCCCTTGAGTGTAAAAGGTGAAAAATGTCCACAGCTTTTAATCAAAGATCAAATATTGCAAAAGAGAGGGCTACAATTTTTTTTTTCATTTTTCCCCAGCCTTCTCTGCATCTTTAAGCCATGAATATCAGTTACCAACAGAAAACAAACCTACATTTCACACAACATGAAAATTTGTCCAATATTCTGGAATTACAGGAAGATCCAACTGCAGCGAGTCCACATTCCAACGTGGCAAGTATTCCCTTGTCCTGAGACCCAAATCCTCCCTCCAGATGGGGCGGGGGCCTTCAGTCCCTTCCAGCTCCCATCATTCATGCATGTCCCAGTCTATTGCCTGCAGGGACAGCTGCAACAACTACTTAGCCCCATGAGATAACCTGCATTGGCTAAAAAATGCATGGAACTAACTACATGCCAGGCACTGTGCTGGGAATTAGGAATGCAAAGAAGCAGATGCCTGACTCATTCCATCTTTGTGGAACTCATAGAAAAGCTGGAGACAAAAGCTCATTATTGAAACAGAATGTCACAGGTGCTTGTAAGGGACATGTTCATCAAGAACCTTGGGAGGATGTTAAGAGCAAGCTGCTCCAACTTCTGTTCCATCTGCTGCAGGCACTGCTCCTCTGTCATGCTCCCTTTGCTTATGTGTGTCATGAAACAGACAGGTTCATTTTCCCCATCAGGCTGTGAGTATCTCGGGAAATGGCCATATCTAATTCACAAGAGAAAAACATATGAGTTGAAAAGCAGTGGAATGATAAATTGATTTTGACCAGATAGTATTTCAAGACAGATGGATAGATAGATAGAGATACAGATATAGTATAGATATAAAAGTTCACATAAAGGTATCTCCAGATTCACTTCTTGAAGCCCCCTTTCCAATTCATGAGTCAATACATCCCTTCCTTGGGATAATCTGAAGCTTTGTTGTTTGCAACATAAAATGTTATATGCTACATGCAATATGCAGAATGGGTCCCTAAAGAGGTCTGTGTTCAAATCCACAGGACCTGTAAATACGTTGCCTTCTGTATCAAAAGTAACTTTATAAGCATAATAACATTAAGGATCTTGAGGTGGGGAGAAGATTCTGGGTAATCTGGCAGGCCCTATATGATCATAAAGGTTCTTACAAGTCAAAGAGTGAGACACGGGGATGAAAGTCAGAGGGAAATTGGGAGGCCACTCTGCTGCCTTTGATGATGGAGAAAGGAGTCACATAACAGAGCACATGGGCAGCTTTGGTAAGCGGGAGAAAGAAAGCATTCTTCCCTAAAGCTTCCTGTAGGAATGCAGCCAACACCTAGACTTCGGCTCATCAAAACCTAATGTGGACCTCTGACCTCCAGAATTGAAAGGTAATGCATTTCTAGCGTTTTCAGTCACCAAAGTTTTGAATATTTGTTATAGCGGCAATTGGAAATTAATACAACCAATGACAGCAGAGCATTCTTAATGAAGCAGACTCCCTATGCTTCTCTGTACTCTGGCCATTTGACTTGCCTTATAATTTGAATGAGTGTTTAACTATATTTCAAGGAATAAGTGAAAGGTGCAGTAGGAACATGTAAATTACCTTCAAAATTAAAGTTAATCTATTTTCTTGAAGTTTGTTACTTCTTTCCTGGAACACCTAATCTTTCTAGGAACTGGGCATCTCACAGTGATTCCCTGAAATGGCTGCAGTACGAACACCAAACCTCATTCTCTTCTACCCAGTTCTATGCATTTGCTAAATCAAACCATCATAGTCTCAGGATCCATTTTCCAACTATTTTTGCTTTAAAAACTTGAGGTAAAGGTTGGCCATTCACTGCTGCTGCTCAATCAAGTGAAAAATTTCTAGCAGAAAAGGTAATATAATTCAGGAGGATATGGGGTGTCGGGTTCTGTCACAAGTTAAATAAATCTCAATGAATTAAGATACCTTAACAACCTTTCAACAATATTGTACACTGAAAGTTCACAGAAATTCCTTGAAGCAACTGTATTGAAGTATTTAATGAATAAAAGGCCTTTCTACTAAAAGACCAATACCTATTCATGAACTGCCACTGAAGGAATACTCACGTCCTTCCACAAGCAACATCATTTAAAATGTTCCGAAGCCCCCATGTATGTGATATTGTAGGAGCTGATCCATCCATTCTTCCAATGGATACTGCAGGAAGGTAGTGCCAAGGGTGATGACCAAATCCAGGCTTTCCTTTTTCCTGCCTACTGCCCACAGAATTAAGTTCAAGCACACAAGCCGGGTGAATCAGTAGTGGCCCTAGCAGAAAATAAGATTCCACTCAAATGGGGTTATGGGATAGAATTCCATAAAGTATCGGGGGTTTGAAAGGAATATTTACAGGGTTAAGAAGAATAAAAAAGGTGTTAGGAACCCAGAAACTGGGATCTTCAGAAAGCTGTTATCATCCCTGGATCTGAAGGACCAGGAGGAGGATATGGTGTTGCCGGCGCTCTTGAAAGCTACTTCCATGGCACAGGGGCTGTGACAGGGGCTGTAGTCCTGAATGGATGCGGCCATTGCCAGACCATGTTGCCAAAGCAGAAAATAAGTGGGAAAAAATCCTCCAATCCTTTTCTTTCTACCTTCCAAACTCCCACTGGTGCCTCCTGCTGGCCAACACTGACCACAGGCCTTTATCACAGCTGATAAAGGAGCCTGGGTGAGGAGATCTGTAGGAGTCAGTCCCTGGGCACAAGGTATGGTGAACAGAGTTGTAAGGGGATGGGATGGAAACAAACAGAGAATAACCAGCATACCTCGTACTCATGGGTCTCTTGGAATACCAGGCATGCTGGTTATTCTCTTTACACATTTGTCTCTCTGTAACCCCTACCAGATTTCACAGGGGAATGAGAAAACGTCCTGTCCATGGGAGTAAAAACCTAAAAACGATATAGCAATATAGACATTCAACTTCTGTCCTGGCAGAAGGACTTTAAGGACCTGTTGCAAAAATGCAAAATTTGTGTGCAATGATGTTCACTGAAGCATGGTTTGCATTCAGAAATGCTACCTGCAAACCCTAATGTGCATCAACAAGAAACTAGTTGATAGGTTATACAATGCTATGTCTTGTAGATTACAGAATCTATATAGAATTGATGTGGTAGAAAGTGTCAACATGGAAAGTTGTCTAAAAATATTTTGAAGTGAAAATAGCAAGGTCAAAACAGTGTTCATAGTATAATACCTTTCAGCAATTATAATATATTATACACACAGTGCAATGTTTTCCTAAATTAATCACTGGGCTTTTCACTCTTAAAATTTTCCTTTTACATGTGTTAAAACTAGATGACGTCCTCTGCTCAAGTCAAGAAAGATCCAGCCAAAATACAGATGATCAATAAATTCCTGTAGTTCAAAACTTTCAAATCAGATTTTGGAGGCTCATAGCATAGATAACATTTTGAGAGAAAAAAAATCAGAGTAAGAAAAATCACTGTCCTGAAGAAGACATGTTTCCAGTTGACAGAAGACAGCTGTCTTTAAAAAAAAAAAAACAAACAACTGTTGTCTATGTGAAAAATTATGCTTGCTTATTGTAAAAACTCAAGCAATAAGGAGATACACAAAATGGAGGCTAAAATTTTTGTTCCCCAAAATCTCCATAATAATCCCCCCTCCTATAATGTGTATGCACAGGCACAGAAGGACTTCGTGTGTGTGTGTGTGTGTGTTTGTGTGTATTTGTGTGTGTGTGTGATCAGTCATCTATTGCTGCATAACTGATACCCGCAAACAGTGGCTATAATGGTCATTTTATTTGCTCTGAATCTGGAGTTATACTTGGAGCTGTGCTTAGCATGCTGGTTCCTCCACCTGTCCTAGCTTGGGTCACTCATATGGCTGCAGTCATCTGGAAGCCCAGTTGGGAAGCTGATGTTGGCCAGGTCTCTCTGTCCATGAGCTTTGTCAACCTCCAGAGAGTAAATACAGGTCCCCTCCCCCAGCCCAGGGTGTAGGCCTTCTAAGAAGGGCAATCTGAAGTGGCAAGGGTTCTTGAATTCCAGGCCCAGGAGTGGTTCAGTGACTCTTCTGCCATATTCCATTGGCCAAAGCGCACCTTGAGGTCAGCTTAGGTCACAGGGATAGAAAATCACACTGCACTTGTTGGTGATAATATTTATACATCACTTTCTGTCTGTTTTCTTATTCTACACATGCACTAGGAAAAACAACACTTAATATCATAATCCACTAAATAATGGGGAAAACTAAACAACCAAATAAGAAAACAATGTAAATATAAATAGACAATTTACTAATGGCAAAATATAAATGGAGAATAGAATATTTGTAGAAGATGCCTCAATTTACCAGTGGGTAAAGGAATGTGACTTTAAATTATGTTTACTGGGAGTGGGGGGAATGTTTTCAACATGAAAATAGGTACTGTTTTGGCAGTTTATAGACCACCAGACACCATACCAAGTGAAAACACAAGAGATAAATATGGCTAAAAAAATCTCATTTCACAGATGAAGAAACAGAATCTGGGAGGCTGTCACTGGCTCCAGTAATTGAGAGATGGGACTTTGGACTCGTAGTAAAGGCAATTGCATCCAGGGAGTGGTGAGGAGCCTCTTACGCTGTGATCCATCAATCGCTTCTCTTCAGTGACCTTCTTTGCATTTATTATACTTATAGACATAGAGAAGATCTGAGTGCATGGCTCATGACTGTAATACCAGCATTTTGGGAGGCTGAGGCAGGAAGAATCATTTGAGGCCAGGAGTTCAAGACTATCCTGGGCAACATAATGAGACCCCATCTCTACCCCCCCCCAAAAAAAAATAATAAACAAAAGAAAACAAACAAACAAAAAATAAAAACTGGGCATGGTCGTATGTGCCTGTAATCCCATTTACTTGGGAGGCTGAGATGTAAGGGTCACTTGATCCCAGGAGTTTGAGGCTGCAGTGAGCTATGATTGCACTGCTGCACTCTTGCCTGGGAGACAGAGTGAGACCCAGGCTCTTAAAAAAATAAAATAAAAACAAAAAAGACCCTCTTTAACCCATCAAATAAACACATAAAGCTTTAGCCTAGTATAGATTTTGGGTTTCCTTCACTCCAACCTATTAATATTTAAGCAATAAAACTAAGGTCTAATTGGGAAGAAAGTTGCCAAAATTCCATTTGTAAAGTTAGTTACATAGAAGGACTCAGACCCAGGGCACCTACACTGTCCCTGTGTCTTTTCTTTTATGTCATCCTGCTTCCTAATCTCTGTACCTTAACAGGTAGGACACATACCCCACGTGACTTACCCAGGCACTTTGTCCTGCTTCAAGTCCTCTATGAAATGAGAGGCCCCTATGCTTGCTCGCGTGGTGGTGAGCAGTCACTGAAGAGAGACAGAAAGCTTCATGCTTCATATGTCTTCCTGTGGATCCCTCCACATCTGTAAGCACACTGTAATAAAAGCAGAGGAAAACAGCTTTTCTCTTAAAATGCAAAATGAATAAATACCACTACAATCCATCAATTGCCAGAATATAGCATTACTCTTACACCCATCTGTACCTTTCTGTATTTAACTTGGTGGGTTTGAAGTCACCAAGAGAAAATAACATAGTCATTTTTTTCGGATGGCATCTTCCAGACAGGGGTGGTTTTCTCTGATACCAGGTGGGATCATCTATTATTTGGATTATTCTACAGCAACATTTAGAAGCAGTGGAATAAAATTGCAAAATGAAACCAAGTCCATTTATTCAGTGGAATAGAACTGCGAGATAAAACCAAGTCTTGGAAACATCTTTTTTACAGAAGAATCTGCACTTTATTTATTTATTTTTCTCAACAAAGGTGCAAAGGGTTAGTCTCACTTCATTTCTCTTTCAGGGCATGTTATTATTATTGGTCTGTGAAAGAATGCTTTTTCATTCACTCATTATGTTGAACTATGTAAAATTACCACCTTTGTAAGATAAAAAAGTAATCAAATATTAATGATTTCAAGTGGATCACCTAGTAGTTATTCCTTATTAAACCCACATCCAGGTTGGGTGCGGTGGCTCATACCTGTAATTCCAGCACTTTGGGAAGCTGAGGCAGGTGGATCACCTGAGTTCAGGAGTTCAAGACTAGGCTGACCAATATGGTGAAACCCCATCTCTACTAAAAATTACAAAAATTAGCCGGGTGTGGTTTTGTGTGCCTGTAATCCCAGCTACTCGGGAGGCTGAGGTGGGAAAATCTCTTGAACCCAGGAGGCAGAGGTTACAGTGAGCTGAGATCTTGCCAGTGCACTCCATCCCGGGCAACAAAAGTGAAACTCTGTCTCAAAAAGCCAAAAAACAAACAAACAAAACCAAAAACCAAAACAAAACCCCACATATCCTGCAACTATTTCCATTTCTGTATTGCCAACCACATACATAAGATTAACATACATTTTCTTATGGCCATAAAGTTTGTGTGTTCTGTCAAAATATATATTGCTATTTGGGGTAAACAATATATTCATTATACTTCTTTCTTAATTCACTTTTTTTAAAACACCTAGCTATGCTTCTATTTTTAAATCTACTCTTTTGTTTCTAACCATGGCACGATGCTGGACAGTTTGCCAATGGCACATTTTTACTACTCCACTCTCCCATCGGTGGGTACTCAGATTGCCTCAAAGCACACATCTCCCAGATAGAACACTGCAGTCATCATTCTCACACATATGTGCTGAGAGACTCATCTGCTTATTGATTTTTACAAGCTCCCTGGATATTTCATCTGTCAGTCTTTTGATAAATTTAGACTCTGCAACTATCCCCTGAGAAGACATCCTCCTATCTCAAAGTGCTTCAGAAAATCCAGTAGTGATCTCAACAAAACACTGTGAGAACACAATCTTCCTTATAATAATAACATAGTCTCTTCAGCTGCAAGGTGAAATAGATTCCTGGGGTTTCTCACATTCTTGTTTTCATTAAAGCTAGTTCTCTCCAAAATATGTCAAAACATTATTCTTTCTATATGTCTGTATAGTCTCCTTTACTTCTTAAACAGTTTTAATTTTTAAAATTAAAACAGATGCTATTCACTATTCACAATAGTAAAGATGTGGAATCAACCCAAATGCCCATCAGTAATAGACTGGATAATGAGCATGTGATACTTATACACCATGAAATACTGTTCAGCCCTGAAGAGGAAAGAGATCATGTCTTTGCAGGAACATGTGTGGAGCTGAAAGCCATCATCTTCTGCAAACTAACACAGGAACATGAAACCAAACACTGTATGTTTTCATTTACAAGTGGGAGTTGAACAACGAGAAAACCTAGACACAATGAGGGAACAACACACACTAGGCCTGTTGAGGAGTGGTGGGGGGAGAGAGAGTGTCAGGAAGAGTAGCTAATGGATTCTGGGCTTCATACCTAGGTGATGGATTGATCTGTGCTGCAAACCACCATGGCACACGTTTGCCTATGTAACAAACCTTACATCCTGCACATGTGCCCCAGAACATAAAATAAAAGTTTAAGAAACAACCATAGATGCTATCAATTCACTTTAAGAAAAAAATTTTAAATGTTCAACAGTTGAATTTGTGATAAATATAATGTGAACAACTATCAGAACAAAGATGTGAAGCAAAATAGATGCACAAAACGAATCAAAGAAAATTCTAGAGTGGGAAATTAAGAAACACGCATTATCTTTGCTCTGCAGGTAAATTCACTCTTGCTCCCTTCCTGGTAACTGTATCTTCTTTCCCAATGAAGAACCAGCCCTCTCCGACTCTCAGTTCTGCCATGTGGAACCCCACCTCTGCTGGAGAGGAAACGTAGGTGATAACAGCTCAGCTAAGCAGTGTGTTTCTGCCTCTCTCCCCAGTGGCTGGCTCAGTCTTGGGCATGCGACCCAGGGAGAGCTAAGGAGCACTGGGGAGACTCTCTTGGGTCTTTGTACAGATGAGAGTCTCACACTTTCCCATGGGAGGTTGTGAAGTCTGGGCTGATGCATCTATCTTCCATTCATTATCCTTTTACAGGTAAAAGAAAGTCTCTCTGAGAAGCCAAGAATACTGGAGCAAGTGAAAAGAGAAAGTTATCTCAAAGAACCGTACTTCAGACAGAGGGAAGATCCAGGCAGAGACCCTGCTGCAGACACAGCCTTGGAATATGGGGAAATAAGAGAAGAGGGAGCTACCGTGGGGTGAACAGAGTAAATGACCGTAGGAGGTGAAGTCAAGCCTGGTTTTGTTGTTGTTGTTGTTGTTTGAGATGGAGTCTCTCACTTTGTCACCAGGCTGGAGTGCAGTGTCGCAATCTCAGCTCACTGCAGCATTTGCCTCCTGGGTTCAAGCAATTCTCCTGCCTCAGTCTCCCAAGTAGCTGGGTCTTCAGGCCCACATCACCATGCCCAGCTAGCTTTTGTATTTTTAGTAGAGACAGGGTTTCACCATATTGGCCAGGCTGGTCTCAATCTCTTGACCTCATGATCAGTCTGCCTCTGCCTCCTAAAGTGCTGGGACTACAGGCATGAGCCACAATGCCTGGCCAGAAAAGCCTGTTTTTAAATGTCAACAGTAGGTATAAAAAAGAAGAGAGAGAGCGGGGGCCGGGGTGGGGGTGACAGGAGGAGTCAAAGGAGTTTGGTATTTTTTTGATAGCAAAAAAATAAGGTCTCTGGTACCTATTGGGGTGTGGGGGGCCTCTGAGAAGGGAGGCTCCTAGGCCCTCTCTTCCCTCCCCGTCCGCAGGGCCCCACATTCTGCAGCCTTAAGGTTGAACGTGAGTGCACGTCCATGTCAGTGCTGTGGGACCCCTGTGCCTGCCTCAGACTGCGTGTGTCGACATGACTCAGGCACACGTGGGTGTGTGTTGGTGTGAGGGCAGTGTGTCCTCCAGTGCGCATGGTGTGTGGGCTTGGGACCCATCTCTGGCCCAAGCATGTCATCCTGTGGGGGAGGGGTGCCGACCTAGTGGGAGGAGCCCCGCCACCTGGATCCAGGCGCCGCCCCGCCCACGCCTGGATAGCAAATAAAGCCTGACCCCTCAGGGCTAAGTTATGACTTTGCGTGCGCTTTATGGATTCCTACTCCATTCAAATATTATTATCGTGCTATTTCTTTTAATTTTAAAATAAATAAAAATTAAAATATGTTCATGAACTGTTTAATAGTACAATGGGCCTCAGGCATGGTGTCTGTCGTGACTACTGGATACGTTGCTACCCTGGACCTATTATTTATAGGAAGCATTAAATCACTTTTCTACTTAAGCCAGCTTTGGTATCGTTTTCTATTATTTGTAGTCAAAAATTGTTAACCAGCACAAAACGCTTTCTTTTCCTTAAGCAACATTTAATAATGCATGCATCCTTCCCTCGAGAAACCATTAGTGTAAGCAAAACAGATGTTAATTACCAGATTTAAAACAAGCAAACTTTGGTGTTCTAGTTCTCGAGTATTAGCAGAGGAGGATCAAGTACAGAGCTAGGCAGTAACTTTAGTGAAATGATCATGGGCATGCAGCTGTGCTTCTGTTTTAATGAATTTGCTTCTCCTACATAACCTGCCATCAGCAGGGGACAGGCTAGATGTCACTCTCCAACAGTGGGGAAGGGTTAGGCAGCATCTTTACCCCCACACCCCATCCTGGATTCATTTCATGGCATTATCTATTGTCAAGTTATGCTGCTATAGAACAAATTACATCAACTGGCCCACCATGGGCCTGAGCCTGGCATCTCTAGACCATTAATACCTGTTCAAACAAGCGTGTGCAGGTGTGACACTAAAAATAACACAATAAAACTGTTTCTAGCTGCATGGAAGAAAGTCTGGACTCCCAACATGGTTACTATTACTAATAGCTGTGCCAGATATTTTTCAGTACTTGATGCTTTTCAAAGAATGTTGATGTGCATTATCTGCTGTGATCCTCACAAATCACCCCCATGCCCACCACAGGAAGCTATAATTCTCATTTTATCTAACAGGAAAATAAAACTCCAAACATTCAAGGAAGTTACCCATGATGTCTATGTCACAGGGTGGGGTCTCCAATACTGATCTTGAGTTCCAATCCTAATGTCTCCGGGCCTTCTCCATCCCCTTCCTCCCTACCTACCTTTGGGAGGCGTGAGAGGCCCTCCTTTGTTTAAATCTTGAGAATCAATGAAATTCTCTTTGCCCAAGACCATCTCATGAGATCTCACATCTGAACCATTGAAATTTTGGAGATTCACGTCCTAAAACTATGTTTCTCTATCCCAGGCAATCCCTCCACATATTGACCCAGACACATAATCTAATTTGCCTATAAGACAGTGAGTGAATAATAGAAATGCCAGAGGAACAAGCCCTGGGGCCGTATTGCCCAGAACTGAATCCACACAGCAGGTGCTGTGGTGCCTGTAACTCTAGACTTCCTCGTAATCCTCTGTCCTTCATCAACACCTGGCTGGGCAGGTACTTCACATATATTAGAAATAGTATAATTTCTAGGTTCTGCTTGTTAATTTTGATCTCATTGGTCTATCACAGCATCAGATTCAGTTTTCCGTAGATGATCTGTAGTATCCCGAAAGATTATAGTAGAAGATTTTGAAACGATCGCCACTTAACCTGTTTGCCAGGTGATCCCACACCCTCCATTCTCCTCCATGGCCCACAGGAGATGCTCGCTCTAGGTGCTGGTTCTCTCTCCAGCAGCCAGGCCATGCTCCCGTCAGGGGTGCTTCAAGCTTAGTACCAGCCTCTGTTATGTCATTATTACACTGCCCTCATTTAATCTATATTATATAAATCAGGGAGCAGATTGAGCTGCTTCTATGGAAAGGAGCATAAATGCTGCAGAAAGATTCTACAAAACTCTTGACTAAAAACATGTCTGACAAATTAGGTATTCAACAGAACTTCAAAACACAACGGAAAATGATCTGAGCTCTGGAAGGGTCTCTTCCTCTGATTGATTCTGAAGTGTCTTTAAGTAAGTAATTGCTCCACATTGGAGTAAAAACAATGGGATATTGCAGATGTCCCTTTAAGTAATTGCTCCACATTGGAGTAAAAACAATGGGATATTGCAGATGTCCCTTTAAGAAGGTTATGGTTTATGACTGAAAGAGATCACACCAACCCCGCAGACTTCTGCAAATGAAAACCTTGGCTCCACACATCAAAAGGCTGGAGAATGAATATTTATTTATTTATCGAGAAGAAATTTTGCCCTGGCAGTGTGCAATGGCGCAATCTCAGCTCACTGCAACCTCCACCTCCCGGGTTAAAGCAATTCTCCTGCCTCAGACTCTCCAGTAGCTGGGATTGAAGGTGTGCACCACTACACCCAGCTAATTCTATGTTTTTAGTAGAGATGGGATTTCGCCATGTTGGTCAGGCTGTGGCGGGTGATGAACAATGAGAACACATGGACACAGGGAGGGGAGCACTACACACTGGGGTCTATTGGGGGGAATAGGGGAGGGATGGTGAGCGGGGGGAGTTGGAGAGGGATAGCATGGGGAGAAATGCCAGATGTGGGTGAAGGGGAGGAAGGCAGCAAATCACACTGCCATGTATGTACCTATGCAACTATCTTGCATGTTCTGCACATGTACCCCAAAAGCTAAAATGCAATAAAAAAACAAAAAAAGAAATCCCAACCTCAGGTGATCGGCCCGTCTTGGCCTCTCAAATTGCTGGGATTAGAGGTGTGAGCCACTAGGCTGGGCCCATGTTTTTAAGTTAAAAGGAAAGAGTAATTATATAGAGTAGAGATCACTGTTTAAACAATTTCTCAATCTCTGTCATTTTTTTTTAAGAAGCCACCAACTCATAAAGTCACTTCTTTTTTTTTTTTTTTTTTTGAGACGGAGTTTCGCTCTTGTTACCCAGGCTGGAGTGCAATGGCGCGATCTCGGCTCACCGCAACCTCCACCTCCTGGGTTCAGGCAATTCTCCTGCCTCAGCCTCCTAAGTAGCTGGGATTACAGGCACGCGCCACCATGCCCAGCTAATTTTTGTATTTTTAGTAGAGACGGGGTTTCACCATGTTGACCAGGATGGTCTCGATATCTTGACCTCGTGATCCACCCGCCTCGGCCTCCCAAAGTGCTGGGATTACAGGCAAAGTCACTTTTTTATTAAGCCTTTTCCAAGATGGCTGCTTCTGCAGTCCTAGGACTGCAGAGCTCAGCCTCCCTCTGCTGCAGATGAGTCTTGCATCCTCAGACAAATCATTTCTGCTCTGGACCTTCACTTTGCCTTCTGCATATGCGGTGTTTGATGAAAATAATTTCTGAGGTTCTTTCATTTCTGATATGCTAGGATTCTACATGCAAACCAATCTATGGGTATGCACTTGGACAGGAGAGAGAGAGCTGTAGAGAAGAAGACATTTTAACTATGACAGAAGGACAAAATCCCCTCAAGAGCAGGGCTCCCATAATATAGCAAAGAAACCACTGCCAGCTCATGAGAACATTTTAGGGGCATGTCAAAAACCTACTACCATATAAAATGTTAATATACATTAATATGTAAACGTAATCTACAAAATGAGGGAAAACTTTTTTAAATTTTCTGATGAATTTAGGAAGGGTCTCAATTGAGGGGACTATGTCTTTGACCCTCTTGAACTCCTGCCTACCTCCCCTTAAACAGAAACAACTGTGACATAGGATCAGAGCCTTCAGGCATCTTCACACCTAATTTGAACTTCACAACACTGGAGGAAGGTTTTTGGCATGATTATTGTTGTTACACTTTATTTATTGCCAGGAAGTTTATTTTTTTTTTTTCATTTACAGAAGTGATACCCAGTTTCTGTTTTAGGTAAATTAATGTAAATAAGCATGAGTTGATTTAAAGAAAAATACTGATTGAACAATATTTCTCATGATGTGTACATGTGGAAGACACAGTGGAATTGAATGAGAGAAAGAGATGTTTGCAGCTGCTCTGTCCCTGAACACAGGAGTTCCCAGGGTGGGACACATCTGTTCCATCTTCACCACTAACGACTCATGGGACCTCCAAGAATGAAAACCACAAACAAAACAGACTTTCAAACAAACAAACAAACAAAGGAAAATGTAACATGTGCAATTTTTTTTTTTTTTTTTTTTTTTTTTTTGAGATGGAGTCTCGCTCTGTAGCCCAGGCTGGAGTGCAGTATAGTGGTGTGATCTCGGCTCACTGCAGCCCCCACCTCCTGGGCTCAAGCACTTCTCCTGCTTCAGCCTCCCAAATAGCTGGGATTACAGGCACCCACCACCATGCCTGCCTAATTTTTGTATTTTTAGTTGAGATAAGGTTTTACCATGTTGATCAGGCTGGTCTTGAACTCCTGACTTCAGGCAATCCACCCGCCTTGGCCTCCCAAAATACTGGAATTACAGGTGTGAGCCACTGCACCCGGCCAAGACGTGTAAAATTAAAACACACACACACACTCATACTTTTCAATCTCTTTCTAACACACAGACACACACTCATACTTATTTTTAAAGTGGAAATATGTCTGTAGTAATGCCCTGGGTGATTCATCCCTGAAACACAGTATCCCACTTCAGGAACAATGTTACCACAGTGAATTTAATATCATTTCTTGTCATAACCATCCAGCAACCTCACATCGACACAGGCCATGTGAAGTTTTTGAAGGCTCCTGCATGGGTTAAATCTCTGTGGATCTGATGGTCTGGTTCCTGTTTGACAGCTAAGAACCTAGAGTTCTGTGAAGCAAAAGAACTTGGCAAAAGCCACACTGAGTTAGGACCAGATCTCCGCATGCCCATCCCCAATGGGGCTTCTCTTTCCACTGTCCCATCCACACATTTTAAGAAGATGGTAAGACAGTCTCTGGCTCCTACCCTTGTCCATTGCTACATTATCATGCCTCCTGGGAACATCACTCTGAATAAAGAGATACAAACAGGTGATCTCAACCACAATTAAGAGAAGTAAACTTAGGTTACTGAAAATGCACATTTGCCTTAGAAGTAAAAATGAATGACATTATTTTTTTCTTCAGTGTTTCAGGAGAATGAAGCTATTGACAAAATGATACAATGAAAATAAACAGAATTACACAATTCTATCCATGTAGTCATGCAATCAAGGGAGAGTATTATTATTTTTCTTTGATTCCCTCAAGCAATAGAAAGCCATTCTATCTCTCTTATGGGAAAGAAAATGTGTAGGAAGGAAATTGCTTGGCTTTGAGAATGACAGGAAAGGCTGGAAAGCCTTGGCTACAAACGGGCAGCCCCAGGTGGCAGGATAGCACCAAGAAGAGATGGTCAGATTCAGCAGACCTGGCATTGACAGCAGAGCGCATTAATCAGTCATCACCTGTTCCCAGAGGCCATACTAACCACTGTACCTAGTGGTACCTGGCAGGTATTTCCATCAACAGTGGCTACACATTCCCTGTGGACCAGCAGTAGGGACCATGTCTGCCATGGAGTTTCTGCTAAGTTTCATGTTTCATGTAAAAATATGCACACACAAACAGGCACACACACACAAACACACATGCACATACAGACATGCACATACATGCATTAGGACCCTCAATGCACATTACAGACTGTGATGTATACTTCTTCTTAATTAACAACATTAATCACAAATCATGGTTTAGCCACTTACTATACAACAAGCTGCTTCCTCACCTCATAAATAGCATCTGCATACCTGAGTCTTACTAATTTCTTCATAACTGTTCAATTATTTTTAGAATAAAAAGTGAAGATAGTGTTACTCTATACCAATGGTCAGCAAAATGCTGTATGGGCCAAAGCATAACCTCCTAGTTTTGTTTGTCTGGTGAATTAAGAGAGTTTGTTTTTGTTTGTTTTGTCTTTCACATTTTTAAATAATTATAAATTAGAATTTAGTGTGTGGTGTGAAAAATACATGTTTACATTTCAGTGCCTATAAATAGAATTTTATAGTAAAATATTTCTAATCATTGGCCTGCATGTAGTCTGTAACCCTCTTATAAAAATAACCCTGAGTCTAGTCTATTCATGAGGAAATTGGAAGTTGGAAATGCTCCCAAAGGAGGAGCATTCTCCAAACTCTGACCACCATTTCTCAAAACCATCAAGATCATTTGAAACAAGGAGAGACTGAGAAATTGCCATAGACCAGAGGAGACTAAGCAAATACGACAGGTAAGCAATTTGGTGTCCTGGTTTCTATTAATTAAATAGTTAAATATATGTTCTATTAACTATTTAACTAATAGAACAAAAAGAGGAATAAGGAACAGAAAGAAAACATTAATAGGAAAACTGGCAATATCCAAGTACAATCTGGAGTTTAGTGGAGAGTAATGCCTCGGTGTTGGGTCATTAGTTTGAAAAAGCACACCACGGTCATGTAGAATGTTAATAAAAGGGGAAAACAGATAAGAGTTATAAGGAAACATTCTATACCATCTTTGCAACTTCTCTTTAAATTTAAAATTATTCCAAAATAAAAAAAGCTTACTAAAAAGTAGAATGGAGGATTTTAATTCTAAGGAAAAGGAAAATTCTCCATGTATCTAAAGAACATGGAAGCCAGCATGAATTTGTTTCTGGGGGATTATCTTCTCAGATGAAAAGGGGCCACTAGGTAGTGGGAGGTGGCAGGTCCTGATGGCTTCTGTAGAGCCGCAGACTGAGTTCCTTAGTGGGTTTCATAGAAGATCCTTTGAAGAAGGGGTGCTCTGTATTAGATACATAGAAACTTGTGGAAAAGATGAGGATACTGAGGAAAATCACCAATGCAATCTGCAATCCAATCCCTTGACAGTCTGCACCTGCACATAAAAGGAAAAGCATACACACCATGGAATATTATGCAGCAATCAAAAAGGATGAGTTTGTGTCCTTTGTAAGGACATGGATGAATCTGGAGAACATCATTCTCAGCAAACTGACACAAGAACAGAAAAACAAATACCGCATATTCTCACTCATAGGCGGGTGAGAAAAATGAGAACACATGGACACAGAGACGGTACTGTGACCCCAGGGGTACTACACACTGGGGTCTACTGGGGGGAATGGGGGAGGGACAGCGGGGGGGGGAGCTTGGGAGGGATAGCCTGGGGATAAATGCCAAGTGTGGGTGAAGGGGAGGAAGGCAGCAAAGCACACTGCCATGTGTGTACCTATGCAACTATCTTGCACACTCTGCACATGTACCCCAAAACCTATAATGCAATAAAAATTTAAAAAATTTTTTAAAAAATCCTATAAAAGGAAAAGCAAAGACAATAATTAATGCAATGCATACAAACTGCTGTCTACCCATCACTTCCAAACACTGCTTTCCCCAACAGTGAAAATTCCTGTACAGTGTGTTCCCCAATGACTTCTATCAGACCATGTAGAAAGGGAGAAGTTGGATTTACCATTGACTAGTAGATACTGCGGCTCAACAGTCACCATCTCTGAAACTGTCGATTTTTCCATTTCTTAAAGGAAAGAAAAACAGGAATCAATATGGTTTGTGTGTAAACCTTACACACAGTAAGTTGCCCATCAGCCAAAACTATTTTTGACATCCCGCCTGTGGAATGTGGCATGCTGACACTTGAGAACCTTTTGCTTATTTCCATCGCCCCTTCATGTTGCATTTACTTGGGAAGCCTGTCAAGGAGACATTCAGATATCTCCATCATTTCCACAAAAATGAGAATAAGGCTGTGGTAGAGCATTTTCACTTCTATAATCTTCCGTTCCATAAAAATGAAAAGTACTGGCCGGGCGTGGTGGCTCAAGCCTGTAATCCCAGCACTTTGGACATGGTGAAACCCCGTCTCTACTAAAGATACAAAAAAATTAGCTGGGCATGGTGGCTCATGCCTGTAATCCCAGCTACTCAGGAGGCTGAGGCAGGAGAATTGCCTGAACCCAGGAGGCGGAGGTTGCGGTGAGCCGAGATCGCGCGATTGCACTCCAGCCTGGGTAACAAGAACAAAACTCTGTCTCAAAAAAAAAAAAAAAAAAAAAGAAAAGAAAAGTACTGCCTCATAGATGCTACTGAGGGACCTAAAGATTAAAACTCAAGCATATTAACTGCAGTGTCACTTATAATATTAAGCCAAATAAACAGCAAATATGCTGTGGCTGTGTCCCTGAATTTGAATCTGATATTTACAAACTGAACCATCCTGAGCAAGCTGCCTCATCTTCCTACAATTCAATGTTCCTCACTTAGGACATGAGGTGACAATAGATTCTGTCTCACTGGGTGATTATGGGCATCATATGAGTCCTATGCCAAAGCACTCAGAAGAGTTACTGGCATGTATAAATAATAGATATCCTCCTGCTATTGTCTTCATTAATAATTAGCCTTAAATGCTAAATACCTAAGGACGGCATAAATAAATCAGGATACACTTGTAAAGTGTGAATTTCTAATTCACCATCTAAGAACTTACTGTATGGAAATAATCAAACATTTTGGAAAGAGATATACGTGCCAAGATGTTCATGGTAAGCATTACTTAAGACAGCAAGAAGCCTTTGAAAGCAACCTGAATTCCCACCATGAAAATGATTAAATAAATATGGTTCAGACATGCTATGAATAGGATATTGAATCACCATCAGAACCATGACTTGAAGATAATATACTGTCACGGGAAGCATTTGCAATGTGTTATATGAAACAGCATATATAAAATACTGTTTAACCCAAACACAAGTGTACATGCGTATATGTAAAATGTATAAAGTATATCTAATTATGTCACACATATTTGTTATTTTGAGGGGATATTCAAAACATTTCTAATCAGAAATGTGACCCTATAGATGGACAGGGTCCAGATAAAAATGAAAAGAGGCAGTCATGCCTTAGGAGATCATTCTCAGAAGAATTAAATATCTGCTCCTACTTATAATATATTTGAAAAAGTAAAGCAATGCAGAAGCATCATTAATGGAGAATCTGGGAAAAATCCAATGTCACGTTTAGTTGGTTTATTTCCCCCTGAATGAGTGGCCAGTTACCTTTCCGGCAAATGTAACCACAAAGAGGTTGAGATTGAAAAGCGGGGCTCCTGCAGGCTCAGCAGCCTGTGCAGTGTGATTCCTCCGCTGGCGTCGGAAGATATGCAGCTGAACACGCAGATTTGGGTTGAGATTTTCAGGTTTTATCTTCTCCCGAAATCCAGGAGGAACCTAAGGAAAGATTAAAACTCTGATCACTTTCCAGATATGGAAAAAAGAAATTAAAGGCAAAGCATAAATAGGCTTTCTTTCCATCACGAATGGGTTTCTCCTCTTCATCTTTTATGTAGATATTTTTATACCTTTTGATGCAAACAAAATTTAAGAATGCAGGCTTTTAAAATTTATTTCAGTTTTGTGGCAAAATCTTCCACTTATGTGAAACAGCTGAAGTAAAATGCTATGTAAATGTTGTCTGAAATGGTCTATGGAAAGCTGTAAACATCAGTTGCCTGGGTCTCATTCTGTCCAAGGGCCAGATCGCAGCAAAATGTATTTGATTTAGAAATACATGTTGAATTTATAAAGCCACAAAAATATGTCTTGAGGAATACATGTTAGTTGGACAAGCCAACACCTCTCTCTTGAATCCAAGATTCTAAAGGTAGTATAATCCTTTCTTTCCCATCAGCAGAAGAAGTGACTATTGCAACCCACATTCTGAGTGTGAAGTGAGGCCTTGTTCCGTTTCCTAATTTCCAAGATTGTTTTTCAGAGCCCAGCTGAATAAAGTATGTCCTGGGAAGAGAGAATAAGAAAGTCTTAATGAGGCCCAGCTCAACAGGGCTTCTCATTACTGGCCTGCTTATGAGCTACAGAGAGAATCAAGCATCTAGGTTCAGAGACAGAGAGAGTGAATCTGTGAGGCTTGCCAGAGAAGTGCTGTGGAAGAAGATTCCTCCAGCCCGGCGGTGCCAAGAGAAGCTGGCTCCAGAGAAGCCTCAGAAGGCTTCAGGGGAAAGCTAATGGCCCATTGGAAGGAAGCCAATCCCAGGGTCTTGGGAACCCCAGCAGGAGACCGTGGCCCACAGCACCTCCACCGACCTAACTGCCTCATTTGTAGCTGAGCTTGGAACACATACATCATTCCTGGAAATGTGCCTCTATCAGGATGGAGGAAGGAAATCCTGAATCCAAGCACTCAGGCAGTGTGACAGGTCCCCTGATACGACCGGCAGACTTGAAGGCCTGCCATCTCCTCCCCATATCGCTATAATGCTAATTACCCGCTGCATGGCCAACAGGGAAAGAATTCATGGCATTTCCACAGCTGAGGCCATTCCTTTAGCATACACAGCAGACAACTCAGACACAGAGAACCAAGCACAGGAGGAGGTCTCCTTCCAATGGGCCACCTGGCCAGACTTCCAGAAACCTCCAGCAAGATCAACGCCTCATTAAATACCCAAACGTAGCCATGAGGCGTAGCTGACCATACAGTTAGGGACCCTCCTGTGTCCATGGTCTTGTGTGCCAAGAGCTTGAAAGAACCTTGGTAAGGAAACTGATATCCATCCAGGGTGGTGGTGTTGATGGCACCACTTAGGGTGAAGGAAAGGGCCAAAGGTCCCCTCATCCTCTTCTAACCAGGCTTGTCTGGAATATTGGTTTCTGATTTATTGACACACCTTCCTCTGTGCAGTTTTCAGGGGTTTTACTGCCTCCTTGCTCAGCCTGGAACCCCCCCCCACCAGGATGTGTGCACAGATCCTGTGCACACAGAAGCCCCTTGTCAGGCTTCCTCAGCCCCCGTCACCTGCCCATCTCCAGTGGATACCACCACGACTTTCCCATAGAGGGAATTCCCAGAAAACAGGTCTTGTTCTCGCTTCTAGTCAAACTCCCCCCAGAAAAAGTCACATTTCTGACAAGACTTGTTTCTGAAAATCCCCTATGTGGCTGTCAACTGCCAGTTTGTCCTGGGGCCCCAGACACCTTCTTCCACTGTGTATGCCTCAGACATACGTTTTCCAGGCTCTCTCCCACTGGCTCTCAGTGGGTTCCTTCAATGTGCGGGCACTGGTGTGAGGCTGGAGGACAGGAAAAAGGAAAAACTCGAGGATTTGTTTTTCTTCCTGCTTCTTGCAACGTTTTCTGCTAAGGGCTTTGTCTTCTCTGTGGTTCCAACTCTTCAACAGCTCCCCTTACCATCTTCTCAGATACCCCAGCAACATCACCCAGGACGGCTACTGGTTCTAACTTCCACCAATGGGACCAGTACCTGGCACCAGCAATATCACCTCTTCCCTCTGTCCCTCCAACCGCAGGAGTGGTAACAGCTTCTTGCAGCTCTTAACCTCCGCATTGTTTTCTCAACAAACATTCAGCCATTTTTTTTAGCTTTTCTACACCTAGGTAAATAATCCCTACACTATATCCCTCTGTTAAAATACCTAGAAGATTTTTTTTGTTTTCCTAGCTGGAATGTGTTTGAGAGATTCAGTCACCAATCATTTCATCCTATTTTGCTTCCTTAAAAGCATTTATTGCTACCTCAAAATGTCCTGTGTGAATGTTTTGCTTACTTTTCTATCAACCATCAACCCCCCAAAAATGCCCTGAAAGGAAACATTTTGGTATTTAGATCATTGCTGCATCCCAAGTGCCTAGTGGGAGGTATTATATCTGTGCCAAATGAATAAAAGTCTGTGCATCAGCTAAGATGGCCTCCAATTAAAACATGAAATAAGGTGGATTAAAGGGTGGACAGTGGACCAGATGGATAGATATATTGTAAGCAAACATTGTAAAATATTAACTGCTGAATCGAGGAGCTGCTATTTGGAGGTTCAATGAGCAATCCTAGCAGCTCTGTCACTACTTGAATAGGAGGCAGCTGGTGCGCTGAGAAGCTGAGACCCCTGGGCTGGAGCCCCAGGCCTGCGTGAGCTCACGGGAGGTACTGAGAGAAGCCACATAACCCCTCTGAGGTTCAGTTTGTTTTCTCTGTGTTCAATGGGATTTCATATTCTCTCCACCCCTCAGGAACACTCCATGAGACAACTTAAATGTGCCCTTAACCTTTGACTTTGTTTTGATGGGACCATGCATGGAGTTCATTTGCTCATTGAGACTGATCTCCCTCTCCTTTGGCCATTATGTATATCAGTAAGGATTCCTTTAGTTGCATTTAAGTGTAAAGCACACAGTCACTGCTGGAAAGGCTAGGAGTAGACTGGCTTCAGGCTCAGATGGATTCACGTGCAAACAATGGCACCAAGGTGCCTTTTCATTCATTTCTCAGTCCTGCTTTCTGTGGTGTGGCTTTTTGCTAAAGCTCCACATGGTGACAAGAACATCATCTTGTAAACAACATTGTTCAGTCCATCAAGAACTGGTTAGGGTTCCTTCTCAGTGGGTCGGTGTCACCCTATCACTGTGGCCTGGGGGAAGAATGTATTGAGCTCCCAGCCTGTGCCAGGAAGCCTCCTACTGAGGCCTAAAAAAACTAGTTTTTCCTGAAGTACAAAGCTGGAAGGTAAAGGACTGGTGGTGTTTCTCCACAGCATTCTTAGATGCTGTGTAAAAACAGGACAGGAAGGGCAAAGGAAGGCTAAGCAGAAAAAAATCAACAATTGTTCATTCTCAAACCCAAAATAGAAAATAACAAGATAATATGACTTATTCAACTCAGTCATCTTGTTGAAAAAGAGAAACCAAGAGTGCCCGCAGAGTGTGCTGGATATTTAAGCAATTATTCTGGAGAAAAAAGTTACTACTGGAATTGACTGTTTTTTTCTTTTTTCAACATTGTAAGATTAGACCATCTGAACCCAGTGCCACCAATGATCTAATAGATACACTTTATGATGTTGAGTCTTCAGTAATAAACTCAATAGGCAAGGACAAAATCGGACGTATATGCAAGTTAATCCCCCACAAATATGGTGTTGACACTTTCACCAATTTCCTCCAGAAGCTTAGGCTAGAGATCCAAAATAGATCCCCTGTTAGTCGCAACCAGATGACATTTTCTTCTAATCCAATACAATTTTTAGCATCTAATTAGTTGTCAATCTTTTTAAAATGAAGTTATGCAGCCATTAAAAACAATGAGTTTGTGTCCTTTGTAGGGACATGAATGAATCTGGAAACCATCATTCTCAGCAAACTGACACAAGAACAGAAAATCAGGCACCGCATGTTCTCACTCATAGGAGAGTGTTGAATGATGAGAACACATGGACACAGGGAGGGAAGCAACATACACTGGGGTCTGTTGGGGGGCGTCTAGGAGAGGGACAGTGTGGGGTGGGGAGTTGGGGAGGGATAACATGGGGAGAAATGCCAGATATAGGTGATGGGGGGATGGAGGCAGCAAACCACATTGCCATGTAAGTACCTATGCAACAATCCCGCATGATCTGCACATGTACCCCAGAACCTAAAGTACAATTTAAAAAAAATGAAATTAACACAGAAAATCAACATAACAAATCCGGATCTCTGGCTCTTATTTAAAAATGTAAAAACATCTGGAAACTGGGACGTACATTTCTCCTGGCACTAATCGGATGGCTCTCAGTGGCTGCTGAGACGATTACATGGGGCCTCTGTCCTAAGGTTTACCACGGTCCCCACCATTCCCTCCTGCCCCATGTCTAGGCTGCTTCACTCATTCATGTCCCCTGCCTGGCCTTCCTGCCACCCGTTGAGGGAGCTGTGTGAGAACAAGGCTGACAATGGGAAAAGCAGCACTGGAGATGGGGACAGAATCCCGAAGATATATTTGAACCCCAGGACCAGGGTGAGTTTACAACCCTGATCTAGGCATTGTCTTCTCATCAATATAGTAATTTAATTTATTTATTGAAAAAAATGGTAAAATACAAGTCATCCAAGATAACTTGGGGAAGCCAGTTTCTTGGAAGGAATGGCTCACAAAAACTAGAAAGACGGAACCATCATGTTGCTTTTTTCTTGTGGAAAGACCTCTGTTATGGACTGAACTGTGTCCCCAAAATTTGTATGTTGAAGCCCTAACATCCAGTCTGGCTGAATCCGGAGTAAGGAAGTAATTAAGTTTAAAGTAGATGATAGTGATGGAGCCCTTGTCTGGTCTGATAGGATCCTTATAAAGAGAGAGAGCAGAAGGCTCACTGTTTCTCTCTGTCACATGAAGACAGTGTGAGAAGGTGATTGCGAGCTGGGAAGAAATCCCTGGAGCTAATCAGCAGGCACTTTGCTCTTGGGCTTCCTGTCTCCAGAATTGTGAGAAAATAAAATTTAAGCCACCCAGTCTATGGCATTTTATGGCAGTGCCAGAAGATTAATGCAACTACCTTAAGGAAATTAAGACTGTTTAAAAATGACCATAACACTTGTTTATGTATTTTTTTTTTTTTTTGAGATGGAGCTTGGCTCTGTTGCCCTGTCTGGAATGCAGTGGCATGATCTCATCTCACTGCAACCTCCACCTCTCAGGTTCAAGTGATTCTCCTGCCTCAGCCTCTTGAGTAGCTAGGACTACAGGCGCCTGCCACCACACCTGGCTACGTTTTGTATTTTTAGTAGAGACGCGGTTTCAATGTATTGGCCAGGCTGGTCTTGAACTCCTGACCTTGTGATCCACCTGCGTTAGCCTTCCAAAGTACTGGGATTACATTGTTTATGTATTAATGGATGCCTCATGAGAGTTGAAACAGTGTCAGCTCAGGAGCTTAACTGTCACTCCTGCCACCTTTTTCACGATATTATATTACTGTTATATTATGTTTAACTTATGGTACAAAAAACAGATGTATCATTTCTATCAGAACTAATTATGTAAAGGCCCCTATTACACATATGACACAGCCAATACATATCCAAAGTGGAAGATAGAGTTTTATCCCTAGGAACAAATAATTTAGTTGGGAAGAGAAGATATATGCTCACAACAAACACTGGTGAGTAAATGAAAATACATACTGCAGTGCTAAAAGTGCTCAGTCGTTTTAACTATTGTCAGAGTTCAGAAAAAGAAAAGATCGATGAGTTTGAAATAATGACAAATATGTAATGAAATTAATCTTAACTATTAATTGCTAACTATACATCAAGCATGAGTTAAATACTTTGCATCTACTAAGATATGAGGTTAGGAAGTTTACCTGCTGGCACTAACAGCAGGTGGTTAGAATTTGGACTCAGGTTCCAGAGGCTGTGCTCAGATGAACTGTTTCCTTCCTGGTACTTTAACCAGCTGCAGGCTGTATGCAAGTTTCCCTTGGAATTGATGGCTGTTAAAGATGCAAATCAAAACCACATTGAGATACCATCTCACGCCAGTTAGAACGGCGATCATTAAAAAATCTGGAGACAGCAGATGCTGGAGAGGATGTGGAGAAAGAGGAACACTCTTACACTGTTGGTGGGAGTGTAAATTAGTTCAACCATTGTGGAAGACAGTGTGGCGATTCATCAAGGACCTAGAAATAGAAATTCCATTTGACGCAGCAATCCCATTACTGGGTATATATCCAAAGGACTATAAATCGTTCTACTATAAGGACACATGCACACGAATGTTCATTGCAGCACTGTTTACAATAGCAAAGACCTGGAACCAACCCAAATGCCCATCGATGATAGACTGGACTGGGAAAATGTGGCACATATACACCATGGAATATTATGCAGCAAACAAAAATGATGAGTTTGTGTCCTTTGTAAGGACATGGATGAATCTGGAGAACATCATTCTCAGCAAACTGACACAAGAACAGAAAAAGAAATACCGCATATTCTCACTCATAGGTGGGTGAGAAAAATGAGAACACATGGACACAGGGAGGGGGGTACTACACACTGGGGTCTACTGGGGGGAATGGGGGAGGGACAGCGGGGGGGGGAGCTGGGGAGGGATAGCCTGGGGATGAATGCCAAGTGTGGGTGAAGGGGAGGAAGGCAGCAAAACACACTGCCATGTGTGTACCTATGCAACTATCTTGCACGTTCTGCACATGTACCCCAAAACCTAAAATGCAATAAAAAAAAAAAAGTCACAGGCTCTGTCATGTGCTTCTCTTGGCTCCCCCAGTAGACAGTCCTGGTTAGCACCCAAAGCAGGCATCATCATTGTTTTAATTAATAATACCTCATGAAATTTCTGTGGAATAAAACCTATAAAGAAGAACTCAGTGTAATTCCAGCTACTCAGGAGGCTGAGGCAGAGAATTGCTTGAACCCGGGAGGTGGGGGTTACAGTGAGCTGAGATTGTGCCACTGCACTCCAGCCTGGGCTACAGAGCAAGACTTCACCTCAAGAAAAAACAGAAATGCAAGGAAAATTTGTTATCCCACAAGCCTTAGAAATCTCCAACCCAAAGTCACAGTAAGAAGAGTTTGAAGAAGCACCTTGGAGGAAACTGAAAGACAAAAACTCTATCCCTTATTCCCCAAACCCAGTCAAGGATTTTGTGCCAGATCTTAACTACTTGCTGAGGATGTGGAAATGTACAAGGCATACTTCTGGTCAGCTGATGTGGTGGAGAAGACAAACCCCAAAATCAAATGCAATGTGTAATGCACTGTAGTGTATACACGTGTACACTGCACATGGAAAGTCAGCCTGGGAGGGAAGAACCTCCATCCTTTCTCTGGAAAAGCACACATCTGAGCTGCTTTTGAAGGATAAGAAGTGACTGGGAGACGCATGAGTGTCTGTTGGGGACAGACAGATAAACTCCACATGCAGGAGTATGGAGGGCAAAAAGATTAGTATCAAGCAAAAGCAAATGACTGTTTATGGAGAACAGAGTTACAACAGTACCAGAATCTGGCCTCTGGTGGTTCTTCCTGTCCAATATCCACACTTCTCTCTGAAAAACATTCTGATTGTCCCTTCGGCCCCACTCTTTTCTCATTTTCGGTCCCTGTGGTCTGGGTGGGATGAACCCCACCCCAACTCTAGTTCAAGAGTGGTCATAATGCCTGCAGCCATGACCTCACAGCATTCCATGCATCTGGAGCCTGGATACAGGGATGCCTTCAGCTGCGGCATGCGATGACAGGCAGCTCAGGAACAGCTCTCCAGCCCCAGGACTTCTGCTGGAACTGCTGGGAGTTAGAAGCTTTCTTCCTACTGAGGGGCAAACCTTCTAGGTATCTGTAGATGTTGAAGACCATTTCCTGGAACCACAGCGGTTAGTGTCCAGAGGATGAGAAGACATAGCCGCTAGGAGAGTCTGAGAGTTCAGTATGATTGAAAGATTAAGTTCAAGAGAAGGGACAAACTGCAAATCACAAGCTAGAGAGGTTTAGGTAAGAGTCATATCACACAAAATCATTAAGCGTTTTAAAATGCTTAGCCTTTAACCGAAGAGTAATGGAAAGGCATTGACGTGACCTAATCACAAATGAGAAGATTTGAGTACATATTATCTCTCTACAATGATGGAGAATGGACTGGAAGCACGCAGGGACAAGGACAGGAAACCCTGCTAGGGCCGGCTAGAGTGACTGTAAGAATAGCCATGAAGATAGAAAGAAGTAGATGGTTGTTAAAGATACCTGTGGAATACAAAGGTACTATATCAAACCGTACATGGATCCGAATCTCAGAAGCAAGCTCCTAGCTGGGGAGAGAGTTAGAAACCTTCAGCAGAGAGATGATAATTTAAGCCTCAGGAGTGGATGAAATTACCCAGAGAACGTGCATAAGGAGAAGAGAAGCTGGAACAGCAGGGGCCAACTTTTAGGATCTGTCAGACAACAGGGAGCCCAAGACTGAGAAGTGTTAGTCCAAACTGCATCCTTTTGTAAGCTCCCCGCCATTTTCCAGACATTGGTCAAAGTGAAACATTCCACGAGGGTTCGTTCGGACTGTGAGAATCTGCCGGCCCAATCGCCTGATTTTATCACATTCTGCTAAGAAAACGTCCAAAACACATCACCATCACATTCTGCGGGAGCAAGGCCCAAACCGCCTCATCACGGGAAGGTCAGCAAGCCACACTGCTCAGACCCCTCCCGCCCATGACAGTAAGCAGCGGTGGGCACTGGCATTAAGCCGGTCCTCCACCTCCGCAGGTTCACGCAGGTTCATGCCTGCATTTGCTGTTGAGCCGCTCTCTCTCTCTCTCTCTCTCTCTCTCTCTCTCTCTCTCTCTGTGTGTGTGTGTGTGTGTGTGTGTGTGTGTGTGTGTGTGTGTCTTTAACCCTCGCCTTCCCTTTGAAACCTAACAAGAAGGAGGAGCCAGGAAGGCGGGGGAAGCCAGAAACCCATCTTGTTAAGAGCAGCCAAAGGAATAGTGTAGAACAGTGATTCTCAAAGTGAGCTCCAGAAACTCGTGGAGCTCCCACGACCCTTGTAGGAGGTCCACACCGGCCAAAATATCTCTATATGGGAACTAAGGTGTTATTTGTCGATTTCATTCTCATAATCACATGAATGCAGAATGGAGGTTACCAAAGGCTCCTGGAAAGCTGAGATTGCAAAGACTGGAGAAAAACATCTGAAATGACTCCCTTTTAATTTTTAATAAATATCAATGTTTATAAGCAAAATTGCTTTTGCAGTGAGGTGGTTCTCAACCATGTAAGGTTAAACAGAACCTGTGATCAAAGTGTGAGAAGCACAGCCATACGGAGCTTCACAGAGGGCATCAGTATTAACGTCAAATGTTACTGAAGCCTCAAGGGAGCTAACCAATCAGAAGCAGCCACCAACTTTAGTAACGGACTTGACTCGCTTAGTGAGAGCAGTTCAGTGTCGCGGTGGCAGAGACACAGCACAGTGGCTGAGAGTGTGCAGCAGCTGTGGACGTTGAATAATGAATGAAAGAACCATTCTGTGAGTATCCAAACCAACTCATGGTAGCACGAATGCATTTCCTCTTCTACTACCCTTGGAAGAAAAGGAATGCCTACCACCAAGGCCAATAACTGGACATTTCTGCACCACTGGGAGCCGAGTGCCACGAGGTCTTTAGTTCCATTCAGCCACCCCCTTTCCAAAGCCTAAACCTGAAGCACCTCGGCAAATTGCCATTAAGATGTTTGCCACACAGGTAGTCGTGGCAATGGTATGTCAGCCTGTGCTCTGTTTTCAGCCTTTTGTTGTTAACAGGTCAATAAAGAGGGCAGGGAGGCTCTTCTGCAGAATCTTAAATGGGGTTTGCTGAAGCAAAGTCCAAAACACAAGGACACATCTGAGTGATCCTGATTTGCTTAAGCAAATTACCATTCTCCACGTCACCCTTTGGGCTTAATCTTTGACCAGGCCAAGGGTGGTTATGTCTGCAGAAAGGATGTAGCTGGCCTGAGGCTGATGTCCTTAGAAAGATGTGCTTATAAGGTGGTCCTGTGCCTGCTCTCTGGAAACTTGGATTTTGTGAGAGTTTCCAGCATTCCATAACTGAGAAGAGTGGTACGCTGTGATAAAACTCTTCATACAAAAAACAGTTTATGCTGAACATTTGCTTTCTTTTTAGGAGTTTTGGATTTGGGTAATGATAGGCAAAAGTACCTAGGCAACCAAGCCTTAGCAAAGACCCTGGGTGCTGCATTTATTTATTTTTTTCCCTCCCTCCTTTTCTTTCTTTCTCTTTTTTCCTTCCTTCCTTCCTTCCTCCCTCCCTCTTTTCTCTCTCTCTCTCGCTCTCTCTCTCTCTCTCTCTCTCTCTCTCTCTCTCTCTCTCTCTCTCTCTCTCTCTCCTTTCTTGGCAGAGTCTCGCTCTGTCACCCAGACTAGAGCCCAGTGGTGCAATCTTGGCTCACTGAAACCTTCGCCTCCCGGTTCAAGTGATTCTCCTGCCTCAGCCTCCCCAGTAGCTGGGATTACAGGCACCTGGCACCATGCCTGCCTAATTTGTTTTTTTTTTTTTTTCTTAGAGACAGGGTTTTGCCCTGTTGGCCAGGCTGGTCTCAAACTCCTGATCTCAAGTGATCCACCCGCCTTGGGTTCCCAAAATGCTAGGATTACAGGCGTGAGCCACTGCACCTGGTCTGGTGATGCATTTCTAATGCACTTCCCTGATCGACATTTCACGATGCTGTCACCATAGGATGCAAGAGCTGGCACCTCGGGACGACTGCAGTGGGTGGGGATTCCTGGAAGCTCCTGCCCTACAATCTATAGACTTTGCTCTGTAAGCCTTTTCCCTTTGCTGATTTCACTTTACATCTTTTGTCGTGATCATTCTCAGCTGCAAGTAAGCCTGTGTGCTGAATCCCTTGAGTTCTTACAGAGAGAAAGTGAATCTGGGGGTAGCTTTGGGGACCCTGCAACACAGTTTATCACCAAGTATAGGCCAGTGCAAGGCCAACCTTCAGAACGTGTGCAGGAACTACCGAGGAGTATTTCTTACACTCAGTAGATTCCGTAAGGATTGGAGGACTGGGGGTGTCAAAGCCATGCTGCCACCACCGGTTAGGAGCCCAGAGGTGCCAGGTGTCCTGTTCTGAAGCTGGGAGAGGAAAGCAGCACCACGGGAACCACTGTGAAAGGACATTCCTGTACCTGCACAGCGCCCATTACACGAGGCGTTCGGAAAAACAGTCCATGGAGGCCCATGAAGTCTCATGTCATAGGTTTAAAAAAAAAGGTTCTGGCCAGGTACGGTGGTTCATCTCTGTAATCCCAGCACTTTGGAGGCTGAGGGATCCGGATCGCATTTGGTCAGGAGTTCAAGACCAGCCTGGCCAACATGGTGAAACCCCATCTCTACTAACAATAAATAAATTAGTCAGGCATGGTGGCACATGCCTGTAATCCCAGCTACTCATGAGGCTGAGGCAGGGGAATCTCTTGAACCTGGGAGACTGAGGTTGCAGTGGGCCATGATTGTGCCATTGCCCTTTAGCCTGGGTGACAAAGGAAGACTCAGTCTCAAGAAAAAAATTAAACAAACAACAACAACAACAACAACAAAACCTCTACCTTCAGAGAGGGAAAGATACACCATGGAGTCTCAAATCCTTAAAAAGCAAAGAAGAAAAGCGATGAACATATTCTTATTTTATAAAAATTGACCAACTACAGACAAGATAATGAAGACATCTGTCTTTCTCGAATTATTTTGTAAAGACTGGAATAGCTAATCAATGACTTTCCAGTGACAAAATGGGTTACACCACTAGTCCTACCATTCATTTCACACTTTTTATGTGGATATTTTGACACATACTTATTATAACTTCTCCAGTTTTGCCAGAGATCCTGAATCCACTCAGTAACCCCACTCTGAATTCCTTCCTGTACCCAAAGACAGAAATGAAAGAACCTGGCTCATTAATTTGAAAAAGTAAACAAACCTATTCCTTTACCTAGCTGAGTTTTCCATAAAATTCCTCAGTGAAATCTGTCCTCCATGCTATCCTACCCCAAAAGCTAAGATAAAACTGGTAAGACCTGTCTCTTTCAAGGACACAGACAATCCTTGTTATAACATTACTCTTCCTTATCTCTGATTACTACACCAATCTCTACGGTAGAAAACAGTTAAATGTCCTCAGCAATAATAAGAATGCATCTTATGGGACCCATGTAAAGGTTACCAGTAGCTCCAATCTAATCAATATAAATTTGAATTGGGCCAGCCACTTATCACTCCTATATATGCATGTACACACACACACACACACTCACATGCACACAAAGTCAATATTCACTATTGACAGATTCCGTATTTGCAAATTTGCCCCCTCACTCACCCTTACTTTTAATCCCCAAATCAATACTCGTGGAACATCTAAAGTCATTTTTGTAAATTGGCAGAGAGGCAAAAAATGTGAATCATCCAACCTGAGGTCTAAAAAGGCAGTGCCCTCCACTCCTGTCCAGCTCTGTAAGCAAGGGTCCTTCTGCGGTCTACTCAGTTCCATGCTTTTCCTATTTTTGTGTATTTTGAGAGTATCTTTGCTGTTTGAAACAGCCTGCAAATTTGGTACTGAAGTGCCGTGTAGTTAATTCCTAAGCACAAGGAAGTCATTGTGTGCCTTATGGAGAAAATACGTGTGTTAGACAAACGTTGCTCAGGCATGAGCTATGCAGTACTGTCAGCTGCGGATTCAATGTTATTATTCAATAATTTATATTAAGTAAGATGTCTTTATACAGAAGTACACATAAAGTTATATACTGATCAGTTGATGATAAAAACTTTGTCAACAAAGACTAAGAGAAACCTATCTCTGCAGTTTCCCTAAAAGCAATGGTTCAGTATGTGTTAATTCATTGGAATATAATATCTATGAATAGTAGAAATTGTGTATATGATATATACACACATACACACACAAATACACAAACGTGTGCAGGTTGTCAGGGGGAATTAGAACTATAAATTTGAGAGAAAGAAATTAACCAAATTAAGAATGTTTCTTACTCTGATTTTTTTTTTTCACAGAGAGATTGTGGAATGGAATGACTCTCTAGAGTTGTAGATTGAAGGTGTATTTTCATCTGACTTTGGTGATTGTGTGTCTAATCTCTGTGGGAATAAGGTGTGCTTGGGGTGAGGATGGGCAGAGGTAGAACTCGCCAAACTGCCCAGTCACATGAAGTTACATCTTATTTAAAACTCAGCCATTCCCACCCGCCTCAGGGAATCTCTGACTTCAGTTTGAGTGTTCAGTGAAGCCTTATATAAAAAGGGCTCAATCTCTAAAGTCTACATTGAAGCTGAATCCACCTAGCATCAGATTATTCCTGAAAAGCCTCTTTAAATCGAAACCTCCCATAAATATGGTGAGGCTCTGTATTGTGATATAGTTGGTATGGGTGGCTTTTCCTTCAGCACTGCGACAGATTGCTGCTGTTTCTGCTGAGCCCCAGTTGAAGATCTTGAGTTTAAAGCACCAAGTTGTAAAACAGTTACACACATACACACACACACACACACACACCACACACCCTACAGAGCACCCTGTCTCTAAAGACAAGAATGACAAGAGAAAAATTTCAAATAAAGGAATCAACAGAGGTGCTCTGAGACTCACATGGCCCCGCTGGGCACAGACACACTGAGTGGGTGCACGGGCCGAGGTGTCTGTGTTTTCCCCATTGTACACCATGGTGTCTATCACTCTAGGATGAATACTTGGTGACTGTGGAAGGTAAACGTGTAGAGTCCTAAATCAAGATCAGTTGTGTGGAGAGGATAATTGTAAACTTCTCTATTTGTTGGCTATAAGTATTTGAATAAGAATAGGAGAATGCCCAACATTTTAAGCAACCTGATGTGTAAGATGTCTTCTGGCTTGTCAATAAGAAAGTCCTTGATAACAATGACTGTGGAAGCAAGGGCAAGAATGATAAAGGACTCAGCTTCCTGAGCACGTGTGGCGTGCCAGACGCGGATATGTGCTCTTCCTGGGCACGTGTGACGTGCCAGACGCGGATATGTGCTCTTCCTGGGCACGTGTGACGTGCCAGACGCGGATATGTGCTCTTCCTGAGCACGTGTGGCGTGCCAGACGCGGATATGTGCTCTTCCTGAGCAGGTGTGGCGTGCCAGACGCGGATATGTGCTCTTCCTGAGCACGTGTGGCGTGCCAGACGCGGATATGTGCTCTTCCTGAGCACGTGTGGCGTGCCAGACGCGGATATGTGCTCTTCCTGAGCACGTGTGGCGTGCCAGACGCGGATATGTGCTCTTCCTGAGCACGTGTGGCGTGCCAGACGCGGATATGTGATCTTCCTGAGCACGTGTGATGTGCCAGACGCGGATATGTGAGCTTTCCATTTCTCACTTCAGGTACATCTCACCACAATGTTGTCATGTAAACGATTACTGGCCCCATTTTACAGACAAGAGAAATGAGATGCAGAGACATGAAGCCATCCATCCCACAGAACACAGCGAGGGCGTGGTGAAGGCAGAATTTACAGGTGGGCTTTCTGGTTCCAGGGCCTATGCTTTTAATAACTCCACTAAAACAAACCTCGTGATGATGGCACCGTTTGCAGGAAGCATGTGCTGATAATTAAGACCACAAAGAGGGGAAGTGGAGTAAGAAATAAAAATGAAATTGTCAGACCCTCAACTCTGCTAAGAAATGTATATAAATAGAAAGCTTTGGGAAGCCTGCTGCCACATTTACTGCAACTTTTATGGCCTGGAGAAAGCTGCCTACTGTATTATTTTCTATATAAATGATGCTTAATAGTTGAGAGTTTTTCACCCTTTTGGAAATATAATTAAAGCTGTGGACCCTATCCAGAGGAAAAAAATACACACAACCACAACATTTCAGAAAAATAAATTAAGAGAAAATTGATGCCGTAATAATACTTATCAGTGAACTGCAGGAATCTCAGCCTACAGGGTAATTATTTCTGCTCTAAAACTATTCATGATATTTTTCTTTCAGACCTCAATGGCAGGAACACCTTCATGGTCCCTTTATAACTGGTGTGTTTTCTTCTCATGGACAATGAGAAGCATGTAATAAATTGTGTTTCCTTTCTGCCAGGAAACTCTGAGTTAAAGCTTTACTTCCGTCTCAGGAACTATCAAAGAACTATTAAAAGCCGTACACCCTGGTCCAACATTTTCCTTGGATTTGATTCCCTTTCGATTGTTTTAGCCTTATTTTACATTTGTTCCATCTATTTCTCTGTGCTGTCACATGTATTATCAAATGCTATTTCAGATGTCAACCATGAGCTAAAGTACATCTTGGAATTATTAGAGAAACAGAGGGACATAATTATAAAAAGTAACGCATACAAATGCAATGCTGATTTTCTTTTCCTTAAGAAGTTTTTGACAATTGCTTGGGAGGAATCTGCTTTTCACTGAGGTTTCAATGTTTTCAGATCCTTTAATACCAGCTGTGAAACTTACTCACTAGGATGAATTATAAAAAGTTTTACCACTTTCCTCTGCCTCATTTATTCTCATTGTAAATATGAGAATTAAAAGTCTTCCCTATTCTTGCTTTCTGAAGGATTCTATACAAACAGTTGAGGTGCTTTTTAGAGAAACATGGGAAGTGAACTAAGGAGATATGAACTATGAAATGATCTGTTTTAAGAAAATATATGGGAAAATCAGGTCTATGTTTCTGACAAGTCAAATGTATAATATATACATTTATACATAAACAAATGCATATACATATGCATGTGTGTATATGTGTGGGGGTGTGTGTGGCTTTTCTCATCACCTCTATTATCACACTCATTCTAGTCCATATTAAAGAAGATCATTTCCTGTTCTCTCCACCATGGCCACCTGGTCCAAGCCACCATCTGCGTGCACCTGATGCCTGCATAACCTCAGCTGATCTTTCCCATGTCTATTTTGTTCCTTTTGAGCCCAGTCTCCTTGCTCGCAGCAGGGGAGCGAGTCTATTAAAAAGTGAAACAGAGAGCGGCAGCAAAAAGAACACAAAACAAACAAATAAAAAAGTGAAACAGTGTCTGTCACTTCTTGGCTCAAAACTCTCCAATAGTTTCCTGATGGGTTAGAAGAAAATGTAAGTTCTTGCCATGGGGTACCATGTAGGTTTAGGTTCAGCTGTAAGTCACAGGGAAAAAAATACACACACACACACACGTACACACACAAGCCTTAAACAAAATACAAATTATTATCTCTCTTGTGCTCACAAAGCCCAGAAGCCATGAGCCAAGGTTGGGAGCAGCACAGCCGCAGTGGAGACCCAGTCTTCATTTCTCTTTCTGTCCACTGTGCAGTTTCCATTTCCAGGGAACACCTCGTGGTCCAAAATGGCTGCTATTGTTCCTGTTGTTACTAATGGTTCATTTTTCAGCCACAACATAGGGACAAAGAAAGGCAACTTCCTCCACTGAACTTCACTTCCTGGAACGTATAGGGACCACCCCCTTTAACTATTAAATCTTAGAACCTAGCTGTGCCAGGTGGTGGGTGCCTGTAATCCCAGCTACTTGGGAGGCTGAGGCAGGAGAACCGCTTCAGTCCAGAAGGTGGAGCTTGCAGGGAGCCGAGATTGCACCACTGCACTCCAGCCTGGTTGACAGAGCAAGATTCCATCTTAAATAAATAAATAAATCTTAGAACCTGGTCACAGAGTCACACCCTGCTGTAGAAGAGGCTGTTAAAGGCAGTCCTTATTCTGGATGCTCAAGTGCCCCGGTAAACATCAGGAGTTTTGCTCCTGAAGAAGAGACGGGAGAGTGGATGCTGGGGTCCAGCTCCAACCTGGGACATGCATGGCCTGCCTGGACCACATGGTCAGGACTCTGCCCACCTCCCTGATGCATCCCCCACACTTTCCCACCCTCACTCTGCTACAACCACATGGCTATCTCACCTCTGTTCTTCTTTCCATGCACCCAACTAATTCCAGCCTCTGGGCTTTTGTGCTAGTTGTTCACTTGCCTGGACAGCTCCTCCCCAAGTATTCTCTGGCCTCTTCCCTCACTTCACTCAAGTATCTGCTCCCAAGTAAACCTCCTGGGGGAGATTTCTCTGCACACGTCATCACCAGTAGCCCCTGTCACTCTGTCTCCTCACCCAGCTTTATTCTGCACCCTGACACTAGAGATCTGTTCTGCCATTTCAAAAAGGAAAAAAAGAGAAGATATCTGCTACCCCACCCACATCTCTGCCTCACTGGACGCCTTGAAAGAAAATGGCAGTATTTAAAAAACAGTATATTTAAAAGTTCAATCTGGCTCCTGAGGGAACCTGAAAACTCAAGGAGAGTGGATATCCCAGAATTTCAGGCTGCAGATGACTTTTGAAAAGCAAAAACTTTTTTTTTTCCTTGCTGAAAATTGGCAGTATATCCTTCCTAGTGATTTAGGCAGGAGGCAGCTGGAGAACAGGTGCTTAGAAGGTCTGTGTGTAAGTGGGCTAAGGTAGAGCTCTCCGCGTTGAGAGCAGAGATTCGAGAAGACCCTGGACTGCAAGGTAAGTTTAACCAACAGGTGATCTCGCTGTTGCGCTCAGAGCCCAGGCTTGCACACCCTTAGCTCAGGTGAGTGCGAGCAGCAGGCAAATGACATTCTCCTAGCGTTCCGGCCCTCAGGTGCCCTGGAACCCTGAACAGAGGCGCAGCCGACTTCACAGCCTTAGGTGAGACTTCGCTCGCTATCCACGCAGCCACGCGTGGTGCCAGTAACCGGCGCAAAAGGGCGCGTGGGTCGCTCTTCCGGACCTGGAAGCCTCCGCCTCCGCCTCCGCTACTCATGCGGGTCGGCTTGATTCTACCTGGGCCCCACGTGTGCATGATAAGGGCAGTGGTTAACAGCCGCTAAGCTTTTCGTGTGCTTCAGGCGCTGTGCTCTGTGCCTAAGGCACCAACTAAATTCCCTCTGAGACGGAGTAATCCCCTCTGTAGAGATGTGGGAGTGAGGTGAAAGGCCTTCTGGAGATCCCAGTTCTGTTCTACACTCTTGTACCCTCTCCCCAAAGACCTCCTAACCCCTCCTAGCCATCCTCAAACCACATCGGACTGGATCTCAGGTATCTGTCGAGAGGATCCCACATTTCTGCCAACCTGGGGTGCCCTGCGAGCTTCGCTGTGAACACCTGCTCCCCCGTGGGCACAGCCTGGCTCTCTGGACTACTGGGTGGAAGGGAAACAGGCGCAGACCGCCCCTCCCTGGGATCTTCCCAATCTTAGTTTAACTGAACTGGAGTGAGGGAGGCATGGAGCTCCATGGCTGGGAAAAAGGAGTGCAAAGAACCGGGCTCCCCATTCTCACAGTCTCGCCAAGTCCTGGGGAGGGGGAAAGCGACGGACAGCACCCCTCCTCCACCTCCCCTGACGCCGCATCTGCAAGTGGTCCACGGGAGGTCCAGGTAGGAGACCGTCCGCGGAGCCTCACGGGGTCCGCCTTTCCAGCGCCCCCGCCGATCCCCGAATAAACCCCACGTTCAGTGTGTCCCCTCACCCCGCACCCAGAAAGGCCGCGCCACAGACGCCCTCTCCGCCTGGCCTCACCTGTGCTGGGGAAGGCGCAAAGCACCAGGCCCAGCGCGCCGCACCTGCCGGGGCCGCGTCCTCCCAGAGCATTGGGTCCCTAGCGCCCGCGGCCGTTGGTGTCAGGCGAGCTGCGTTCCCTCGGGTCCTCTTCGTCGCCGCTCCAGCTGCTGCGGCCGCCCGCGCTGGAGACCTCACAACTTTACTGAACCGCCGCCTCCAGCTTCCTCCCTTCCGTGGCTCCAGGACGGTCCCCTGTGCGCCACCAGGGTCCCCTCTGCACCATCGCCGCCTGGATCCGGCGCCGGAGACCGTCCTGGGCGCAGGAGGAGTGAGCGCGGGCGTTGGGGAGGGGAAACCGCGCCGGGGCTGCTGCTGGTGGGCCCGGGGACCGAGAGGAGATGGGGCCGCTCTCACGCGGGGCTGGAACTGCCTGTCCGCTTGGACCAGCTCCTCTAGCGCGGAAACTCCTCCTTCGCAAACTCCCGCAGACCTGGAGACTTTGGCCGGGAACCCGGGACGCCGAGAGGGGCCCAGCCCTTTCCCACCTCCCTCCTGGTCGTCGCTCCAGGCAGGTGGTCTGCGCTCCTCTTCCTCTCTAAACGGCGGGTCACATTTGCGGATGCCAGGGGAGCTCGTGCCTTCCGAAATTAAAATCCCATCCAGTGGATTTAGAACCGCCTTCCAGACACACGGAGAGGGAAAAAAAAAGCAGCGTGCACGACGGTGTGAATCAGGGGATGTACACGCATTTATATAAACGGACGTGTACCTGCATTTATAAGTGTGTAGGGGAAGACTCGAACATGCGAAAACACACCTGAAACTAATCACGGAAGAAAGGGTGATCGTTTACGGTTTACCATTATTTAGTCATTGAATTTTTAACACAATGAGCCTGTGCTAACGATTTAGGTGGAAGAACCCCCCTTTTCCCCGCAGAACTGTTCCCGCAATGGCAGGTGTTGAAGTTGGTTTGCTTTGGGCTTTGCACAATGGAGCAGGAGAAATCCAAACCTTCCGTCTTCCCCCAGCCTTTCCTGCTGATTTGCACCCAGTGCCCTATCTCTTCTTTCATGGAAGTTGCCTCTGCCACGGCCCAACCAGATTATTTCTGTTCTGACCTGATCTGCAGGGGATGGGAGTCAGAACCTGGCCGCTCTCCTAACCCTGCCTCTAATGAATGAACAGCACTCAGACCCTGGCCTCATCCCCAACGCCACCCCAAAACCCAGGGCAGCACCCTCTGTGTCTGCTACCCCTGGAGGCAGGGCCCTGTCCCCTACACACACCTAGGGCTGGCTCAGTGCAACCTCAGAAGGGAAGGCTGATTGCTAGCCAAGTGTCACAGCAGTCTCCCTCGTTGTAGCACCCCAGGGAGTCCTGAGCCAGGAAGGCATTTCAAAAGAAAATAGAAGGAATAAATCCTGTGATTAAATGACAATGAAAGAGATAGATGCTAGCAATGAAGAATCACTCTTTGTCTCCAAATTTGAGCACATGAAAATAACCCTCAGGAGGACTAAGAGAAGACGGATGGGCTTGGACAACCCTCTCATCCTGGGAGTGTGCCCCATACAACACATTGGAGAGTTCTAGTCCCAGGTTGGGCTTGACGCCAGCCCATTGGTTTTCTCAGTTAGTTCTATTTGCCTGCGGTGGGGAGAAGGCATCTGTGATAAGATCTCAGCGAGGCCAAGGTGAGTTAGGAATAGCACTGGGTAGTCACAAGATGGAAAAACCCAAACAACAGCTGAAACAAGAACTACACAAAGAAACCCGGGATAACTGAAAACCCCAAAGAGGGAGCAAAAACAGCCAAAACCCCAGTCAGGGTGACAGGTTCATGACTCTTCTGGGCAAACCCAATTAAAGGAGAAAGAGGGCATTAATGAGGGAGTCCCTAAAATCCCCTCTGCATTAGTCTGATCTCACACTGCTAATGAAGACATTTCTGAAGATGGGTAACTTAAAAAGAAAAGCTGTTTAATGGATGCACAGTTCTACATGGCTGGGAGGCCTCACAATCATGGTGAAAGGCAAGGAGGAGTAAAGCCACGTCTTACATGGCGGCAGGCAAGAGTGTGTGTGCAGGGGGAACGCCTCTTTATAAAACCATCCGATCTTGTGAGACTTATTCACTACCAGGAGAACAGTGTGGGGAAACTGCCCCTATGACTCAATTATGTCCACCTGGCCCCCACCCTTGACATGTGGGGATTATTACAATTCAAGATGAGATTTGGGTGGGGACACAGACAAACCATATCATCTTCTTCTTCTGGAACATCTAATGATTGTTCAACTCCCTAATTAAAGAAACACCCATTTAATAGGAATGCTAGGTGGTCCCAGGAGAAGTGGGAAAATACGAAGCAGCAATTTCACATAACTGCAGGAAAGGAGCTGATAGAATTAGTGACAAGGACAAAGACAAGCCTGGGCTGATAAGACCCCAACAAACAGGGTGGGGGACAAAGCTGGTTGAGACCAGCTGGATCTGACATGGTAATGGACTTGAACTTGACTTATGCCCTGCTTTAGACCTAACTCTACACTCATTACCATACAAAATTGGAGGCCCATCTGCACCATGACATATGTAGTATAAAAATGGGTGGTTCCACAATTCTAAGAAGTCTCTACTTTTTTTTTTAGAAAAATCTCATGATTATTCTGTCCCCTAATTAGACGAGCCCATAAAATTATGAACCCAAACTCTGCTGTGCTCTTTTCACTCTCCAAGCATGCCTGCACTTCTCTCTTACATGTGTACTTTGCTTTACAGTAAAAGGTTCTTGCCTTTTGCTTTGCTCTGATTTATCCTCAAATTCTTTCTTGCTATGATGTCAAGAACCTGGACACTGCTGGGACTACGGTCTCACTGGCATCCAGAGACCCTCCTGAGCCCTCTGGCAACAAAAGGGTAGTTGCAAAATGTGAGTTTCAATAGGTCTGCATAGAAAAAAAGATACTGCTGAGAATTTCCAAAGACTCCTTTGATTTCTGTAGCCTAGACATGACCTTGGGAAGTAGTTGCAGTTATAAAGCAGATGCAGACTGTCTGGTCTTCCTAAAGCAGCAGAGATATGTTGTTTTCTCTCTTTCCTTCCCTCCCTTTCTCTGAGACACACACACACACACACACACTCTCACACACACAGACACACACACACACAGACACACACACACACACACACACACACTCACTTAAATGTTGCTCTCCTCCTCAGTCCACTGAGAAATAAAATATAGCCCATTATTTCCAACTGATGGATTAGGACCTCATTCACCCTTCCTTCCTCCTAGAAAAGAATATGAACAACGAAGCTGTTAAGTTGTGCCCAGAGTCCCCAGCTCTCCCTCCTCTGTGTTTACTTGCTAGTTATCACTTGGTCTGAGTCAAAAGGCAGAGAAGTGATACTAGCAGCAATACTAACCGATTCTCTCTCTCCTGGGTCACTCTGCCCAGCCCCCATGTGAGTTCCCTGGAGTGTGACTAAATGGAGCAGTGCTTCCCATCTCTCCAGTGGGGTAGGGCACAGTGTGCCTCGCAGGACCATGTGTTGCATGAATGACTCCTGGGAAGCCACACAGTGTTAGCCTCGTTTTAACAATGGAGAGACCGAGAGGCAGGCATGTCAAATTAAAGTCATCTACCTTTCAATAGACCTGCAGATGCTCTTCTAGGCATAATACTTGAAATAACTTATTCAATCCTTATGAAAGCCCTCAAAGTATATACTCTCATAATGTCAATTTTACGCACAAGAAAATAAATGCTTAAAAGAAATGCTTAAAGAAGTCCAGTTACTTACTCGCTCAGGGTCACACAGCTGGTAGGTGTTGAAGCCAGGACTCCAACTCAGATAGTCTAGTGTTAGAACTCACATTTACTAGACAATGTATTTATTTATTTGTTTGTTTATTTAACTTACTTATTTGAGATGAGGCCTCGGTGTCTCCCAGGCTGGAGAACAGTGGTATAGTCATAGCTCACTGAAGCCTTGATCTCCTGGGCTCAAACGATCCTCCCATCCCACACTTTCAAAGTAGCAGGAGCTACAGGTGGGCGCCACCATGCCTAGCTACTTTTTTATTTTTAGCAGAGATGAGGTCTCACTATGTTGTTCAAGCTGGACAATTTTTTCCCTCAGTTTTACTGAGGTAAAGTTGAAAAATAAAAATTATATGTATTTATGGTTTACAGCGGGATGTTTTGATAGAGGTACACATTGTGAAATGATTACCACAATCAAGCCAATTATCATATTCATCTCCTCACCTAGTTACCATTGGGGAGGGCTTTGGACACATTTTAAGATCTATTGTCTTAGCAGATTTTACCTACACAGTACACAATTGTTAAGGATAGTCACCATGATATCTAGCAGAGCTCCAGAGACTTGTACCCTTTGACTCACATCCCCTGTGACCTCTGCCCCAGTAGGCAGCTTGGAGCTCAGGTATTTCCAGAAGTCGGTTCCAGCTGGACCACAGGACATATCACTGGTCTCTGTTGACTCCCACTTGCTAGCACATTTGTGTCAAGTTTCACTTGCTTCAATATTTTATGTAAACAAAGACAAATTTTTTTTTTGTAACTTTTACTTAACAGAAAAGTCCCTATACCCCTGTGCTGTTCTGCAGGCTTTCCAGTAAACCAGGCTCTGTAGAAATTGATTTTCCATGAAGAGTAGGAGGATCCCAGCTTCCCCAGGTAAGATGCAGCTGCCTTTTACCTTATGAGATCAACTTTAAGATTGATGCCCAAATACTCATTCTTATCACTTATCCCAGCTCCATCCTGGTCTCTTCATGAATGATCATGCATTCATCATGATGCATTCATCATCAGTATCATTTCTTAGCTCATTCTCTCAGTTTCAAGGTCAGCAAATTGTCTATTTAGACTGTGGCTTAACATGGCTTAATAAAGATTTGTATTAGATTACAAGTAGAATGAACTCAACTTCTGTTACAAAGATAATTCATTTACCACACTGATAGTCCCTTTATTCAAGTTGTATACTTAACCATAATAACTAGCACTAGTATAAGTGCTTATAAACAATGAACAGTATTTCAAGTGTTTTTTACACATATGAACTCATTTATTATTGTTATTTTATTTTTATTTATTTGTTTACTTTTGAGACGGAGTCTCAGTTTGTCTCCCAGGCTAGAGTGCAATGGCACAGTCTTGGTCTACTACAATGTCGGTCTCCCGGGTTCAAGCAATTTTCTGGCCTCATCTCCCGAGTAGCTGGGATTACAGGTACATATCACATCAAACTAATTTTTGTATTTTTAGTAGAGACGGGGTTTCACCATGTTGGCCAGACTGGTCTTGAACTCCTGACCTCAAGTGATCCACCTACCTTGGAATCCCAATATGTTGGGATTACAGGCATGAGCCACTGTTCCTGGCCAACTCATTTATTATTTGCAACAATCTTATGGCATTACTATGTTTTCTATTTTCTTTAAAGATAAAGAAATTGAGGCATAGAGGATTCAAACAAATTATCTACAAATAAGTCCCAAGACGTTGCCAAAATTGCCCCTGTTGAAAGCCATTAAGTTAGACCTACCACAGTTTTCTGCATTCTATGAGTAATCTCCACTAGAAAACATTGAGATTCAGATTAAAATTTTCAATTAGTGCAATATTTTAGTACTTAGTACAATGCAATGGTCATTCCTTCCCTTTTACAAGAAAATATTCTGGCATATTTTCCTCTATAGATTATTTATTTCTTCTAAGCTAAAGCTCAGCCTAGACAGTTACCACTATCCTCTGGGAACACCAGCTGGTGTGTGTGGCTGGCAGGGAAAGAAAAAGGAAGGAAAAAAAAATCAAATTTCCTTGTCTGGACCTTGAGTTCTAGGTTAAGGGAATAAGCAAATTCTAAATCCTGAGTGGCAGCAAATTGAGTATATGTTGCACCCCTTCATGTCTTCAAAAGAAGAGGCAGTATTTAGTCTCCAAGAGGCACTTGGTGTCTGATTTATGAATAAAGGTTGTGGCGGCTTCCAAGGGTGATGTGTCTTCAGTAAAGAGCCCATAAATAGTGCTGCCATTTAAAATAGCAGCTTTAATGGAGCCCAGTAATTTGACCTTTGACCTTTGTGGCACAAATGGCTTAGTGGTTAGATTGAAGAGCCCAAGAGGGGGAAGCTCCGGCCAGCTGAAACTAGAACAGCATAGGGGAAAAAAAGGAAAGAGATTCTTTTGCTCACCTTCCCTCTGTAATTCATGTTGACCATAAATCATTAGGTTTGACATTATGTCTATTAAATGGTAATAAAACACCCATGTGTCAGTCAGAGTTTAATCAGAGAAGCAGCGCTTCTATTCGTATTATGAAATCAGTGATATTTTTAGAATGAAAGCTTGTAATATTTGGGGAAAATAGGCAAATGTTGGGAGGACCAAGGAAAACCGCTACTCAGCCCCCCTGGAACACTGGAGCAAGCTGAGGCTGAGTGGATGAGTGGTTGCTTTCAGGGTGTATGGGGAGTAGGCAGGTCCAGCTGCAGAGTGGGCTGTGAAGGGCAGTGCAGGGAAAGTCTGTGAAATGCTGTCCTTTTGAGTTGGTGCTTCTTCTGCAGGTCTGCAGTCAGACTTGAGGCAGTCGGACTGGACCCTTTGTTGGTCAGGAAATCTGGCAGTTGACAAGAAGAGCAGGATAAAGGATAAAGAAAAGACTTGTAAATCCTACTGGTCCCTTGGTAGCTCTGAGCTGCCACCTGTATTCACAATGACCTTCAGTGAGCAGTGACTGTGGTTTCATTTTGGCCATCCAAATCACATCTAAATTAATTTTGTTGGCCAGTCATCACCTGGAAACAAACAAGACAAGAAATTCAGGGAAATATAACTCCAGCCTAACCAGGTTGACTGAATGCAAAGCTCCTTATCTATTGCCAAGGCAATGTTCAGAAATGGGACCATCCTCTCCTTGTGAAGCCCATTTAAAGACTATGTGGAAGATAACATTCATCCTTTAATAACATAAGGTAAGTGTGTCACTTTTTTTGTAACAATAAAGTGATAGCTTTGCACGTAGCTATTTTTGTGCAGAATTTCCATAATGTTCTTGAAAAATAAGATAGAACCTACCAAGGACTATTCAACTTCAACATAACGGAGAAAGCAGGAAGCAAACATGCTATTAAGTATTTCTTTAAAAAAAAAGATAAAGAACGTACTCAGGTGCTGAAAGTCATCTGAGAACAACCAGTTTTGCTTACCTCCCTCTCCCCCTGACTCATACATATACACAGACCCTTCACCTGAGAACAGAACCACATCCCCATTTCTGGATGTCTCAGGCTATCCTTGTGAGAAAGCCAGCCTTTTGAAAAAGGGAGGTGTGAGGAATTGCAGGAGGCACCAGGAATTGATTCTGCTGCCTCCTGCCATGTGTTGAGACCTGATGGAGAAAAAGTGATTGACATTACTTCTGTGTATTAACACTGGGCACTGGGGGAAATTGTAGCTCTTTAAGTGAATCCCTCTGTTTAGCTTGTAATGAGTATATCAGTGGTGCTATCATGTAAAAACCATCAAGGATATTTGTAGTTACGCTATTAAGACTCTTAAACATTCTAAGCAAAAAAGAATTCACTGAGTCATGAAACTGAGGTTTAGGGATGCTGATAGCTTCAGGTATTTTTTCATCTAGGAGTCAAATCAAATGATCACTTCTCTATTTTAGTGTTTCTCTTCTCCCATCTACTAATTTTGTTTCTCTTTGCATATTGATTTATTTTCTTCTCTAAGTTATTTAGTCCCTCCAAGCCTTCCCTTTCTCATCTTTAAAATGGAAATATAAAAAATGCATACCCGGCAAAATGATTGTGGGTATTCAGTCGATCATATATGAACAATGCTTAGCAAAGTGACTAGAATATAGTGAGTGGTCAAAAATATTGACTATCATCATCATAATCATCATCAATGTCATCATCATGGTCATCATCATCACCGTTACCATTAACTTCATCATCACCACAGTAGGCTGTGTGTGTGTGTTGCTCTCAAGAGAAGAGCCCAGGGACCCTCATAAGACATCTACTTGCAGACCACAGAAATTAGTCACTGATAGAGTTTGGCTCTGGGTCCCCATTCCACCCAAATCATTTCTTGAATTGTGAGCCCGTGTGTTGGGGGTGGGGCCCGGTGGAGGGTGATTGGATCATGGGTGTTGTTCTAACAGTTCAGCACCATCCCCTTAGTGCTGCCTCATGATAGAGTTCTCATGAGATCTGGTTGTTTGAATGTGTGCAGCACTTCTCTCTTTGCTCTCTCTCTCCTGCTGGCCATGTGAAGATGGCCCTTTACCTTCTGCCATACATGTAAGTTTCCTGAGGCCTCCCCAGAAGCAGAAGCCTGTACAGTCCCCAGAACTGAGCCGATTAAACCTGTTTTCTTTATAAATTTCCCATTTAGGGGTATGTTTTATAGCAATGTGAGAATGGACTAACACAGTTACTAAAAGTAATTGGCACTAATATTAAAAAAAGAGAGAGATTTAAAAACGTCGAGGGCCATGCATGGTGGTTCACACCTGTAATCCCAGCACTTTGGAAGGCCAAGACAAGTGGATCATTAGGTCAGGAGATCAAGACCAACCTGGCCAACATAGTGGAACCCCGTCTCTACTGAAAATACAAAAAAAAAAAAAAATAGCCTGGCATGGAGGTGGGTGCTTGTAATTCTAGCTACTCAGAAGGCTGAGGCAGGAGAATTGCTTGAACCCAGGAGGCGGAGGTTTCAGTAAGCTGAGATCGCACCACTGTACTCCAGCCAGGGTAACAAGAGTGAAATTCCATCTCAAAAAAAAAAAAAAAGACAACACACAATAGCTTGCTGCTGCACTCCTGCCTGGGTAAAAACAGTGAAACTCCATCTAAAAAAAAAAAAAGAAATGAAAAAGAGGACACTCAATAGCTGAAGGTTTCAGGGGGTTTCAGATAAGGCTAACGCTGGAGTCAGAAGTCAGGTCAATACCAAATTCTCCCATTTATTCTATCAAGATGGGGACCCAGAAACTATTTCATCTCAGCATTGTATAAGGGTCCTCTGTTCTTGAGGGATAAACGCCCAATTCAAAATCCTCTTTCCTTAAGAGAAAAATATTTAATGCCCATTGAACAAAATAAATTATCTCTCTCTCTCTCCCTCTCTCTTCATTTTTCTACTCTCTCTCACTCTCTTTGTCTCTCCCTCTCTCTTCATCTTTCTATCTGTTGTCTACTGATCTTAATGAGTGTGCTGGAAAATATTGTCTATATTTTATTTTGTGAATTATAGGTATGAAAATATGTATCCAATATTATGTACTGTGATCAGAATTTCATGTGATAGAGGACATTTTTTCTTATGAAAGATATAAAATATAAAATAGCAGAATAGAGAAAATTTCTAGGGAAGAAAGGACTCATAGCAACCTCAATATACTATTCATTGTACCTATTTTTCTTATCTTCTTCAAAACCTATAAAAGTTTTCTAATGTCCATTGCAGACCTGTGAATACAGAAAACCAGACAACTTGTATTAAGAAAAAGTGGGTTTTGGTTTTGGTACTGCCACTTTCTGACCTAACTTTTCTCAATTTTCCTTAGTTCCCTTTATTAAAACTCTTCTTTATCCATCTTCTAGCATGTATGTGTGTGCGTGCGCGCACACACACACACACACACGCAAGAATTCACCCAAGGCTGCCAGCTCATTTCAGGGAGAGAGGCTGCTACATACTCCATAACTATGCAGTTTGTCAAGTATGAGAGCATTTCTGAGTCTAACTTCGGCCATGAATGAGATAGAAATTGGGGGACGATAGTGGTGATTCATTGATTTCATCTGATTCTCTGAAATAAAAGAGGAAAAACTACCATAATAACCAGGATGATTTTCAGGAAGAAGCACCGAAGTAGGAGTTGAGGAGATTTGTCTCCAAGATGCCAACGTAAAAACCGAAGTTTAAGTAAAAAAAAAAAAACATATGTATTTCCTTAGCCCAGAAACAGCTAGGTTGAAGGAACAGAAATAAATTCCTTCTATGTAGAAATGTATTACTGTTTTCTTACATTCCGAATGATTTGTTGTTGCTATTGTTGTTTTCCCTACATGGGTCCTGCCTTCCTGCCTAAATCATTCTCTAAATGACGGAGAGGATAGTACAGATGACAGCCGCTTTGTGTGCTGAGCCTGGCAGCAAGGACTGGGCGATAGATTCGCCTTCTGATATGTGGTCGCAGATGAGCTTCCTTTTCTCTGTTAGGGTTTGCACAAGTTTTCCCCTCTTCATATAGCAGAGAGGAGGTTCTCATTCTAAAGCCATCCAGATCAGAGCAGTGACTGCACTCCCAGTGGGGAGTAGTGCTGGGTTTACATATGACAGGACGTTCCTAGGGTTTGTATCCATTTACCTTCTGAAAAGTTATGATACAGCTTTCTAATCCTCCATGAAGTTTGCAAAGTGTTCTTTAGAAACCTTTCCTCCTTCCTTCCCTCCTTCCCTCTTTCCCTCCTTCCTTCCCTCCTTGCTTCCTTCCCTCCTTCCTTCCTTCTTTCCTTCTTTCCTTCCTTTCCCCCTCCTTTCCCCCTCCTTCCCTCCCTTCCTTTCTCCCTCCCTTCTTCCCCTTTTCCCTTCCCCCTTCCCTTTTCCCCTTCCTTCTTCCCCCTTCCCCCTTCCCCTTTCCCCCTTCCCTTCCCTTCCTTTCCTTTCCTTCTTTCCTCCATCTCTCTACAAAATGTTCACAGGTCCAAAGTGCTTGATAATGGTTTATAGAGCAGACATTTAAGAGAGAGTCATCCCTATTAGCTACACTGACCAAGCGCCAGCTCTGTGCTGAATGCTGCTTTAACTACAGCAACCTCTTATTCTTGTTTAACGACAACAACCTTGCTCATCCCATGTTAGGGATGAGGAAAGTGAGCTTGGTGTTCAAGAGCTTGAGGCATACTCAGAGAGACAGTGCTGGAGCTAGGATCTAAGCCACACAGATCTGACTCCAGGTCCCAAGTGCTTGAGATGCCACAGCACAAAATGAAGTGCTGAGGTCACTTCAAGCCTGATGCAGGGAGGTACTGGAGGAAAGTGACTTGAGTAATCTTTGCACTACAGATGACTGACCTGTGGCTGATTACTCTGCCAGGAAGATTATTTTCCTCTGCACTGCCTCACTACCAGGTGGTTTTTAGAGTTCCAAGTGATAAAGAGAAAGAAATGACTCTAGCAGCCAATCACACGCATTCGTATGGAAACATTTCCTGTGACTCAGAGGTGCATTAGTAATGCCTGGAGCTGCAAATCAGAGGAAATGGAACTTGAAGTCTTGCATGGCATGGAGCATTGGAGCCTGACTATCAGGAAGTATCATGGGGCCGGCCACGGTGGCCCATGCCTATAATCCTAGCCCTTTGGGGAGCTGAGGGGGGTGGCTCATTTGAGGTCAGGATTTCAGGACCAGCCTGGCCAACACGGTGAAACTCCATCTCTACTAAAAATACAAAAATTAGTCAGGTGATGGAGGCATGCCTCTAATCCCAGCTACTCTGGTGGCTGAGGCAGGAGAATTGCTTGAGCCTGGGAGATGGAGGTTGCGGTGAGCTGAGATCGGGCCACTGCTTCCTAGTCTGGGTGACAGAATGAGACCCTGTCTCAAAAAAAATAAAAAAAAAAAGAAGTATCATGGCAGGGTAGTTTGAAAATAGGCTGATTGATAACGGCTCAAAACTGTCAAATAGGTTCAGATTCTTTCTGTTTCTGTGTTGCTATCTTTCTCTTATTGACCAGGTCCTTAGGGGCTGATTGATAACAGCTCAGAACTGTCAAATAGGTTCAGATTCTTTCTGTTTCTGTGTTGCTATCTTTCTCTTATTGACCAGGTCCTTAGACTGACTCCCCTACGGTTAGCAGAATGGCTGCTCACGTTCCAGGAATTTTGTCAAATTGACAGGTGTTCTGAGTATCTCCTTTTATCAGTAAGAGAAGTTTTTTAAAGGAAGTTCCCAGCAGGTGTTCCTTCGTATCTCATCACTGGGACTCAGGTCCAACAATAAACCAGTCACTGGAAAGGGTGGACACCATGAGTGATTTAGACAATTCTGGGTTTACCTTTGAGCCAAGGATGCGATCACCATCCATGAAGGGTGAATGGACTTTGGTTAGAAGCCAATTTTCCTGCCTTGTGAGTTGAATAAGTTAAAAGCAAAGTGTAGAATAATCTGGGATTTCACCTTTGTCTGTCTTTCTGTTGTCACTGTGACACAGTCTCTGTTCCCTGAAACACACAGCTGAGGCATGTTTTACACACCAGCGGGATCTGCCAGGTGATCTGCTGCCTGCGGCCCAAGTGAGTTCTCAAAAGGCTGAATTATTTCTTTTGCCCAGACCAGCTCTACTTTGGACAGTGAAAAATTCATTCATCATTCGAGTTGCCACAGCTATTTATTTTTTAAAGACCTACCAGGGGCTGGGCACGGTGGCTCAAGCCTGTAATCCCAGCACCTTGGGAGGCCGAGGGGGGTGGATCACGAGGTCAAGAGATCCAGACCATCCTGGTCAACGTGGTAAAACCCCGTCTCTACTAAAAATACAAAAAATTAGCTGAGCACGGTGGCACGTGCCCGTAATCCCAGCTACTCAGGAGGCTGAGGCAGGAGAGTTGCCTGAACCCAGGAGGCGGAGGTTGCGGTGAGCGGATATAGCGCCATTGCACTCCAGCCTGGGTAACAAGAGCGAAACTCTGTCTCAAAAAAAAAAAAAAAAAGATCTACCAGGAACTCTTAAAGATACTTTTCTATTGGTGTCTCTTGAGAAAACCCAGTGATTACTCATGAATTTGGGTAGTTCTGCACTGGATTTACACTACAGATAATTGGGAAGAACATGTTTTGATTGAGTGGAATTTTGGCACCAATCTACTCTGTAGACGCATACCTGGGACATTTTTGTTTGTGTGGGATGCATGCTATGTCTCTGGCAGAACATCTTTGGGATTTGGATTGTAATCAGGAAATGTCTAGGCACATGTGCTGTGTTCTTCTTTGAACATTTTTCATCTTTATTTCCTTTTTGTGAAGAAAAGGAGCTTGCCATGTTACTGAGGCCACATATGCTTTTTCTTTTTCTGTTGTTTATATTTTATTTTTGTTTATTCATTTATTTTTGAGACAAAGTCTCACTCTGTTACCCAGGCTGGAGTGTAGTGGCATGCTGTTGGCTCACTGCAACCTCTGCCTTCTGGGCTCAAATGGTTCTCCTGCCTCCAGCTTCCCAAGTAGCTGGGATTACAGGTGTCTGTCACCATGCCTGGCTAACGTTGGTCAGGCTGGTCTCGAACTCCTAACCTCAAGTGATCCGCCCACCTTGGCCTCCCAAAGTAATGAAATTATAGGCATGAACCACCGTGTCCAGCCCACATGTGTTTTTTCTATCAACAATTTTTTAAAAGGGAGGGAAGGTTGTAACAAGATTGCTGAGTATTGGGTCTGCTTGGTGACTACAGCCCTTCAGTGAAAAGGGATGCATTTGATTATGGAAACATCAGGAGTTGTTCTGGAGAAACTAGTTTAAAAGCTCAACACCTGAGTTTTGCAAATGTAGCCCTTAGAATTTAAATCAGTACCATCTTTCCTACCTTTTTCTTTAGGAAAATACACCATGCATTCAGAAAGCCTCCAGGCCTTGGGTCTGCCTGCTTTCCAATTGCATATTTCCTGCCTATCAACAAACTGATGGCCAGTGTCCAGCCCCAATTATCCTTGGATCTTGGTTATAATTTTATCCTGAGGCGAGGGTCTCTGCAATATCATGAATTATTCTTGGGCTCTCACAGAAGATTCTAAGATAGAAAGCTTATGTTTGGGGAATTAAATACACTGCTGGATATTTATGTGTTTTAGAAAAGATTCTTTTCTTTCTTTAAATGTCAGCTTTTCTAGTGCATGGCTTTATATTTGTTTATAGGTCATGGGCTACAAAATTTCAGCCTCTGTAGCTCATAAAATTTTGGTCAAATGAGTTTAAAATAATGTGTTGGGTGAACATAGGAATTTAAACATGAGAATTTAAACTGAAACGTCTTTTTTTTCTTTTATGTTTAGAAGTAGAGAGGAAGGGTATTTTTTTGGTATGACATGTTAATAAATGTAATAAAGTTTATTATAATGCTGAGCAAAATCTGAGATGTGTCTTGTGATCTCAAATAATCTTTGGCTTCTTTTTGAGAATCAGGTCAATCATCAAAGAGAGACCAGATAAGAGTTACCATTGCTTCTGTTAGTCTGACGTCATGAGGAAAAACAGTGTTGGTAGAAGGATAGAGTCCCCCACTAGGACCTAGAGTCAGAGAAAAAGCCTTAGTCTTCTGCTTGACAAATTTCTTAGCCCTCCATCCCGCCCTTCTCCCTTCCTTCCTTCCTGGCCTTCACCCTACATGGCTTTGTCCTCTGTCAGTGTGTTTCCAATGAGCATATAATCCCACACTCCTTATATAGATCCTTATTTAGAGGAAACTTCCGAAGTGAAAGCAGCCTCCAGCCAAGAGGCCAAGAGCTATCTTCGTTATTTAAGCTAGTCCTTCATTGCCTGGACCTTGGATAAGCCACTCGACCTCTGCGTGCCAGTTGGCCCAACCACCAAATAAAGTGATTGCTTCTGACTCTAACATTCTGTGATCTGTTTCTGTAAATAAGTGACTTAAATGCCTCCTAATATTAAGGGCATCTGCATTTTTGCTTCAGATAGAATTATAACCTTCAGATATAATTAATTGATTATAGTGTTCTAATTTAACACTTGAATTCCTCAATGCCTTATATTCTACGTTACTTTAAGGCTCCCACTTCCACCCTGGAAATCTTTTACAAACTGTGATTCAGGGTGGTGCAGAGGGAATGAATCATAGTGGTCTCCATTTCTGACAACGCAGGCCTGCAAGGGTTGATCGATCTAAACACGAAGATGTATCTAATATATTTGCATGTAAATTGGAGCTCTGTCCTTCACTCTCCATGGCCAGTGTGCAAGATGCAGTGACAGACTTAACTTGCGTTATTTGGTTCATGTTGTGGCTCAGAGATGAAACCCAAACCATGTACACTTGAGTCGAGAAAGTTCAGAACCTAAAAAGCAGATCCAGAGATGTTATTTGAGTGGAGGGGATGGGGACAGGTATAAAGCCTGAGATGAGTAATGTCCATTTCACCATCTTTACTTCAATCCTGTCTTCCTTCCACGTGGCAGTATCTACAGGGCAAGGCAGGGAATGTGTCTGCTCATACTCCCACAAGGTTCTAGTCATCACTGCCTGCACAGAACCTCACCACATCTTGATGCAACACAGCTTTCTGGGCTCTGAGCTTCACCTGTGCCTAGGAAGGCTAACCTGCATCAAGGGCCGACTAGAGAACAACTTCACATTCTCCGTTCTAACCTCTGGATACCTCCTCCTCAATTCTCTCCCTTGCCAATGGTCCTTCCTCCTCCTGTATTGAGCATTCACGCACAAAATTTGCTTTAGAACTTCTATATCCTCAAGTTATGTTTCCCAGAGTCATTGCTGTTTTTTCAAGAAAGATGTTTAGAAAATGTCCAAATCAACAGAAAACCACATACCACATGTTCTCACTCATAAGCAGGAGCTAAATGATGAGAACGCATGGACAGATAGAGAGGAGAAAGACACACTGGGTCCTACTGGGCGTGGAGGGTGGGAAGATGTAGAATATCAGGAACAAGAACTAGTGGGTCCTAAACTTAATACCTGGGTGATAAAATAATCTGTACAACAAACTCCCATGACTCAAGTTTGCCTATATAACAAACTTTCACATGTACTCCTGAACTTAAAATAAAGGTTCTTTTTTTTTTTTTTAAGACTGTAGAAAGAAAAAGAAACTGTCCAAACCAGGACAATTTGGAAAGCAACTAGTCTTTGAGGTATTTCTGAGGAGCAACACATCGAGTGGGGTCACTGGTCCCACACTTGAATTTGCATCAAAGTTAAACAGAGCCACTTTGTCCTCCCCAATTTCTTCTCTGAAAATGTTCTTTACATCATTCAAGTCCTTTAACATTAGAAGGTGTGAGAGCATGTCATGGTTAAAATTCACATTGACAGAGATTCATTTTACTTTTTATAGCTAGGGGTACTCTAGGCCAGGTAGAATTCATTTTTATGCTGTTGCACAAAGTACCACTTTGGGCTACCTGGTTCTATGCAGAAATTTACATTTACATTTGCTATAGTTGATGATTTGGCAATAAATATTCAATGACAAATAGAATAATTATCATATGTCTACAGTGTGTCAATTTGCCTCCTAATCTGCAAAAGATACAGTCTTGTTCTACATCTAGAAGAGATGTAAGACAAAATGCAAACACAGAACACAAAACTATATTGTTTTCTAACAATTGAAATGATTTCTAGCCTTGGTATTGGCTGAGAAGAGCATGTTTAGAGTATTTTTACAGAAAGTGATTTTTTGTCATTGTAATTATGTTTACCTTCATAAATAAACTAAAAACGTTGTTTTTCAGATTGTTTGATTACAACAAAACATTATCCACATGGCTTGTAAACATTTTAAAATTATAATGTAAGAAGTGGAGCTGGCCAGGCACAGTGACTCACACCTGCAATCTCAGCACGTTGGGAGGCCAAGATGGGAGGACCACTTGAGGTCAGGAGTTTGAGACCAGCCTGGCCAACATGTGAAACCCTGTCTTTACCAAAAATATAAAAATTAGCCAGGCTTGGTGGCACATCCCTGTAGTCCCAGCTACTCAGGAAACTGAGGTGCCAACTCACTTGAACCCAGGAGGCGAATGGAAGGTTTTTACCACTGCACACCAACCTGGGCAACAGAATGAGAACCTTCCTAAAGAGGAAGAGGAAGAGGAGGAAGAATAACAAGAGGAAGAAAGAAGAAGAAGAAGAAGAAGAAGAAGAAGAAGAAGAAGAAGAAGAAGAAGAAGAAGAAGAAGAAGAAGAAGAAGAAGAAGAAAAAGAAGGAGGAGGAGGAGGAGGAGGAGGAGAAATGGGGCTAAGATGCCCAATGAAATTGCATATGGTGATATGAAAGTTTTGTAATTTCACATGTTCTGTTGTGCCACCTGGAACACACAACACATTATGGTAAGAACAAATGAATCTATCTACAATCCTGTTTTGAATAATTCAGGCTTCTTTCTGTCCAGCCACCTAGTATCTGTGGCTGGGCCAGTGATGGGGCTTGGAGGATTTGCAGAAAAATGTTAACATAGCCAGAGACTGCTCTTCTTAGAGAGGTTTACTTGATGGCCATTGACTGGTGTCTGGGTACTTTGCACTTGAGGTATTCCCTAGGCGACAAAAAGGACTCACTCTTTATAGAACATTTATGCGCATCATACGGCTTTTGCTGAACATCTGGTTTCTTTCTGTGAACCTGAAATTTGGATATGTGATTGGCAGAGTGCCCAAGTGAGCAAGTCTAGATAAAAGCCTTGGGCTTCCCTGGGCAGAACCTTGTGAACATTTTGCAGCAAAGCTCACTCTGTGTAACTCTCATAAGGGAGGAAGAAAGCATGAGGAAGCCTGCCTATGAATTCCTCCAGACTCCCCCTGGGTCTTTGTCCCTTACAGTCTGTCTGTGTTGCCTAATTTTGTTGCTGTAATAAATCTTAGCCATGAGTACAACTCTATGCTGAGACCCTCGAGTATTTCTAGTGACTCTCTGGACAGAAGGGTGGTATCAGGGCCCCCAACACAGAGGGGACCACTCCAGAAAGTGAGCATGGTTACTTCTCAGAACCCCACATACAACATCAACTTCAGGGGGTGATAGGACATCAAGATCTGAGCAGAGGAGAAGTCTTTGGGAACCCCCTGTCTGTGATTTGCATTCTGTACTGGCAATGGAAAGGTCATAGAATCCAATGAGGCATGAAATGGAAATGCTACACAAATAAAGTAATAGATGAATGTAAAACGGTGTGGTTTTGCTGGGTATGGTTATGGTTTTGATGGATTCTAATGGAAAACAGAATAAAACATATGACAAATCTGAGTATGTACAAAATACCTCATTGGAACTTTTGCCTTCTGAGGTGAAAAACTGATGAAATGTGCAAAATATTGTGTTTTTTTTTAAATTAAAATGTTAGTTGAAATGTTGAAATGTGTAGATATTTTCAAGAGAAAGTATTCCTTTTGTTTGAGATGGAGTCTTGCTCTGTCGCCCAGGCTGGAGTGCAGTGACACAATCTTAGCTCACTGCAACCTCCACCTCCCAGGTTCAAACAATTCTTCTGCCTCAGCCTCCCGAGTAGCTGGGATTACAGGCACATGACACCACACTCGGCTAATTTTCGTATTTTTAGTAGAGACAAGATTTTGTCCTGTTGCCCAGGATGGTCTCGATCTCTTGACCTTGTGATTTTCCCACCTCAGCCTCCCAAAGTGCTGGGATTGCAGGCGTGAACCAGTGAGCCCAGCCTCTTTTTATCCCAAATTCCACAAATTATTAGTAATTATGAATAGGAGACACATTATTGTCATGTTAGGTTTATTCCACTGCAAAAATATCCATATTCAAAATGTATAATATTTGACTCCCAGGCAGCTACCTGTCCATGTGGTACCTTTGTAAAGTTAGAAAAGGCACCCCTTCCTTAAAGAGTTTGACTGACATTTTTCTGAAAATGGTTATAATAAACACTGTGCCATTTTTCATTAGATGTAAGATGCTAGTATCGGTCAGACTTTATTTTATATACCACTAAGATAAACTAATGCTGCCTACAAGATGAATTAGTTGTAAGATGCCTCCTTGTTGAAGATAATTGATGAAATATAGTAAACAAAGCTTTGATGAAATATGTGAATGTTGTTGTGTTAGGACACACTCCTGGGCATGTGTGCGCCCTGCTAACTTCTCAGCTCTTATCTTCAATACCATGTGCCTTTCAGAATATTGACATTCCTTAATTTACCAAACACCTGAGTACAGAACGTAGGCACCAGAATCCAAAATCCTACTAAAAGTCGCAAGTATAAGGAAACCCAGATCACAGAGTCCAGCCCACGTTCTGTAGCAGCCAGTACGAGGAGTGGGAACATATCCTTCAACTTGCAAGGGGGAAGTCCTGGGTCTGCAGCTTCTTAATTGTGTAGCATTGGGCTAGTCACACCACCTCCCAAGCTCGACTTCTTTCACCTGAGGATGGCAATCATAACATACACAGCTCAGAGCTGATTCATAATTTTCTGGGTTCGTGAAGGAGCTATCTGTGCTTAATAAATGCCGGTTCTATTTTACTCATTAAGAATTATTTCTAAACCATCCAGAAATGTTTTATTTGCTTATCTCTAAGACAGGCAGGAGAAAACAAAAAGCCTTGTGTATAAAATGTGACATTTTGAGGGTGGAACTCTCTGTGCTGGCTTCAAGCTGCTACCTCAGCTCCGGACCGACCCTTTCACACCCTGATGTCAGGGCTGGAGCTCTGCAAACTGCACCTCTACTTTCAGAGCTGCTTTCTGTTGGGCTCTGTCTTTAGGGGCACTAGGGAGACCTTGAGGCTAGAAGGGTAAAAAGGGGCTTGCTTTTCATGACTTTCCTACTGTTCCCCTATACCACCCCAGCAAATGCCCCTGCATGCTGGAGCACTCATTGATCCCAGCTTCCACCTTCTTCCTCCTTTCCAAGACCAGCCTCAGCACAAGCTTCAGTGACATCAGGATCCACTGGGCAATTTCACCTTCTCAGCGTCTGGGTCTCAGCTCCCTGGAGAACTTCTTCCAGCTCTTAGGGTGGTGGACTTTCTTCTGCATGATGGGTCTTTGCTTTGCATAGTCCTCCAAGCTTTTAGGTTCCAGTATAACTATATGTGTGTGTGTGTTTTTTTTTTTTCTTGAAAGTTAAATAAAATATTTTACTTAAAGAGGCCTCTGTGTACAGCAAATGCTAGATTCATTTCACTAATTCATGGCACCTTTAAGAACAAATTGCAGGTATTTTATTTGCTAGCATTCAAGGCATATCAGAACATAAAACATTCTTATTTAATGTGAAATATTTGTAGGAGGATCTGAGTGATTTTTACAGTAGATTCATTGAAAGTGATATTACAGAGGTTTTATGGAGGAAACACATTATTATACCCATGGAGATACATCATAATCTATATTGGAATGTAGCAGGAAACTGTTTGAAATATAAAATAATAGTCCATTAGCTCTGTGAAATATAAAAATCACATAACTAAAAGAAATTTATTGGCTTAAGTGAATACTGGTGCAAAGCAGGAAAAAAAGTGCCAAGAAAAATACTGCTAAGTAGATTCTTATCCCTTATTTGTGGTCTATAAAAGCAAATGGCAGCACTGCAGTTCAGGAAATATTGGTGACTAAAAAGCAAGTCTCAACATAAAATTGGATGAAATAAGAACAAATGCCTTCACTTGAACGCAAAGGAAATCAAGCAACAACAGAAACTTTTAAATTTCACTGAATTCCCACACATTGTGTTGCATATTGACAAGCCAATATTTCTGTATAAATCAGTAATACAAAACCTGTAAAAAAAAAAAAAATGAAGATATCCCAAGGTCATTCTCGTGCATGCAGTAAGAGCCAATATTTGCTTGGCTACAAGTACGCAAACAAGCAGCAAAGGGGAAAAATAATTCTCATAGAAACTAGCCTGAACCATAGTTTTAAGAGCTTTTCAGAAATTCCATTCCTACTTGAGCCATGGTTTCTGGCAGTGATAAATTTATATCTAGTAAGAAAGTAGCCCATATTTTACCTCTGATTATCTGGGTGGCTAATCCCTTATTTCTTATGTAAAGAAAAGCAGGCTGGGAGCAGTGGCTCACACCTGTAATCCCAGCACTTTGGGAGGCTGAGGTGGGTGGATCGCCTGAGGACAGGAGTTCGAGATCAGCCTGGCCAACAGAGTGATTTGTATTTTATCCACTAAAAATACAAAAATTAGCCAGGCATGGTGATGAGTGCCTGTAATCTCAGCTACTCAGGAGGCTGAGGCAGGAGAATCGCTTGAACACATGAGACTGAGGTTGCAGTGAGCTGACATTGTGCCATTGCACTGCAGCCTGGGAGACAAAGTGAAACTCTGCCAAAGAAGGAAGGAAGGAGGGAAGGAAGGAAGGAAGGAAGGAAGGAAGGAAGGAAGGAAGGAAGGAAGGAAGGAAGGAAGGAAGGAAGGGAGGGAGGGAGGGAGGGAGGGAGGGAGGGAGGGAGGGAGGGAGGGAGGGAGGGAGGGAGGGAGGGAGGGAGGGAAAGAGAGAAAGGAGAGAGAAAGAGAGAGGAAGGAAGGAAAGGAAGGAAGGAAGGAAGGAAGGAAGGAAGGAAGGAAGAAAGAAAGAAAGAAAGAAAGAAAGAAAGAAAGAAAGAAAGAAAGAAAGAAAGAAAGAAGGAAAGAAAGGGAAAGGGAAAGGAAAGGAAAAAGGAAAGGACCTGAGAATGGAAATCATTACTCTTTTCTGTGATGTTTTATGTTTCCATTTTCTGCCTCCAGGGGCTAATGATATTACCATGGGCTATAAATCCATTATTTCTCTTTCCTTTCCTGTTGGACTTTCAATAGGCTTAATTCACTAGACATGGGGCAAATATGTTGCGTTTTGGTAAAGATGAATTTTGGTTGCTGGCAAATACGGTAGCTCCTTACAAAGTGAGCAGTGATCAGAGACAGTGTAAGCTAATAGGACAACACATCGCTGTTAGCTACTCCAAATTTTATTTGATTCAGCTTTGATAAAAATATACGCTAATGACAAGAACCCAACGTTTTGTTTTATATTTGTTGGACTGAGCATTTGAGAACAATTTTTAATATACTTTAAGTGTTAGGGTATATGTACAAAATGTGCAGGTTTGTTACATAGGTATACACCTGCCATGGTGGTTTGCTGCACCCATCCACCCGTTATCTACATTAGGTATTTCTCCTAATTCTGTCTCTCCCCCAACCCCCAACTCCTGACAGGTCCCAGTGTGTGACGTTCCCCTCCCTGTGTCCATGTGTTCTCATTGTTCAACTCCCACTTATGAGTGAGAACATGTGGTGTTTGGTTTTCTGGAGAACAAAATTAAGAAGCTACTAACACAAATGTTTTAAAGGGTATTCTTCATTGATCCTTAGCCTTTGTTTCCATAGGGAAGGGGGAAGGTTACCAGGTATTTTACATTCTTATTATCACGACATATTTGTCATACTTAATTGGTTGATATCATGGCATTATAGCTTTTGAATTTTTCTCTGTTTAGATAGAAAAATAAATTTTTCATTACATTGAAAGTTCATTCTAATTGTTTCAAGATCTATTGGCTTTATTATTGAGACTATGAATGTTTATTATAGGAAACGACATTTGGAAAACTTTGTTCACTGTAATTGGAAAGCAAGTTTGCCATCAAAGGCTGACTAAACCCAACAACTATTTCATTAAACCACTGACTCTTCTTTTAGTTTACACAGCCAAGATAAAAGATTGAACAGAATCTTTTCCTTGATCTCAAGAAGTGAATGGCTTTCACAGGTAAACAGTATGGACCATGTCTGACCATTTAAACAGTCAATTCACCTTCTCCATGAGACTCAGTGAATTAAGAATATTTTCAACCCCTTTCTGACTCTTCAAGAAAGAAAGAGGGTGGTGAACCTGCCTTTTATATAGACTTCCTGTGGTTTATATTTTCAGTCCTTTAGATATGTCCTTCTGCTGTTTCTCTTTTCTGCCCCTGAGAAGCTTCCCCTGATACCTCTCACTGGAAGATTTGATTGTATTGGAAGAGGGAAGGCATCTCACAGGAGATCAGTATGGTTTTGCCTTGTATCTGTGCTATTCATGCCTCATTTCCCATTTTGTATTCTGTTGAGTGCAGAATCCAGGGACAAGTCACCTTGGCATTCTCATCTTGCACAGAACAATGCCCTGAACATACTAAGTGGTTGGAAATAGTAACTTGAGTGCATGGCTACCCTACCACAAATTATTCCTTAGTGTCCATCTTTTAAGGGTATCATGGAAAATCAGGTTATGCATCACCCATGATAGAACCCGTCACATCTTCTGTGCTCATTTTCCAGGTCTCCTGTATCAGTGGGTGGCTCTGCCTTGTATTCAGTGCTAAAAAATGGAATTCTCCAGTGAGCGTTCTCTCATCTAATGGCCAAGTCCAGCCATAGTCTGCTGTCTCTATCTCATAAATATCCTTCAATTTCAGCCTTTTGCACAATTTCCAGTTCAAACTGACCAGTGTCTCTGAATTCATCCTTTGTTCCCTTCTGGGTTTCTCTCACAGCACCCAAATCTGATTATAGTATTTCCTTACTTAACAT